>CM038673.1:139175142-140375142 GCA_021605145.1 Aegilops bicornis | reverse complement strand
TTTGGCCTCGCAAAGGAGAAAGCATCGCTCAAGCTTGGGGGAGGCTTAAGTCAATGTTATATTCATGCCGCAATCATGAGCTCTCAAGAGAAATGATTATTCAAAAAAATTATGCTCGGCTTTCTCACAATAATCGCTCTATGCTCGATACTTCTTGTACTGGCTCTTTTATGATGAAGACTCTTGAATTAAAATGGGATTTATTGGAAATAATTAAACGCAACTCTGAATATTGGGACCTCGACGAAGGTAAGGAGTCAGGTATAACACCTAAGTTTGATTGTGTTAAATCTTTTATGGATACCGATGCTTTCCGTGAAATTCGCACTAAATATGGACTTGACTCTGAGATAGTAGCTTCTTCTCGTGAATCATTTGCTACTCATGTTGATCTCCCTAAGGAGAAGTGGTTTAAATATAATCCTCCCGTTGAAGTAAAAGTAGTTGCACCTATTAAAGTTGAAGAAAAGGCTATCACTTATAATGATCCTGTTGTTCCTACTGCTTATGTTGAGAAACCACCTTTTCCTGTTAGGATAAAGGATCATGCTAAAGCTTCAACTGTGGTTCAAAAAAGTAATATTAGAACTTACACACCTCCTGAGCAAGTTAAAGTTGAACCTAATATTGCTATTGTTAAAGACCTCTTGGCTGATAATATCGATCGACATGTTATTTATTTCTGTGAGGAGACTGCTAGAATTGCTAAACCTGGTGCTAAAGATAAACATAGACCTGTGGTAGGCATGCCTGTTATTTCTGTTAAATAGGAGATCATTGTTATCATGGCTTATGTGATATGGGTGCTAGTGCTAGTGCAATACCTATTTCTTTATATCAAGAAATTATACATGATATTGCACCAGCTGAGTTAGAAGATATTGATGTTACCATTAGGCTTGCCAATAGAGATACTATATCACCAATTGGGATTGTTAGAGATGTTGAAGTCTTGTGTGGGAAAGCTAAATATCATGTTGATTTTCTTGTTCTTGGTTCACCACAAGATAGCTTTTGTCCCATTATATTTGGTAGACCCTTCTTGAATACTGTTAATGCTAAGATAGACTATGAAAAGGATGTTGTCACTATTGGTTTGGATGATATGTCTCATGAGTTTAATTTCTCTAAATTTCGTAGACAGCCCCGTGATGAAGAATTGCCTAGTAAAGATGAAATTATTAGTCTTGCTTCTATCGCCGTGCCTCCTAGTGATCCTTTAGAACAATTTTTGTTAGACCATGAGAATGATATGTTTATGAATGAAAGAAGGAAAATAGATGAAGTATTCTTTAAACAAGGACCCATTCTGAAACACAATTTGCCTGTTGAAATCCTAGGGGATCCTCCTCCACCCAAGGGTGATCCCGTGTTTGAGCTTAAACCATTACCCGATACTCCTAAATATGCTTATCTTGATGAAAAGAAGATATATCATGTTATTATTAGTGCTAACCTTTCAGAGCATGAGGAAGAGAAATTATTGAAAACTCTGAAGAAGCACCGTGTTGCTATTGGATATACTCTTGATGATCTTAAGGGCATTAGTCCCACTCTATGTCAACACAAAATTAATTTGGAGAAAGACGCCAAACCCGTTATTGATCACCAACGACGGTTAAATCCTAAGATGAAAGAAGTGGTAAGAAAGGAAATATTAAAGCTCCTTGAGGCAGGTATAATTTATCCCGTTGCTGATAGTCAGTGGGTAAGTCCTGTCCATTGTGTCCCTAAGAAGGGAGGCATTACCGCTGCTCCTAATGATAAAGATGAATTGATCCCGCAAAGAATTATTACAGGTTATAGAATGGTAACTGATTTCCGCAAATTAAATAAAGCTACTAAAAAGATCATTACCCTTTGCCTTTCATTGATCAAATGCTAGAAATATTATCCAAACATACACATTTTTGCTTTTTAGATGGTTACTCTGGTTTCTCTCAGATACCTGCGTCAGCTGATGATCAAGCAAAGACCACTTTTACTTGCCCTTTCGGTACTTTTGCTTATAGACGTATGCCTTTTGGTTTATGTAATGCACCTGCTAACTTTCAAAGATGCATGATGGCTATATTCTCTGATTTTTGTGAAAAGATTTGTGAGGTTTTCATGGACGATTTCTCCGTTTATGGATCCTCTTTTGATGATTGCTTGAGCAACCTTGATCGAGTTTTGCAAAGATGTGAAGAAACTAATCTTGTTTTGAACTGGGAGAAGTGCCACTTTATGGTTAATGAAGGCATTGTCTTGGGGCATAAAATTTCTGAAAGAGGTATTGAAGTTGATAAAGCTAAAGTTGATGCTATTGAAAAGATGCCGTGTCCTAAGGACATCAAAGGTATGAGAAGTTTCCTTGGTCATGCCGATTTTCATATGAGGTTCATTAAGGACTTCTCAAAAATTTCTCGGCCGCTGACTAATCTTTTACAAAAAGATAAACCTTTTGTCTTTGATGATGATTGTGTAGAAGCATTTGAAATACTTAAGAAAGCATTAATTTCTGCACCTATCTTTCAGCCACCTGATTGGAATTTACCCTTTGAAATCATGTCTGATGCTAGTGATTATGCTGTAGGTGTTGTTCTAGGACAAAGAGTTGATAAGATATTAAATGTCATTCAATATGCTAGTAAAACTCTAGACAATGCTCAGAGAAATTATGCTGCTACTGAAAAGGAATTCTTAGCAGTTGTATTCGCTTGTGATAAGTTCAGACCTTATATTGTTGATTCTAAAGTAACTATTCACACTGATCATGCTGCTATTAAATATCTTATGGAAAAGTGTAACATCCCAAATTTCTCATTTGGAATGTTTTACAATTATAGCTAAGCATCTATGCATATTGTTTGAATTGAGTGACATTTGAAGTATTTCAGAGGCTTCTGAGTTTGTGGAATTTGAATTCAAATTGGCGAGAAATTTATTTCAAAACAATGCACGACAAATACTTGAGAAAAAGTATGAGAGGAGTAAACATGACACTCCAAAATGTCGATGAAAAATGTTGCCAAAAAGTTTGAATTCAAATTTGATTTTATTTGGGATTTTTAGAAAATGTTTTTTTTAAGTTTGAGCTTTGCCCCTGGAAAAATGTTCAAATTGTAGGATAAATTCCCCTGATCATTTTGATATATATATATATGTCCTATATAAAAATATATGTATTATATATATTTCCCCCTCCCCCTTTTTCAAAAAAAAAAAGAGGAAAGAACCCCAGCGCGCCCAGCTAACTGCCCAGCCAGCCGACAAATTTCACCAGGGCCAGCCCAGGCGCTCCACCAGCGCCGAAGCCGCCCACGCCGAGCCGACGCTACCAAACTTCTCCCCTACGCCATTGCTCGCTTCTCTCTCTCGCCGACGCTACCGCCCCACCCTCTCTTTCCCTCGCCCACGCACGCCAACGACGAACCATCACGCCACAAGACCACGGAGATCTCGGATCCTCTCCCCGATTCGCCTCCCCAAGTCGGCCCCGACCTATAAATACCCCCCTCGCCTGTTCCGCCCCCTCATGGCAAAACCCTCTCCCCTCGCCGCGATTCTCTTGGAACCCGACGCCTCCGGCGCCATTGACGCCTTGAGCCCTTCCGACCCCAGGCTCCACCGACTCCACCCCCGAGCTCCCCTCGCCCGTCCGCACCCGCCTGACGCCTCCGCCGTCGCCCCGGACCACCGGAGCCACCGCGCCGTCGCCGCCCGAGCCGCCGTCGCCGTCGACCACCGCGGTAAGCCACCGGACTCCCCTCCGTCGTCCGATCGGAAATCTACGCGTTAGATTAGATTCCCCGAAGGGGTACGGTCTTATTTCAAAAGGCCGGTTCAAGTTATGGTTTTTTTATTAAGTTAGTGGTTTAGTTAGACCGGCCCGATCGGGTTATTTCCTGTTAGCCGCGGGTACGTTTTAGTTATATAACGCCTGAGCGTTAGATAGGCCCACTAGCGACAGTTTTTCTTTTTAGTTTTATTTTTCGCTTCTGCTTTTAATGTAATAGTTTCAGTTTGTAAAATCCATATCTTTTAGGTTACTTAATATTTTTAATTGATTTTTTTGTTAGTTTTCAAATTTGTTGTAGTTTCTGTAGAAAATATGTTTGGCCATGTTTAAATTATTAGAAATTGTTTTATTTTAGTTTGAGACAGATTAGTAATTCTGCTATAAAATGAGTTAGGATTATTTTAGTTTAGTGATTCTTTTTGTCACTGCTTAGTTTTGACTTTGCTTAGTAGTAGGAATTTATTTGGGTATTTTAGATTTAATAAAAAATAGTTTTAGTCAAAATCATGTATTTCTTGTTTATTTAACTAGCTACTGTTTTCCTATTGTTTTATTTAGTAAATAATTTTATTTTTACTATGTTATAGGTTATTTTAGATTAATTTCTGTAGCTACAGAGGATGAACTTTTATTTACAGTAGAATAAAATTTTTATTTTATTTTTCTTTGTTAGGATTGTTATAGGCATAATAGGAGTTCTATAATAGCTTTTGATGTGATTCTTTTGCTCCTAGTTTATATGATGTTTTCCTTCTGTTAGTTAGCAAAACCCATGCTTAGGTTCTGTTAAGAAAAGTTTTAGTTGTGTAAAACTATTTGTTGCTTGATGTGGTGAAAACCATGATTTGATTTCTCCGAGTTTTCTTTGGATTTTGGTTTGAGTGCTTGGGTGTTTTGTTTCCAACTTGCTGTTATGTTATATTGTGCCATACTTATTTGTGCTATTGTTTGATTCGGTAGAATTTACGGAGTCTAAGCCTGCTATCACGAGTCCCTAGCTTTCAAGACCGTCGGCCAGTGCAAGTCATTTGATCATGATTTCTGTTACAATACCTATGATTTTATTGCATTAGAATTATACCTCCCCACCATGCATGCAGTAGGAGAATTTTTAAGTTATGTTCTTGAGTAGTATCATGAGGTAGGATGAAACCAATTCCCCTTGTTACCATGGCACGGGACGAAGTAGTTTAATTTTGCTATGCTTGTAGACGGGGTTGGTTGAGTGATACATAAGGGAGATGTGAGAGTCAAGATGATGACAACCCCATGACTTCAAGCTCAAGATGGACTTCAAAATTCACTACTGGGTGGAGGATTTGTTGACGGGCACCTGGAGAATCCAGTGGTTGGCCGGGATGCATGGAAAAGTGCCATGACATCTTGCGGAAAGCTTCACCCAGCCACGAAGAGACGGATGGATACCCCATTGACCGGAAGCTTACGTGTGCAGCCGCAAGCCATTATGGGCTCTGGCTTGGTCGACCCTAGGTGTGACTCTGGCCGGATGGTGCTACGAGATGTAGAAGAACAGTAGGATTGGATGGGCACCGCAAAGGGCCTGCAGGAACTCTTCGGAAGACCCTGTTTCGTTCGTCCCGTCTTCAAACACCAGGAAGTGCGAAGACTAAAAAGGAGGGAACGATTCTTGCAGGTAAAGTGCGCAAACATCTGCAGAGCGAAGATCTAATCGGTTAGCCGTGTCCTCGGTTACGGACAATTTGAGCCTCTGGAACTTGGAGTATTTCGGATATCTCAACACCGAACTTAATAAATTAATTGAGGGGATTATTTAATAATTGGGAATGAGGCATTGGTTGGCGGAACCATCTCAATAACTACCAACATTTTTTAGTAATTGCAAACAAGTCCTTGTTATAGGGAAAAACTGGCTTTTTCGCAAAACAATGAAACTTAGAGCCCCACAGCCAAATTGCATATAGTGTTAGTAATTTTATTGTTGTTCTCTCTTTGACTTGCCGGCATATTCAAAATCTTGACCTACACACGGCTGCAACGTCTTATGTTGCAGAGGAGTTTTCCGATCAGGAGTGAGGCTACGATCCACGCTTGGCGATTGCCCTATGGAGTCGGATGGACTCGCTATTCTTCTACGCTTCCGCAGCTTTGTTTAGTTTATTTCTCATGAGTTGGCCTTCGCCGAATTTATTCTATTGTAATAAAGACTTCGATATGAGAATCGTGTAAAAATTCAGGTGTGATTGAACTTTGATTATTTCATCAATGTACCGTGTGTGCCAAAGATGATCTTGGGATGGTACAGCTACACGTAGACTTGACCGATTTTGGGTCGGTCGCAATGTAGATGGTATCGAGCACACGCCGATCAGAGGACGTAACCCCTAGGATCGGAAAGCCATAGGAAGAGACTATTTATTTTATGTCCTTATCATTCCGTAATTCACCCATGTTCATTTCTGACTTCTCTTCGATTTTCAACATTCTAGATGGCCGCTGAGTTCACCCTAGTTCTGCTACCGGAGTTTTGCCAGCCAGATGAGACGATGCCTCTCGGCAAGAAGCTGGTTCAGATCGTGAAGAAGCTGAAGATTGCTCTGCCCTCAATCACCGGGAAGCCTACCAATGCACTCCCGACGGATACCCGCCTGAGGATTAAGGTGCACATTCCAGTGGAGGACCTTCGGAGGACATTCAGAGCCCATTGACTTTGAGTTCACCGATTTCAGTTGGATTCTCGGAAGAGACATGGCGATATATCGTGCACTTGGACATCTCCGAGAAGAGTACAGGGCCGAGCTCGACCCATCAGACCTCGCCATGATTTCTCGCAGAGCTAGGAATGGAGATATCATCCGTACCGTAGAGGACGACTCCATTCTCTCATATGTCCAAGACTTGGAGAGTCTCCTCAGGAAACGGGAAATCCAGACTCGCCGTAACGCGAAGGTACACAGGAGGCTGTTGTTCCGTGAACTGGAACTGGAGGAGAAAGCACACGCGGATTTCCTTGACCATGAAGAAGAAATCAAGGATTTCATGGAGAGAGTCGACAAGCTGAAGATGGATGTTGCCGCATTAGAGGCGAAGATGGACCTGGGAGAAGACCTTTTTCCGAGTGGAGATGACGGACCCCTCGTGAGCAATGACCAGGATTATGCAGAGAGCTCCACCGAAGGAAGCCGCAAGAAGAGGCGCCACACCAGAGGACGCCAAGACGGAGGACCCCGCACTGCAGGACGCAAGGATAATTGATGAAGACATTTAGTCGACCGCCATGTTATTTTATTTTTTCGTCGATCAGTTAGGCCGTTATTTTCGATTAGTCGTGAGAATTTGTAATCCGAGATTGAACCATGTTTGAGATGATTGAATAAATGATTGGTGTGATTATGATTGTGCATTCATATGGGTAGTGATATTTTCTCATTAGACCCTTGTTCTATTCTAATTTTCTCATCCACTCCAAAAACACCAGATGCCTCCGAGACGTGACCCCGGTTTCAACTTTCCGCCGGAGCTCACCCAGCTGATCCAGCAGCAGAATGCCCTCATGCAGATGCTCATCCAGAACCAGAACAACAACAACAACAATCCACCGCCACCACTCCTCGCTGACAACTTGACCCGCTTCCTAAGGCTGAATCCGCGGTGTTCTCTAGCAAGACCGAGCCGATTATGGCCGATGATTGGCTCCGCAAGGTCGGAAGGAGTTGGCCACCGCTGGATGCACAGATGCGCAGAAGGTGCGCTTTGTCGCACATCGCCTGATGGACCTGCAGCCTCTTGGTGGGAGAACTACACCGCTACTTATCCCATCGCCACCATCACGTGGGATCAGTTCCAGCAGGCTTTCCGCACCGCTCATGTCTCAGCTGGAGCCATGAGTCTGAAGAAGCGTGAGTTCCGCAACTTACGCCAGGGGAACCGTGCATCAGGCAAGACGTGGATGAGTTCAGCAAGTTAGCTCGCTATGCCCCGGATGATGTGGCCACAGATGCCGCAAAGCAGGAAAAGTTTCTCGAGGGACTCAATGACGAGCTGGGAATGCAGCTAATGGTGGCCACCATCAACAACTACCAGGATCTGGTAGACAAGGCCACCATACTTGAAGGCAAGCAGCAGCAGATTGATAGTCGCAAGCGGAAGTATGGCCAGGGGAAGTACAACTCTGGAGCTCAGCAGAAGCCCCGTTATGCCCCATACTCGGGAGGGCATACCCATCACACCCATGGAGGACATAACCATGGAGGACATAACCATGGAGGGAATGGGAACAACCGCAACCACGACAACAAGGCAGGCAATGGAAACGGCAATGGCAACCAGCACCGTCCTGCCCCGGCTCAGAAGGATCTGAGTCACATCACCTGTTTCAAGTGCCAGAAAACAGGGCACTATGCCACCGACTGCCCGGAGGCCAAGCAGAGGAATGGAAACGGTAATGGAAGCTCAGCAAAGAAGCCCAACCCTTTTCCTCGTGCTCAGGTGAACCACATTGACGTGGAGGACGTCTATGATCAGCCAGACACTGTGGTTGGTAAGTTTTTATTAAATTCACATCCAGTATTGGTACTCTTTGATTCCGGTGCAACACATTCATTCATATCAAGGGTAGTTGTGGAGAAGTACGGGTTGCCCACTAGAACCCTTAGAAGCCCTCTTCACGCCGGGCCCATGAGGAGGAGAAATGATGGCAGTGCTTAGGCTGTCATGCAACCCTTAACATCGGAAACCACAAATTTCCGCAGACCTCATAGTATTGGAAACCCAGACCTTGATGTAATCCTAGGCATGGATTGGTTGACGAAGTTTGAAGGAAACGAGATCGTGCTCAAGAAGACGATTCTGCTCACCACTCCGGAGCAGAAGAGGATCAAGTATGTATCCAGACGTATCCCGATGAAGAACCAGGTGAATTCCCTCACGGGAGTTGTTCAGGAGGAAGTGCCAGTAGTGCAAGATTTTCCCGATGTGTTTCCGGAGGAATTACCAGGAATGCCACCGGATAGACATTGAATTTCTGATTGAGTTATTGCCCGCACAGCCCCAAAGATTCAAGAGACCCTATCGGATGCCCCGAACGAATTGGAAGAGATCAAAAAGCAAATTAATGAGCTATTGGAGAAGGGATATATTCGCCAAGCTCGTCACCTTGGGGAGCCCCAGTCCTTTTGGTAGAGAAGAAGGATGGAAGCCTCGAGAATGGTTGTGGATTATCGCTCGTTGAACGACGTGACCATCAAGAACAAGTACCTCTGCCGATGATTAATGATCTATTTGATCGCTTAGTTGGAGCCAAGGTATTCTCCAAGATCGATCTTCGATCGTGGTATCATCGATTGAAGATCCGTGAAACGGATATACCTAAAACAGCATTTACCACCAGGTATGGTTTATATGAGTATACCTTCATGTCATTCGGATTGACTAATGCCCCTGCATACTTCATGAATTTGATGAACAAGGTATTTATGGAATATCTGGACAAATTTGTCGTGGTGTTCATCGATGATATACTGATTTTCTCCAAGAGCGAGGAAGAGCATAAGGAACATTTGCGTCTAGTTCGAGAAACTCCGAGAACATCGCTTGTATGCCAAGTTCAAGAATGTGAATTTTGGCTAAAGGAAGTCGGATTCCTCGGACACGTTATTTCAGGAGAAGGAATAGCAGTTGAGCCCACCAAGGTTGAATCAGTCACCAATTGGCAGTCACCCACCTCAGTCAAGGAGATCCGCAGTTTTCTTGGACTCGCAGGATATTATCGGAGGTTTATTGAGAATTTCTCGAAGATTGCCAAGCCCATGGCTGAGCTGTTGAAGAAGGACGCCAAGTACATCTGGACCGAGGATTGTGAAGCCGCCTGTGAATTGAAGAAACGCTTGGTTACAGCCCCAAAGATTGATTTTGCCGGACATACACAAGGATTACTGTATATTGTGACGCTTCGCCAGTGGACTCGGAGGAGTACTCATGCAGGAAGGAAAAGTTGTAGCTTATACCTCCGCATAGCCACGACCTCACGAGATGAATTACACCACACATGATTTGGAGTTAGCAGTCAGTAGTGCATGCACTCAAGACCTGGAGACATTTCCTTATCGGAAATAGTTGTGATGTTTACACAGATCATAAGAGCTTGAAGTATATTTTCACGCAGAAAGAGTTGAACCTCGGGCAGAGGAGATGGCTAGAGTTAATCAAGGACTATGACATGAGATTGCATTACCACCCAGGAAAGGCTAATTTTGTAGCAGATGCCTTGAGCCGTAAGAGTTATGTGAATACTCTTACAGGGAGGATTACCCTCAGGAGTTAGTCGATGACCTCGTAGATCTCCGATCGGAGATAGTTCCGAGAGGATATGTTGCAGCTACGAAGTTCAGTCCACCTTGACCGAAAGAATTCATGAAGCCCAGAAGTCAGACAAGGAAATTGACGAGATAAAGAAAAGGATGAATGAAGGAAAAGCTAAAGGGTTTCGTAAGGATGAATACGGAGCTCTATGGTACGAGGACCGTATTTATGTGCCCAATGATCCCGAACTCAGGAAGCTAATTCTTCAGGAGGCTCATGATTCACCGTATTCGATTCACCCCGGTAACACCAAGATGTATCTCGATTTGAAGGAAAGTTTCTGGTGGACAGGTACGAAGAAGGATATTGCTGAGTACGTAGCAATATGCGATGTTTGCCAAATGAGTAAAGGCGGAACATCGTAAGCCAGCAGGTTACTTCAACCCTTGCCGATTCCCCGAGTGGAAATGGGGAAAACTTGGAATGGATTTTATCACAGATTACCCAGACCCATTCAGGTTATGATTCCATCTCGGGTAGTGGTTGATCGATTGACCAAGGTAGCTCATTTCATTCCCGTGAAGACTACCTATACTAGCGCTAAGTTAGCCAAGATATACATGACCAGGATCAGATGTCTGCATGGAGTTCCGAGGAGTATCGTGGTCGATAGAGGAACACAATTTACCTCAAAGTTTTGGAATCGGTTGCATGAAACTTTGGGTACGAGGCTGGAGTTCAAGATGACTTTTCATCCGCAGCATGATGGACAGATCGAGAGAGTCAACCAGATCCTCGGAGGATATGTTGAGAGCTTGTGCGCTAGACTATGGATCTAGCTGGGATGATAATTTGCCATACGCTGGAGTTCTCGTACAATAACAGTTATCGAGACCCCCGAAGATGGCCCCTTCAAGCTCTATACGGAAGGAGATGCAGAACACCATTGTGGGATGGTGTTGGAGATCGAAAACTTTTGGTCCCGATCTTATCGTAGATTCAAGAGAAAGTCAAGCTGATTCGAGATAGGCTCAAGGTAGCTCACCGAGATGTAAGAGTTATGCCGACAAGAACGCAAGGAAGTAACATACTAAGCGGAGACCGGCATATCTTCGTGTGTCTCACTTCGTGGAATCAAGAGGTTCGGTGTTAAAGGAAAGTTAGCACCCCGGTTCATTGGCCCCTATAAAATCCTCGAGCGTCGTGGAGAAGTTGCTTACAAGTTGGAATTGCCGGAAGGATTGTCCGGAGTTCACGATGTCTTCCATGTTTCTCAGCTGAAGAAATGCCATGCCGAGATGGCCGATATTCCGTTGAGAGACACAGTGCCCCTAGAGGCCATAAAGCTCGACAAAGGATCTCGACTTATTAGGAGAAACCCGTCCAAATTCTCAAGACTGCGAAAAGAGTCACCCGCAGCAAGATCATCAAGTTTTGCAAGGTGTCAGGAGTCATCATTCCGAGGAGCAAGCCACACGGGAGCGAGAAGAAGACCTCCGCCGAGACCACCCGCACCTATTTGTTAGTTAACCCGAATCTCGAGGGCGAGATTCATCTTAAGGTGGGTAGGTTTGTAATATCCCAAATTTCTCATTTGGAATGTTTTACAATTATAGCTAAGCATCTATGCATATTGTTTGAATTGAGTGACATTTGAAGTATTTCAGAGGCTTTTGAGTTTGTGGAATTTGAATTCAAATTGGCAGTTGAAATTTATTTCAAAACAATGCCTGACAAATACTTGAGAAAAAGTATGAGAGGAGTAAACATGACACTCCAAATATGTCAGAAGAAAACTTTGCCAAAAAGTTTGAATTCAAATCTGATTTTATTTGGGATTTTACGAAAATGTTTTTTTTAAGTTTGAGCTTTGCCCCTGGAAAAATGTTCAAATTGTAGGATAAATTCCCCTGATCATTTTGATATATATATATATATATATATATATATATATATATATATATATATATGTCATATATAAAAATATATATAATATATATATTTCCTCCCCTTTTTCAAAAAAGGAAAGAACCCCCAGCGCCAGCCAGCTAACTGCCCAGCCAATACGACAAATTTCACCAGCCCAGCCCCAGCAATTTCACCCACGCCTCGAGCTGCCCACGCCGAGCCGACGCTACCAAACTTCTCCTCGGTCGCCCGTCGCCTCTCTCTCTCTCTCTCTCACTAACGCTACCGGTCCCACCTCTCTTTCCTCGCACGCCACGCCTAACGCCTCGAACCATCACACACAAGACCACGGAGATCTCGGATCCTCTCCCCGATTCGCCTCCCCAAGTCACCCTCGACCTATAAATACCCCCTCGCCCGTTCCGCCTGCCTACCAAACCCTCTCCTCGCCGCGATTCTCGCTGAACCCGACGCCTCCGCGCTTATCGACGCCTCACGAGCTCCTTCCGACTTCGAGCTCCACCGACTCCACCTCGAGCTCCTCGCTCATTCACTTTCCGACGCCTCCGCCATCGCCCGGACCACTGAGCCACCGCCATTGTCGCCGTCCCGAGCCGCCGTCGCCGACCATCATGGTAAGCCACCGGACTCCCCTCCGTCGTCCGATCGGAAATCTACGCGTTAGATTAGATTCCCCGAAGGGGTACGGTCTTATTTCAAAAGGCCGGTTCAAGTTACGGTTTTTATTTGTTAAGTTAGCGGTTTAGTTAGACCGGCCCGATCGGGTTATTTCATGTTAGCCGCGGGCACGTTTTAGTTATATAATGCCTGAGCGTTAGATAGGCCCACTAGCGACAGTTTTTCTTTTTAGTTTTATTTTTCGTTTCTGTTTTTAACAAAACAGTTTCAGTTTTGTAAAATCCATATCTTTTAGGTTACTTAATATTTTTAATTGATTCTTTTTTTGTTAGTTTGCAAATTTGTTGTAGTTTCTGTAGAAAATATGTTTGGCCATGTTTAAATTATTAGAAATTGTTTTATTTTAGTTTTAGACAGATTAGTAATTCTGCTATAAAATGAGTTAGGATTATTTTATTTTAGTGATTCTTTTTGTCACTGCTTAGTTTTGACTTTGCTTAGCAGTAGGAATTTATTTGGGTATTTTAGATTTAATAAACAAAATAGTTTTAGTCAAAATCATGTATTTCTTGTTTATTTAACTAGCTACTGTTTTCCTATTGTTTTATTTAGTAAATAATTTTATTTTTACTATGTTATAGGTTATTTTAGATTAGTTTCTGTAGCTACAGAGGATGAACTTTTATTTACAGTAGAATAAAATTTTTATTTTATTTTTCTTTGCTAGGATTGTTATAGGCATAATAGGAGTTCTATAATAGCTTTTGATGTGATTCTTTTGCTCCTAGTTTATATGATGTTTTCCTTCTGTTAGTTAGCAAAACCCATGCTTAGGTTCTGTTAAGAAAAGTTTTAGTTGTGTAAAACTATTTGTTGCTTGATGTGGTGAAAACCATGATTTGATTTCTCCGAGTTTTCTTTGGATTTTGGTTTGAGTGCTTGGGTGTTTTGTTTCCAACTTGCTGTTATGTTATATTGTGCCATATTTATTTGTGCTATTGTTTGATTCGGTAGAATTTCCGGAGTGCGAAGCCTGCTATCACGAGTCCCTAGCTTTCGAAGACCGTCAGCCAGGCAAGTCATTTGATCATGATTTCTATTACAATACCTATGATTTTATTGCATTAGAATTATAGCTCCCCACCATGCATGCAGTAGGAGAATTTTTAAGTTATGTTCTTGAGTAGTATCATGAGGTAGGATGAAACCTATTCCCCTTGTTACCATGGCCCGGGATGAAGTAGTTTAATTTTGCTATGCTCGTAGACGGGGTTGGTTGAGTGATGCATAAGGGAGATGCGAGAGTCAAGATGATGACAACCCCATGACTTCAAGCTCAAGATGGACTTCAAAATTCACTACTGGGTGGAGGACGGTTGACGGGCACCCTGGAGAATCCAGTGGTTGGCCGGGATGCATGGAGAAGTGCCATGACATCTTGGAAAGCTTCACCCAGCCACGAAGAGACGGATGGATACCCCATTGACGGAAGCTTACTGTGCAGCCGCAAGCCATTATGGGCTCGGCTTGGTCGACCCTAGGTGTGACTCTGGCGGACGGTGCTACGGGATGTAGAAGAACGGTAGGATTGGATGGGCACCGCAAGGGCCTGCAGGAACTCTTCGAAGACCCTGTTGCTCGTCTCCGCCTTCAAACACCAGGAAGTGCGAAGACTAAAAAGGAGGGAACGATTCTTGCGGGTGAAGTGCGCAAACCTCTGCAGAGTGGAGATCTAATCGGTTAGCCGTGTCCTCGGTTACGGACAATTTGAGCCTCTGGAACTTGGAGTATTTCGGATATCTCAACACCGAACTTAATAAATTAATTGAGGGGATTATTTAATAATTGGGAATGAGGCATTGGTTGGCGGAACCATCTCAATAACTACCAACATTTTTAGTAATTGCAAACAAGTCCTTGTTATAGGGAAAAAGCGGCTTTTAAAACAATGAAACTTAGAGCCCCATGCCAAATTGCATATAGTGTTAGTAATTTTATTGTTGTTCTCTCTTTGACTTGCCGGCATATTCAAAATGCTGACCTACACGGCTGCAACGTCTTATGTTGCAGAGGAGTTTTTCGATCAGGAGTGAGGCTACGATCCACGCTTGGCGATTGCCCTATGGAGTCGGATGGACTCGCTATTCTTCTACGCTTCCGCAGCTTTGTTTAGTTTATTTCTCATGAGTTGGCCTTCGGCCGAATTTATTCTATTGTAATAAAGACTCGATATGAGAATCATGTAAAAATTTCAGGTGTGATTGAACTTTGATTATTTCATCAATGTACTGTGTGTGCCAGCATGATCTTGGGATGGTACAGCTACACAGAGACTTGACCGATTTTGGGTCGGGTCGCAACAAAAAGAAAGATGCTAAACCTAGACTTATTAGATGGGTTCTCTTGCTACAATAATTTGATTTGCATATTATTGAGAGAAAGGGAGCTGAGAACCCCTGCTGCGCATAACTTGTCTAGGTTAGAAAATGTTCTTGATGACCCACTACCTATTGATGATAGCTTTCCTGATGAACAACTGAATGTCATAAGTGCTTCTCGTACTGCTCCATGGTATGACGATTATGCTAATCACATTGTTGCTAAATTTATACCACCTAGTTTCACATACCAGCAAAAGAAAAAGTTTGTCTATGATTTAAGAAATTACTTCTGGGATGAGCCACATCTTTATAAAGAAGGAGTAGATGGTGTTATTAGGCGTTGTGTACCTGAGCATGAACAAGAACAGATCCTACGCAAGTGTCACTCCGAGGCTTACGGAGGATACCACGCTGGATATAGAACTGCACATAAGGTAATGCAATCCGGTTTTTATTGGCCTACTCTCTTCAAAGATGCCCGTAAGTTTGTCTTATCTTGTGATGAATGTCAAAGAATTGGTAATATTATTAGACGTCAAGAAATGTGTCGGAGTAATGGGCCACGGGTAGGCAAACCCGAGCCCCTGGACCTTTCAAAACATCGGGCAGACATGCGCCTCAAGACCCCAAGACGAAGAGCCGCCTTTATGAGAGTCGGTGCATGTACCCGCCGATCGCCCTCCCAGCCGAGTCCCAGAGACGGCCTCGAGATAAGCCGACTCCCAACCAGCGACTTCCGGAGAAGCCGGCTATGGGGAGTCGGCCCGCGACTCCAACCACCTCCTGCCTATGCGACTACGGACGGGAGGGGATGAGGCCGCCTCGCAGCCCATCCCTGCCCCGTTCATAAAGGACAGGCATGGCCACAGAGCGCCGCACTGATAGAGATCTCTGTCCGGCGCAGCATCACCATGCCGGCTCCGTCGACCACAATGGGCAGATCCTCGTACCTGTGACGACCTGCATGCGACCCGAAGACGGCAGGACCCGCCCGTCGGCGAGAGTGCAGAAGACGGTGAGAACACCCCAAGATGGACCCGCTGGGAGTCGGCCTCCGAGGGTCGGCCGGCCCCTCCCACGGGCTCCGTGCGCCATTAACCAGACAAGACAGGGAGTGGCAACAGTGATCGCCCGCCAGGCGGCGGCACTGTTGCCATGACCCCACGACCAAGCTCGCGTCATTAGAAGCACGGCTACAGTAATCCGCAGCCGGCAAGACCCGCCCACGGCGGACAAGGGCTGTCGGCCCCATGCTGGACCGTCGGCGGGGCCCACTAGTCGGCGGGCCCCAGAATTCGGCGGAGAAGACGGCGACTTAAGAGACTGACGGCTCGGACTTGCGCCCAGCCGGATTACCATTGTTCCCCCAGGGTGTAGGCCTATATAAACACCCCGGGGCACTCATGCAAGAGGTTGGAGACTAATAGTTCTAGACACACATAGAGGGAAGAGAAGAGCTAGCCGTGCCCTTCTCCTTCCTCACCCCGAACAACTCAAGGAGCAACCTTGTACACACTTTGCCATAGTGATCATGCGGAGACCCCGCGGAGCAGCAGTAGGGGTGGTATCTCCCCGGAGAGCCCTGAAGCTGGGTAAGATTCGCCGGCGTGCATGCATTCGCCTCATCCCATTTCCAGGCACCGGCAACGTTCTACTCACCCCCTCCATGATAAGCCATCCTTTGGCATATGTCGCACCCAACCCCCGACATTTGGCGCCCACCGTGGGGCTAGATACACCGTCGTCCGGAGACCTGCTCTGGACGGGAACAGTCTTCCTCCCTGGCGAGCGCAGCCAGCCCGGCACGCCAGACGGAGTCTGCACCGACGCGCTGCATGGCGTTGAGGTCGCCTGCGCGGCAAGCTGCATCGCCGAACTTGTCGGCGAGGTTCGCCTTTCCGACGAGCCTACATCCGACGTAGGCACGGACGGCCCCGAGAGCCTCCTCGCGGGCCTCCTCGAGCAGCTCCACGTCGCCGGGCGAGCTCGCCGCCGACACGAGTCCGTAGGCTCCACCGACCAGATGCTGGTCGACTCCGACACCGCGTCGCTCGACGTGTTCCCCAACAACGTGGTGGTCTACGATGAGCCGCTCCCTCGCGCAGAGAGCGGCGGAAGCACCGTCACGGAGGTGCTCGTCATCGGTCATGGCGAGCCTTCCGGTGAGGGAGCTCATGACCCTCTCGACGCGGTTCTGCAAGACCTGACCGTGCCCATTCCGGAAGACGCTGACGCTGGGGTGCTGGAGGCGCGCCGCCTTCAGCTCCTCGTAGGCGCGAAGAAGTTGGCAAGCATGAGACGCTTGTCAGAAGCCTACCAACGTGAGATGGATCGCGCCGTGGGTGGCTTGCCGGCTCCGACAGGGCCTAGCCGCCTAGGCGCGGTCCAGCAGCGCGGCGTAGCCATCGCCAACCTGTTCGGGGCAAATCGCCCTGTGTACGCCACGCCCGCGGAGAACATCCGCGCCGCCCAGGCGGCGGCAGACGAGCTGGATAACTTCGAGGGCGAGGAGCGCCGCCTAATGACGGAGCGAGTCCAGAAGCCCCTCGACACGGCTGTCGCGCAAGACGAACCCGGCTGCCGCACGGAGGCGCCGCGACGACAACACGGCGACTTGCCCTCCCGCCGAGATCAAGGCGCAATGTCTCGGACGCCGACTGGCGGTGTCCGTGGAAGAAAAGACAAGGATCCGGCTGTCAGCCATAGTCGGACCCACATCTCCATCGAGCGCGACCAAGACGGCCGCCCAAGAGCAGTGGAGCGGCAGGACGACTATCTGCCTCCTCCTCCCCGTAGAGAAAGGCGAGTCTCCCCGCCACCCGTCGAGCATCCGACTCTCGGCGACCGCCTTGGCCGCCGAGAGGGAGTCGGAGAAAACTACGCCCGCCACCGGATCGAGCGACTCCACCGATCCCTGGTGCTGGAAGAAGAAGATGAGTTGGGTCTGCCCTGATTCGGACCTCGCATCCGAGACGAGCCCTTCCCCAGAGGGTTCACACTCCCCCGAGATACACCCAAATACACCGGCTCCGTGAAGCCGGAGGACTGGCTAGTTGACTATTCCACAGCTGTCAGCATAGCGAACGGCAACAAGCGCGTTGCCGTAAAGTATGTTCCCCTCATGCTCCAGGGCACGGCCCGGACATGGTTGAACAGCTTGAAGCCCCGCAGCATCAACTGCTGGGTCGACTTCACTGAGGCCTTCGTCCGCAACTTCACGAGCACGTACAAGCGACCTCCCAAGCCTCGCCAGCTTTCCTTGTGCGTGGAAGGCCCCAACGAGTCCACTCGCGACTACCTCACGCGCTAGGCCGAGCTCCGGAACTCCTGCGATGGAGTGCACGAGGTGCAGGCTATCGAGTACTTCACCACCGGGTGTAGAGAGGGCACCCTCCTCAAGCACAAGCTCCTTTGCGACGAGCCGGAGAGGCTTGACGAGCTGCTGATCATAGCAGACAAGTACGCCACAGCCGACTCCTCCATGAAGACGGAGATCGAAGTCAGTGCGACTGGCAAGGTGGCTCCTCAGGCTCCCAGAACTCCGGCTGGCGACACCAGTCGGCGACAGCAGCAGAATGATCACAAGCGCAAGGCCCCGCAGCCGGCTTCCAACAGCCGGCAGGTGGCGACAGTCGAAGACCAACAGCCAGAGGGGCAGCCTCCGGCCAAGCGACAGAAAGGCGGCAAGTCCAACTGGTTGCCGGCCTTCTCTTACGAAAGACTCTAGATGGTCCTCGCAAGTTCCATAGCGGCGCCAAGCCGCCAAACCACACCACCGGAAGTGCCATCGCTCGCCAGAATCGCCAAGGGAGACGGCCTCCTGCCTCCCCTTTCTTGGGCCGCCGCCTCCACCGCCGCTTCAAAGAGCTGTCGTGCCGTCGGCGCAGATACAAGACGAGTACCCGTAAGAGCATGGAGCTTATGTAGTGTTCACCGGTGTGGTCGACGATGGCCACAAAGAAAGCGGCAGCAAAGAAGAAGTGAATGCAAGAGCATCGATGCCCCAGAGTTCATGCAATCGTCCGAGAAACCTATCGCTTGAGTCGGGCTGATCACCCAGAGGTGATGTCAATCCGGCTCCTACGCCTCGTCTTGGGAGCCACCCTTGCCGCGGACAGGCAGGCCGCTCGCTTCTCGCGAGTGCTGATAGACGGAGGCAGCAGCATCAACATCCTGTATAAGGACACAATGGAGAAGTTAGGAATCAAGCAAAGACAGCTTCAGAACAGCCGGACTGTGTTCCACGGCATTGTACCTGGCCTTTCCTGCTCACCGATCGGCAAGATCCCGATAGACGTCCTCTTTGGGGACGAAGATCACTTTCGCCGAGAGCCAGTTTGGTTCGAAGTGGTGGACCTCGAAAGCCCGTACCATGCTCTGCTTGGTCGACCTGCTCTGGCCAAGTTCATGGTGCTCCCGCACTACGCCTACCTCAAGATGAAGA
This sequence comes from Aegilops bicornis, assembly GCA_021605145.1. NCBI lineage: Eukaryota > Viridiplantae > Streptophyta > Magnoliopsida > Poales > Poaceae > Aegilops > Aegilops bicornis. The sequence goes on along the minus strand of CM038673.1, from coordinate 140,355,710 downwards.
TGCCGAGTACCAAGGGGATTCTGACTGTAGCCGGCGACTACAGAAGTCGTCATTATGCTGGCCGAAAGCAATCGGCTGGCCGAGTCCCCGGTGATCGCAAATGAGAAGCGGCTTCTTGATCGGTTGTAGCAATGGCCGGCAAGCAGCCAGAGATGTCGCCCAACCCCAAAGAGTCGGAAGTCGAGGGCCTGCTCAAGCCGACCAAAGAAACGAAGAAGATACCCTTGGACCCGGAGCACCGGAGAGGTATCGTCAGAGGTGCAAACCTTGACAAGAAATAGGAAGGCGAGCTCGTCGATTTCCTCCGTGAGAATTGGGACATTTTCAAGCATGGTCCCTAAAGACATGCTGTGTACCGACGGAATTCGCCGAGCACAAGTTACATGTCCGATCTGATGTGAAGCCCGTCAGCAGCCCTTGCGCCGCCTGTCAGAAGAGAAGAGAAGAGTTGTTGGAGAAGAGATAGCCCGGCTCCTCGTAGCCGGATTCATCATGGAAGTGTTCTTTCCAGAATGGCTGGCGAACCCGGTCTTGGTACTAAAGAAGAACAAGCAGTGGCGGATGTGTATTGATTACAAAAGCCTCAACAAAGCTTGCCCCAAGGACCCGTCACGGCCGAGAATTGACCAGGTGACAGACTCCACAGCCGGATGCGAGCTGTTGAGCTTCTTAGATGCATACTCAGGATATCACCAGATCAAGTTGAACCCGGCCGACAGATTGAAGACCGCCTTAATCACGCCGTTTGGAGCCTTCTGCTACCTGACCATGACGTTCAGCTTAAGGAATGCCGGCGCCACCTTTCAGCGTTGCATGCAGAAGTGCCTCCTCAAGCAGCTTGGCAGAAACGCCCACGTTTACGTGGACGATGTGGTGGTGAAGACGAAAAAGCAAGGAACGCTGTTGGAAGACCTCAAGGAGACCTTTGAGAACCTGCGCCGATTCCAGATCAAGCTCAACCCTGAGAAGTGCATCTTCGGAGTACCAGCCGGCCAGCTCCTTGGTTTCCTGGTCTCCGAACGCGGCATAGAGTGCAACCCCGTGAAGATCAAGGCAATCAAGAGGATGGAAGTACCCCGCCGACTGCTAGATGTGCAAAAATTCACCGGCTGATTTTCGTACATCACCGATTCATCACCGGGCGAGAAAGCTCTTCCTCTGTACTCAGCTCATGAAGAAGACCACCTTCTTCGAATGGAACCACAAGGCGGACGAAGCTTTTCTCCGCTTGAAGAAAATGCTGACTACTTTCGGTCCGGGCGGCTCCGACACCCAAGGAGCCCATGCTCCTGTATATCGCCGCCACCAGCAGGGTAGTCAGCACAGTCATTGTAGTTGAACGCAAGGAGGAAGGCAAGGCGCTACCTGTCCAGAGACCGGTATATTACCTGAGCAAAGTACTGTCGACCTCCAAGCAGAACTACCCCCACTACCAGAAGATGTGTTACGGCGTGCACTTTGCCGCCAAGAAGTTGAAGCCTTACTTTCAAGAGCATCCAATCACCGTGGTTTGCACAGCCCCACTAGTAGAGATCATCGGAAGCCGAGATGCTTCTGGCCGAGTGGCCAAATGGGCCATAGAGTTGGCCCCCTACACAATCTATTACCAGCCCCGCACCGCCATCAAGTCGCAAGCACTGGCCGACTTCCTCGTCGACCGGGCCGAGACCCGCATCGCCGCCAAATACCGACTCCACCCATTGGCGGATGCACTTCGATGGCTCCAAGATGCGCACCGGCTTGGGAGCCGGCGTTGTCCTCACTTCCTCCAAAGGCGACAAGCTCAAGTACGCAGCTGCAGATCCATTTCGCCGCCTCAACGACGCCGCCTAACACGAGGCGCTCATTCACGGGCTCCGCTTGCCAAAAGAGCTTGGCATCCGCCGGATCCTCGTGTTATGGCGAAGTCCTACTTGGTGGTCCAACAGTCATCCGGGCGATCGGGACGCCAAAGATGCAAACATGGCGAGCTACCGTTTCCTGGTACAGCAATTGAGTGGATATTTTGAGGGGTGCGAGTTCCTCCACGTGCCAAGAAACGACAACGACCAAGCAGATACCCTGGCAAGAATCGGCTCCACCCGCCAGGCAATACCATCCGGTGTCGCCCTTCAGCGCCTCTTCAAGCCATCTGTCAAGCCGTCACCAGAGTCAGACTCCATTTTTGTGCCGACTCCCCATAAAGAAGTTGGATCCGACTCCAAAGCCTCGGCTGACGGCACAAGAATTCTTGCAGACGGCCCCAAGAACGCTGCAGTTGAAGCCGGCCCGGGACTTCGTAACCGGCCCGGGATCATGGAGACTTGATTACTCAGGCCGGGAATGCGCCCGGTCTGGGGACTTCTTCAACCCAGCAAGTTGCTGCGGACTCCAACCCGCCGACTCCCAGCCCAGCCGCCCTCGTCCAAGTAGCAGTACTGGCAGTCGAAGAAATAGCAGCACCCTCATGGGCCCAGCCCATCCTGAAGTTCCTAGTAAGCGGAGAGCTACCAACCGATGAGACCTTAGCTCGGCAAGTACAACGCCGAGCGGCAGCCTACACTATAGTCAACAGAGAGCTGGTCAGGCACAGCGTCACTGGCGTCTACCAGCGTTGCGTTGAGCCAGAACAAAGCCAAGCGATTCTCGAAGACATTCATCAAGGCGAAAAGTGCCATCATGCAGCCTCAAGAGCACTCGTCGCCAAAGCCTTCCGACACGGTTTCTTCTGGCCAACTGCCCTAGAAGAGGCCAAGGAATTAGTTCAGAAATGCAAAGGGTGCCACGTGTTCCGCTCCAAGCCGTTTCAGCCGGCTTCCGCGCTCAAGACTATCCCCATCGCCTGGCCCTTTGCTGTTTGGGGCCTGGACATGGTGGGACCATTCAAAACGGCACGAGGCGGCCTAACTCACTTACTTGTCGCGGTGGACAAGTTCACCAAGTGGATAAAAGCAAAACCCATCAAGAAGTTGAATGGTCCTACTGCAGTGACTTTCATCGCTGACATCATGACTCGGTACGGCGTACCACACAGCATCATCACCGACAATGGCACAAATTTTGCCAAAGGCGCTCGCCCGTTCTGCGGGGACGCAAGGCATCCGATCGACTTAGCGTCCGCTGCCCATCCGTAGTCAAACGGCCAGGTGGAAGCGAGCGAACGGCCTCATCCTCGTCTCGCATCAAGCCTCGACCGGTCGAACCACCGGAGCGTTCGCTGGCTGCCGCTTGAGGAGTTGCTACCGGCCGTCCTCCGGAGTCTGCGCGACGACTCCAAACAAGTCAACTGGCTTCACACCCTTCTTCCTCGCTTCACGGTGTCAAGCCGCCATCCCAACGGATATAGAGTTCGACTTCGCGAGTCACCATGTACACCGAAGAGGAAGCACGCCAAGACGGGCGTCGATCTGCCGGAAGAGGGTCATTTGTTGGCACTCAGCCGGTCCGGCATCTACCGGCAGAGCATGCGCCGCTACTACAACAAGAAGGTCAAGCCAAGATCATTCCTAGAGGGCGACCTTGTGCTCCGCTGATCCAAATGAACAGCCGCCAAAGACATAAGTCGGGCGCCTTTGGGAAGGCCCATTCATCATCGACAAAGTCTTTGGCAACGACTCCTGCTACACGATCGACGCCGAAGCCCCGAGCACGCAAGAGGGACGACTCCGGCAAAGAGACGGAACAGCCATGGAATGCGAATCTCCTCCGAAGATTTTACAGTTGATGCAGTATGTACCACGCTACCCTTTGTGTTTAAAGTACCAAGACTTCAGGCCCCCCGAGACGAGCTCGGGGACCGCCCTCTTTTGTTATTTGTATGATAAGAATTATGCCTTCGAGTATGTTACTCTTTTGTTATGCTATTCGGCACCGGGCTCAACTAGTCGGCCCGGGGACTCGCCGCCTTGGGCTATGAAATGCTTCCTGCAGTCAGACAAGTAACGTGCGATGCCTAAGCCGTCTCCTGTCAGAAGCCGAAGCTCGCAGAGCGACTGTTTGGTGGGCAGGAGTGAAGGAAATATGCCCTAGAGGCAATAATAAAGTTATTATTTATTTCCTTATTTCATGATAAATGTTTATTATTCATGCTAGAATTGTATTAACCGGAAACATGATACATGTGTGAAGACATAAACAAACATATAGTCACTAGTATGCCTCTACTTGACTAGCTCGTGAATCAAAGATGGTTAAGTTTCCTAGCCATAGACATGAGTTGTCATTTGATTAACGGGATCACATCATAGGAGAATGATGTGATTGACTCGACCCATTCCGTTAGCTTAGCACTTGATCGTTTAGTATGTTGCTATTGCTTTCTTCATGACTTATACATGTTCCTATGACTATGAGATTATGCAACTCCTGCCATCGGAGGAACACTTTGGTGCTACCAAACGCCACAACGTAATCTGCGTGATTATAAAGGAGTACTACAGGTGTCTCCAAAGGTACATGTTGGGTTGGCGTATTTCGAGATTAGGATTTGTCACTCCGATTGTCGGAGAGGTATCTCTGGGCCTTCTCGGTAATACACATCATATAAGCCTTGCAAGCATTGCAACTAATAAGTTAGTTGCGAGATGATGTATCACGGAACGAGTAAAGAGACTTGCCGGTAACGAGATTGAACTAGGTATTGGATACCGACAATCGAATCTCGGGCAAGTAACATACCGATTAAAAAGGGAACAACGTATGTCGTTATGCGGTTTGACCGATAAAGATCTTCGTAGAATATGTAGGAACCAATATGGGTATCCAGGTTCTGCTATTGGTTATTGACCAAGAATAGTTCTCGGTCATGTCTACATAGTTCTCGAACCCGTAGGGTCCGCACGCTTAAGGTTTCGATGACAGTTATATTATGAGTTTACATATTTTGATGTACCGAAGGAGTTCGGAGTCCCGGATGAGATCGGGGACATAACGAGGAGTCTTGAAATGGTCGAAACGTAAAGATTCATATATTGGATGATATGTTTAGGCCAAGGGGTCAAGCCCATGAGGCTTTAGGTTGGTGCAAAAGGAGTTTTGCGGAGGCCAGGGGGCCAAACGCCGGATACCCTGGCGTGCCCCGGGCTGCACGCCGAGGCCCATGGTGTCCGGGCACGACGCCAAGGATTGTGGCGTTTGGTCCTCGAGTCCGAGTGGGACTCTTGCCTTTCGGGCAAAACCGACTTTGAGGAGGCTTTTGCTCCAAGTTTCGACCCCGGGGCTCAACATATAAATAGAGGGGCAGGGCTAGCACCAAAGATACAACAATTGATCCCTTGGATCTCTTAGCCGTGTGCGGTGCCCCCCTCCACCATATTCCACCTCGGTCATATCGTCGCAGAGTTTAGGCGAAGCCCTGCGCCGGTAGAGCATCATCATCGTCACCACGCCGTCGTGCTGATGGAACTCATCCCCGACACTTTGCTGGATCGGAGTCCGGGGATCGTCATCGAGCTGAACGTGTGCTGAACTCGGAGGTGCCGTACGTTCGGTACTTGGATCGGTCGGATCGTGAAGACGCACGACTACATCAACCGCGTTGTCATAACGCGCTTCCGCCACGGTCTCACGAGGGTACGTGGACACTACTCTCCCTCTCGTTGCTATGCCATCACCATGATCTTGCGCAGCGTAGGAAATTTTTGAAATTACTACGTTCCCCAACAAAGGCATCCGAGCCTGGTTTTATGCGTTGATGTTATATGCACGAGTAGAACACAAGTGAGTTGTGGGCGATACAAGTCATACTGCTTACCGACATGTCATACTTTGGTTCGGCGGTATTGTGAGATGAAGCGGCCCGGACCGACATTACGCCAGACGCTTACGCGAGACTGGTTTCACCGCCGCGAGCACTCGTTGCTTAAAGGTGATGGCGGGTGTCTCTCTCTCACTTTAGTTGAACTGAGTGTGGCTACGCCCGGTCCTTGCGAAGGTTAAAACAGCACCAACTTGACAAACTATCGTTGTGGTTTTGATGCGTAGGTAAGAACGGTTCTTGCTCAGCCCGTAGCAGCCACGTAAAACTTGCAACAACAAAGTAGAGGACGTCTAACTTGTTTTTGCAGGGCATGTTGTGATGTGATATGGTCAAGACGTGATGCTATATTTTATTGTATGAGATGATCATGTTTTGTAACCGAGTTATCGGCAACTAGCGTGAGCCATATGGTTGTCGCTTTATTGTATGAAATGCAAAAGCCATGTAATTGCTTTACTTTATCACTAAGCGGTAGCGATAGTCGTAGAAGCAATAGTTGGCGAGACGACAACGATGCTACGATGGAGATCAAGGTGTCGCGCCGGTGATGATGGTGATCACGACGGTGCTTCAGAGATGGAGATCACAAGCACAATATGATGATGGCCATATCATATCACTTATATTGATTGCATGTGATGTTTATCCTTTATGCATCTTATCTTGCTTTTGATTGACGGTAGCATTTTAAGATGATCTCTCACTAAAAATTGTCAAGAAGTGTTCTCCCTGAGTATGCACCGCTGCCAAAGTTTGTCGTGCCTGACATAATTCACGCGGATGATCGGGTGTGATAAGCTCTACGTCCATCTACAACGGGTGCAAGCCAGTTTTGCACACGCAGAATACTCGAGTTAAACTTGACGAGCCTAGCAAATGCAGATATGGCCTCGAACACGGAGACCGAAAGGTCGAGCGTGAATCATATAGTAGATATGATCAACATAGTGATGTTCACCATTGAAAGCTACTCCATTTCACGTGATGATCGGTTATGGTTTAGTTGATTTGGATCACGTAATCACTTAGAAGATAAGAGGGATGTTTATCTAAGTGGGAGTTCTTAAGTAATATGATTAATTGAACTTAAATTTATCATGAACTTAGTCCTGGTAGTATTTTGCAAATTATGTTGTAGATCAATAGCTCGCGTTGTTGCTTCCCTATGTTTTTGCTTCCCTATGTTTTTATATGTGTTCCTAGAGAAAATTGTATTGAAAAATGTTAGTAGCAATGATGCGGATTGGATCCGTGATCCGAGGTTTATCCTCATTGCTGCATGTAAGAATTATGTCCTTAATGCACCGCTAGGTGATGCAGACCTATTGCAGGAGCAAATGCGACGTTATGAATGTTTGGCTAGCTCAATATGATGACTACTTGATAGTTTAGTGCACCATACTTAACGGCTTAGAATCGGGACTTCAAAGATGTTTTGAACGTCATGGACCATATGAGATGTTCCAGGAGTTGAAGTTAATATTTCTAGCAAATACCCGAGTTGAGAGATATGAAGTCTCCAACAAGTTCTATAGCTAAAAGATGGAGGAGAATCGCTCAACTAGTGAGCATGTGATCAGACTGTCTGGGTACTTCAATCGCTTGAATCAAGTGGGAGTTAATCTTCCAGATAAGATAGTGATTGACAGAATTCTCTAGTCACCATCACTAAGTTACTAGAACTTCGTGATGAACTATAATATGCAAGGGATGACGAAAGTAATTCCCAAGCACTTCGTGATGCTGAAATCAACGAAGGTAGAAATCAAGAAAAACATCAAATGTTGATGGTTAACAAGACCACTAGTATCAAGAAAAGGGCAAAGGGATAGAAGGGAACTTCAAGAAGAACGGCAAGCAAGTTGCTGCTCAAGTGAAGAAGCCCAAGTCTGGACCTAAGCCTGAGACTAAGTGCTTATACTGCAAAGGGACGAGTCACTAGAAGCAGAACCACCCCAAGTATTTGGCGGATAAGAAGGATGGCAAGGTGAACAAAGGTATATTTGATATACATGTTATTGATGTGTACTTTACTAGTGTTTATAGAAACCCCTCGGTATTTGGTACTGGTTTAGTTGCTAAGAGTAGTAACTCGAAACGGGAGTTGCAGAATAAACAGAAACTAGTTAAGGGTGAAGTGACGATGTGTGTTGAAAGTAGTTTCAAGATTGATATGATCATCATCGCACACTCCCTAAATTTTTCGGGATTAGTATTGAACCTAAATAAATGTTATTTGGTGTTTGCGTTGAGCATGAATATGATTTGATCGTGTTTATTGCAATACGGTTATTCATTCAAGTTAGAGAACAACTGTTGTTCTGTTTACATGAATAAAACCTTCTATGGTCATACACCCAATGAAAATGGTTTGTTGGATCTCGATCGTGTGATACACATATTCATAATATTGAAGCCAAAATATGCAAAGTTAATAATGATAGTGCAACTAATTTGTGTAGCTGCAGTTTAAGTCATATTTGTGTAAATATCATGAAGAAACTCCATGCTGATGGGCATTTGGAATCACGTGATAATGAATCATTTGATGCTTATGAACCGTGCCTTTTGGGCAAGATGACTAAAACTCCGTTCTCCGGAACAATGGAACAAGCTCTTGACTTGTTGGAAATAACACATATATACCGATGTATGCGATCCAATGAGTGTTGATGCTCGTGGCAAGTATCGTTATTTTTCTGACCTTCGCAAGATGATTTGAGTAGATATGGGTATATCTACTTGATGAAACATAAGTCTGAAATAGTTGAAAGGTTCAAAGAATTTCAGAGTGAAGTGGAAAATCATCGTAACAAGAAAATAAAGTTTCTGTGATCTGATTGTGGAGATGAATATTTGAGTTACGAGTTTGGTCTTCAATTAAAACAATGTGGAATAGTTTCACAGCTCACGCCACCTGGAACACCACAACGTTATGGTGTGTCCGAACGTCAGAATCGCATTACTTTATTTTGATATGGTGCGATCAATGATGTCTCTTACCGATTTACCAATATCGTTTTGGGGTTATGCATTAGAGACAGCTGCATTCACGTTAAAAGGGCACCATCTAAATCCGTTGAGATGACACCGTATGAACTATGGTTTAGCAGTAAACCTAAGCTGTCGTTTCTTAAAGCTTGGAGTTGCGATGCTTATATGAAAAGGTTTCAACCTGATAAGCTCGAACCCAAATCGGAAAAGTGCATCTTCATAGAATACCCAAAGGTAACTATTGGGTACACCTTCTATCACAAATCCGAAGGCAGGTTATTCGTTGCTAAGATGGATCCTTTCTAGAGTAGAAGTTTCTCTCGAAAGAAGTGAGTGGGAGGAAAGTAGAACTTGATGAGGTAATTGTACCTTCTTCCTTATTGAAAAGTAGTTCATCATAGAAATCAGTTCCGGTGATTCCTACACCAATTAGTGAGGAAGTTAATGATGATGATCATGAAACTTCAGATCAAGTTGCTACCAAACCTCGTAGGTCTTCCAGAGTAAGATCCGCACTGTAGTGGTATGGTAATCGTGTTATGGAAGTCATGTTACTAGACCATGATGAACCTACGAACTATGAGGAAGCGATGATGAGCCCAGATTCCGCGAAATGGCTTGAGGCCATGAAATCTGAGATAGGATCCATGTATGAGAACAAAGTATGGACTTTGATTGACTTGCTCGATGATCAGCAAGCCATGTTAAATAAATGGATCTTCAAGAGGAAGACGAACGCTAATAGTAGTGTTACTATCAACAAAGCTCGACTTGTCGCAAAAGGTTTTCGACAAGTTCAAGGTGTTGACTACGATGAGAGTTTCTCACTCGTATCTATGCTTAAGTCTGTCCGAATCATGTTAGCAATTGCCGCATTTTATGAAATCTGGCAAATGGATAAACAAAACTGCATTCCTTAATGGATTTATTAAAGAAGAGTTGTATATGATGCAACGAGAAGGTTTTGTAAATCCTAAAGGTGCTAACAAAATGTGCAAGCTCCAAATGATCCATCTATGGACTGGTGCAAGCATCTCGTAGTTGGAATACACGCTTTGATAAGATGATCAAAAGCATATAGTTTTATCTGGACTTGCGGTGAAGCCTGTATTTACAATAAAGTGAGTGGGAGCACTACCGCCTTTTCCGATAAATATATGTGAGTGACATATTGTTGATCGTAAATGATGTAGAATTTTTCCGAAAGCATAAAGGAGTTTTTCAAAGAAGGACCTCGGTAAAGCTACTTACATATTGAGCATCAAGATCTATTGAGATAGATCAAGACGCTTGATAAGTTTTTCAATAAGTACATACCTTGTCAAGATTTTGAAGTAGTTCAAAATGGAACAGTCAAAGAAAAGTTCTTGCCTGTGTTGCAAACGTGTGAAATTGAGTAAGACTCAAATCCCGACCACAGCAGAAAATAGAAAAGAGAATGAAAGTCATTCCCTATGCCTCAGTCATAGGTTCTATAAAGTATGCTATGCTATGTACCAGACCTATTGTATACCTTGCTCACGAATTTGGCAAGGAGTACAATAGTGATCTAAGAGTAGATCCTTTGGACATTGGTCAAGAACATCCTTAGTGAGGACTAAGGAAATAATTCTCGATTATGGAGGTGATAAAAGAGCCCGTCGTAAAGAGTTACATCGATGCAAGCTTTTTACACTGATCCAGATGACTCTAAGTCTCAATCTGGATACATATTGAAAGTGGGAGCAATTAGCTAGAGTAGCTCCGTGCAGAGCATTGTAGACATAGAATATTTGCAAAATACATACGGCTCTGAATGTGACAGACCCGTTGACTAAACTTCTCTCACGAGCAAAACATGATCATACCTTAGTACTCTTTGGGTGTTAATCACATAGCAATGTGAACTAGATTATTGCTGTAGCGACCCGACCCGAATGGATCAAGTCTCTATGCTCAAAGGCGTCATCCTGGATCAAGAATGCCGACACCACACAAGATGAAGGATTTATAACAGAGTAGCAATCACACACTTATTACAGGCGTTGTCCGTAAGAGGACTTATTACAATAAATGTGGCTTAAGGCCATCTAATAGCGATAACATGGAAGACTTGGAAGACAAGTGAGTCCATCAACTCCATCGGCATCACTCAAAGATAGAACCACGACCTAAAACACCTTACTCGTCAAATGCGAAAATTTTGCAACATGAAAGTTGCAGCCGAAACGGGTTGACACATGGAATATGCTTGGCAATGTAACACATAGAGAGTAATGAAGGAATAAGCCTATACTACATGCATATATGGCTGGTGGAAAAGCTCTCTGGTTACAGTTTTTGCATAAAGCTAGTTTTTCCCTCATCGCAAAGGAATAAATTTGTTTAACTATCATGGTGGTTGTTAAACATTGAGAATGGTTGACAGCATCCTCAATCCCAATTAAAAGTACTCATTAAAAACCCAACAACATTGATTAGAGTAACATGTTGAGATACACAGGATATTCAAGTACTAGATACTCAAGATGTCCATAACCGGGGACACGGCTAATCATGATTAGTTTATACACTCTGCAAAGGTTTGCGCACTTTTCCCCACAAGACTCGATCGCCTCCGTTTGGTTTCTCGCACTACATGGTGTTTGAGAGACGGATGACCGAGACACAGTCTTTCAGAAGCACTAGCACCTTACATGTGGGTAGACCGTACCAACCTACATCCCCTACATCAGCTAGCCTACCCGTAAGAGTTCGCACAACTTAGTCAACTATGCCAGAGCCCATAATGGCTTGTGGCTGCACAAGTTTCTAGTTTGAATAATCTTATGATCCCTTTGAGCCCGGGTGGCGGTCCGAAGAAATACAGCAAGTCCTCGATAGAAACCAGGTGCCTCAATCCACCCGGATGTGTGTTTAAGTTGCCACCTTAGATAAACCATTAATTAACAATCTCACATCTGTCATGGATATTCACTCACCCAATCCACGCCTACTAGCATAGCATGGCATAATAAGCAAACGTAGAAGTAACTCCCAAAGGTTCATAAGTAAAACAGTAATAGGTTCTACCTCATCTACTTCCCATCCCACAATTTAATTAGATCCTAATCATGCAAGTGTTTGAGGATTGATCTAATGCATAAAAACTGGGTAGTAGAAAAGATATGATCAAGTGTTACTTGCCTTGTCGATGATCCATGAAACCTAGAGATTCGAAATAACAAGCGGCGCACTCAAGGGTGATCTATCGCAGACAAACAACAAGCATACAATAAGTACTCATCTAATGCACAGGTAAATCTCGAATGAAAGATCTAACCAGAAAGTTCAACTTAAGAACCCTGGTTGCAAAAAGAATCGAATCAAATAAAGCAACGAAAGTCAAACGTCGAAAGAAAACGACTCGGTTCTAGCAATTTGAAACTAGGTCAAATTTTACAGTAGCAAAACTTTGTTTAAGTGGATTAGTCGGAACGGCGGTTTTGAAACGAAACTCCAGGCGCTTGAATCACCTGATTCCGATAAACGAGCGAGAAGATAAACTGATTCGAAGATTGGATCTGAAATCGAAATTGGAAAATAACGGATTAAATCCGATTTAAAAGAAAAACAACGAACGGTTAAACGAACGGACGCTCGTTAATGTAAACTAACCGCTAACGCGTTCGTTAAAACGAACGGATCGGTGAACGTTCACTAAATAACTAAACCAAAAAACCGATCTAGGGTTTTAAAAACCGAACAACGAAAGAAAAGAAAACCGGACGGTTTTTTAAAACAAAACCGACCGGGGTGTGGCGTGGCTACCTCCGGCGAGGTCGGCCAAGGGCATCGGGCGGCGGGCGACGGGCAACGGGCGGCGGTTCGGGCGGCGGGCAAGGGTTTGGGGCGGCAAGGGCGCGCTGGTTGGGGAGGAGAGGGGGGTGGGGGGTATATAAGGAGGGGGTGCCTTGGGGAGGGGCAACGGCGGCGGCGGCGTGGCCGAGCCGACTCGGGCGGCGGGCGGCGGCGGGGACTCTCCCGGGCGGGAGCGCGAGGAGGGGGCGGGCCGGGGTGGCCGGAGCTGGCCGGGCCCTTGGCCCAAAGCGGGCGCGGGTTTTTTTATAAAATCTCAAGAAAAAATGAATAAAATAAAATCTAAATGAACTCCAAATTTAATAAAATAAATTTTCCCCGACTCCTAAAAATGAGTCGAACAAAATGAACTTTATTACGGGGCCAAAATGCATATTTTTAAAATACTCATTTTTTCCCTAAAGCAAATAAACTTCGAAAATCCAAAATTTGATTTATTTATTAAATCTTCATTTTTCCTAAATTTTGGGAAGTCATATTATTCCCTCTCTTAATTTTTTTATTGGGAAAATATTTGAAGATAAATACAAATAAATCCGAATGATCCATTTTTCAAAATTTGAGAAAACCCAAATATGAAAAATAATGAAATCTCCAACTCTCTCCGAGGGTCCTTGAGTTGCGTGAAATTTTCTAGGATCGGAAAAATGCAAGAAAATATGATATGCATGATGACTTAATGTATAACATTCCAAATTGAAAATTTGGGATGTTACAAACCTACCTCTTTAAGATGAATCTCGCCTCGAGATTCGGGTTGGCTAGAAAATAGGTGAGGGTGATCTTTGAGCAAATCTTCTTCTCTTTCCTGTGTGGCTTCATCCTCGTGTGGTGGCTCCACCGAACCTTGCAAAACTTGATAACCTTGCTGCGAGTAACTCTGCTGGCATAATCGAGAATCTTGACTGGTCTTTCCTCATATGTCAAATCATCCTGCAACTGAATTGCTTCAAGCGGCACTGTATCTCTTAACGGTACTTCCGCCACCTCGGCGTGACATTTCTTCATCTGAGAAATATGGAATACATCGTGAACTCCTAACAGTCCCTCTGGCAATTCCAGCTTATAAGCAACTTCTCCCATGCGTTGTAAGATCCTATACGGTCCAACGAAACGTGGTGCTAATTTTCCTTTAACTCCAAAACGCTTAACTCCTTGAAGCGGGGATACTCTAAGATATACTCTGTCTCCAACTTCATATTATATCGCCTTGCGTTTTGAATCCGCATAGCTCTTCTGTCTGGACTGGGCTACCTTGAGCCTATCGCGAATCAGCTTAACCTTATGTTCAGACTCCTTAATCAAATCTGGTCCAAACAACTGACGATCTCCCGCCATTCCATGATAACGGTGTCCTGCATCTCCTTCCATACAGAGCCTCGAAAGGTGCCATCTTCAAGCTGGTTTGGTAACTGTTGTTATGAGAAAACTCTGCATACGGCAAATTTTCATCCCAACTAGATCCATAATCTAGTGCACAAGCTCTCAGCATATCCTCCAAAATCTGATTGACTCTCTCAGTCTGTCCATCTGCATGGGTGAAAAGTCATCTTGAATTCCAGCCTGGTTCCCAATGTTTCGTGTAACCGATCCCAAAACTTTGAGGTAAATTGGATTCCTCTATCTCGATACGATACTCCTCGGAACTCCGTGTAAACACACAATTCTGGTCATGTATATCTTTGCCAACTTAGCAATCGCTATAGGTAGTCTTGACCGGAATGAAATGAGCTACCTTCGTCAAGCGGTCGACTATAACCCAAATCGAGTCATATCCTCGAACGAGTCTTTGGCAAACCTGTGATGAAATCCATGCCTAGTTTATCCCACTTCCATTCGGGTATTGGCAATGGTTGCAACAATCCTGCTGGCTTCTGATGCTCTGCCTTCACTCTCTGACATACATCGCAAACTGCTACATACTCTGCGATATCCTTCTTCATTCCGGTCCACCGTAACGCTTCCTTCAAATCCAAATACATCTTGGTATTTCCTGGGTGAATCGAATAGGGTGAATCATGGGCTTCTTGCAAAATCAACTTCCCCGATCTCCGGGTCATTTGGCACATAAACACGGTCCTCAAACCATAGGGTATCGTGCTCATCCTCACGAAATCCCTTAGCTTTTCCTTCGCTCATTTTCTCCTTTATAGAGGCAACTTCCTTATCTCGCCTTTTTGAGCTTCTCTTATTTTGTCCATCAACGTAGACTGAATCTCCAATGCTGCTACATAGCCTCTCGGAACTATTTCCAAACATAGCTCTCGAAGATCCTCGGCTAACTCCTTGGATATTCCTCCCATCATTAGGGTATTGACGTGGCTCTTACGGCTCAATGCGTCTGCTACCACGTTAGCCTTCCCTGGGTGATAATGTAATCTCATATCATAATCCTTGATAAGCTCCAACCATCTCCTCTCGTTCGAGATTTAATTCCTTCCGTGAAGATGTACTTCAAACTCTTGTGATCCGTGTATACCTCACAATGATTTCCAATGAGAAAATGTCTCCATGTCTTCAATGCATGCACAACGGCTGCTAACTCCAAATCATGTGTGGCATAATTCAACTCATGAGGCTTAAGCTGTCGTGAAGCATACGAAACAACTCTTCCTTCCTGCATAAGCACTGCTCCAAGTCCTCGACGTGAAGCGTCTTAATACACCTCATAATCCTTGGTCTGATCTGGAAAAATTAACACTGGTGAGGTAACCAATCTTTTCTTCAACTCCTGAAAACTTGCCTCACAATCCTCAGTCCATATGAACTTAGTATCCTTTTTAGCAATTCTCATCATAGGCTTTGAAATCCTTGAGAAATTCTCAATGAATCTTCGGTAGTATCCTGCGAGTCCAAGGAAACTCCGGATCTCTCCAACTGTCGTTGGTGCTTCCCATTTGGTTACGGTCTCAACCTTTGTGGGGTCAACTGCTATTCCTTCTCCGGATATAACATGTCCAAGAAATCCAACTTCCTTTAGCCAAAACTCACATTTGCTGAATTTGGCATATAACAGATGTTCCCTTAGTTTCTCCAAAACCAATCGCAAATGTTCCTTATGTACCTCTTCATTCTTCGAGAAAATCAAAATATCAACTATGAACACCATTAATTTAACTTATCCAAAAACTCCATAAACACTTTGTTCATCGTGTTCATGAAATAGGGTCATGCGCGTTAGTCAGTCCAAATGACATAACGGTGTACTCATACAGTCCATATCTCGTGGTAAATGATGTCTTAGGTATATCCCGCTCTCGAATCTTCAATCGATGGTACCTCGATCGCAAATCGATCTTGGAAAATACTTTAGCTCCTTGCAAGCGATCAAACAGATCATTTATCATTGGCAGTGGGTACTTGTTCTTGATCGTTACTGCATTTAATCCACGATAGTCTACAACCATCCTTAACGATCCATCCTTCTTCTCCACCAAAAGCACGGGTGATCCCCAAGCTGAAGAACGTGGGCGATAAAACCTTTATCCAATAGTTCCTTAATCTGCTTCTTGATTTCCGCCAAATCGTATTGGGCATCCCGTATGGTCGCTTCGATATTGGGCCTGTTCTCGGCAAAAGTTCAATCAAAAACTCAATGTCTCTATCCGTGGCATTCCTAGCAATTCCTCGTGAAATACATCGTGGAAATCCTTCACCATCGGTACTTCTTCCCGCACCACCCCGATAAGCAATTTACTTGTGCTCTCCTCGGCTCGTGCCGTGATACATACTTGATTCTCCTCCCTTCCGGGTGGTAAGCAAAATTGACATGGTGGCGCAATCTATGTTCCTCCATACCCGATAACCAATCCATGCCTAATATCACATCCAATCCTTAGGATTCCGTAACTATTAGGTCCGAGGGAAAACATAGTGTCCAATCCTTAATGGCAGTCGATCACACCATATACTAGCCATGTATTCTGCTCCGGGTGAGGTTACTAGCATGGGTGACCTAAGGGCTTGGGTCGGTAATTTGTACTTATCCACAAATCTCCTTGATATGTATGAATGCGATGCACCAGTATTGAAAAGAACAACTGCAGTAAATGACTTAACCAAAAACTTACCGACATCGTGATCGGGCTGATCTTCAACCTCCTCCACATCAATGTGGTTCACCCGTCCCCTATTGAAAGGGTTTGGCTTCTTTCAGAGCTTCCATTGCCATTTCCATTCTGGCCTTCTCGACAGTCATTTGCATAATGCCCGCCTTGCGGCACTTAAAGCAAGTGATGTGACTCAGTCTACCTTGGATGGTGTTGACGGGTTGGTGCGGTTCTGTTCATTGCTTCCTCCATTCCCTGCTCCCATTCTTGGTGCCATTATGGTTGTGTGAATTACCTCCTCCATGGGTATGCTGAAACCGAACTCCCTGTTTAGGGGTATAACGGGCTTCATTGGGCTCCAGAGTTATACTTCCCCTGCCCATACTTCCTCTTGCGGTTCTCAATTTGCTATTTCTTTCCTTCAATCATGAGGGCACGGTCTACCAACTCCTGCTAGTTATTGAAACTTGCTACCATCAAATGCATGCTTAACTCATCATTCAGTCCTTCCAGAAACTTCTCCTGCTTAGCTGCATCTGTAGCAACGTCATCCGGGGCATAACGTGCTAACTTACTAAAATCATCCACATACTGGCCAACAGTCCTTCCTCCTTGGCGTAAGTTGCGAAACTCACGCTTCTTCATGGCCATAGCTCCTGCCGAGACATGGGCAAGGCGGAAAGCTTGGTCAAACCGATCCCATGTGACAAGATCTACAGGTAAGTGGCTGTAAAATTTTCCCACCATGTCAGCGGGTCCTTCAAGTTGGTGTGCAGCAAACTTCACCTTCTCTCCATCTGTACATCCTGCAGTGGTCAACTCCCTTCCTATCTTACGGAGCCAATCATCCGCTACTATCGGCTCGGTGCTACTGGAAAACACCGGCGGATTCAGTCTTAAGAAACGGGTCAAGTGATCCGCAGGTGGTGGTGGCGGTGGGTTGTTGTTGTTGTTGTTGTTGCCTTTTATTCTCGTACTCAATGTTTGGATCAAAGTGTTCTGCTGCTGAATCAACTGGGTGATCTCTGGCGGAAAACAAATCCGGGTCGCGTCTCGCAGCATCCGATGGGTTTAGAAAAGACGAGAAATTAAGAATAGAGTGGGGTCTAAGGAGAAACACTACCCAAATGTATATGAGCAATTGCACACAAAATCACTTCATTCAATTCAAACAAAGGGCTTACAACGATCTAACTATCGCAAAAGTGCGTGTACTAAAATGTGAGGAAATACTACTAATATGTGGGGGTCATTTACTTTTGAACCGGTGGAAGACTCCATGATGTCTGCTCCAGCTTCATCTTCAAAGTCGGGTTCACTTGGATCTGAGTCGGTGTAAATGCGATGTTGATGTAGTCGCTTGGACAATCGGCGTACTGGTCTTCATTCTTGAGTGCCAATTTTTTCTTGAGTTCTTCAATCTCATACTTAAGATCGTTATTGTGTCTTGCTAGAGCTACGATCTCGTCCATGCAGTCCTTACGTGTAGACTTCAGTTATCCTTCAAGTTTGATGATCCTTCCCTTCGCATTCTTCAACTCGAGCATATCATTGCACATCTGGTTCTCCTGGCGTCGAATGTGCTGGTTTAACTCCTGGATAAAAGCTGCAATGGATCTATCCTTCTTGGTGCGGACTATCTCCCATTGTTCATCTCGGCCCACAAATCGATAGATGGTGTCTTTGAGGTCTTCTTGATAAACTTCTCCAATGCGTCCCATGGTGATGTGAGCTGCCATGCTCTTTCCTGCACTCGTGTTGGTGCAATGAAAACACTATCTATAGGCTTGGTGATTGGGGCTAATGTTCTTCCCGGTACATGAGCTTGAATCTTCCAGCTCTCCTCTTCGTGCAGAGTGGCGTTGAACGTCCGGTGAAACTTGGTAGTCCAATGTTCAGTACTTGGTGACTTCCTTCAAGTGAAATCCAAAAGGTGTGCCTTCATCCGGTTGGGTGTACTTAATCTTCAAGGCCCTTCATCCTAAAAGAGTAGAAAAGATGAGGAGTTAGAAAATGAGAAGAGAGTAGTGATCTATGGCTTTTACTTAGTGGTCGTGGTCTCACGGTCAACAGGTGCTCGATACCATCTCTCAGAGCGACCCGACCCGAATGGATCAAGTCTCGTGCTCAAAGCGTCATCCCTCGGATCAGTAATGCCGACACCACACAAGATTTCAAGGATTTATATCAGAGTAGCAATCAGACACTTATTACTTCTTTGCCAATAAGAGGACTTATTACAATAAATGTGTCTTAAGGCCATCTAATAGCGATAACAGCGAAGACTTGGAAGACAAGTGAGTCCATCAACTCCATCGGCATCACTCAAAGATAGAACCACGACCTAAAACACCTTACTGTCAGTTCGAAAATTTTGCAACATGAAAGTTGCAGTTCTAAAACGGGTCAAGACATGGAATATGCCGGCAATGTAACACATAGAGAGTAATGAAGGAATAAGCCTATACTACATGCATATATGGCTGGTGGAAAAGCTCTACGGTTACGCTTTTTGCATAAAGCTAGTTTTTCCCTCATCGCAAAGGAATAAATTTGTTTAACTATCATGGTGGTTGTTAAACATTGAGAATGGTTGACAAGATCCTCAATCCCAATTAAAAGTACTCATTAAAAACCCAACAACATTGATTAGAGTAACATGTTGAGATACACAGGATATTCAAGTACTAGATACTCAAGATGTCCATAACCGGGGACACGGCTAATCATGATTAGTTTATACACTCTGCAAAGGTTTCATGCACTTTTCCCCACAAGACTCGATCGCCTCCGCTTGGTTTCTCGCACTACATGGTGTTTGAGAGACGGATGACCGAGACACAGTCTTTCAGAAGCACTAGCACCTTACATGTGGGTAGACCGTACCAACCTACATCCCCTACATCAGCTAGCCTACCCGTAAGAGTTCGCACAACTTAGTCAACTATGCCAGAGCCCATAATTGCTTGTGGCTGCACACGGAAGTTTCTAGTTTGAATAATCTTATGATCCCTTTGAGCCTGGGTGGCGGTCCGAAGAAATGCAGGCAAGTCCTGATAGAAACCAGGTGCCTCAATCCACCCAGATGTGTGTTTAAGTTGCCACCTTAGATAAACCATTAATTAACAATCTCACATCTGTCATGGATATTCACTCACCCAATCCACGCCTACTAGCATAGCATGGCATAATAAGCAAACGTAGAAGTAACTCCCAAAGGTTCATAAGTAAAACAGGTAATAGGTTCTACCTCATCTACTTCCCATCCCACAATTTAATTAGATCCTAATCATGCAAGTGTTTCAGGATTGATCTAATGCATAAAAACTGGGTAGTAGAAAAGATATGATCAAGTGTTACTTGCCTTGCTGATGATCTGCGAAACCTAGAGATTCAAATAACAAGCGGCGACTCGGTGATCTATCGCAGACAAACAACAAGCATACAATAAGTACTCATCTAATGCACAGGTAAATCTTGAATGAAAGATCTAACCAGAAAGTTCAACTTAAGAACCCTGGTTGCAAAAAGAATCGAATCAAATAAAGCAACGAAAGTCAAACGTCGAAAGAAAACGACTCGGTTCTAGCAATTTGAAACTAGGTCAAATTTTACAGTAGCAAAACTTTTTTTAAGTGGTTTAGTCGGAACGGCGGTTTCGAACGAAACTCCAGGCGCTTGAATCGCCTGATTCCGATAAACGAGCGAGAAGATAAACTGATTCGAAGATTGGATCTGAAATCGAAATCGGAAAATAACGGATTAAATCCGATTTAAAAGAAAAACAACGAACGGTTAAACGAACGGATGTTCGTTAACAGAAACTAACCGGCGAACGCGTTCGTTAAAACGAACGGATCGGTGAACGTTCACTAAATAACTAAACCGAAAAAAAATAAAATAAACCGATCTAGGGTTTTTAAAAAAACCGAACTACGAAAGAAAAAGAAAACCGAACGTTTTTTTTAAACAAAACCGGACCGGGGGGGTGTGTGGCGCGGCGGCTACCTCCGGCGAGGTCGCCGGTGGGGCACCGGTGGCGGGCGACGGGCAACGGGCGGCGGGCGACGGGCAACGGGCGGCGTTCCGGGCGGCGGGGCTGCGGTTGGGGCGGGCGGCTGGTTGGGGAGGAGAGAGGTGGTGGGGTATATAAGGAGGGTGCCTTGGGGAGGGGGCAACGGCGATGGCGGCGTGGCCGAGCCGACTCGGGCGGCGGCGGCGCGGGGACTCCTCCCAAGGCGGGAGCCTTGAGGAGAGGGGGCTGGTAATGGCCGCCGGGTCAGCCAAAGGGGCGCTGGGTTTTTTTATAAAATCTCGCGCAGAAAACGAATAAAATAAAATCTAAATGAACTCCAAATTTAATAAAATAAATTTTCCCCGACTCCTAAAAATGAGTCGAACAAAATGAACTTTAATACGGGGCCAAAATGCATATTTTTAAAATACTCATTTTTTTCCCTAAAGCAAATAAACTTCGAAAATCCAAAATTTGATTTATTTATTAAATCTTCATTTTTCCTAAATTTTGGGAAATTCATATTATTCCCTCTCTTAATTTTTTTATTGGGAAAATATTTGAAGATAAATACAAATAAATCCGAATGATCCATTTTTCAAAATTTGAGAAAACCCAAATATGAAAAATAATGAAATCTCCAACTCTCTCCGAGGGTCCTTGAGTTGCGTGAAATTTTCTAGGATCGGAAAAATGCAAGAAAATATGATATGCATGATGACTTAATGTATAACATTCCAAATTGAAAATTTGGGATGTTACAATTGCTTCTAGTAAACCCTTTGGGTGTTGGTCACATGACGATGTGAACTATGGGTGTTAATCACATACAGATGTGAATATTAGTGTTGAATCACATGATGATGTGAACTAGATTATTGACTCTAGTGCAAGTGGGAGATCAAGGAAATATGCCCTAGAGGCAATAATAAAGTTATTATTTATTTCCTTATTTCATGATAAATGTTTATTATTCATGCTAGAATTGTATTAACCGGAAACATGATACATGTGTGAATACATAGACAAACATATAGTCACTAGTATGCCTCTACTTGACTAGCTCGTGAATCAAAGATGGTTATGTTTCCTAGCCATAGACATGAGTTGCCATTTGATTAACGGGATCACATCATTAGGAGAATGATGTGATTGACTCGACCCATTCCGTTAGCTTAGCACTTGATCGTTTAGTATGTTGCTATTGCTTTCTTCATGACTTATACATGTTCCTATGACTATGAGATATGCAACTCCCATTTAACGGAGGAACACTTTGGGTGCTACCAAACGTCAAAACATAACTGGGTGATTATAAAGGAGTACTACAGGTGTCTCCAAAGGTACATGTTGGGTTGGCGTATTTCGAGATTAGGATTTGTCACTCCGATTGTCGGAGAGGTATCTCCGGCCTTCTCGGTAATACACATCATATAAGCCTTGCAAGCATTGCAACTAATAAGTTAGTTAAGTAGATGATGTATCACGGAACGAGTAAAGAGACTTGCCGGTAACGAGATTGAACTAGGTATTGGATACCGACGATCGAATCTTGGGCAAGTAACATACCGATGACAAAGGGAACAATGTATGTCGTTATGCGGTTTGACCGATAAAGATCATCGTAGAATATGTAGGAACCAATATGGGCATCCAGGTTCCGCTATTGGTTATTGACCAAGAATAGTTCTCGGTCATGTCTACATAGTTCTCGAACCCGTAGGGTCCGCACGCTTAAGGTTTCGGCGATGCTTATATTATGAGTTTACATATTTTGATGTACCAAGGAGTTCGGATTCCCGGATGAGATCGGGGACATGACGAGGAGTCTCGAAATGGTCGAGACGTAAAGATTCATATATTGGATGATATGTTTAGGCCAAGGGGTCAAGCCCATGAGGCTTTAGGTTGGTGCAAAAGGAGTTTTGCGGAGGCCAGGGGGCCAAACGCCAGAGACAACGCCGAGGCCCATGGCGTCTGGGCCAGACACCAAGGATTGTGGCGTTTGGTCCTGGAGTCCGAGTGGGACTCTTGCCTTTCGGGCAAAACCGACTTTGAGGAGGCTTTTGCTCCAAGTTTCGACCAGGGCTCAACATATAAATAGAGGGGTAGGGCTAGCACCAAAGATACAACAATTGATCCCTTGGATCTCTTAGCCGCAGCGGTGCCCCCTCCACCATATTCCACCTCGGTCATATCGTCATGGAGTTTAAGCGAAGCCCTGCGCCGTAGAGCATCATCATCATCGCCACCACGCCGTCAGGTCGACGGAACTCATCCTCGACACTTTGCCGGATCGGAGTCCGGGGATCGCCATCGAGCTGAATGTGTGCTGAACTCGGAGGTGCCAGACGCTCGGTGCTTGGATCGGTCGGATCGTGAAGACGACGCGACTACATCAACCGCGTTGTCATAACGCTTCCGCTTACGGTCTACGAGGGTATGTGGACAATACTCTCCCCTCTCGTTGCTATGCCATCACCATGATCTTGCGTGTGCGTAGGAATTTTTTTGAAATTACTACGTTCCCCAACAAGGAGTAAGGAAGAACGGGCGCCCACACGAAAAAATGGCGAAGGACCCAAAGCATAAACATAGTTTAAGCCGACTTCCAGCCCTGTTTTGCAAAAACCGACTCTTAAGTAGTCGGCTTGCCGCTTTCTACCCAACTTGTTTAAAGACTCTAAAAAATGGCCAAGTACTTGCCTTCTCAAAGGTAGCCAAGCACTTGACCCAAACGGCAGTCCGCAGAGCGGTTGCCCGATGGGCAAGGCGGCAACTAAGGGAAGGCGGCAAAGGAAAAAGCCATAAGAGCAATAAGCAAGGAAAGATAAAATTAGGATAATATTTACACAGCTTAGGCCCTTGGCCGGATCTTCGGACAAAGGTTCAGAATACACCCCGCGGGTGGAATTGTGCGAATTAACAAGTTCTTTTCAAAGACTATCAAAACAGATAAAATAAAGGCGAGACGGCGGCCTAGGAAGCGACAGATGGGGTCAGAAGGCCGGAGGCGACGACGGCGTTAGTCGCCGGGGCGGCCGGCTGGGCGGTCTCGGCTTGATCTTCTCCGGCGGCAGCCGGCCCAGACGGGCGCGGCTCGTTGCCGGAGGCGCGGGTCGAGCCGAGGCTGGTCCCCGCTCCGCCTTCCGGGCGCCACCATCTTCGCCTCCGCCCTTCACTCGTCTTCCTTCTCGGCGCTTAGAGCCGATCACCTCCGCCGAGTCTCGTCTGTAGTCCGGGTTCATCCCGAACCACTCCGGGCGCGCTTCCCCACCGCCCTCAGCCCGCCAGGACGAAGACGCTGGTGTCCGTGTAGTCGGCAATCGCCACCGCACGCTCGACGAGGGCGTCCTCCGCAGCCAGCAACTCCGCCCGGGCCTCTGACCGGAACGCGGCCAGCCGGTCTAGATCCAGCCCTGGATACCACGCCTTGACGAATTCCAGGGCCCGGCGCGCTCCAGCCCGAGCCACGGAACCCTTCCAGGCCTCAAGACGGCCAGCCGCGACTTCCAGCCAATCGGCGGTCCGGCTGGGAGTGCGTAGAGCCGGCATGTCCAGCCACAGGGCAGCGATCGCCTGGGCGCCGACGCGCTGAAGCCGGCGCAGCATCCGATCGGCCGGCCGCAGACGAGCCTCAATGCTCAGGAGCTGCTCGTCAAGGGTCCGGGGGGGCGTTGACAGCGATCTCAGCACCACTCGCCCTTCGCGCCTCGTGATCAGCCTCGATGGCCTGATTGGCGCTTCGCAGGTGGCTGGGAAGAAGTCTGCCAAGACGAAGAAGAAGCAAGTCAAAAAAACCAGGAGTCGGCCCGACCTATAGTCGGCGGCCCGAAAGAAGAAGTGAAAACAAACTCACCGTCAATGATGTCCTCGATTTCATGGAAGCCGGAGGTCAGCAGCGCTTCCTTGTCGGTCCAGGAGGAGCGCTCGCTCTTGAACTCGGCCAGGAGTCTCTCTTCTCCGCCTCGTCATGCGCCGCCTTAAGCAGCTCCCTCTGCTCCGCCAGCTGCGTAGCCAGCAGGTCGCGCTCCGCGGCAAGCTTGCTGCATTCCTCCCCCTTGGCATGCAGGGCTGCGTTGGCTATTCCCAGCTGCCGTTGAAGAGTGGCGTTGGCCTCTGAAGAATAAAAACAAGAAAGACGTGAAGCCGTCAGCTAAGAAGGTCGCCAGGAAGATCCGGCACGACTGCGCAGCAGTCGGCCCGAATCTCGGGGACTACAGCCCGCGGTTGCGCCAGCGCGCCCCCGCGAAGAAGAAAGAAGACTCACCTCGACTCCTCGACAAGTCGACAGTCCACTTGCCCAGCTCCTCAATGTTGCGGTTGAAGGCAGTGGCGCGGAGGTTGTGATACTCCTGCGACAAGAATTTCAGACAAAGGTAAAAATTTGGAAGTCAGCAGATAGACTTCCGAGCCGCCTGCTCAGCAGCCGGCCAGAAACTCGGGGACTACACCCAGTGGGTGCGCTGGCGCGCCCCCACAGAGAAGAGCAAGAAAAAATTCAAAGAAGGAAACATACCCGCACGGCAGCTCGCGACGCCAGGTGTGCCTTGGTGCAGTTTTGGATGGCATCGCCCTCAGCCCGCAGCTTCGCCTGGACGTCCAGGAGCGCCTTGTTCAGCGGGCTTGTCGCACCCACCCAATGGGCGCGGCGCTTGTCGCCTCGGCGTCTGGAATGGCCGAGCTCGCGGGCGCCGGGTTCAAAGGGGCGGGCGCCAAGTCGCCTTCTCAAGACGGGCGCTGCTACCGGCGAGGCGACTTGAAGAATCAGCCTCGCCACAGCCTCGCTGCTGGTCGGCGGCAGACAGCGGTCCGCCGGGCTGTTTGCCTCAAGGCCTCGTGACTGCGGTGGAGGTGGCGGGGCGGCACGGCCGCGTCTGACAGGGGAGGCCTCGCCGCCTTTCTTTCTCCGCGACGGGAACTCACCGCCGACTCCTCCGTCTGCCCCGAGAACTCCGGGCGGCGGGCGCAGAAGTTCAGCTGGGTGACGAGGCAGCGCCGGCCCGAGGCGCTGGCCTCCTCGGCTCGCCTCTTGGCTGCGGGCGCGCGGCTTGGTCTCCTCCGGCCTGGGCGGAAGCTGCCGCCTTCTCGGCCTCCGCCTTCTCCAGACGGGCGGCCTCCTCCTCGTCGCGCTTCTCCTGCGCATTCCGCTCTGTCGCCTCCCGGAGGTCGGCCGCAGGGTCAATCCGCCGAGTATTGGCGGACGTCTCTGCCGACCCCATGACGGAGGCGGCGGCAACCCGCTCCAAGGTAAGAGGCGCCCTGATGAGAAAAAGACATATAAAGACTTGGACAAGATGGACCAGAAGAAAACAAGACAAGACAAGAAGTACTTACGCGGAGACCAGCGGCGGCTTCTTCACTTCCTTGCGGAAGCGGTTAGCCTTCGCGACCGCCTCTTCGCGCTGGGTCGCGGCGGCCGTCCCCCTGAACTTCTTCGCCCGGCCGCCTGGCAGGCTCGGCCCGGCCCGGCGCTTCTTCGCGCCGCCTCGACCACCCAAGCCGGCGGAGGAACCCGCGCCTGGATGGCCGACCTTCGGTTGGCGGCGGGGGACGACTTCCCTTTCGCCGTCATCGTCAGGCCAGTCGACGAAGGTCGCCGAAGGCCTGAAGTCGTCGGCACCTCCTCCTCCTCGGCGCCGGTCTCCATCGCTGCCACCCCAAATCGGGTCGCCGGCGTCGCTCTCCGCCCGGTCGGGACGACTCACGGGCCGGCCCCGTGGTGCCGGCTGAGGGCTGCATGAGGGGGTTCTGACTCGAAATAACCAAAGAAAATCAAAGTCGGATTCAGCTGAAGAAGGAAACAGAAAAGCAAGAGAGATGACTTGCCACGGGCTGGGGGTTGGCGCGCGAGTGCGGTTCCTTGCTGAACTGCCATTCCTCCGTGAGGCCGCAGTTCACCAGGAAATTCACCGTGTCCACCACCTCCGCGTGGGGCATGTCTTTGGAGCACAGCCGACTGGGGTCCCGGCGGCCGCTCATCTGACAGATTAGATGAGGTCGACCTTGGAGAGGAAGAACTCGGCGCGCCACGAAGGCGGCCAGCAAATCGGCCCCTGGGCCAGGCCCTCCGATCAAGGCCAAGACTGAGTCACATGACGGGCGGCGGCGGCGCCTACAGGAGTCAGCGTCCTGGCCCGATGGGACCAGCTGGGGAGTCGCCCCGCCAAATCGCCGGCCTCGTAAGGCGGCAGGTTGACCCAGTCGCCTTCTGGGGCGACGTTCTTCACGTAGAAATACGTGCGCTGCCACATCTTCACCGACTTGATTAGTGGGATGGCAGGGAAGGGGTTGTCGGCTAACGGCCTCCTCATTGCGATGAAAGTGCCGCACAGAGCCGGCACGCGAGCGACGTGCGTTCCGAGCTTGGCTTGGAAGAATTCCCCCCACAGCTCGATGGTGGGGAGAACGCCAAGAAAGCCCTCGCACAAAGAGGCGAAGGCGGCCAGCAGCACCACCGTGTTTGGAGTGAGGTGGTGCGGCTGAAGCCCGTGGAACTCCAGGAAGGCGCGAAGAAGCCGCCGCCGGCAGCCCTAGCCCGCGCATGAGGTGCGAGCGGAATGTGACCCGCCGCCTCCTCCGCGCCGGGCGTTATTTCGCCGGCCGGGCGCGGGCGCTGGGTCCGCACTAGGTTGGTGCCGGGGATGCGGCGCGTCTGGCGGAGGAACTCGATGATGTCATCGTCCACTATGGAGCCATCCCACACGCCGGAGCGTGCGGCGGAAGGCGCGGCGGCGGAGGAGGAGCTCATCTCCACGGCGTGGCATGGTCCGGCGCGGCGTGGTTCGGCGCGGCGGAGGCAGGAGGAAGACGAAGTAAGGAGGAGAGGGAGCGAGAGGAAGCGAGGAGAGTGGGTGCGCGTGCGTCGCCGCCCCCTCCTCCCACCTACTTATAGGCGCCTAGGCTGAGAAGCCGATGGGGCGGGCGTGGGATTAACTGCGCCAGCACTTACCACGACCATGATTTAACCCACGACGTTATCGCACGCGGTAACGACGGGGAGCCCAACCGCCCGCGACGGCCGAACGGATCCGCCAGCGCCGCCGAGGCGCGGTAGTGGCGGGCCCCGCCGACGGGCCTATCTAGTCACGCTGCGTGGCGGCTGGCCCTGCCGCGTGGCGTCACGTGGCGGGCCCGCAACGGGCAGCTGCCTGGAAGCTTATCAGGCACGCTGCCCGGATCCCGCCACGACCTTCAAGACCTTCGGGAAGCAAGACGGCCTCCTGCGAGGCCGACTCCAGCTAGTCGGCTCAAGAGAGAGACGGCGAGCCAAGCCCAGATTCTTCCATTAGAGGGATGAAACTGTTGAGGCTCCTCGACATGTTGCCCACGGCGCCTCACCAGCTTCGGGGACTACTGTCGGAGTAATGGGCCACGGGTAGGCAAACCCGAACCCCTGGACCTTTCAAAACATCAGGGCAGACTGCGCCCCTCAAGACCCCAAGACGAAGAGTCGCCTTCTGAGAGTCGGCGGTAGAGCCGCCGACTGCCCCTCCCAGCCGAGTCCCAGAGACGGCCTCGAGATAAGCCGACTCCCAACCAGCGACTTCCGGAGAAGCCGGCTATGGGGAGTCGGCCCGCGACTCCAACCACCTCCTGACTATGCGACTACAAACGGGAGGGGATGAGGCCGCCTCGCAGCCCATCCTGCCCTGCTCATAAAGCGATGTGCATGGCCACAGTAGCGCCGCAGATCGACAGAGATCTCCATCCGGCGCTGCATCGCCATGCCGCCTCGACGCCCCGTGGCAGATCCTCAGACTCCACGATGGCTCGTCTGCACGCCCGAAGACGGCAGGACCCGCCCGTCGGCGAGAGTGCAGAAGACGGCAGAGAGCACCCCCAAGACGGACCCGCTGGGAGTCGGCCTTCGAGAGTCGGTCGGCCCCTCCCACGGGCTCCGTGCGCCATTAACTGCATTAAGACAGGAGTGGCAATAAGTGATCGCCGCCGCGGGCGGCACTGTTATGACCCCACGACTCAAGCTTCGCGTCATTAGAAGCACGGCTACAGTAATCCGCAGCCGGCAAGACCCGCCAGCGGCGGACAAGGGCTGTCGGCCCCATGCTGGACCGTCGGCGGGGCCCACTAGTCGGCGGGCCCCAGAAGTCGGCGGAGAAGACGGCGACTTAAGAGACTGACGGCTGGGACCTGCGCCCAACCGGATTACCATTGTACCCCCGGGGGGTAGGCCTATATAAACCCCCCAGGGCACTCATGCAAGAGGTTGGAGACTAATAGTTCTAGACACACATAGAGGGAAGAGAAGAGCTAGCCGTGCCCTTCTCCTTCCTCACCCCGAACAGCTCAAGGAGCAACCTTGTACACACTTTGCCATAGTGATCATGCGGAGACCCCCGCAGAGCAAAAGAGGGGTGTTATCTCCCGGAGAGCCCTCGGCTGGGTAAGATTCGCCGGCGTGCATGCCTTCGCCTCATCCCGTTTCCAGGCACCAGCGACGTTCTACTCGCCCCCTCCATGATAAGCCATCCTTTGGCATATGTCGCACCCAACCCCCGACAAAATGCCTATTAATTATTCACTTATTACTGAACCATTTGATGTTTGGGGCTTTGATTATATGGGGCCGTTTTCCTGCCTCTAATGGGTATACACATATCTTAGTTGCTGTTGATTACGTTACTAAGTGGGTAGAAGCTATTCCAACTAGTAGTGCTGATCATAACACCTCTATTAAGATGCTTAAAGAAGTTATTTTTCCGAGGTTTGGAGTCCCTAGATATTTAATGACTGATGGTGGTTCACATTTTATTCATGGTGCTTTTCGTAAAATGATTGCTAAGTATGATGTTAATCATAGAATTGCATCTCCTTATCACCCACAGTCTAGTGGTCAAGTAGAATTGAGCAATAGAGAGCTAAAATTAATTTTGCAAAAGACTGTTAATAGGTCTAGAAAGAATTTGTCCAAGAAACTTGATGATGCATTATGGGCCTATAGAACTGCATATAAAAATCCTATGGGTATGTCTCTGTATAAAATGGTTTATGGAAAAGCATGTCACTTACCTCTCGAACTAGAACATAAGGCATATTGGGCTATTAAAGAGCTCAATTATGATTTCAAACTTGCCGGTGGGAAGAGGTTATTTGACATTAGCTCACTTGATGAATGGAGAACCCAAGCCTATGAGAATGCCAAGTTGTTTAAGGAAAAAGTTAAAAGATGGCATGACAAAAGGATACAAAAACGTGGGTTTAATGTTGGTGATTATGTGTTGCTATACAACTCCTCGTTTAAGATTTTTTGCAGGAAAACTTCTCTCTAAATGGGAAGGTCCTTACGTTATCGAGGAGGTCTATCATTCTGGTGCCATAAAAATCAACAACTTTGAAGGCACAAATCCAAAGGTGGTGAATGGTCAAAGAATTAAACATTATATCTCAGGTAATCCCATAAATGTTGAAACTAACATTATTGAAACCGTAACCCCGGAGGAATACATAAGGGACACTTTCCAGAACATTTCAGACTCTAAAAAGGAATAGGTACGTGGTACAGTAAGTAAACCGACTCCAAAACAGTTCTAATGGAAATTTTTCTCCGTTTTGGAATATTTAGAAAAATAGAAAAATAAGAAGCAGTCCTGGAAGGACACGAGGCTTCCACGAGGGTGGGAGGCGCGCCCTACCCCCTGGGCGCGCCCCCCTGCCTCGTGGGCACCTCGTGCGCTCTCCGGACTCCGTTTTCTTGCACGATACGTATTTTGGTCGGTAAAAATTCATTATATAATCTCCCAAAGGTTTTGACTCATGTATCACGCAAATATCCTCTGTTCTTGTTTCGAGCTGTTTTCTATCAGAGTCGTGAAGGCCAGGCATCATGTCGTCCCCCTCCTCCAACAATCAGTGCAACGATGCTTGGCTGATGAAGATAGAGCTGAAGAGAGAAGAACCCGAGGAGATCAACAAGGATTATGGGATCAAGAAGACTATGGAAGATCAGGCTCCGGCAACAGAAGAAGAAGACACCCTTCCACCTCTCTTTACCCCAACTGAGATTGAAGCTTTCAAGACGATTGAGTTAGCTCGTATACAAAACAAGTACCTCACACATGAAAAATATTTTGTTGAAGGATCATATCTTCGCACTCAAGGGCATTATCCGCAAGTTGGAGGATCTCTTACGCTCGATGTGCGACTATCCGTCATCACCATCATCCTCTTCACCGGCAAAGGAGATCTAATCACATGGGTATGGGCACTGCCCTTGGCAACTGCCAAGCTTGGGGGAGGTGCCTCGATATCGTACCACCATCACACTCCTATCTTTACCGTTTTTCTTTGTTCGATCCTTTTAGTAATATCTAGATCTAGTAGAATAAAGTTTTAGTATGATCTAGTTGTGAGTTTTGCTTTATGATCCTTCTATGTAATCGAATCCGTGAGCTATATATATAATAAAGATTAGTGTTGAGTCAAGGGCTTGATTATCTTGCTATGATCTTGAGGGAATAAAAGAAAAAGAAAGAATAAAAAGAAATAAAGAGATCATATTGATCTTATGAAGAGTAATGACTTCACATAGAGAGAGTATGATGATTAAAAGTTGTTGAGAGTTGACAAACATAGTTTTGGTCATCGTTGCAATTAATAGGAAGTAATAAAGAAAGAGAGGTTTCACATATAAATATACATCTTGGACAACTTTTATGATTGTGAGCACTCATTAAAATATGACATGCTAAAGAGTTGATGTTGGACAAGGAAGACAACGTAATTGGTTATGTTTCCTTATATCTGAGATAAAGTATATTGTCATGGATCATCCAACATGTTGAGCTTGCCTTTCTCCCTCATGCTAGCCAATTCCTTGCACCAAGTAGAGATACTACTTGTGCTTCCAAATACCCTTAAAACTAGTTTTGCCATGAGAGTCCACCATATCTACCTACGGATTGAGTAAGATCCTTCAAGTAAGTTGTCATCGGTGTAAGCAATAAAAATTGCTCTCTAAATATGCAAGAGTCGTGGTGATCTTCAGCTTTCCTATTTACATTTTATCCTTTGGTAAGCACATTGTGTTGGAAAAGATCCTGACATATATCCAATTGGATGTAAGTTAGCATGGACTATTATTGTTGACATTACCCTTGAGGTAAAAGGTTGGGAGGCGAAACTATAAGCCCATATCTTTCTCTGTGCCCGATTAAAACTCCATAACCATAAGTATTGCATGAGTGTTAGCAATTGTGAAAGACTAAATGATAGTTGAGTATGTGGACTTGCTGAAAAGCTCTTACATACACTCTTTCTGATGTTATGATAAATTGCAATTGCTTCAATGACTGAGATTGTAGCTTGTTGGTTTCCAATGAAGTTTCTGATTCATACTTGACATTGTGGATAGATTATTACTTGAGCATAAGAAATCATATTACAATATATATATATATTGATGTTATAAGAATGATCATGATGCCCTCATGTTCATATATTATTTTACCGGCACCTCTATCTCTAAACATGTCGGCATATTTATGGTTATCGACTTCCCCTTGAGGACAAGCAAGGTCTAAGCTTGGGGGAGTTGATACGTCCATTTTGCATCATGCTTTTATATCGATATTTATTGCATTATGGGCTGTTATTACACGTTATGTCACAATACTTATGCCTATTCTCTCTTATTTTACAAGGTTTACATGAAGAGGGAGAATGCTGCAGCTGGAATTCTGGGCTGGAAAAGGAGCAAATATTAGAGACCTATTCTGCACAACTCCAAAAGTCCTGAAACTCCACGGAAGTTATTTTTGGAAATAATAAAAAATACTGAGCGAAGAAAATACCAGAGGGGGCCCACACCCTGGCCACAAGGGTGGGAGGCGCGCCCTACCCCCTGGGCGCGCCCCCTGCCTCGTGGGCCCCCTGGAAGGCCTCTGGTGTCCATCTTCTGTTATATGAAGTCTTTTACCCTGGAAAAAAATCAAAAACAAGCTTTCGGGACGAGACTCCGCCGCCACGAGGCGGAACCAATCTAGGGCTCTGGCGGAGCTATTCTGCCGGGGAAACTTCCCTCCGGGAGGGGGAAATCATCGCCATCGTCATCACCAACAATCCTCTCATCGGGAGAGGGTCCATCTTCATCAACATCTTCACCAGCACCATCTCCTCTCAAACCCTAGTTCATCTCTTGTATCCAATCTTTGTCTCGTAGCCTGAGATTGCTACCTGTAGGGTTCTAGAAGTGTTGATTACTCCTTGTAGTTGATGCTAGTTGGTTTATTTGGTGGAAGATCATATGTTCAGATCCATTATGCATATTAATACCCCTCTGATTATGAACATGAATAGGCTTTGTGAGTAGTTATGTTTGTTCCTGAGGACATGGCGTAAGTCTTGCTATTAGTAGTCATGTGAATTTGGTATTAGATTCGATATTTTGATGAGATGTTTGTTGTCTCTCCTCTAGTGGTGTCATGTGAACGCCGACTACATGACACTTCACCATTGTTTGGGCCTAGAGGAAGGCATTGGGAAGTAATAAGTAGATGATGGGTTGCTAGAGTGACGTAAGCTTAAACCCTAGTTTATGCGTTGTTTCGTAAGGGGCTGATTTGGATCCATATGTTTCATGCTATGGTTAGGTTTACCTTAATACTTCTTTTGTAGTTGCGGATGCTTGCAATAGGAGTTAATCATAAGTGGGATGCTTGTCCAAGTAAGGACAGCACCCAAGCACCGGTCCACCCACATATCAAATTATCAAAGTTCCGAACACGAATCATATGAACATGATGAAAACTAACTTGACGATAATTCCCATGTGTCCTCGGGAGCGCTTTTCTTTATACAAGAGTTTGTCCAGGCTTGTCCTTCGCTACAAAAAGGATTGGGCCATCTTGTTGCACTTTATTTACACTTGTTACTTGCTACTCATTACAATTTATCTTATCACAAAACTATCTATTACCTATAATTTCAGTGCTTGCAGAGAATACCTTACTGAAAACCGCTTGTCATTTCCTTCTGCTCCTCGTTGGGTTCGACACTCTTACTTATCGAAAAGGCTACGATAGATCCCCTACACTTGTGGGTCATTAGTGGACAGCTTTACAGAGAAAGTGTTACCGGAGTCGCTCAAAAGTGCATAACACCGGAAGAAGGTCGAGTGGTCCTCAACGACATCCACTCGGGGACCTGTGGTCAGCATGCGTCCTCTCGGACCATTGTGGCCAAATCATACCGAGCAGGATTTTATTGGCCACGAGCGAATGAAATGGCAAAAGACATAGTCGACAAATGTGAAGGTTGCCAGTTCTACTCCAACATGTCTCACAAGCCTGCATCAGCCCTGAAGACCATTCCACTCGTCTGGCCCTTTGCTGTCTGGGGATTAGATATGGTTGGACCTCTGAGGACTGGCAGGAGCGGCTTCACCCATGTGCTCGTAGCAGTCGACAAGTTCACCAAATGGATTGAAGCCAAGCCTATCAAAAACCTCGCCAAGATCGCTGTTAGCTTCATCGGAGAGTTAACATTCAGATATGGTGTTCCGCACAAAGATCATCATCGATAATGGGTCGAACTTCGATTACGATGAGTTCAGAGCCTTCTGCGCTTCCCAAGGCACTCGAGTCGACTATGCTTCAGTCGCCCATCCCCAGTCGAATGGGCAAGCTGAAAGAGCAAATGGATTGATTCTCAAAGGACTGAAACCCCGATTAATGCGTGACATCAAGCATGCAGCAGGTGCTTGGGTCGATGAATTTCCGTCAGTGCTTTGGGGATTGAGAACAACTCCTAATCGGTCGACTGGTCGAACTCCATTCTTCTTAGTCTATGGGGCTGAAGCTGTTCTTTCGAGTGACTTGCTTCACAATGCACCCCGAGTCAAACTTTTTTCAGAAGATGAAGCAGAACAGGCTCGACAAGATGCAGTTGATCTCCCGGAAGAGGAAAGAGAGATGGCTCTGATCCGGTCGACCATTTATCAGCAAGACTTGCGTTGATTCCATGCCAGGAACATGAGAGGTCGAGCATTTCAAGAGGGGGACTTGGTTCTTCGAGTGGATCAGCAGCAACCACACAAACTCGCTCCTGCTTGGGAGGGCCCCTTCATCATCACCAAAGTGCTCCACAACGGAGCATATCGCCTCTACAATGTCGAGCACAATAAAGACGAGCCACGCGCTTGGAATGCGGAGCTGCTCCGCCCCTTTTATACTTAAGTATTCAGACTGTTGAGATGTAATAAGAAATACCTCCTAGTTTGATTATCAAAAGACATAGTTTTTCAGTCTCCTAAATGATTGTTGTTTTATGTGTTCTAAATCCCCCAGTGGGTGCTTAGCTGCGAATCCGCTTCGCCTAAGTTCCAAAAAAGAAAATCATGCCGAGTGGAGAGCAAGCCTCTCACTCGAGGGCTTAGATGCGAATCCGTTTCGCTTAAGTTTGAAAAATCCTACCGAGTGGTGAGCAAGCCTCTCACTCGGGGGCTTAGCTGCAGTCCAGTACTCGCCTAAGTTTGAAAAATCCAACCGAGTGGTGAGCAAGCCTCTCACTCGGGGGCTTAGCTGCAGTCCAGTACTCGCCTAAGTTTGAAAAATCCCACCAAGTGGTGAGCAAGCCTCTCACTCGAGGGCTTAGCTGCAGTCCAGTGCTCGCCTAAGTTTGAAAAATCCTACCGAGTGGTGAGCAAGCCTCTCACTCGAGGGCTTAGCTGCAGTCCAGTCCTCGCCTAAGTTTGAAAAATCTCATCGAGTGGTGAGCAAGCCTCTCACTCGGGGGCTTAGCTGCAGTCCAGTGCTTGCCTAAGTTTTAAAAATCCTACCGAGTGGTGAGCAAGCCTCTCACTCGGGGGCTTAGCTGCAGTCGAGTACTCGCCTAAGTTTGAAAAAATCCCACGGAGTGGTGAGCAGGCCTCTCACTCGGGGGCTTAGCTGCAGTCCAGTGCTCGCCTAAGTTTGAAGAATCCTACCGAGTGGTGAGCAAGCCTCTCACTCGAGGGCTTAGCTGCAGTCCAGTACTCACCTAAGTTTGAAAAATCCTACAGAGTGAAGAGCAACCCTCTCACTCGGGGGCTTAGCTGCAGTCCAGTACTCGCCTAAGTTTGAAAAATCCTACCGAGTGGTGAGCAAGCCTCTCACTCGGGGGCTTAGCTGCAGTCCAGTGGTCGCCTAAGTTTAAAACACGTTCCAAGTAAGGACCGATTCGCAAGGACAACAAGGTGCAGGTCGACTGCGACCTTCTCCTCAGAGCTGCGCCATAAGTACAATGTGCGCTCCATCCTGATCCGCAAGGGCGACGAGGTGCAGGTCGACTGCGACCCTCTCCTCAGTGTTGCGCCATAAGTACAATGTGCACTTCATCCTGATCCGCAAGAAAGACGAGGTGCAGGTCGACTGCGACCTTCTCCTCAAAACTGCGCCATAAATACAACATGCGCTCCATCCTGATCCGCAAGGACGACGAGGTGCAGGTCGACTGTTACCTTCTCCACAGAGCTGCATCACAAGTACAAAGGCTAATCCGAGTGAAGAAACAAGTTCCACTCGAAGGAAAACACCAGCATATTCAGAGATAAACCAAGTTCAGATAAATCCTAAGGTTCCAGACCACGGATTAAAGTACTCGGGCATCAGGCCCGAAGGAGTTTAACGGTTACAAAATCACTCAGCATTCTGAGGCAAATCTAAGGTGAGGCATAAAGTTTGTTCACTCCGCAGGAGGAGGGCTAGCAGGCTTGACGAACTCGTCCAGGTCGATTCCGTCAGCAATACGAGTGGCAGCAGCAATAAAGGTTTCCATGAAGGATTGGAAGTCGTGCCTTTTGGTATTGGCAACCTTGATCGCCGCTTAGCTTCTCTTCGCGCTTCCTTGCAAAGTGGACACGAACCGTAGATGAGCCACATCAAGACCGTGATCGGCGTAAGACTTCTCCCATTCCTGCACTCGACCAGGAACCTCATTAAGTCGAGCCATCAGAGACTCGAGGTCATTTTGGAGCGTCGCCCTTGGCCAGAGTGTTGTGTCGATTCGCGACACCGCGACTTTCAGTCGACCAAGGTAGTCGGCAACACCAGCGACACGGTATTCCAATCGGAGCACATTCATGGCAGCTTCGTCCTTAACAGGAGAGAGGATGGGGTCCAAGCTTGTCTCAATCCGCCCAGTCTCTTCCTCGAAGTTCTGGCAAAATTCTGCACACGCAATACAACGATGAGTCAATGGTTATATACCGAGTCGACAACAACAAGTTAGTCGGACAAAGGAAAGCACCTTCAAGCATGACGAACAGCATCTTGGCAAGCCCTCCCAGATAATTCTCCAAGTCATCTCTCTTGCGGGCGATGCCTTCTACTTTGTCGATCAGGGCCCTCTTGTCCTTCTTCAGACGAGTCGCTTCTTTGTTGGCTTCATCAAGGGCAGTTTTCAGCTTGGCATTCCCTTCCTCCAGTTTGCCGATTGAAGCCAGCGTCTAGTCGGCGAGTGCAGTTTTCTCTTCGGATGCTTTCTGTGCGGCTGCAAGATCCAGATCCTTCTTCGCCAGAGCCTGGTTCATTGTTTCTGAAAGGAATAACGTTCGGTTCAGAAAAAGCAAATAACACCCGGTTCAGGAACAAATCAGTCGACAAGTTTTTCATACTAGCAGCTTCATCCTTGGCCTTCTGCAAGTTTGTCTTGGCTAGCTCCAGGTCGAGATTGAGCTGAATCTGCTTCTGCTCCAGGTCAGCAAAACGAGCTCCAAGTTCACAGGATTTCTGTAATCAAAGGACAGCCAGTCGACGGATGAAAAGATTGGTTACTCCAGAGCAATAGAGTGATAAATTCAACAAGTTCTAAGACTACTGTCGAATCAAACATCCAACAGTAGACTCGGGGACTACACCCAGTGGGTGCACTTAGCGTGCCCCCACTGGTCCAGTTTCCACTCGACATGGTCTATCCAGGCTGAGTGTAAACAAAAAAATATAGAAAAGAGGAAAGTTGTTCTCAGACCAGAGTCGACTGCCCGTAGTCGACTACGGTCTTGGGGACTACACCCAGTGGGTGCACTCAGCGTGCCCCCACTGGTTCAAGTTCCACTCGACGGGGTCTGTTCAGACCGAGTGAGGAAGTTCTGATGCTCAGACCATAGCCGTCTGCCAGCAGCCAACTATGGTCTCGGGGACTACACCCAGCGGGTGCACTTAGCGTGACCCCACTGGTCAAAGACTCAATCGACACAACTTAGTCGACTCAAGATGCAAAACTATTCAGCAGTAAGTCAAAACACCCAGTGGGTGTACAAATGCAAAATGCAGATTGATGAAAAGACGCTCAAGGAAAGTTTTCAGGTAGCATATCCTAACAGAACAAGCGACAAGCTAAGGGATCAGTCGGTAGTCAACCAACCTGGACGTTGCTCTGGAGAGCTGAACTGGCGTCGTAAGCAGCCTGACTGGCCTCCCGAACCACCTTCATCTGCTCCATCATGATGCTTGCCTGGCGTATAGCCTCCTTAGCAGCACCCACTTGGTCCTCTGGGACATGGTGCGCAGTGAAGAGTGAAGATGGGTCGGCTGGAGTCTGTGCAGTCGACGCTGAAGGCTGGGCACTTGACAGTGGTACGATAAAAGTCACAGAAGCCCGATTGGCATTGCTGGTCTCCTGGATCACCAGTTCCTTCACTGGCATCGACTGAGGCACCTTGCCAGTTGATGTCTTCCTGCTTCTCCTTCCCATAGGCCTCAGCGGCACATCATCGTCGTCATCTGGAAGATCAATGACATTGGGAGGAGCTGCAAAAGAATCAATCGTCCGAATTCAGTCGACCAACAAAACGGCTGAGAAAGTGAAGACAAGATTACAAAAGTCATACCTGGGTTGGAAGTGACCGCGTCCCCCATTTCCTCATCACCGCCTCTCTATGCAGAAGTCCCAGAGGTAGCAGCACTACAAGTTTCAAGATTCACTCAGTTAAATCAAGAAGAGAGTCAACTGCACAGTTCCTTGAGCAAAAAATGAAGACAAGACACTTACGCAGAAGCGACGGGAACATCGATCTTGATCTTGGGCAGGGTCTTCCCAGACTTCGATGCTGCAACTTTGGGCTGCTTTGAAGCCTTTTCACTCGGCACAGGGGAAGAGGTCCGAGTGTGCTTGGAAGTCTGTCCAGTCAACAGAGCTACTTTGCCACAGACGCTTGCTGGGTCGTGCTTATTCTTGGAACGCCTTTCGTTGTGAGGTGGTGACTCGACTTCTTCACCACTGCTCGAGTCCTCACCTTCCTCCTCCTCTTCTCCTCCATCAGACTGCC
This sequence comes from Aegilops bicornis, assembly GCA_021605145.1. Classification (NCBI taxonomy): domain Eukaryota; kingdom Viridiplantae; phylum Streptophyta; class Magnoliopsida; order Poales; family Poaceae; genus Aegilops; species Aegilops bicornis. The sequence continues at coordinate 140,316,816 of CM038673.1, read as the reverse complement.
AATCCATGCTTTCGCCTCCGCTTTCTTCTCCTTCCTGGTACTGCTCTTGCTCCCCGTTCGGCATTGAGTATGTCTCCGTATAGATCTGCGAAGCGAAAGAGGTGAACAAAGGATGGTTGACTCAGTAAATAATTGCAAGTCAGAATAAAAAACACTCGGAAATAAAGAGTAGACCTTGTCTGGTTGGTTGTTGGTGTCGAATGGCAAAACTCTTCGTGACCCCCTGGGGTTGTCCTTGTTTCCTTTGATGCCTTGCACCCACTGTGCCACTGTCTTCTCGTCAACATCCTCCGGGTGGATCCGAGTGGAATCTTCAATCCCCGAGTACATCCACATCGAGTGATCATGAGCCTGGAGAGGCTAGATACGTCGACTGAGAAATACCTCGAGCAAATCCATACCAGTCACACCCTCATGAATCCGCTAAACCACTCGCTCAATCAACATGGCCACCTCCACCTTCTCTGCTGGAGTCACTTTCAAGGTAGTGGGTTTCTGGACTCGCGCCAAAGAAAAGGGAGGGAGACCAGTCGAATGACCAGGGGTCGACTTGTCTTTGCAATAAAACCAAGTCGACTGCCACCCTCTAACCGAGTCAGGGAGAGTCATCGCTGGAAAGACACTCTTCCCCCGCATCTAAGCCCCCACACATCTGGATCACCTGGGTTTTCTCGTCACTCGGACTAGCTTTTTTCACAGTCTACGAGCGGCATGTGAAGATGTGCTTAAATAGACCCTAGTGCGGCCGGCAGCCCAGGAAATTCTCACACAGAGAAACAAAACAGCAAGGTACGTGATAGTGTTGGGGGAGAAATGGTGGAGTTGAGCTCCGAAGAAGTCCAGAAAAGCACGGAAAAAGGGATGTGGGGGCAAGGAAAAACCGCGGTCGACATGGGTGGCGAGCAAGACGCACTCGCCCTCCTGAGGCTGCGGCTCAGTTTCATCTCCCGGAAGCCTGGATACTGATCCTGAAGGAATTCCTCCTGCTCCCAAGTTGCTTCTGATTCTGTGTGATGCTCCCACTGAACCTTGTAAAATCTTTTGACTTTACTGCGGGTGACCCTTTCCATCTGATCCAAAATTTTAAACGGTCTCTCCTCATAAGTTAAATCGGTTGCCAACTCTATTTCGGTCATTGCAGTCCTTTTCTCGGGCGGGGATATGCATCGTCACAATTGCGAAACATGGAACACGTTGCGCACGTCTGCCAAGTCAGGGGGTAGTTCCAGTTGATATGCAAGAGTACCTACTCGAGATATAATCGGGAATGGACCAATAAATCTGGGTGCTAGCTTCCCGCGAGTCTGAAATCTCTTAACTCCTTTCATAGGAGTGACTCGGAGGTATACGTGTTCTCCGGGTTCAAAACTGACCTGTCGATCCTTTGCATCATAATAACTCTTCTGTTGAGATTTGGCCAATTGCAGTCTGTCTCTGATTTCCCTAACTTGTTTCTCAGCTTCCATCATGAGATCCATTCCGAAGATACGGCTATCTCCAGTTTGAGACCAGTTTAAAGGAGTGCGGCACTTACGGCCATATAGAGCTTCATATGGTGACATCTTTAGACTGGTCTGAAAACTGTTGTTATAAGAGAACTCTGCATATGGCAAGCAATCTTCCCATTTAGCTCCATTGGCTAGCACACATGCTTGCAACATATCTTTGAGTATTTGATTTATCTGCTCTGTCTGTCCATCTGTCTGGGGGTGATAAGCAGTACTATATTTCAGTGATGTCCCCAAGGCTTGATGGAGACGGGACCAGAAAGCGGAGGTAAACAAAGAACCTCGGTCGGAAGTGATAGTTCGGGGTACTCCATGCAGACTGACGATTCTGGATACATACAGTTATGCAAGTTCGTCTGCTCTGTATCTGGTGCTGATCGGGATGAAGTGAGCAACCTTGGTGAGGGTGTCTACTATGACCCGGATTGCATCCTTGCCTCGCTGATTCTTAGGCAATCCTGTAATGAAATCCATACAAACGTCATCCCACTTCCACTGTGAAACGGGCAGCGGTTGGAGGAGTCCGGCTGGCTTCTGATGCTCTGCCTTCACCTTGTTGCATATGTCGCAATAGGCTACACAATAGGCAATGTCTTTCTTCATTCCATCTCGCCAGAATATTTGTCTAAGGTCCTCATACATTTTCGTTCCTCCCGGGTGAATGGAATACGAGGAATCGTGTGCTTCTGACAAGATTTTCTTCTTCAAGTCCGGTTGATCGGGTACACAAATTCGTCCACGGAATCGGAGGGTACCGAATTTATCCTTGAAGAAATCTGGGGTCTGCCTTGCCATCTGGCCCTTGGCACGTTTTTGTAGCTTGGCATCATCTGGTTGGGCCTTGCGGATTTCCATCCCAAGTGTGGGGGTAACTTCCAAATATTAGCGAGACCAGCATCCACAATGACCAGGTTGAGCTGAGCGATCTCCTATTGGAGTTTGGGCAATAATTCCAATATGGAATTTAAGCTTACATGCTTTCGACTGAGGGCATCGGCAACGACGTTGGCCTTGCCTGGATGGTAATTTACTCCAAGGTCATAATCCTTGACCAACTCTAGCCATCTTCACTGACGTAGATTTAAATCTGGCTGAGTGAAAATGTACTTGAGACTTTTGTGGTCGGTAAAAATTTGGCACCTTTTCCAATGAGGTAGTGTCTCCAAATTTTTAATGCATGAACCACCGCAGCCAATTCCAAATCATGAGTAGGATAATTTCCTTCATGGGGTCGTGGCTGTCGTGATGCATATGCTACTACCTTGCTATCTTGCATAAGCACGCAACCAATACCTTGTCTGGAGGCATCACAATACACATCAAAGCTGCGATAAATGTCTGGAAGAGTCAATACAGGTGCGGTTGTCAGACGTATCTTCAGCTCATTAAAACTCTTCTCACAATCCTCTGTCCACTTAAACTTTGTATCCTTTTTGAGCAGTTCCTTCATGGGTTTAGCGATTTTGGAAAACCATTCAATAAAACGATGATAGTATCCAGCTAATCCGTGGCAACTCCGGATCTGTGTTACAGTCATGGGCGGTACCCAATCGAGCAGATCCTTTACTTTGCTTGGGTCCACGGCTATACCTTCGGCGGATAGTACATGTCCGAGAAACCCAACTTGCTTGAGCCAAAATTCGCACTTACTGAACTTGGCGATAATCGATGGTCATGGAGCCGTTGTAGCACTACTCGGAGGTGATCCTGATGCTCTTCTTCACCCTTGGAGTAAATGAGGATGTCGTCGATGAAGACTACCATGAATTTGTCGAGGAAGTCCATGAACACTTTGTTCATCATATGCATAAAGAAAGCAGGGGCATTGGTGAGACCAAAGGACATCACGATATATTCGTAAAGACCGTACCGTGTAGTGAATGCGGTCTTAGGAATATCCTCCTTTTTGATCTTGAGCTGATGATATCCGGTCCGTAAATTGATTTTTGAGAATACTTTAGCCCCACTGAGCTGATCAAACAGATCATCAATCCTTGGCAGCGGATATTTCTTTTTGATGGTGACCTCATTCAGCTGGCGGTAATCTATGCACATACGGAGACTACCATCCTTTTTGCCCACGAAAATAGCAGGTGATCCCCATGGTGAAGAGCGGAAGCGGTGGCAGTGGAGAAGCAGAGGAGGAAGAAGGAAGAATTGAGGCGCACTATGCAGAATTCCCCAATCCAATGCCTTATATGGAGTCATTTCCGAGTGGCTGGCCCGTGGGCCCACGCAATCCTGTCAAATCCCGCAAGAGTCGCGTGCGGTACATGGTGAAAAAGGTGGCGTGGATATCGAGGCGCCCCTGCCTAATCCACCCCGACTACTGCGGCCTCCTCTGTCCCGCACGCTTCCCAAAATTTCGAATCCCGCAAGATCCGGGAGCAGCAGAGCAGTCCGTCAGACCGAAGATTTTTTCCATATCAACACTCGGAGCTTAGCAGCAAAGTTCACTCGACAAAATAAGAATGGATCAAGGCGACTAAAAAAGAAGTTGAAGTCGTCACGTTGTTCATTGATCCCAACAAAACACTTCCGAAACGCAAGAACTGAGTCAGAATTATTTTTTAACTCCTTCTCCACTCGAACCATGAACCATTCGGGGGCTAAGGACGATGACATGTACCTAGGGTAGGGTCATAGGCCTGACCTAGACACCCTACCCAAGGACACCACTCTAAAGCCAGAAGCATTCAAGAGATATCATCATCCACTCACCAGAAGCATTCCACTCGACAGAGTCAATGTCACTCGACCATAACAATAGTCACTCGACGACCAGAAGATCTAAAGCTGCTCTGTACAGCAACAATCGGACGTTTACTCTGTAGACTTAATGGTCATTTATGTAACTTTATTATCGGGCGTTACGAAACGCCTGCCTTTATGTACCATAAACCCTGTGTAACTGAGGGCGGGAGGGGCCTGGCGAACTCTATATAAGCCACCCCCCTCCTCAGGGACAAGGATTCGCACCCCCTGTAACTTCACACACATAATCCAATTGACCGAGCTCCGAGCACCGAGACAGTAGGGCTGTTACTTCCACCGTGAAGGGCCTGAACTCATAAATCTTGTGTGTACAACTTCACCATAGCTGGAATCTTGCCTCCTCATACCTACCCCCCATTCTACTGTCAGCCTTAGAACCATGACATGCGCATCATACACTGTGGTACCCCGGCTCAGAGCGACCGGTTTACCATGCATTGCCAGCCCAGAGACCATGTCTTCTGGCAACACACAACATCTTGGTACAGAAAACAACCGCTTTATTGATGCTAGCGGAACAGGGTTTATATTACAACAGTTGTCGAGGCCAGGCGGCACGTCCGGTGCGGCTGAACAATATGTACATTATTTAGTGAACAAAAACGGGCCTCGATCTGAACAACTATGTGGCAGCGGAATAACGTCGTAGCGGAAGCTCCGTATCACAGGGACACCGATGTGGACACGATCTAGACTCGAACAGCGCTCCTTTCCAACGAGATTTTCCTGAAATCTGGCATGACACGCCAGGTCAGTACATTGATGTACTTGCAAGCTCACAAATGGCATAATCATAATGGCAAACAATATCATGATACTTAACCAATTATTAAGAATGCAACACTATATGTCAAACATGTTGTGATCATGCTCGAGCGTCCCTCGGGACAACTTACCAACCGTGATCATCCTCAGATCACAAACACACCACCAACATGGTCTTTAACAAAATGACTCGTGATCCTTACGGCGATCACAACCACGATCGATATCTGGTCCCAATTTCCTCGATGGCCTTTCTGCCATCCTCAACAATGCAATGTTTACAGCTTAGTGTGAAATTTTTATTAATCGTTGACTCATGGTGGGACCTACTACGAGGTGTCCGTGACCGTGGACTCGGCTATTGATAGATTTTACACTCTGCAGAGGTAGCACACTGTACCCACACCATGGAACCCATGGCCTCGCACTCCCATTCGGGTGGACCAACGGCATTCCGACAAAACCCTTCCATTGCCACAGCACTCTCCCAGGCACTCCGACCAAATCCTCAATGGGCTAGTCCTGGGTGGCCCCGTGTCTACCAAAGACACCTCGACCACCATCGTGGTCAAACACTCCCACTCGGAGACTCGGTACCATAATCTCATCAACGAGCACACAAGATTATGACTGGCTACCGGGCCAGGGCAAGCACGGCATAACCTTCCCTAGTTGGAGGCATCGACTAGAGGCCATGTCAATGGACCGAATCAAGGCCTTCCCACAAAGGAAAATGTGGTTGCACTGGAAAGAAACTCGATTCAATGCACCATGACCCAAATAACAAGATATTGAAGTTGAGTTATTTTCGTGTTCAACTTAAAAATAAAAATGACCGGTGTCATAGCATGCCATGAAATGCGAAACTACACATGCATCACATAATAATAAAAATGACCGATGTCATCCATATATACACCAAGCATAAACATCAACCACTCATGTTACCTTGCTGCTCAAAATGGCTCATAGCTTAACCAAAATATTTTGCAACAAGTTTTATTAATTTCTCACACAAGAACGTAACTCCGATAAAGTTCTCATATGCTTAACAAAAGATTTCACTATCAACAACTCTTAATCTCTTTATCAACTAAGTGAGGTTCAAACATTCTGTAAGTCAAGTAAAATGATCTAACAAGTATTTAACAGAATATTTAGCAAATTTTTATCAATTTATTTATGCAAGAACATAACTTTAAATATTTACTATCATGCATAGCAAAAATTGTTTCTATCATCACCATGAATAAATCCTAGCTTTGCTTCACCAACTAAACTAGTTTCCACAATCTCTAAATCAAGCATATTAACTAGCAAACACTTGACAGAATATAAATAACAAAATAATTATTTAAATGCATGGATTAATCATTTCATTCCAGTAAGAAAAATCACAAATATTGAAATGACACCATGAAAATGTTGTTGTGGCTTGCCTTAGTGCAGATGAGGTTCACAAGCCCTCTGTGATCCTCAAGACAAGCCTCACCTTCTGAAAATAAATTTAAACACAAAAGGCAAATATCAAGAACACTTCCGAAAATCACCAAAAAATTCTAAACAGCTCAGAAAAATCTCATCTTTCGTGAGCTGCTAGATTTCTTTTCAAAGAACACAATGCAAAAAGAATCAATTCATTTGGACTTATGGTTAAAAAGTTATAAATGTTTGAAGTGTTTTGTAAATTCAAATGAATTTGAATAAAAATAAACAGCTGAGGGGGTGACGTCGGCGTAAAGCCCAGGGCTGCCACCACTGCACGCTTCACGCCACAGATGGAGTGGCTGACTAGCGGGCCCCGCTAGTCAGGTGGGGGAAGGGGGAGAGAGAAACAGAGATGGCCGCGGCTTCGCCGAGCTCTCGCCGGCGACGAGGGCTTCTTTGCTCAAACGAGAGGGAGGGATTGAGAGAGGGGACGATGGCGCACCTTCCCGTACCCGTAGCGTGGCTAGGGGTGGTCGGACGGCGTCGGAAACAAGCTCGTAAGCGGAGGCAGAACGCGGAGGTCGCCGGAGTCGACGAAGACGGCAAACAGAGGCCACTCCAGGGGCTCCAATCGCTCGAGACGGCCTCACCGGAGAGAGGCGGAAGCCCTGGAGGGGTTGCCCAGGCCTGGGAGGGGCTAGAGCTTCCGCGGCGACCAGAGGGGATCGCCGGCGAGCTCGAGCTCGGGGACAGCGGCCCGAGGCCTGCCCGGTCGGGCTACGGCTTCCTACTCGATCGTGGGGTCTGTGTGAGTGCTGATGGTGCTCGAGGAGGCTGGGGGTGGCTCTATTTATAGGCGAGCGGCGAGGGTGCTTCGGGCTCCGTCTGGACACCTGTCCATGGCGCCCGACGACGAGCGGCGTCAGTGAGAGGGGGAGAAGGCGACGGAGGTCACGCGACCACTGTGGGTGGACGGGGACGAGCACAGGATCAAGAGGATGGCGACGAGCACGGTCGCTCCGACTGCTATTGGCTGAACCTTGCCCGTGCTCGTTGCGGCGAGCTCCGGCGTCAGCGAGTGCCAGGGAGGAGTTAAGAACATTGAGATGGAGATGGCGGTGCGGTTTGGCACGCTCGGGCAGGCGAGGGAAGCGAGCACGCGCGAACAGAGCGCTTGGCGACGTTCAGAGCGCGCCGACACGCATGCCAACACCTCGGATTTAACGCGTCACCGCGTGAACTATGACATCAGGTCGATCTAAGCATAAACTCGATGCCTGGCATTTTTTTTGTGGTAGTTTTGAGTGTTACCACGATTTGGTTTTGATACAGGTGCAGTAGAGAAGTTTTCACACACCAAGTAAGTTTCGGTCAAGAACTTTTGTGATGTTACTGTGGTCAAATGGCTGGGTGTTTGAAGATGTGCTTTGGAGGCTAGCTTAGAGTTACTAAGGTAAATATGCACAAGAAAGTACAGGTCAAATGGAGCAAGTAAAATGGTAGTTGCTGTAGAAATCACCATTTCTGTCCAGAACAGAAAATATTTTCTGTAGCAAAAATATTCCAAAAAGTGATGAAATATTTTTGCTCAGGAAGGTGCCCTAGGGTTCACAGAATATTTGTGAATTATCTCAGAATTTTCTGAGCCATAAAAATTAGGGTTGCTTTGGAACAAACAGATTTGGCTAGGGTTTCTGAGAGAAAATGAATATTTTTCATTTAAGAAAAATATTCCAAAGATTATATTGGGGTGGATCAGAAGTGAAATGATGATTTAGGAGGGAAGTGAAGCACTTGGGTGAAAGCCAAGGATGCCCAAGTTTTAAGTCCATATGAAAAGATTCAAGAACTCCAAGTTTTAAAAAAAAAATCAAATGAAAATCAAGCAAATAAGAGAGGGCAAAAACCAGGCTGTCACATACACATTCTATAATAGTGAACCATTTGTGATGGGCTGTGCAGCGTAAACGTAGCACGACAGAATACCGACTGCGATGGCAATGTGAGCAGAAATGAGTAGGAGTACTATAGGGGCCCTATCCCCGACGGTTTCTGGGTCGTGTGGGAAGGACCCCCTATCACCCACACTGACTTGGCGACGGTTCCAAATGCCGTCGCGGAAAGGGGTTAAAAATTGTTTGTTTAGGACCGACGCGCACTAGTGATGCCTCGGCCATAGGTTCTATAAAGTATGACATGCTGTGTACCAGACCAATTGTATACCTCAACATGATTTTGGCAAGAGAGTACAATAGTGATCTAGGAGGAGATCACTGGACATCGGTCAAAATTATCCTTAGAGGACTAAAGAGATATTTCTCGATTATGGAGGTGATAAAGAGTTCGTCGTAAAGAGTTACGCTGATGCAAGCTTTGACACTGATCCGGATGACTCTAAGTCTCAATATGGATACATATTAAAAGTGGGAGCAATTAGCTAGAGTAGCTCAGTGCAGAGCATTGTAGACATATAAAATTTGCAAAATACATACGGCTCTGAATGTGGCAGACACGTTGACTAAACTTCTCTCACAAGCAAAACATGATCACACCTTAGTACTCTTTGGGTGTTAATCACATGGCGATGTGAACTAGATTATTTGACTCTAGTAAACCCTTTTGGTGTTTGTCACATGGCGATGTGAACTATTGGTGTTAATCACATGATGATGTGAACTTTTGGTGTTAAATCACATGGCGATGTGAACTAGATTATTGACTCTAGTGCAAGTGGGAGACTGAAGGAAATATGCCCTAGAGGCAATAATAAAGTTGTTATTTATATTTCCTTATATCATGATAAATGTTTATTATTCATACTAGAACTGTATTATCCGGATACTTAGTACATGTGTGAATACATAGATAAACAGAGTGTCCCTAGTATGCCTCTACTTGACTAGCTCGTTAATAAAAGATGGTTAACTTTCCTAGCCATAGACATGTGTTGTCATTTGATGGACGGGATCACATCATTAGAGAACAATGTGATGGACAAGACTCATCCGTTAGCTTAGCACGATGATCGTTTAGTTTGTTGCTATTGCTTTCTTCATGACTTATACATGTTCCTATGACTATGAGATTATGCAACTCCCGAATACCGGAGGAACACTTAGTGTGCTATCAAACATCACAACGTAACTGGGTGATTATAAATATGCTCTACAGGTGTCTCCGATGGTGTTTGTTGAGTTGGCATAGATCGAGATTAGGATTTGTCACTCTGATTGTCCGAGAGGTATCTCTGGGCCCTCTCGGTAATGCACATCACTATAAGCCTTGCAAGCAATGTGACTAATGAGTTAGTTGCGGGATGATGCATTACGGAACGAGTAAAGAGACTTGCCGGTAACGAGATTGAACTAGGTATTGAGATAACGAAGATCAAATCTCGGGCAAGTAACATACCGATGACAAAGGGAACAACGTATGTTGTTATGCGGTTTGACCGATAAAGATCTTCGTAGAATATGTAGGAACCAATATGAGCATCCAGGTTCCGCTATTGGTTATTGACCGGAGATGAGTCTCGGTCATATCTACATAGTTCTCGAACCCGCGGGGTCCGCACGCTTAACGTTCGATGACAATCGATATTATGAGTTTATGTGTTTTGATGTATCGAAGGTTGTTCGGAGTCCCGGATGTGATCACGGACATGACGAGGAGTCTTGAAATGGTCGAGACATGAAGATTGATATAATGGACGACTATATTCGGACAACGGAAGTGTTCCGGGAGGTTTCGGATAAAGCCGGAGTGCCGGAGGGTTACCGGAACCCCCCGGGAAGTTATTGGGCCCTTAGTGGGCTTTTAGGGGAGAGAGAGGGCAGCAGCCAGGAGGTGGCGCCCCCCCCCCCCCCAAGGGAGTCCGAATTGGACTAGGGGAGGGGCGCGCCCTCTTCCCTCCCCCCCCTCCTTCCCCCTCCTAGTAGGACTAGGAAAGGAGGAATCCTACTCCTACTAGGAGGAGGATTCCTCCCCTCCTTGACGCGCCTATAAGGCCGGCCGGCCTCCCCCTTGCTCCTTTATATACGGGGGCAGGGGGAACCCTAGGACACACAAGTTGACAGTTGCCTTAGCCGTGTGCGGTGCCCCCCTCCACAAATTTCCACCTCGGTCATATCGTTGCAGTGCTTAGGCGAAGCCCTGCGCCGGTAGCTTTATCATCCCGTCACCACGCCGTCGTGCTGACGAAACTCTCCCTCGACCTCAGCTGGATCTAGAGTTCGTGGGAAGTCACCGAGCTGAACGTGTGCAGATCGCGGAGGTGCCGTACCTTCGGTGCTAGGATCGGTCGGACCGTGAAGACATACGACTACATCAACCGCGTTGTCATAACGCTTCCGCTTTCGGTCTACAAGGGTACGTGGACATACTCACCCCTCTCGTTGCTATGCATCTCCTAGATAGATCTTGCGTGAACGTACGAAACTTTTTTGAAATTACTGTGTTCCCCAACAGTTGGAAATTAAGCTTCGTAAAAATAGATGGAGGGAGTACGATTTACGTCGATAGTCAACTTAGTGACTTCGGTGTGCTTTGACTTATTCATATTTGGTGTGATTAGAAGTGCCATACAGAAGGCGTGCCAAAGGTTCAAATGGTTCTTAATGCGTCATCGGTGTATGCCTTCCTACTACCATCAGGTGGCACTGTTCGGATGTTAGCGTGCCGCGTTGATGGACATTTTTTTGGACACCTCCCTGTCTTTGGGTGGCACTACCTGGATGTTTCATGTCGCGCTGATGGATGATTTGGTAGACACGCTAATTATCTCCCCCGATGCAACGCACGGATATGTTTGCTAGTAGCTTATAAAACCAGCAAGGCCGCCGATTTCAATTTTTCCCGGTCTGACCGCCAGTCCAATTCGGTTATTTAAACTATGCTAGCACCTATATATACTTTTTCCCATGATAGTGTGCTCAATTTTTGTTGGTTCATGGGCGGCCTGTTTTAGTACCAGTTTGCTAAACAGGCAAATGCCTCCAGAATTTTTGTTGACACCGTGAGATACATCAATTGGTTTCTTGCTGTTGAAATTTGAAAACATCTGAATTAGTTAGAAGAACGTCTTTTTTTATAGGATGCCTATAGTGGGAAGTTTACAAATTGAGTATTCTCGAATGTGGTGCAAAATTTTGTGTTGTGACTATATATGGACCATGGTCCTACTCAAAGTATCTAATATATTCTAAACATATCTATTTTTTATTCTTCACGTAATACATATTTTATGGCGCACGATACATGTGGCGTTTAATTTACCTCTACCCACGGATATTACAAATATGTTTAGTAACAGGTTGATGGGGGTTGCTAAAACAGAAACACCGATTCACACAACTGTTTGTGCTTTTCTTTGGGCTATTTGGAATTGTCCTAACGTGCAGGTCATTTTCCGAGCTACAAGATGGACTTTTATGTGGTCACTACTGCAACATGCGGAAGTGCAAGAGCATATGATCTCTGGGTGCAACCGATGAGAAATGATAGCACAAGATGCATACAGCCGGTTTGGATGGCGGTCCGATAATAGGCTATGTGCGTAGGCATATTTTCCTATTTGTGCCTGGCTTGTTTTTTTTCATTATTATGACGTTGGAGATTGATACTCTTAAACTTTAATAAAATATAGTTGTGGGCATCGTAATGATTCAGAGGCCAAAGGTGATCCTCCTTTTCTAAAAAGAAATAACACATATTTATGTCCAATCAGGGATGGATTCATGTGGTGGTAGAACATGTATAAAGAAGAAGCTCATTCCTGCTATAAAGGATGTTGAAGTACATGTCTCCTGAGGGCCTCATCACCCGAGTGCCCTCCGCACCGCCCATTGCGCCCTGGTCTCGCGTGGATGGCTCCCTAGCACGCCCTCGACCATCTAGTCTGCACGGGCGCCCGACACGAGGACGGTTTTCCCATGAGGCGTGCGATGCATGCATGGCCGGGGCCACCTCTCTATGATAGGTTTCTGTCGCGCACGCTTGAGCCGGATCACACGCTGCCCCCCGTGGGCTGGGCAGAAGGGATCATGTTCTCAATTTTAAGGGATCAATTAAGGGTCTTCAAGTTTTGAATCAGAACCGTGCAAAAGAACATTTGACGCTAATGGACGACTACTTTGCTCACGATGCCCAATTCATGGAAGAATTTCGCCGGCGCTTTTGGAGCCGACAAAATGTGCTCGATCACCTCTATAATGGTGTCCGGGCCTACGATGACTACTTCATCTTGATGGAGGATATCGTAGAAACAATTGGATTCTCTGGTTACAAGAAGTGCAAGGCTTCATTGTGGATGCTTGCATATTGCACGACCATAGATTTGTGGGACAAATACCTTCGGATGTCTGAAATCACATGCACAAACGCCATAGTCAGATTTGCTACTATGGTGGTCGAGGTGTTTAGACCTCACTACTTGAGAGAACCAAATGTCGCAGATACCGAAAGGCTCATTGCAAGAAGATGCCCAAGTATGCTCAGATCTGTTGATTGCATGCACTACAGATGGAAGAACTGCTCATATGCTCTACAAGGGCAATATCAAGGCCATATTAAGAAGCCTGCAATCATTCTTGAAGTAATTGCATCATAAATCTTTGGATTTGACACCCTTTCTTCATTGTTTGCTAGGTTGACGGAAGGACAAACTCCGCGATGCAACTATACCATCAATGATCATAACTTCAACATGCTAATATTTGGTTGGTGGTATGTATCCTCCCTGGGCAACCGTCGTCAAGACTATCCCCGACCCAGTTGGTCAAAAAAGAGTTCAGTCCGCCCAAAGACAAGGAGTTAGAAATGATGTGGAGATGGCATCTGAGTGCTGCAAAGCCCATTTGGTAGTTGTTCAAGAATCTGCAAAGATATGGGCTCCAAAGAACTTGTGGAGGTGATGACATATTGTGCGATCATGCACAAATGATCTTGGATGGTAAGGACGAAGATGCTGCCGGAGGTATGGAGTTTGAGAACATGAGTGATCGTATCCAACTTTCACAGAATCCGACCATGTTTGAGGAGTTTGTTCACATGCATCAACATATTTGACATTGAGGAACTCATAGCAGCTTAAGAAAGATACGATTGAGCATTTCTAGCTACTTAGGAGGGGGAGGGGGAGGGAATGCGAGTTGAGTTCAAGTTTGAATTATTTTATTTCAAAACATGGATATTATGCTATTATTTTGAGTGTTGCGGATTAAAAAAAGAGACAATAAAATTGAATGGCCGGCCATGGTGCCTTAGAGCGTTCGGATCAGCTCCAATCAAAGTAGTCAACCGACGATGCTCTCAGTTCGGCTGAAGCAAGGCTGAATCAATGGCTTCGTCGGTGGCGTCGACCCATTGGCTGGGCGGTTGGGGTAGCTGCCAGCCCACCTGAGTTCGAGCCTCGGCTTTGACGTGGGTGTTCGCGGAGTTTCTCCTATAAAAAAAACCAACGAGGGTTAGCCTTGGTCTTCTTTTTTTTTGATTAATGCTCGAGCCAAAGGGGCATCCGGTTGGCACCTAGCTGGTGAGCAGAGCCACCATGCGCAGTAGCATTTTGTCAACGGGCTAGAGCTCACTGCACCACCCAGATCGCTGATGCACCACATGCCTCTCCTCACCCTGACGCTGATGGCCTAAATTGATGGAGATCGGGGACCCGTAATGTCAACGGCGAGAGACGCGCACTCGCCATCGTGATGGAAAATCACGCTAGTTTATACCATTCCTTGTCAATAAACTACGTGCGTACAACCTATGGCGTACTAGTACAGGAAGCTTGCCACCAGTTTCCAAGGGCTGACTTCGAAGGCAAGTCAGATCACGCATCTCCACCCCACCACTGCCGAATAGTATTATACACGAGGAGACCGAGATGACATTTTCGCTGTATTCTATGGGCATCTCCAAAGTCCAAAGTCAAACCCATTCCTGCTACTCCGCGACGACGACTACACGATTAGTTAGTGCTTGCATTAGGTGGTGGTTTCTTTTTCTTTCTGCCAAAAAAGTCCTGAAAAGTCTGCTAATTTCAGTTCTATACCCTGGTATTTTCTTCTCCGTCCACAGAAACCATACATTCTCTAAAAGCAACTCTAGCCGATCCCCTAAAACCGGTTAGGCCAACTATAGCCGATCCAATAAAAATAGAAGAGCAAAACGGCGGAGTAAACTTAGTGAAGTACTTTTACTCTGCTAAGTTTTAACTGGACTTAGCCGAACACTTAAATTTAGTGCAGTAAAAAGCAAATTTTCATAATTTCAAAATAGAGGGCGAGTGCGCGTCTCCCGCCGTTAGATAATTCTAAACCGAAATTCAGCACATAATGTACATAAGCATCCATCGAAACATAGTCTAGTTTAACCAAAACATAAACTTAAACTTAAAACTAAACATAATTTACATTAAAAAGCATCAAAGCATAGTCAAACTAAAACATTAATGGTCGGACTTATAGAGGGCAAGCCACTCCGCCCGCGAAATCCCACCGCCAATGGGGTTCGGCCCTGTGCCATCGTCGCCGCAGTCGGGGAAGATCCTCCGCCATTCTTCAACGTCGAAGTCGTCGTCGGCGCTGCCATCCACCTCGTCGTCCAAGAGGCGCGCTCCGCCTCCGTGAAGATCTTGTGCTCCGCCTCCACCAGCTCGGGGTACTGGCCGTGGAGGTCCGCCATGTACTCCTCATCGGCGGCCTCCTCCGCGATGCGCTCCCTTTCTCCCTAGCCACCGCCACAGTCACCACCCCTGGCGCCCGGCACTGGCGGGGCGAGCTCAGCGGACGCCTCGCCCCACGGGACATTGAGGCGGACAACAACGTGTGCAGTCAAACCTGTTGAGTATGTGTTTTGTATTGCACGTGTATTGGAGTTGTGGCCCACCTCCTAGTCTTGTATAGTTGAGGTAGAGGCCTTCCCTTGTATTACAGTATATATGTGCATCAGCACCCCATCAATACAACGATTATTGTATTGCAAATCATCTCTCTACATGGTATCAGTTTTTAGGTTTTAATCCTTGCCTTCCGCTGCTGCTGCCGCCGCCGCCACCCCACCACCGCCGGGCGCGCGCTCCTCCCACGCCGCCGCCGCGTGACCCAGCGCCGCCGCCACATGATTTCCTCCGCGCCGCCGCTGCGTGACCCGCCGCTTGCCGAGACCAGCGCGCCGCCCGCCCAAGGCGACTCCTCGCGCCACCGCGCCGCTACCCGCCGCCCGACGACTCCTCTGCGCTGCCGCCGATGGCGTTCACCGGTCTGTCCGCCGCCGCCTCTGCCGTCCAGCCACCAGCGCCATCCAGTGCGGCCCCGGCGCCATACGGCGCATCCGGCGTCACCCACATGCAGCCGTCCCCACCAATGGCCGGCGGCCCTGCTCCGCCCGCCCCGTCGATAGCCTCTCCGGGCTGGTGTTACCCGTTGCTGCCATCCGCGCCTCCCCAGCAGCAGCCGGCCCAGGGCGCCAGGTGGGCCCCGCACTACCTGCAGGCTCTCCCCGCGGGCCACCGGGGGTTCATCGGCGCACCTTACCAGTCGACCGGCTACGGCACCCTCCTTGTGCCGCCGCTCCTCGATGGTTATGGCCCGCCCGCTTCGGCGCCGCCCTACGGGGGCCTCTCGCCGCCGCTGGTTCCTGCGCCATGGGACCCCGCCCTCCTCGCCGCCCAGCACTCCGCACCGTCGCCGAGTAGCTCTATCGGAGGAGGCGACTGGTACATGGACTCAAAGTGCTACACAAGACATGACAGCTCATCCTGGTAACCTAACCTCCTCCACTCCCGTTCACACACCCACTCGTATTACCGTCCGCAACGGCTCCTCCTTACCTATTACTCATATCGGTAGCACTAGTTTTCCCTCCACTTCCACACCCATCAATATGTCCAATGTTCTTGTTTCACCAGCCTTAGTCACGAACCTAGTTTCCGTTCGTCGTCTTACTCGTGAGAACCCACTTACTGTTGAATTTGACGGCGTTGGCTTTTCTATGAAAGACGCCCTACTCGGATGGTCCTTCATCGTTGTGACAGTCCCAATGAGCTCTACCCCGTGCACGCCGGCGCCTCCACCTCCACACCTGTCGCCCTTGCCGCCGACGTTGACCTTTGGAATGCTTGCTTGGGTCACGCCAACCACACCGTGTTACGTCAAATTCTTAGGAGTTTCTCTTTCTCATGTAATAAGCTCGACGGGCACTCTTGTGAGGCATGTCGCTTAGGCAAGCATGTTCGTCTTCCTTTTAGTGTGTCCTCCTCAGTTTCCACTTTTCCATTTCAATTACTTCATAGTGATGTTTGGACATCTCCCATTGCGAGTAACACGGGCTATCTCTACTACTTGATGATTTTAGATGATTATTCTCATTATGTGTGGACTTTTCCTCTTCGTCGTAAATCCGATGCCTTAGCCACACTCACCGCCTTTTATTCCTATGTCACCACCCAGTTCGGTTGCCCCATACTTGCACTCCAAACTAATAACGGAAAAGAGTTTGACAACGTTGGTCTTCGCACACTTCTCGCCTCACACGGCACCATCTTCCGTCTGACTTGCCCCTACACTTCACAGCAGAACGGCCGCGCCGAGCGCATTCTCCGCACTCTTAATGACTGCGTTTGCACGTTCTTTCACTCAAAAGTGCCCGCTCGGTTTTGGCCCGATGCCCTCACCACCGCCACCCTCTTAGTTAACATTCGTCTGTGTCGTCCTCGGTGGAACTACGCTCCTCACCACCTTCTCTTCGGTACACCACCGTCCTATGATGGTCTCCGCATCTTTGGGTGTCTCTGTTATCCCAACATTGCGTCCACCACGCCACACAAGCTCGCACCCAGATCCATCCCATGCATCTTCCTTGGCTACCCTCCCAACACCAAAGATTATCGGTGCTATGATCATGTCACTCATCGTGTGTACACCTCGCGGCACGTGTACTTTGTCGAGACGGTGTTCCCTTTTTTCAGGTCCCTCCGGCTGCGGATTCTTCGGCGCTGGCCCCGCGCTTCTACCCGAGCGGAAGCGTCTGGGCGGCACTTCGGCTGCCCCCGGTCCGGCGCCTTCTGCCGCCACCTCCCGGGTTCTCGACTCCCTCTTGCGAGGTCGAGTCGGTGGGCACCCCACCCGCCACCCCGGCTGGCGCCGCCACCCCTGCGACGGGCTCGACCTCGACCTCGCCCGTCGCTCCCGCCGCCGCGGGATCGGCCGACGCTGTTGCCGCCGCGGCCCCCGCCGCTGCGGCCTCCACCGCCGCCGCCGCCGCACCGGGTGCCCCCACCCCTGCCGCCGCACCGGGTGTCGCCGCACCAGGTGCCACCGCCGTCGTGGCCCCTGCCGCCGCGGCACCCGGCCGGCCCTGCTGCCCCGTCACTTGGCGTGACTACCCGTGCCCGAGCAGGAGTGCTTCGGCCCAGTATGTGCTACTCTGTCGACGAGTATGTGTGCAGCGCCTCAACGTCGACGCCATCACCCGTCCCCACCTCCGCTCGTGCTGCCCTTCGGGATCCCCACTGGCTAGGTGCGATGCAGGAGGAGTTCGACGCCTTACAGCGCAACCGCATGTGGCTGCTTGTTCCGCGACCCCCTCGTGCCAACATCATCTCTGGCAAGTGGGTGTTTCGCCACAAGACTTGCCCAGGCGGTTCTCTCGAGCGCCACAAGGCTCAATGGGTGGTTCGTGGTTTTCGGCAGCGCGCGGGCGTGGACTTCACCGACACTTTGGCCCCGGTTGTGAAACTGGGCACGATCCGCGCCGTCCCTTCTTTTGGCCGCCTACGCGCCGGCATGCATCGCTTGGACGTTTCCAACGCCTTCTTACCTGATCATCTCGCCGAGCAGGTGTTCTGTGAGCAGCCTACTGGTTTCGTCGACGCCGAGCACCCCGGCTTCGTGTGCTTGCTCTCCCGCTCTTTGTACGGGTTGAAGCAGGCGCCTCAGGCTTGGTACCAGCGTATCTCCGCCTTCCTGTAGTCTCTGGGCTTTCGGTCCACTCGCTTCGATGCCTCACTTTTTGTGTATCATCAGGGAGCTGACACTGCATATCTGCTGCTCTACGTCGGCGACATCATCCTCACGGCGTCCACCCCCGATCTCCTTCAGCGGCTGACTGCTCGTCTTCGTGATGAGTTCGCCCTCAAGGACTTGGGGCCCCTGCAGTACTTTCTCGGCATCGAGGTGATCCGCCGAGCTGACGATTTCTTTCTGCATCAGCAAAAGTACGCCCACGAGCTCCTTGAGCGTGCCATTATGCTTAACTGCAAGCCGGCGCCCACTCCCGTCGACACGAAGGCGAAGGTCTCTGCTCCGGAGGGGTCTCTCGCGTCCGATGGAGCATTTTATCACTCTATTGTCAGTGCTTTACAGTACTTGACGCTGACTCGCCCCGACCTGCAGTACGCTGTTCAGCAGGTGTGCCTCCATATGCACGCCCCGCATGACTCTCACAGGACTCTGGTGAAGCGTATTCTCCGTTACATACGCGGCACTATGTCCTTGGGACTCACCCTGACGGCCTCCGCCTTCACCGACCTTGTGGCCTACTCGGATGCTGACTGGGCTGGCTGCCCCGACACGCGACGCTCTACGTCAGGCTACTGAGTCTACCTTGGGCCCTCGTTGATCTCTTGGTCATCGAAGCGGCAGCCCATGTCGTGGTTCTAAGCCTGACAGTAGAATGGGGGGTAGGTATGGAGAGGCAAGATCCTAGCTATGGAGTAGTTGTATACGCAAGAGATTTACGAGTTCAGGCCCTTCTCGGAGGAAGTAACAGCCCCACGCCCTGAGCCCCGAGGCGGTCGATCGGATTATATGCGATGTGTTACAGGGTGCGAACCCTTCTACACGTGGAGGGGTGGCTTATATAGAGTGCGCCAGACCCCAGCCAGCCCAATGAAAGAGGGTTTAAGGTGCGTTAAGGCTAGACGCATCGGGTAACGCCCTACATAAAGTGTCATTAAGGTCATAAAGACTATTTAACTACAGACCGTTTGGATACCGAGTGGCTCTTGGACTCTTGATGGTCGAGTGGGTCTTCATAGTCGAGTGTCTTTGAATCAGTCGAGTGAGAGCCTACCAAGTCGAGTGGAAGGCTGCTTCTCTTGTGAGTGTCCTTGTGGAAGGTACCTTTGGGCAGGTCTATGACCCTACCCCAGGTACATGACTTCATCATTAGCCCCCGAATGGATCGAGGTTTGAGTGAGGAAGGAGTTGATAATCTTTCCGACCTGTTCTTCGTGGTGGTGATTGCGTCTTACTCTGGATCAACGACCTTTCGGTAATGTCATCAACCTTTCTTTCAGTCGCCTTGATCCGTTCTTCACGTTTGTCGAGTGAACTTTGTGTACCTAAAGATTTCCGAGCGACGGATCTGAGGAAATCTGTTATCTGACGAGTCGCTCTACGGTTAGCGGATTTCACGGGATCCGAATTTTGGGAAGCGCGCGAAGCGGAGAAAACCGCGGCACTCGGATGGGATAAGACAATGACGCCTCGATCCTCGCGCCGCCTTTTTCGCCACGTATCACGAGCGCGCTTGCTATGCGGGATCGTGACAGATTACTCGGGCGCATCGGTCAGCCACTCGGAAGCGACCCATATAAAGGCGTTGGACCGGGCGTTTTGAGCAGTGCGCCTCAGATTTCCCCTCTCTCCGCCTCAAAACTCTCGCCACGCCCTTCGTCCCATGGCCGCAGCTTCGTCTCCTTTTTTCACCGGCGATCATGGTCAAGGACAAGACCGCCGCCTGAGCAGGTGAAGAAGACGGCGGCGAAGGCCAAGGAGAGCGCCTACCGAGGCGGCTCCTCCTCGCGTCCAAGCTGCCGCAAGGCTGGGTCGAGGAGATCGATCCGTCGAACATCACCGAAAAAGACCTCGCCGATCCGCTAATGAAGGATCGACCCCACGGGTCGGCGAGGCTTCCAGGCACGGAGTGGCAACCGCAGCCAGAAGAGGGTGAGTGCATCCTCTTGGCCACCCATGTAGATAGGGGTTTTTTGCTGCCGCCCAATCCTTTTTTCCGGGGGTTTCTGAACTTTTTCGGAGCGCAACTCCACCATTTCACCCTGAACTCTATTGTGTATCTGGCTGCTTTCGTTTCGCTCTGCGAGAATTTCCTGGGTTGTCGACCGCATTGGGGTCTTTTCAAGCATATATTCACCTGTCGCTCTCGGGACGGTGAAGAAAACGAGCCCGAATGACGAAAAGACCCAAGTAATCCAGATGTGTGGAGGACTCGGAGTCCAGATGAGGGGGAAGAGCGCTTTTCCAGCTATGACTCTCCCTGACTCGGTTAGAGGGTGGCAGTCGACCTGGTTTTACTGCCAAGACCAGCCGACGTCAAGGCGATCATTGGGCTCCCTCCTTTCTCCATGAGTCGAGTGAACAAGCCGTCTTCCCTGAAGGTTTTGCCAGAGGAAAAGGCCCAAGTGAAGCTTCTGATGGAGCGTGTAGTCCAGCTCATTCGCGAAGGGGTGACTGGCATGGATCTCCTAGAGGTTTTTCTGCGACGGCGTATCCAGCCACTCCAATACCGAGGTCATCCGATGTGGATGTACTCCGGCACGGATGATACCACTCGGGTCCATGCGGAGGAGGTTGACGACGCCATACCGAGAAGTGGATGACTGCCATCACAGAAATAAGGACAACCTCGCGAGACTAGGAGGAGTCCACCACTCGACCAGAGTTACCAACCAGACAAGGTATCATTATTTATCTTCAACTGTGATTCTGCGGCATTCATTCTGTTTTGATGTCAATTTCGTCGACTGACTGTCACCTTATTTTGTTGTCTTCTAGGTCACCACCGAGATGTACTCGATGCCCAACGGGGCGCAGGAAGCAGCCGAAGAAGAAGAAGGAAGTGGAGGTGAAAGTCCGGAGGAATGGGAGTCCAACGGTGAAGAGGATGAGGAGGATGACGACTCTGATGATGAGGAGAAGGAGGAAGAAGAGGAGGAAGACATCGACCCTCCTCGTTCAGAAGTAAGGTCTAAGTCGACGCATGACCCGGTGGCTGGGCGTGAAAAAGCTGTTGTGCCCACCGGCCAGTCGACGAAGCGACCTAGGACAACTTCTCCCGCGCCGACTGAGAAGCCGCCGAAGCAACCTCGAGCGACGTCGTCGAAGCCGGCGAAAGCCCTGCCCAAGATGCGAATGGTCATCCCCACCATCTCCGGGTAACCAACAGAACCTTGTATTTCCTTTCTCATCATGAGTGAATTTTTAGTCGACTCGATGGTGATCACCGACTAATGAAATCCATACCGCTACCTCCGAGACTTCAGCCAAGCACGATGACCAGAAATGGAGGACGCGGCCACTTCTAATCTTGGTAAGATCTCACGAGATTTTATTTTAGCCGATTGGAGCTTTTTAGTCGATTGGGCTTCCATGTTTACTACGGATCTCTCTTGCAGTTCCGCCTCACGTCATTGATCTTCCTGATGATGACGAGGAAGCGCCATTGAGGAAGAGGAGGAACAAGAAAGTGCCTGCTGGCAAGGTTGCTCAAGTCGCGGCGACTCCTGAGACATTGATTTCCGAGGGCGGCAATCCTACTCGGACTTCTGTATCTTTTGTTGTACCGCTGACGAGTGCCCGACCTAGTTCGTCGACTGCTGATCCGCCGTCTCTCTTTGCCACGCACCACTTCTCGGAAGACCAAGTAAGTGCTGCTAAGGAGGCCATACGCCAGGCAGGGATCATGATGGAGCGGGTGAAAGCGGCGCGAGAGGCAAGTCAGGCGGCCTATGACGCCAGTTCGGCTCTCCAGAGCAACGTCCAAGTAAGTCAGTCGTCGTTTGCTTTGTTAGGACATACAATCTGAAACTGCTTCTTTCTGGAGATTTCCATATCTGTACACCCAAAGGTGTGTGTGTCGCTTGAATTTTTGTGGGGCACGCTGAGTGCACCCACTGGGTGTAGTCCCCGAGACCATGGTCGACTGCGTGCAGTCGATTATGGTCTTTATGCTGTGATCTTCTTCACTCGACTTGGACAGACCAAGTTGAATGGAACTATAAAACCAGTGGGGGCACGCTAAGTGCACCCACTGGGTGTAGTCCCTGAGACTATAGTCGACTGCGTGCAGTTGACTATAGTCTTAAAGAACTGCTTTTTTTACTACGGCCGCATCACGATTTAATAGCCATGTTTTTAGAATCATAGCCTTTTTGCCTCCTTTGGTCGACTGATCGAACCAAATTGGTAAACCAGTGGGGGCACGCTAAGTGCACCCACTGGGTGTAGTCCCCGAGACTATAGTCGACTGCGTGCAGTTGACTATAGTCTTAAAGAACTGTTTTTCCTTAGTCACTCGGAAGTGATCTGCTTTTGATGTCTTTTGTTGGTTGACTCTTCGTAGAAATCTTGCGAGCTTGTGGCTCGCTACACTGAGTTAGAGAAAAAGCAGATTCAGCTCAACCTCGATTTGAAGCTTGCTCAGGAGAACTTGCAGAAGGCTCAAGACGAAGCAAAAGGTATGGCTGGTGAGAATTTTTGACGACTGCTTGTGTTTTTCTGCTCATTCTCAACTCTGTTCTCATTGTTGCTTTGCAGATAAACTGGAAGAAACTTTGAAGAAGAAGGACCTTGACCTTGCAAAGGCACGTATATGGCTTTGAGAAAACAAAGCTCATCAAGAGAAGCTCGCCTACCAACAAACTTGAAGATGAAAATACCAAGCTGAAAGCCTCTCTTGACGCGGCTAACAAGGAAGTCACGATCAAGAACGACAAGAATATTCTGTCTCGACAAGGTTGGCCAATTTGGCGGAGTAAGTTTAAATGATCTGGAGGTTTATCTTGGAGGGCTCGCCAAGAAGTTGTTTCTCATGCTTGAAGGTAATTCTCTTTTATCTAGCTGTTTTGCTCTTACTGGCTCATCATACGATCTTATATTATGAATCTGAGTTGTGTTTTCAGAATTCTGCCAAAACTTTGAAGAAGAGACCGGCCGAGTGGAAACTAGTCTGGACCCCATCAACTCTCCTGTGAAGGACGAAGCTGCTATGAATATGCTCCGACTGGAGTCTCGTGGTTGCCGTAGCGATTATCTTGCTCGATCGAAGGTTGCAGTGTCGGCGGATCGACTCGACTCTCCGCCGTAATGGACTCTCCGAGCGATCTTGAATCTTTGATGACTCGACTGAATGAGATTCCAAGTCGAGTGCAAGAATGGAAAATGTCGTCTGCCAGGTGTGGTGCTGATGTTGCCTTATCTCTGGGTCGTGTCCACTCCAAAGAAGCGCAAGAGGACAAGCTGGCGTCTCTCAAGGTTGCCAATACCAGGAAGCACGACTTCAGATCTTTCATGGAGACTTTCATCGCTGCTGCTACCCGTATTGCCGATGGAATCAACCTCGACTCAGCGTTGCACCTTCCGGTCCTCCGCCGGAGGAGTAAAAACTTCTAAGTCCTACTTTAAATTTGCCTCGGAATGCCGAGTGGTTTCAGAATCGATAAACTTTAATGTGCTTAACGCTCGAGCACCTTTAGGTCCGTGAGGACGCTTTTATCTGAACTTGATTTTTCTTTTTAACATGCTTTGCTTGCCTTGGAGAACTTTGTTCTTCATTTCGGAAGATATTCCGTTGAAATTCCAATCGACTTGGGCTTCATCTATCTTGTAGGTAAAGATCGACCTCGTCCCTTATGGATTGGGATGGACCGAACGTTGTACTTGTGGCGAAGCTCGAAGGAGGAGGTAGCAATCGACCTGCACCTCGTCGTCCTTATGGATTGGGATGGACCGCACGTTGTACTTGTGGCGAAGCTCAAGGAGGAGGTAGCACGACCTGCACCTCGTCGCCCTTATGGATTGGGATGAATTCTTTACTTAGGCGTAGTACTGTGGATGCAGCTAAGCCCCGAGTGGAAGGTTTGCTCTCCACTCGGTAGAGGATTTTATTACTTAGGCGTAGCACTGGCTGCAGCTAAGCCTCCGAATGGAAGGTTTGCTCTCCACTTGTAGGATTTCTATTTACTTAGGCGAGCACTGGCTGCAGTTAAGCCTCCCGAGTGGGAGGTTTGCTCGCCACTCGGTAGGATTTTTATTTACTTAGGCGAGCACTGGGCTGCAGCTAAGCCCCCGAGTGGGAGGTTTGCTCTCCACTCGGTAGGATTTTTATTTACTTTGGATGTTTGAGGCGAATCCTTGGGCTGTTATAAGCCCTCGAGCGGGAGGTTGACTCACCACTCGGCAGGGTTTAAATACTTAGGCGAGTACTTGGACTGCAGCTAAGCCCCCGAGTGGGAGGCTGGCTCGCCACTCGGGAGGATTTTGGATACTTAGGCGAGTACTAGGTCTGCAGCTAAGCCTCGGAGGGGGAGGCTGGCTCGCCACTCCCAGAGGATTTTGGATACTTAGGCGAGTACTTGGACTGCAGCTAAGCCTCCGAGGGGGAGGCTGGCTCGCCACTCGGCAGGATTTTGGATACTTAGGCGGGTACTTGGCCTGCAGCTAATCCTCCGAGCGGGAGGCTGGCTCGCCAGACGGTAGTATTTTGAATACTTAGGCGAAGCGGATCCGCAGCTAAGCCCCCGAGTGAGAGACTGGCTCGCACTCGGAAAGGATTATTTTTTTACAAACTTAGGCGAATCGGATTCGCAGCTAAGCCACCCACTGGGGGGAATTTCAACAAAAAGCAATATCAATCACTGGGAAAAATATAACATTCTTGTCTTAGATAAACAAACTACAGAAGTACTTTTATTACATCTCAATTGAATGAGTTTTAAGTGTAAAAGGGGCGGAGCAGCTCCGCGTTCCAAGCTCGAGGCTCGTCGATCTGGCAATCAACGTTGTAGAGATGATATGCTCCGTTGTGGAGGACTCTTGTGACGATGAAGGGACCTTCCCAAGTGGGAGCAAGCTTGTGTGGTTTCTGTTGATCCACTCGGAGGACCAAATCTCCCTCTTGGAAGGCTCGACTCTTCATATTTCTGGCATGGAATCGACGCAAGTCTTGCTGATAAATAGTCGAGCGGATCAAGGCCATCTCTCTTTCCTCTTCTAAGAGGTCGACGGCATCTTGCCGGGCTTGTTCTGCTTCCTCTTCAGAGTATAGCTCTAATTCGAGGCGCATTGTGAAAGGTGTCACTCGCAGAACCGCTTGACTCCATAAACCAGAAGAATGGAGTTCTCCCACGAATCGATTAGAGTGGTCCTCAATCCCCGTGAGAACTGATGGAAGTTCGTCGACCCAAGCTCCCGCTGCGTGTTTGAGATCACGCATCGGCCCGAGGTTTCAACCCTTTGAGAATGAGGCCGCTTATGCTGCTCGCTTGTCCATTCGACTGAGGATGAGCCACTGAAGCATAGTCGACCCGCGTGCCTTGAGAGGCGCAGAAGGCTTTGAACTTGTCATTATCGAAGTTCGACCCATTGTCGGTGATGATGCTATGCGGAACTCCATATCTGAATATCAATTCTCTGATGAAGCTGATAGCAGTGCATGCATCGAGGTTCTTGATGGGCTTGGCTTCGATCCACTTGGTGAACTTGTCGACTGCTACTAGCAAATGAGTGAAGCCGCTTCTGCCAGTCCTCAACGGTCCAATCATGTCCAATCCCCAAACGGCGAAGGGCCAAACGAGTGGAATGGTCTTCAAAGCTGAGGCTGGCTTGTGCGACATGTTGGAATAGAACTGACATCCTTCACACTTGTCAACTATTTCTTTTGCCATTTCATTAGCTTTCGGCCAGTAAAATCCAGCTCGGTATGCTTTAGCCACAATGGTCCGAGAGGACGCATGATGGCCACAGGTCCCCGAGTGGATATCCTCAAGAATTATCTGACCTTCTTCTGGCGTGATACACTTCGCCGACTCGATCGCGCTTTCTCACGTACAATTGTCCCTTGATTACTGTAAAAGGCCTTGGAACGACGGACGATCTGTCGAGCCTCGTCTTCTTCTCTCGGGAGCTCTTTCCTAAGGATATATGCGATGTATGGCAATCGTCTACCGGAAGTGATGACCACAACATCCATAATTAGGTCGACCACAAATGGGACCTCAACTTCAGTCGGATCATTGGCACTCTTTTGCTGCGGGGCTTCTTCTGTGAAAGGATCCTCTTGCACTGATGGAACATGAATGTGTTCTAAAAATACACCACTGGGAATGGCTTCCCTCTTGGACCCTATCTTTGCGAAATCATCCGCAGCTTGATTTTTCAGTCGGGGTACATGATGAAGCTCTAACCCCTCGAACTTCTTCTCCAGCTTTCTCACTGCATTACAATATCCTGTCATAGCTGGGCTTCTGACATCCCATTCCTTCATCACTTGATTAACGACCAGATCTGAATCGCCATAAACCATAAGGCGACGGACGCCGAGTGAAATGGCCATGCGCAACCCATATAGGAGTGCTTCATATTCTGCTTCGTTGTTGGAAGAATCAAAGTGAATCTGGAGAATATACTTGAGCCTATCTCCTCGGGGAAACCAATACAACTCCCGCACCGTAACCGTTCAACATCTTGGAACCATCGAAAAACATAGTCCGGTTGTTCCGAGTGAACTTGGGTCGGAAGCTGCTGTTCGTCCACTCGGCGAGGAAATCTGCTATTGCTTGGGACTTGATGGCTTTCTTTGCCTCGAATTTGATATCAAGGGAAGGAGTTCAATCGCCCATTTTGCCACTCGACCGATTGCATCTCTGTTATGAAGAATTTCCGACAAAGGGGCGTCGCTGACGACTGTAATGGAATGATCAGAGAAATAATGAGCAACCTTCTTCGTGGTCATATAGATCCCATAAACAAGCTTCTGATAATGAGGATATCTTTGTTTTGACGGGGTCAGTACTTCAGAAAGATAATAAACTGGGCGTTGCACTTTGAAAGCTTTTCCTTCTTCTTCCCGCTCGACCGTAAGTACGGTACTGACGACTTGTCCAGTGGCTGCAATGTAAAGCAGCAAAGGCTCCTTGCTGATTGGAGCAGCAAGCACAGACTGGGTGGAGAGCAGAGCTTTGAGCTCTGCAAACGCTGCATCAGCTTCTAGAGTCCACTCGAACTTGTCTGACTTCTTCATCGCCGGTAAAGAGGCAATGCCTTTTCACCGAGGCGAGAGATGAATCGACTTAAAGCGCCAAGCATCCAAAGAAGTTTCGGACATCGCACACGCAGTATGCGCTTCATCTGAGTATGGTGCCAACCTTTTCGGATTAGCATCGATTCCTCGCCGGAAACGAGAAACCAAGTAACTTTCCACCAGAACTCCAAATGTACACTTTGATGGATTAAGCTTGATATCATACCTCCCGAGATTGGAAAATGTTTCAGCAAGGTCACCAATGTGTCGGAACCCTTTCGTGACTTGACCACTATATCATCCATGTATGCTTCCACATTCCGACTGATTTGAGTGAGCAAACACTTCTGAATCATCCTCATGAATGTGGCTCCTGCATTCTTAAGACCGAATGGCATGGTGACATAACAGAAGCACCCGAACGGAGTGATGAACGTTGTTTTAATCTCATCGGGTCCATACAGACGGATCTGATGGTATCCGGAATAGGCGTCTAAGAAAGACAACCTCTCGTGATCCCGCAGTTGAGTCGACTATTTGGTCGATGCGAGGAAGAGGGAATGATCTTTCGGCAGGCCCGATTGATATGCTTGAAATCGATGCACATGCGCAACGACTTGTCCTTCTTGGGGACCATGACAACGTTGGCGAGCCACTCGGAGTGGTATATCTCTCGGATGAACTTCGCTGCTAAGAGTCGAGCCACCTCGCCAATGGCCTTTCTCTTCCGGACGGTGGACCGTCAAGATACTCTTTAACTGGTTTGAATTTTGGGTCTACCAGAGGCGATGCTCACCAGCCCCACAGGAACACCCGGCATGTCGCCAGCTTCCATGCAAAGATGTCCCGCTTCTCACGGAGGAACCGGATGAGCGCTTTCTTCCTATTTTGAGTCGAGTGTTGTTGAGATGTTGGTTGGAGCAGCGTTGGGGTCACCGGGTGAATGTGAACCTGTTTCGCCTCGCCAATGACCGAATGTTGACCAGAAGCGGCTTCTTAGCTCGCAACAAATCACTCGGATCTGCAGTTGTCGGGTACTCTTGTAGCTCTACCATCGCTAATCGAGCATCGGCGATCTTAGAGCCTTTCGAAGCACTCTTCCGCCTTCTTCCGATTGCTCGTGATGGTGATCACGCCCTTGGGACCGTGCATCTTCGCTTTAAGATACACGTAGCATGGTCGGGCCATGAAACGCGCATAAGCTGGTCTCCCTAGAATAGCGTGATAAGCGCCCGAAATCCACGACCTCAAAAGTCAACTTTTCTTTCCGGAAATGCTTTGAATCACCAAAACTACGCCTAGAGCAATTTGGCCGAGTGACTCAAATTTTCTTTCCGTGAATGACTCCGCGGAAGCTCATGTTATCGGTAATCGAAGTCCGACATCGGAATGCCCATCCCTTTCAACGCCTCTCACAGATAATATATTCAAACCACTACCACCATCCATCGGACTTTGGTCACCGAGTGCCTTCGACAATCGGGTCGACCACTCAACGCTTGCCTCCCGGGGTGGCAATGTGTGTCGGGTGATCGACCGGGTCGAATGTGATGGCAGTCCGGGACCATTTCAGATAGTGTGGAGTCGCCGAGCAACCAAGTTTACTTCCCGATTGATGACCTTCAATCGACTTTTGCTTTCGACGCCAAGAAAATCATCAGTGGTGGAATTGACCGGGATATCCACCATCACCGCTATCTTTATCCTCAACTTTGTCTCGCCTCCTTATCCTTATCCTTGGGTTGTTTCCCTTGAACCGCTGAATCAAGAGTCGACATCGTCGAGTGGTATGTTTCGTGTAAATGAGTTTACCCTCTTCATCTTTCTTTGTATGAATATGACATGGTAAATCTAACACGTCGCTTCCATCCCGGTCTTTCACCTTCTTAGGGTTCGGTACCCTTGGGTTTCCCCTTGAACTTTCTGGATTCCTTTGCCAAGGCCTCTCAGAACGGCTGGATTCCGAAACTTTAAGCTTACGCTTCATTGGAATTTCCTCCGCCCGGCCTCATTGGCGCAGATTTATATTTACCAATTCAAGTCGATCCTCTTCTTTACCATTTGCATATTTGGTGGCAATCTCCATCATCCGACCTGTGGTCATATCTCCGGTTCGACCAAATTTTAAACTCAACTCTACATTCTTCGACGCCTTCCTTGAAGGCACAGACGGCCCGGTGATCGACATACATTTTCCATCGTGGTGGTGCAAGGTGATCCACCTCTGGATATAATCTCTCAAGGTTTCACTCGACTTTTGCACGACGATCGCAACTCTGTCAAACCTACCGGGTTGTTTGCAAGTTCCTTCAAATGTTCCGACAAACACTCGGCAAGATCTTCCCAAGTGTAAATATCATTGGGTGCTAATCGATTCAACCACGCTCGGGCCGAACCCTCCAACATAAGAGGTAAATGCTTCATGGCTACCTCATCATTGCCATCGCCGATCCGAACAGCCACTTGGTAATCTTCGAGCCAAGTGTCGCTTGGATTCTCCCAGAAACTTGTCGACTCAGCCGCCAACCTGAAATTGGGGGAATCACCGCAGCTCGATGGCTCACTGAAACACTCGTCCCGAGACATGGACTCAAGCCATCGGAAGGAACATCTCTATCATGGCCGCCTCGGTGAGCTCGCTTTCGTCGACCAAACCTTGAACGATAATGGATCTCGCATCAAAGCCCGCTCCTCGGGGTCGACCGAACCCTTCGCCCAAAGACTGCTTTTGGCGTCATCATCCTGCCGCCGAGGAGCGTATGATCCACCCCTTTGGGGAGGAGTGGGCACTCGACGCCGATCATTGCGATCGAATCGGTGCTCATATCGCCATGCCCTTGTAATCGACCGTCACACCGCCTCCACGCTCCTCACGCCGGGGCGATCTTGGACTATGGGTCGATCGAATGAATTCGCAGCGCCGGATCGGGTCAGTGAACTCTATTCCGCGACCGACACAACCGAAGTTCTGATCTCCTCGCCGCCGGAGCAAATCCTCGATTTGGTCAGAACCTCTACCGCCTCCGATCGAAGGCTGAATTGATTCCACTATACGGGCAGCAATGCTAAATTCTGAATCGGAGTTCGGTATACCTGGGTTGGTGGTTGAAAGAGAGCCGACTGGATTCGAAGCCTCGGTCGCAGACGCTGCCCAAAGGTGCCGTGAAGATTCTCCAATCGAGTGCGTTCAGCCAGTTGGCTGCGCCAGATCCTCTAAAGCGCGAAGCCGGGGTTTCTCCAACGATTGGAGTGTGAAGTGCATCCATGTTCCGACGACGGTTCTCCTCCGAGTGAAGTGAGGGGCTCGGGCAAATACTCTTCATGGGCTTGCGCCGGATCACCTCCACCGCCACCTTCATTGGTGCGGGTGAATCCAGGAGGGCTGCGTGGTCCATCAACCATCAGAACCTCAGCCGCCGGGTCACTTCTATCGCATTCGGACGCGGTCTTCGGAGCTACCGGTCAGTGTCGAACAGGCCAGAGAGAGATTCGCTGGCTCGATTGCGACTTGAGGGATGGCCGACCGGGCGGGCCACCGCATGCCTCACCCACCGAAGTCTCGACCGACCGTAACGCTTTGCGCCAAGGCGGGAGATCGGGAGTGGAGACGGCGCAGAGCCGACTCCATACCGGGTCGACGGTTGCCGCAGAGGACGCCATGACACATGCGCGCGAAAGTGCGTCGCCTCGCTGGATGGGAGCGCGGCCCACGCCGAGTGGAGCCTCCCGAAGCCAAGCGGAGTCGCCGGCGATGAACGTGATCGCACCGAGACAGATCTCGTGGCCGTCGACTGTAACTCCACCAAAACCATGATGCCGAGATCGAAAAATCCCAACTTCTCCAATACTGCTAGAACACCGCCCCACGGTGGGCGCCTAACCGTCGTGGTTCTAAGCCCCGATAAAGAGAATGGGGGTAGGTATGGAGAGGCAAGATCCTAGCTATGGAGTAGTTGTATACGCAAGAGATTTACGAAGTTCAGCCCTTCTCGAGGAAGTAACAGCCCCACGCCCTGAGCCCCGAGGCGGTCGATCGGATTATATGCGTATGTGTTACAGGGTGCGAACCCTTCTACCGTGGAGGGGGTGGCTTATATAGAGTGCGCCAGACCTCAAAATGCCACCCCACGAAAGGTGAGGGTTTAAGGTACGCTAAGGCTAGACGCCATCGGTAACGCCCTACATAAAGTGTCATTAAGGTCATAAAGACTATTTAACTACTGCACTGCTTGGATACCGAGTGGCTCTTGGACTCTTGATGGTCGAGTGGGTCTTCATAGTCGAAAGTGTCTTTGAATCGGCCGAGTGAGAGCCTACCAAGTCGATCGGAAGGTCGCTTCTCTTGTGAGTGTCTCGTGGAAGGTACCTTTTGGGCGTGTCTATGATCCTACCCTGTACATGACTTCATCACCCCACGGCCTCCGCCCAAATACCGAGGCGTAGTATCGCCCGCGTGGCCAACGCCGTGGCCGAGTGCTTTTGGATACGCTACCGCTTCCAGAGTTGCTTTGTGATGTTCACAAGGCCACTCTTGTTCATCGCGATAACGTCGGCCGCGGTCTACCTCTCTCGCCAACCCGTGCACCATCGACGGACGAAGCATATTGAGCTCGACATTCACTTCTGGCGCGAAAGCACGCCGCCTCGGCCGTATTCGAGTCCCTCCACGCGGCCGATGTCGCAACAGCTTGTCGATGCGATGACTAAGGGATCGCCTACCCCGCCTTCGAGGAGTTTCGATCCAGCCTGTGGTTCTCGGCGACGCTCGATCAAGTGGTGTTGAGTATGTGTTTTGTATCAGACGTATTAGAGTTGTGGCCCACCTCCTAGTCTTGTATAGTTGAGGTAGAGGCCTTCCCTTGTATTATATATAAATGCACCAGCACCCCATCAATGCAACGATTATTGTATTGCAAATCATCTCTCTACAATACCTGTCACCGATCGTACTCGTGGGCGCGAGCTCGACCGTGTGAAAGGAGCCGATCCAATGCTTCTTGTGGGTGTCATGGTCAGTGATCTCGGCTAACCACGTCCCCAATGTCCGCTGCCGGACGCCGAGGTACTTCATCTATGGCTACCACGGCGCGAGAAGGTTGGAGAAGTCGGCGCGCCGGCGGGATTGGATATTGTCACGGCGACGGCTTGAGGACGCGCCACACAAGGCCATGGCGGCGTGGATCTGCTACCGCAGATGGGCGGGGACTGCAAGCCACATGATCCGCCTATCCGGGAGGAGGGGCATGGGAATTGTGGGAAGCGGAGGGCGCCGACGTGGCGGGATTGAGGAGAAGGAGAGGCTGAGGAGGGTGATAGACGCCGGATGCGTGGTGGAGGAAAAGTTATCCTCCTCTATGGGTTTTAGGGCTTCGGCTTGGTCCCGATTAAAGGGGTAAAATCGGATTTTTACTTGCCTAAACTTTACTCGGCCAGATACTTCTCTATATTTTAAGGGGTCGGCTAAAGTTGCTCCAAAATAAGTGACAAAGATAAATTACAGATCTCAACAATAAGGTGGCTGGAAACGAAACTTGAATTACGCGAGGGCTATTTCAGAAAAGACCCAAAAAAATGGCGTTTCGGTTAACCAAATCCTTTGACTTACGCTCATACTATTCCTCGTCCTCCCCTCCTCCTCCCATTTTCCGCTTTATAAAACCCCTCGGCCTCCGTCCATCCATTTCCACCTCAAATCTCAAAGTCGCACAACGCCACAACCCGAAGCACAAGGCCGCACCAACCTTTCCCCGTTCTTCTCCGGCGCCGACCATGGCCGTCGACCTCATGGGTTGCGGCTACGCCCCGCATGGCCACGCGGCCGAGGCCGAGGAGCAGTTCCAGGAGGCCGCTGCCGCGGGGCTCCGCAGCCTCGAGCTCGTCATCT
This sequence comes from Aegilops bicornis, assembly GCA_021605145.1. Classification (NCBI taxonomy): domain Eukaryota; kingdom Viridiplantae; phylum Streptophyta; class Magnoliopsida; order Poales; family Poaceae; genus Aegilops; species Aegilops bicornis. The sequence goes on along the minus strand of CM038673.1, from coordinate 140,283,420 downwards.
CTTCCTTCTCCTCCCGCGCCGGCTGCGCGCCGCCCCTCGGGGAGATGGCCGACCAGGCGGTGTCCAGGTTCCGCCGGGTCATCAACATCCTCGACCGCACCGGCCACGCCCGCTTCCGCCGCGGCCCTGTTGGAGATGCCGCCGACTCGTTGGCTCCCCCTCCTGAATCCTCTGCTCCTCCTCCGATGCCGGCCCAGGCACCGGCACCGGCACCGGCTGTCTCGCCGCAGCTGGCGCCGCAGAAAAGCATGACGCTGGACTTCACGAAGCCTTTGAAGGCGCCGGCGGCGGCCTCGGCTGCCGCGCCCTCGGTGACGTCGACGTCTTTCTTCTCGTCCGTGACGGCGGGGGGCGAGGGAAGCGTGTCGAAGGGCTGGAGCCAGCTGGTGTCCTCCGGCAAGCCGCCGCTCCCGGCTGGGACCAAACGCAAGCAGCGCCAACAGCAGACGCGCTGCGCGCACTCCGATGCCGCCGCCGCCGGTGGCCGGTGCCACTGCTCGAAGAAGCGGAAAAACCGGGTGAAGTACACGACGCGCGTGCCCACGGTAACCTCGGGCGCGGCGGACATCCCCGGCGTCGGCGACAAGTACTCGTGGCGCAAGTACGGGCAGAAGACCATCAAGGGTCCCTCACCCCCGCTGCTACTACAGGTGCGGCACCGTCAAGGGCTGCCCGGCGCGGAAGCACGTGGAGCGCGCCACCGACGACCCCGCCATGCTCGTCGTCACCTACGAGGGCGACCACTGCCACGACACTTGGCCGCCGGCCGCCGGAAATTAAAGCTCCCTGGCAGCGACATGACTCGATGTGCTTCTTCCGTTTGTTCTTTGTAATGGGGGCTTGTGTAAAGGATCCAAAATTAGGAATATAGAAGATGTTTTCATCAAGATTGGAAACGCATGTCAATCACGTACAAGATTCCACAGCCTTGGTGTTGGACCTCGCCGCCGAGGGCAATTCTGGCGGCGTGGTGGTCATGGGCCGGGCGCGACAGTCTTCGTCACCTACCTCCATCCGGCCGCCTTTTGAGGCCCCTAGAGGCAGTCACAGGCAACAATGGAGGTAGGTGGGAGGTTTGGGATGAGCAGGATAGATAGGCAAGGGGAGAAGGGAGAACGAGAGAAGGGAGACAGATTTAGACGTTTTCCATCTCATTAGCTGTCGAGCACACACGGTCAGAGTTTAAGTAATCCACGCCAGCGACACGTGGGCCCACTCACATGGCGCGCAGGCTGCTCGTAGCTGGTCTGACTCAACCAGCCACACTTGCTCGTTCCATTTCACTATTGGGCTCGGCTCAGTTGTCGTGGACTCGTCGTCTCATCGCTCCTGTAAGGCCAACTCCACCCCTAAAATGGACGAATAGCGCGGCCCAGCGCACGGTTTTAAACGGATAAATGTCCGGATTTCGTTCATTTTTAACCCATCTTCGGTTCAAACTTGCGCTCGGTTTGGTGTGTAACGGACGCGCGCGGACGGATTGGACGCACGCCCTTGTCCCCCGTGGCCCGCCTGTCGGGGACACTAGCAGTCCCTCCGCTCCCAACACTTCCACCCTCTCTCTCCCACCCCGCCACGCCGTCGGCGCCGCCGCTATTCTCCGGCCACCTCCTCACCGCGCAGCTTTCGGCCGTCCCTACCAAACCACTTCTCGACATGGCCGCCACCACGCCCGTGCTTTGGCCGTAGTTTTGGCCGTCGATCGGAGGTTTGCCGCCGCCTTTTGCCGGCGCAGAGGCGGGACCGCCGACGACGCACCACGGCATCCTCGGCAGCTTCCGACGAGAGCTCCACAACGGCCAGTAGCCGGCCGGCAACCACCCCTGCTGCGTCGAGGTGATCATCGCGGCCTCTTCGCCACCACGACCGCAAGGTGTTCGACATTTTGCCCACAAAGGTATGGACAGTGGGGACGAGTTTTTCTTCCATCACTTCCTTTGTTCATCGGACGATTCGTCATTTGGATGATGAAGATCTTGTGGTGGCTGACCGGTCGCTCACGACCATATTCAACGGCAGCCTTCCTCAGACAGGGGTCACCCCTGGCCGTGCTCCCAACCCGAACTGCAACAGTGGAGAGAGGCCACGCCTCGCTCTATGCCGATTACTTTGCCAACACCCCGCTCTTCAAGCCGGATAAATTCCGTCATTGCTTTTGAATGGCAAGGCATGTGTTCAATCGTGATCCGAGAGGGAGTGGTTGCTCATGACCCATACTTCGAAAGTGCAAGACGGTGCCCTTGGCAAGCTTGGATTCTCCTCTTACTGTAAATGCACCGCGGCCATCCGCATGCTTGTATATGGAATTCCAGGCGATCTGGTGGATGAGTATGTGCGTATGAGTGAGACAATATGTCTGATGTCAATGTACAAGTTTTGCCAGGCTGTGATCGAGGTGTTTGGCCCAGAGTACTTGAGGCAGCTGAGGGAGTCCTGGATTAGGGGGTGTCCGGATAGCCGTACTACCATCATCAGCCGAACTATCATCTGCCGGACTATCATCATCGACCGGACTCCAAGACTATGAAGATACAAGATTGAAGACTTCTCCCCATGTCCGGATGGGACTTTCCTTGGCGTGGAAGGCAAGCTTGGCGATACGGATATGTAGATCTCCTACCATTCTAACCGACTCTATGTAACCCTAGCCCTCTCCGGTGTCTATATAAACCGGATGGCTCTAGTCCGTAGGACGACATCAACAACCCTTACAATCATACCATAGGCTAGCTTCTAGGGTTTAGCCTCCTTGATCTCGTGGTAGATCCACTCTTGTAAACATCCACAATATCAATATCATTCGAAAGGTGACGTAGGGTTTTACCTCCATCAAGAGGGCCCGAACTCGGGTAAAACATCGTGTCCCTTGTCTCCTCGTTACCATCCGCTTAGACGCGCAGTTCGGGACCCCCACCGAGATCCGCCGTTTTGACACCGACATTGGTGCTTTCATTGAGAGTTCCTTCGTGTCGCCACCGATAGGCGTGATGGCCTCTTCAATCGACAACGACGCAGCCCCGGTGAGACTTTTCTCCCGGACAGATCTTCAGATTCGGGCGGCTTTCGCATCATGGGCCAACTCACTTGGCCATCCGGAGCAGATCGAAAGCTACGCCCTGGCCGTCGTGTCGTTTGAAGCCTAAACTTCACGTCCGATATCCGCGGAGACTTGATCTTCGATGGATCTCGAGCATACGCCGAGCGCGGCTGCCGCTGTCACGATGGGCATGACCTAACTCTGTCACGGACAAAGACTCTTGAGGTCAAGACATTTAATCCGGCCCGACCCATAGTCCGGAGCCGATCTTCGGATCGAGGACGGATGGTCGGACACCGCCGGAGCTGCAACTTCTACGGCGATGGAGCCGAACACTTACCTTGTCCCGCATAAAGCTCATGACTCCGAGGTGCCGGACTCTCGCCGGACTCAACCTCCCGCTACCGCCAAATGAATCCGATTACGCCGATCATGGAATTCACGCTGCGGACATCTTTCAAGACTTCGCCTTCAAGGCGATATCATAAATTCAATCAAGCATCCTCGCTATCCGGAGAGCTCGCCGAACTACGCCGTGATGGTTGGGACATGGACGACGAAGAAATTCAGACCCACCCACCACCCACTTCAGAGCCAATTGCCGACGATTTAACCGACGATTTGACTACGAATCAAGACATCGACGGTATAGACGATTTATGCCGGAGACTACCAAGAACCAGTGCCCACAGGACACTGGACGACCACCTCGTCATACGACATATACATGATGGACACCCCAAAGGGAAGCGATAATGAGGAACAACGGGACGCGGCAGAGGATAGTCTCGCCGATAAACAGCCAAAACGACGACGTAGACGCCGCCCTAAGTCCCGCCTCGACCAAAGCAGCCTTCCCAATGACCCAGCGATAGAGCAGGGCAAACCAGCGGACGAGCCGGATAATCAACCCCTTCACGGAGCAATCAACAGTCCGGACACAACACCGGATCATAAGAACATACACACAAGACTCGTCGCCACTGCAAGAAGTTTGAAGAAGGCAAAACGGAAGCTCAAAACAGCAGAAGACGCGCTCAGATTGAAGTGGAACAAAGTATTCAGGATCGCAGACATAAATATGGCAATGGCCATCAAACAAAGAGCTACCCAAGCGTTAAGTTGTCGCCAGAATTTGACGAGGAAGCCATAGAGCCTTCACAACAAAAATAAAGAGGCCGCCTGGCCGGATAGACGGCCAGATGACAGGCCCAAAGCGACAAGCGGGGCTGCACACAAGCCGAATTATAATCCTGGGAAAACGGACGGCCCAACTAGGTCCATCTACCGGGCCAAAAAAGAGGACCCCAGGAAGTAACACAACACGACAAATGTTCGAAGACAGCGGCACACCCAAATACAGGGGCGCCGCACACCCGCTATGTTTTACCGATGAGGTGCTGGATCATGAATTTCCAGCAGGTTCAAACCCATAAACATAGAGGCATACGACGGCACAATGCACTCAAGTCCGGATAGAAGATTACATACTACACATACACATGGCTAGAGGAGATGATCTCCACGCCATAAAATACCTACCCTCAAGCTCAAAGGGCCAGCTCGGCATTGGCTCAAAAGCCTCCCGTAAAACACTGTTGGAAGTTGGGAAGAGCTTGAGGACGCGTTTAGAGCAAATTTTCAAGGGACTTATGTCCGCCCTCCGGATGCAGACGATCTGAGTCATATAACCCAACAGCCCAGAGAGTCAGCGCGCAAATTCTGGAACAGATTCCTTACCAAAAAGAACCAAATAGTCGACTGTCCGGACGCGGAAGCCCTAGCAGCTTTTAAACACAACGTCCGAGACGAATGGCTCGCCAGACACCTCGGCCAAGAGAAGCCAAGAACAATGGCCGCTTAACAAGTTCTCATGACGCGCTTTTATGCTAGAGAAGACAAGGGCTAGCAAGATGCAAGACCAGCGACCCGAGTACATCCGAGATCGTAGATGGAACGGAAGTCACGGCAGGAAAGACCAGCGCCGAATAAAGAAAAAGCCCAAAGGGCATGGCGGTCAACGCCGATTCAAAAGCTTCGCGCCAAACAATAAAACATGGCCTCTTAAGGAGAACAGAGACGAGCTATCAAATTTAAACAAAATTTTAGATCGGATATGTCAAATCCACAGATCTCCGGAAGGCTCGCAAACCATACCAACCAAATTGTTGGGTTTTTAAACAGTCCGGCAGACTCAACGCCGGACACAAGGGGCTCGATGCGCCAAGCGAGGACGATGACGAACCCCACCAGCAGAGCACCGGAAGTCAAAAGACTTTCCCACAAGAAGTCAAAACAGTAAACTCGCTTCACGTGATAGTACGGAAAGCCAACACGGCACTCGCTAAGACAAGTGTCGCACGATCCACCCCAGTGGACCGAGATTGGACGTCAAAACCAATCACTTTCGACCATCCAGATTAGTCCAGAAGTATCCGGAACGCAGGATAGACTGCCCTGATATTGGATCCCATAATAGAAGGACTGCAATTAACGCAGGTTTTGATGGACGGCGGCAGTGACTTGAATCTGCTATATCCGGACACAATCCGCAAGTTGGGATAGACCCTACTACAATTCGGCATAGCCGCACTTCCTTCAAAGGAGTGGCGCCAGGTGCATAGTTTCATTATTACTAGAAGTTGTGTCAGGGTCACCTGACAACTTTCAACGAGAAAAGCTAACCTTTCATGTCGCCCCATTTAAAAGTAGCTATCAAGCATCACTGGGACGGGAAGCTTTCGTCCGCTTCAATGCAATACCACATTACGCGTCTCTTACACTTAAAATGTCCGGTCCATGTGGCATCATTCCATTAAAAGGTCGTTTGAGACCTCGGACACGACTGGACGAGTCCGGAATAAATAAGCTAGGGGCTACCTAGCCGCACACCCCTTCACAAGGGCTTGTACATATAAGCCATAATGAGCTAGCATAGGCTCAGCTTTATTAACCTATATTTCAATTTTTTATGCACTTTCTCGCACGATTCCTTTTCCAACTAAGTTCCTCTCTTTTTACAGATGAACAGCGTGCACACTCGCCCGTGATACGGCACAACGGAGACACAAAGCAGACGCAGCAGTAGGGACCCGTTGCAAGGACTCTTTTCAGACTAAGACCCTACGTAAACCTTTCTTACTATCTCTTGTTGCTATAATCCCATGGTTCATCATCATAACCAGTGTGGAGACTGGCGTTTTGGCATCAGCCGCGCCAGAAGAACCTGCCCGTACCTGGACACAAGGGGCTTAGGGCTTTTTTTTGCCCGCTATTATAAAGTCCGAACACCTCCGGGAGTGTTCGGCGTCTCGAGTTAGGCCTTATATGCATCAGCTCCGAATCATGTCTTTGGTCAAATGTTGGGTTTGCCCGGCTCCTGTGTTTTGCTGCCTTACGCTCAGATCATCGGCTAACGCTGCTCTGTGGAGAACCATCGCGATTGTGCCCCAGTTGGGCCGGGCGAGCACCTCAAGAGAGAAAGCCAAAATCGATCGTCATGATACAATGAGAGACCGCCAACCACTCGATCGACTATGGGAATATTTAGGATTCCTCCGCTTTTAAGGGCCGCTTTCCGGCCAGCACATACGCCGCCTAAATTCGAGAGCGCGGTGCCCCCATGGGCTATGTCGTAGCCCCACCCTCGAACTCCATGGCTAAGTGAAAGTGATAAAGCATTATAGTCCGGTTGCCTGCTTTGCTACGCTTACCACCTCCTTTACAGGACCGAGACGCCGGATTAAGTGTGAAAACACGCTATTTTTATGAACACCCCGCACCTTGTGCGTGGGGGCAAGCCGACGACTGCCATCTTTCAGGTTATACACACGTATACATGAACGGCCGCATAGGAGATATTCTATTACTTGAATGCACAAGTATAAAAGGCGCTTACATCATAAATATTGTTTTACATCATAAAAACGTTCATTCAAACATAACATTTTTTGAGCACTGCGACTCTATTACACGAGCACCACGCAGCACTTCGCCAAAATAGTGCTCGGCGGGTAACCGTTATCATCCGAACCCGGGTCGCAACAGCGGTGGCATCCATCTTCGTCCAATGTGTCTTCACGCTGGCGAAGCGCCATCCGCAAGACCCTCTATGCAGGCCGACCGCTTCATCGCTTTGATATGCGGCACCGCCCCAAGAAATTGCTGCAATAAGCCAAAGTAACTCTTCGGGGCCTATCCGCCGGATATGGGTCACTATATCCGGCTATAGCAAGCCCGGACAACCTATTTAGCTTCAGCCCATTCCGCCAAACGGTCGGTCAGCGGAAGTGAACGCCCGGACTATGGAATTGAGACCAAAACAGCTCTTCCGTCTTGTGATCCTTCCGGCTTCGAATGCACACCAAGATCCGCCGCAGACTTCCGCTAAGTCCATATAAGGTCCTCCGGACCCCACAGCTTGGCCCAAATGAGCATATTTTGGATCCAGAACCTTCGGCGAGCGTAAAAGGCTTGCCAGCTACAATATCTCCGGCCTGGCGCAGCTCTTCCTTTACAGCCCGCATTGCAGAGCGGGCATCCTTGGCTTCGGTGGTGGCCTTCCGCAGGTCTTCTTGCCCCACTAGGCACTCCTTCCCAAGAGCCTCATTGCGGTCGGTAGCATCTTTTAACTTCACGGCCATTTCGGCTATCTCTTCCCTGCTCCGGCAGTGTGCAACCCTTTCGACCGCTAACTCTTCGGCCGCCCTCGAGGCCGCCAGATTACTCCTTCCGCCTGCTCCTTGGCTTGAGCAAGTTCGCCCGAAGGTTCTCCACAAAGAAGCGGCACTAGCTGCATTTCACGACATGTTGTAAGGAGCTGGCTTCGCCCCTTACCAAGTGACCGCAAGAAGAACACTTACCTTGCGACTCATCAAGTCGCTTCGTTGACCAGCGTGATGTCCGTGATCCGCAACATCGAGTTGCCGCTTTAGTTCAAGAACTCCATCAGTCCGCTGGCCCCGGACGACCCGCCACCTGCATCGGCACGACGGGAATTTAAACTCATGCGATTTTGATCCTCGCACGCCGTCGATTTCGACAACCTACCGAGTCTCAGGGCTACTATCTATACAGGCGATTCTATATGCAAAACTATTAAAAGGTGTGTCATTTTTACGCATTCTCAAACCCCGCCAAAGAACTCCCCGACCAAGATCAGGTAACGCCTTGTGACGGATTTAAACCCTTTCAATCACCATGCTCATCAATGCGCGGTGATCTTCCTCGAGATAGACGCCTTCTCAAGCAGATCCTTTAGTCAGACACCGCTTGGCGCCGAACTATCCGGCTTTGCCAAACCCGGGCTCCTCCGTGATTTACACTTCAGTGCTCGTCCGCCCTATCCGACGGCGCCCGGACGGAGTATGCCTCGCCTCCATCATCTCCGGAAGAAGGTCCTCAAGACGAGCTCATTTGGCGAAGGACGGAGATCCGAACTACAAGGTAAAAACTTTAGTTATCCTCGGAAGCACAAATAGGGATGTCCCTTATTATAATACTCCTTTCTTTCTACTTACTACTGCTGGAGGGCTGACTCTTTAAGGGAGATTGTGCGGCCGGGCCTCCCCGGACGCAGGACCCTCCGGGCGAAGATTTCTTCCCCGCTTAGGGCTTTTGCCCCGGGTCCCTGGAGGCAGTCCTCCTCCCCTTGGAGGGAGGGATTCTCGATCCCCCTCTTTCAAGAGCCTCCTTAGGCGAGGCAGTAGCTTTCCTGCTTCCCCCCTCGCCTTCCTCTGAAGGCGCAACCTCAAGCATCCGGACCAGCACGGGATCTGGCGCGGTCTCGGGGAGGGGGGTCGGACACCGTATCTATTTTGCTTCCGCTATCCACTCCTGTGTAGAAGGAAATTGGTCATAAGGCGAATCATCGAAAGGCAAACAAATGGTATGTCCGGACTCGGAACTACTTACTTGAGTATCCGGGCGATTGCAGCTTAGGCCAGCATCCTCGGTCAATTCCGGACGCACCTCCTGCGATCCGAAGAATAATTTGTACATCTCCAGGGGTGTCACACCCATGAAGTGTTGAAGAATCCGTGGACCCTCCGGATTGAACTCCCATAGCCGGAGAGGGCGACGTTTGCAGGGCGGGAGACGCCTAATCAGCATAACCTGCATCACCGCCACCATATCGACCTCCCTCGTTTGGAGATCTCGAACTGCCTCGCAGTAGGGGCACGCCCTTTGACGGCCCCCGCTTGAGCTCTTGGTTGACCCACGACATCAACCGTCGTGGAGGTCCCGGCGGAATAGGGCGGCGGCTTTTGTCTGCAGCCCCTCTGAACGGTAATATAGAACCACTCTTGCTGCCACGGGCGTAGCTCCTCTTGAAGGAGCCGCGGCCACGGGAATCGGCCCTCCTACTTATGGCCGCCCGCCACACTCCGCTTGACGCCTCGATCATCTTCGGCGCCACATTGAAGGTCTTCACCACAGTCAAGTGAGGGGTGACGCGGAGGAAGGCTTCGCAGACGACAATAAATGCGGAAATATGGAGGATGGACTCGAGCCAAGTCGTGGAATTCCAACCCATAGTAAAACATGAGCCCTCTCACAAAAGGATCCATCGGAAGCCTAAACCCCGACGGAGGTGGGACACAAAAGCGACATACTCGCCGGGCTCGGGGTGGGGATGGCTCGCCCTTCGGCAGCAACCTGCAGCAAATCTCGTAAGACAGTACTTGGCCTCCTGCAGCTTTTTAGCACGCCCTCCTCCGTGACGGAGGAGGGCATCCACCGCCCCGGAGGTCGGAACCGGACATCGTTGGAAGTCCGCATGGCCTTCGAATCTGGAGCTCTAGGTGCTGGAACTTGGAGCGGGAGAGGATTCGATGAGGGATTGAAGAAAAGAAACGAGCCTTGGTCCCGTTATAAAGAGGGAGAATACCAAGAGCCGCCTCCGTGACCGCTTGGGGACTCGCCTCGATAGAGGCGTGGCGTATGACGGGCGCGTTGGGTTACCCACTTCCGTATTGATGAGAATCCCGGATTAAGGGAAACACGATCTCCGCTCGACAAGACGTGTTAAGGAAACCGCCTCGCTAAATGCGCCGAGGTGGTAAAGTAAAAACAATTCAAGTAATGGCTTGGTAGTGGTGTGACGTCATGCCACAAAAACGCCACAGATTGAACTTGTGTATATATTATTATTCTCTACAAAGGAATGTGGAATTTATTTTGCAGAGCGGACACTATCCTCGGTGTTCACAATCTTCTATCATTCGGAGGAGGAACCCGCCTTGCAATGCCAAGCAATATACGCTACCGGACTTATCGCCATTGAAGCCTGGTTCAGTGGGCCACCGAGGGAGTCCTGGATTAGGGGTGTCCGGATAGTCGGACTACCATCATCACCGAACTATCATCTGCCGAACTATCATCATCGACCGGACTGCAAGACTATGAAGATACAAGATTGAAGACTTCTCCCCGTTTCCGGATGGGACTTTCCTTGGCGTGGAAGGCAAGCTTGGCGATAAGGATATGTAGATCTCCTACCATTGTAACCGACTCTATGTAACCCTAGCCCTCTCCGGTGTCTATATAAACCGGATGGCTCTAGTCCGTAGGACGACATCAACAACCCTTACAATCATACCATAGGCTAGCTTCTAGGGTTTAGCCTCCTTGATCTCGTGGTAGATCCACTCTTGTAAACATCCACAATATCAATATCATTCGAGCAGGACGTAGGGTTTTACCTCCATCAAGAGGGCCCGAACCTGGGTAAAACATCGTGTCCCTTGTCTCCTATTACCATCCGCTTAGACGCACGCTCGGGACCCCTACCCGAGATCCGCCGGTTTTGACACCGACAACAGCTAACCGGCCACGACATGTTGAGATCAAGCATACCAACGCAGCTAGAGGCTTTCCAGGCATGCTTGGCAGTATAGATTGTATGCACTGGGAGTGGAAGAACTGTCCATTTGCTTGGCAGGGCCAGTACAAGGGGCACGTTAACGGGTGCACTGTCATATTAGAAGCGGTGGCATCTCAAGATCTTTGGGTATGGCATTCTTTCTTCAACATGGCAGGTTCTCACAATGATATCAACGTGCTGCAACGTTCTCCAGTCTTCGCGAGGCTTGCAGAAGGCCACTCCCCACCTGTCAACTTTGAGATCAACGGTCACCATTACAACAAGGGATATTATCTAGCATATGGTATATATCCTCAGTGGTCAACTTTTGTGAAGACAATCTCGAAACTCCAAGGTGAGAAGAGAAAGAGATTTTCCCAAATGCAAGAGAGTGTTAGAAAGGATGTGGAACGTGCTTTTGGTGTGCTTCAATTCCGGTGGGGTATCGTTCGAAACCCTGCACTGTCATGGGATGAAAGAAAGTTTTGGGAGGTGATTACTGCTTGTGTGATCATGCACAACATGATCGCCGAGGACGGCGTGATGAGAGTATCTTCGACCAAGGATTTGATTATCAAGGTGAAAATATTGAGCCCTGCACCAAGACCCGCCACATTTGAACAGTTTGCCCAATTCCACCGTGAGATGCGTGATTGGCACACTCATTTGAATCTTCAAAATGACTTGGTGGAGCACGTGTGGGATCACATTGGCAACCAATAGATGTATTGGTCCATTTTATGTTCAGTCAAGACAATTTTGATTTGGTTGTAAAACTACTTTATTAAAGACAATTTCAATTGGGTTGTAAAACTATTTTAATTTTCAGACAAATATTTGGGTTGGAAACTAGTTTTGATGAATATTTGGGCATTTTTTGCCCTGACGGACAGGATGGGGCAAAAGGATGCGGCCGCGCGCTAGGCGCACGGCCACCGCATCCCAGAACACGCCCGGACACGACCCCAAATCCCTACCCAAACGGACATAAACCGGACAAAACGGACATCCGTTTGGGGTCGCGCGGTGAAGTTGGCCTAAGAGAACTTCACCGCCCCGACCAAAGGACGTGCACTTTGTCCGTTCAAATCGGCCGTGTGCACAACTGGCCGACCCAATTTACATCCACGTAGAAAACCATATGAATTTTTGAAAAGCCTGTGGCCATATATTGTAGTTGCGGTTATGCCATCACCCAGAGCTTATGTTAACACCATGCTAGCCTCCAAAAAAAATACTGCACAGTTTATACTGACGCACTTACCAACGATCAGCACACATGTCAGCACGCAAAGAGGGGCGAAAGTTCAACCACGCCATCTCGGTTGTGGTCATGCCGATATACCTACCGGCATACAAAAAAGGCCTCTTCCTCGAACTTGAGCATGTCGGCTTGCATCTTCTCAAACCAAGACCTCTTCCTCGGGGACACCGTGCTCAAGTCCACCTTCATGATCTCCACCCCCTTCATCATGCAAGTGAGCGCCGCTTCTTTTCACTTGGTCTTGACATTGGTGGCCTCGATCTCGAGCATCTCCCTTTGCTTCTCCGCCTCCATCTCAAACTTCTTCGCTTGCTTCCGCGCATCCATCTCGAGCCTCATCCTTTTGTTTCTCCATGAAGGTTTTCATTTACTCCTCTTTGTCTTGGCGGCGCTTCTCCCTTGTGTCCTTCTTGGTCATCATGCCTTCAAAGGTTGCATGCAAGGCAATTGACGCCGCATCACACTTGCCATCTTTCTTGGAGTTGGTCTTCCCCCTTGGCCGCGACTTCTCTTCCTCGCCGTCCTCGACGGCTTCCCTCCACGTGTCCGGAGGGTGGCATATTGCACCTTGAACTTCTCGTCCCCTTTGATGACCATCCAACGATGGGTGAGGTTGAACAACTTGTTCCCATGTTGGGCGTTGAATGCTTACAAAGCTTGGAATGCCTACAAACGAAGAGCATGCAAGCATATGGGCAAATGGCATATGGGCAAACAGACAAGCAAACATATGGGAAAATGGACAAGCAAGCATGAAGCAAAGGAGACGAATATGCTCTAAAGGGTGGCACAAAACTTGTTGCATTCTTGTTGTATCACTCTCAAACGCTTCTAGAGATACACCCGCCCACGCTCGCTATTGATCTTCTATGGTGCAAACTTCTTGCATTCATGATATTCGCGATGAACACGTAGCCAAAAGGTTGATGCCTTTTGCTCGGCGCCAACCTCGGGGTCTTGTCCAATGTCCCTCCAACATTCACAAAGGAGTTTTTCCTCATCCTTTGTGTATGCCTTTCTCCCAATGCTTTGGCACTTCTCGTTTGAATTGGCTTGGGTGGAGAGCTCGTCTTCGAAAAACAAAGGCTCCTCGTCGATGTCCACTTCATCTTCTTCTAGGTCGTAGTCCTCCGGGAATTTGTGGTCTTGCTGGAACCTTTGGTTATCATGTGATGTTCCTTTGCTTCGCGATACTTTCACAAAACCCGGGATGCATCAGTATCCTCCTGAGTCATCACCATGCTCACTATACCGAAATTGTTGTTACCGGTTTTGTTATTCTTTCTCATTATTGTGTTTCAGCATCCCCGTGATGAAGTCACTTGTGTCTGGCCAAACGATGATTGATGCCGTCACACGTGAGGGACCTAAGAATATCTCTCCATCATCGGAGGAGCAAATCTCACTCAGGAGCTATCCGGCCATTTGTCAAACTTTCCGATGAACTTGTAAGTTATCATTATGATCACCGTGTTACAAGTGACGTTTGAGCAACCCCAAAGCCCATCGTACGGCAAGAAGTGACCACGATACTCTCATGGTCGAAGTAGCAATATCACACGTTAACACTTCGTGTTATTACAATTTAATACAGACGATATTAATCCAATTCAAAGTAAACAAGTTTGGATCGATTCAATATGATCGTTCTTCCAACGTCATAATTTTAATGTTGTTTTAGGACCATCGTTGCACTTACGATATTCTAAGGTCTGGAAAACATGATCACCAACAACACTTGAGTTAGTTCTAGAGGTAAGACTAGGAACCTTTTATTTAACCGTTTATCATTCCACACGTGCATATGAGTTTCCACTGAATCGCATATTCCAGAACCATAGCAGTTACAACATACAATATAAACTCTTTAATTATGAATATGGAAATATAATAATACAAACATTATTGCCTCTAGGGCATATTTCCAACATTTTCTTCATTTTCTGTTATTCTTTGTTCTTCAATGATTTACTTCGTTTCTTTCATTGTTTTCACTGATTTTTCTTCTTCTTTTTCTTCGTGTATTTCTTGGGTTTCACTTTTTTTGTTTTTCATTATTTCTTTTCTTCATTTTGTTTCTTTCTTTCTCAGTTTCCTTCTTTTGCATTGATTATCTTCGTTTTTTCATTTCATTTCATTTTTATTTGGCTTTTTTTGTTTTTCAATGTTTCTTTGTCGATTTTCATTTGTTTCTTTTTTGTTCAACACATGTCAATTCTTCCAGTACACATTCAACATTTTTTGCGTAAATCATAAACATGTTATATATACACGTTTAACATTTTCCAATACATCTCTCTCATCCATATTACTAGTTTCTCAAGCGGATGAATCGAAACATATTTCAGTGCTAGATACTTCCGTTGGAGCGATAAGTAATATGGATTTGAGAGAGTAACATTATTTAAAAAATTATATTTTTATGTTTACTTTTTTTCATACACATGTACATTTTTGGTATATATCTTAAACATTTTTAATACACGTTTAATATTATGTAGTATATTTTGAAATATAATAGAAGTAGAAAATATAAAAATACGAGAACAGAACCAGAAAACAGAAAGAAAACAACAAAAAGAACAGTTCCCGGCCCTCCACGCGGCTGATATTATGTAGTATATTTTTATATTTTCTACTTTTATTATATTTCAAAAAATGTTGATAAGTTATTAAAAAATGTTATGGACATATACAAAAATGTAGAGTAAAAGCGAAAACATACATGTGAAAAAACAAAACCAAAAACAAAAAATGGAGAAGAAAAAAGACAACCAAAGAAAAAATGAAGAAGAAAAATGAAAAAGATGAACAAGCAAAAAGAAAATCCGAAAAAATGAAGAAAACCCTGTCAAAAACAGGAAAAAAAAAACAAAACCAATGAAACTCGGGCTAACTTCGCCTCAAGGTCCTGCCCTATTATGTGATCATAATCCCGACCCTAGGAAAAATGAGCAAGTATTTAAAAATGTTGAACAATTTTTTGTAAAAATATTGATCATGTCTATAAAAATGTAGAATGAAAAGCAAAAAGAAGCAAATAAAAAACAAAAAAAATTGAAAACTAAGGAAAACAAGAAGAAAATCAACAAAATGGAGAAGAGAAAAGAAAACCAAACAAAAAATGGAGAAGAAAAAATGGAATAAAAAACGAAGAAACAAAATGCAAAAATGAATGAAAAGAATGAAAGAGAAACAGAGAAGAAAAAAGAAAAGAAACAAATTAAAACAAAAAAGTTGAAAAATTCCTGAAGAAAACCGCTCGAGTACCATCAGGTACGACGCGCCCCTAATTCTTACCATGAAACGAACTTGGGCGGGTTGGTCAGAGCAGGTTATGACTATGGACGTGTGAAAGGGGGGAGCTTCAGCAAGCTGCCACTTGGATCCCTTAGGCCTTGTATAATGGGAGGTGCTTAGAGAGATGCTTACGAAAAAAAACCGAATTTTTCTGAAGCACCGGTGCCTATTTCTACAGGAGAGACGCTTAGTTAAGCGTCTACCCTGTACAAATAAGCACCGGTGCTTAAAGAAAGCCTGGTTTATTTCTTTAAACGCCTCCCCTAAGCATCTCCCATTGTACAAGGCCTATTAGTGCGATAAATAGTCGCTACGCTGTGTGTCGCCATACCTGAGAGGGACGAACAGAACATCACTGATGAATTCAATCTCCCCGACCATAGCTCTTGTTTCTCCCGTATCCCCATTGTATCTCCAGATTTCCGATCCCTAGCGTGAGATTGCCTTTGTCTAACTCCCGAACCTCAACTTCCCTCAACACCACCCTTTGTCAGTGTGAATTGTGAGCTAGGTGAGTGAATCTGTCTCCAAAGATCACGAGAAAGCCTCGCGCTCAGCTCCTCTCGCGCTCGCGCAGGCGCCGCCGCCGGCGGCTGATCTCCCTCCTCCGGCCACCTCAGGCCCAGCCAAGAACAGATCCGGGACCCTCCCGGCGTCCTTTCTCCATCCATCCCCAAGCCCGGCGCCGTCCTCGCCGCCCTTTCCCCATGGAGGAGTTCGAGTCGGGCCTCCCCTCTTCCTGTCCCGCTCCCCTGCGGCGGCCGCACTGGGCGCCCTGGCTCGAGCAGGCCCCTCACGCCTCCTTATCCTCTCGCCGCCGCTGGCAAAGCTCGGGCAAAGCACGGCGGGCGGCGGGACCTCGATCGCCGTTCTCGAGAGCGGGCGGCGCTGTCACGCTGCTCCAGCGATGATGCTGCGGGAGGGTGGTGGCTGGCCATGGCTGGGCGTGCTCGGCTTACCGGACTTGGTGCTCACGGCGCCACTCGACGGGCGGAGGTTGGATCTCGGGCGGCGGCCCGGACGGTGGTGGGCGACGACGGTTGCGGTGTTCACGCGGTGAAGCGATGGTCGTGGTATGCGGCTGGTCCGTCCGGTCTTCGGTCGTGTGGGTGCACTGCTGGTGAAAACCATGCCTGACTGCGTTTGGGGTGACGATGGCGGCGTCCACGGGCGTCGTGACCCTGTTGAGGGCATCGTCGCTGCAGCTCGTCTTCTGACTGAGTTTCCAGCTGTGGGGACTCGTGGATGGCGCTAATCCAAGATGGTGGCTGACGGTGTTGCCGGGGCGGCGGCCCCGGGTTCGGTGGTGGCGGCTTCGGCTAGGGGGTGGTGCGTGTCTGGCCGCGGTGGATTGTGGGATCCCGTGGCCAGAGTGAGGTCGGTCTTGGCAGAGGTGGTGGTTAGTGGGTGGCGGTCGGTGGTGGAAGGTGGTCGGCACATCTCCGGGAGAAATCCTTGCTCCGGTCTTCACCGGAGCCGACAACGGCGGCGCCTGCGGGTGCCACGATCTTTCTTGTAAGCGTCGTCATGGAGGTGCTCCTCCTTCAACCCATGTGAAAGATCGTGGATGTCGCCTAGAGGGGGGGGGTGAATAGGCGCTTTAAAATAATTACGGTTGAGGCTTGAACAAATGCGGAATAAACCTAGCGGTTAATTTGTCAAGCACAAAACCTACAACAACTAGGCTCACCTATGTGCACCAACAACTTATGCTAAGCAAGAAAAACCATTTAGGTGATAGCAAGATATATGATAAGAAACAATATGGCTATCACAAAGTAAAGTGCATAAGTAAAGGGCTCGGATAAGAGATAACCGAGGCACGCGGAGATGACGATGTATCCCGAAGTTCACACCCTTGCGGATGCTAATCTCCATTTGGAGCGGTGTGAAGGCACAATGCTCCCCAAGAAGCCACTAGGGCCATCGTAATCTCCTCACGCCCTCGCACAATGCAAGATGCCGTGATTCCACTAAGGGACCCTTGAGGCCGGTCACCGAACCCGTACAAATGGCAACCCTTGGGGGCGGTCACCGAACCCAGACACTTTGGCAACCCTTGGGGCGGTCACGGTACCACAAATTGCTCAAGCGATCTCCACAACCTAATTGGAGACCCCGACTCTTGCCCGAGCTTTACACCACAATGATTGAGCTTCAACACCACTAACTGCCTAGGGCGCCTAAGCACCTAAGAGGAACAAACTCAAGGGCACCAAGCACCCAAGAGTAATAAGCTTCTCAACTTTTAACTTCCACGTATCACCGTGGAGAACTCAAACCGATGCACCAAATGCAATGGTAAGAGCACACGGAGTGCCGAAGTCCTTCTCTCTCAAATCCCACCGAAGCAACTAATGCTAGGGAAGAAAATGAGAGGAAGAACAAGAAGGAGAACACCAAGAACTCCAAGATCTAGATCCAAGGGGTTCCCTCACATAGAGGAGAAAGTGATTGGTGGAAATGTGGATCTAGATCTCCTCTCTTTTCCCTCAAAACTAGCAAGAATCCATGGAGGGATTGAGAGTTAGCAAGCTCAAGAAGGTCAACAATGGGGAAGAACACGAGCCCAAAGGATAAGGTTCATGGGAAGAAGACCCCTTTTATAGGTGGGGAAAAATCCAACAGTTATGCTCACAGCTCAAGACCGAGCGGTAGTACCGCTTCGGCATCACTAAGATTACTGCTAGGGGTAGCGGTACTCATCGCTAAGGGTAGCGGTACTATCGCTTATGAGCGGTACTAAAAAATTACATCCGTGCCTACCACCGCTGGACTTGTGACGAGTTTTGGTCCCGAGTAGAAGTAGCCACGGAAGTAGTCATGTAGTACTGCTCCAAGCGGTAGTACCGCTCCCAAGGGCGGTAGTAAAAATTACTTCCGCTCCTACCCGCGGTAGTACCGCAGCCTTTTCGAACACCAAAACTACTATAACTTCTGCATTCGGACTCGAATTCGACGAAACCAAGTTTGTTGGAAAGCTAGAGACAAGGGCTAACACAATCTTGAGAGAAATACCAATAATAAGCAAATGAGAAAAGGCCCAAAAGAAAATGGTGAGAACCCTTCCTCGTAAAAGACCGTAAAACCTCCAACACCGAAAACATCATAGAAGACGATGCAAACTCCGTTGATGAACTCAAGCTTGTCATAAAGATGACCATAAGCTCTAAGACTCACAAAGAGAACCAAACAAGAACCAAGAAACATGATGCAAGGATGCAATGGTTTGAGCTCTCGACGAACGATACGATCAAGCTACTCACTTGAGAGCCCCCTTGATAGTACGGCTATCGATCCTATAACCCGGTCTCCCAACTACCACCATGAGACCGGTAAAATAGAAAACCTATCAAGGGCAAACCTTTGCCTTGCACATGATCCACTTGATCTAGATGATGACGATCTTGTCCTCCTCAAGATGGACCACCTTTCTTGAATGCGTTGGGTCGATGGAGACTATATGATTGCTCCCCATACTCCACTATGGGTGAGCCACTCTTCGCACATCTTCACAAGTCCATTGACACCACAATGGATGGCAAGCTTCAAGCACTTGATCTCTTCGTGATGCTCCACTTGAACTTGCACACGGCAATCTTGATGACGATCACCACTTGATGTCATCCTTTCCATGGGTTGTATGATATCTTCCTATCGACGCAAGCCCATGGACACGCACTCTAACCCCACATAGACTCTCACATAGACCATGGGTTAGTACACAAAGTGCAACGAATAATGCTTACCATACCATGGGATCACTTGATCCCTCTCGGTACATCTTCTACGCTTTGTGAGTTGATCAACTTGATTCACTCTTGACTTAGTCTTGATCAACCTTGAATCTTTCCAACTATCTTCGTTTGGATGATGTCTTGAAGGTAAACATGAATGATCACACAATCTTCTTCTTCAAGACATGCTTGCAATAAGCTCAACACTCACATGACCAATCTTTGGATAATTCCTTAATAGCACCTTGGTCAACACATAAACTCCTTGAAACCAACACATGGACTTCAAGAAATGCCTATGGACAAATCCTTCAAATATAACTCAATGCAACCATTAGTCCATAGAGAATGTCATCAATTACCAAAACCACACATGGGGGCACCGCATGTCCTTTCACCATGGCTTTGGCTCCGGAGGGAAACCCCAGATCCGCTGGATCGGGCGATGGAGGCGTCATAGCGTCTTTCTTCTCCTTGGGGGCATCGTCTCGGAGCCGGCTACGACTAAGAGACTGGTGGATGATGGCATCTTCGCCGTCGATGGCGGCATCTTTGCCACGTGGTTTGCTGAGGCGGGGCGCTGGTTTCTGTTTGGCAATGATGATGGCGTCGAGAGGAGCTTGGGTCGCGGCGTGGTCTTCGGTAGTCGGTTCTTCCCGGCGTGTCCGAGGTGCTCTTTCGTGGTTGCTTGGTTGCTTTGAAGTCGGAGCTGCAATGGAGCGAGTCTGTGGTGACGATGACGTGACACTCGGCGGTCGCTTATGGAGGGCACGATCGGCGCAAGTCCCGTGATATTTCCCTTTTGTTTCTCGTTGTCAAGTTTGAGCTGCTCGGTTGCTTGCGAAAGTGTGGCCATCTGTTGGCATGTGCCGTCGTGGATTCTGTTCCATGTCGGTGGCTGAGTTGGCGGTGGTGCCCATGTCATGTGGGTTGTGTTGTATCGGTTTTAGCCCGGTTTTCCATTAATTAACCGGGCAATTCTCTTCTTCTTAATCAATGAAAATGGCAAGTCTTTTGCCTCGTTTCAAAAAAAAGAAAGAATTGTGAGCTAGGTTTTCACTGATTTTTCTTCTGGTTTCTTCGTGTATTTCTCAGGTTTCACTTTTTTTCATTTTTATTTATTTATTAATTTATTTCTTTTCATAATTTCTTTCTCGGCTTCCTTCTTTTGCATTGATTACCTTTGTTTTTTCTTTTTCTTTTTCTTTTCATTTGTTTTTTTTTTGTTTTTCCAGTGTTTCTTTGTGGATTTTCATCTGTTTCCTTTTTGTTCAACACATGTCAATTTTTTCAGTATGCATTTATCATTTTTTTGTATACATCATAAACATTTTATATACACGTTCAACATTTTCCAGTACATTTCTCCGATCCATATTACTAGTTTTTCAAGAGGATGTATCCAAACATATTTCAGTGCTAGATACATCCATTCGAACGATAAGTAATATGGATCAGAGAGAGTAAAATCTTTTGAAAACTTATAATCTTTATTTATACTTTTTTCCATACACATTGTACATTTTTGGTATATATCTAAAACATTTTTAATAAAATTTAATATTTTTCAAATACAAGATTAACATGTTTTGAATACATGGTCAACATTTTTTAGTGTCAATAATTTTTTATTCACACACAATGTACGTATCTTGTATACGTCAGAAACATTTTTATATGCTTGTCTAATATTTTTTAAATACATAATCAATTTTTAAAATATATTTTTATTGATGTCTACTTTTATTTAATGTACGTGGTACATTTTCCATATACCATAGGAGCATTTTTATATAGACGTTCAACATTTTTTTAAATACATTATGAATATTTTTTCATACCTAATTGTTTTTCTATATTATATGACAAGGATTTTTTCTACACACGTTTAACATATTTCAAACGCTTGATAATAGTTTTCAGGTACCTAATAACAATTTTTCCAATTGTTTGATTAATAATTTTAAACGCCTGATTGTATATTTTTCTGTATACATTTTTCGTAGCATGAGAAACATTTTCCTTACGCATTTAACATTTTTCCTTACGTATTTTGAATATTTGAAATAATTTAAAAGGTAAAAAATAAAGAAAATCATAAGAAGAAAATATGAAAAATAAAATAGAATATGTGGCTGTGGCCTCGCGCAGTCCTGGGCCGGTCCATCTTGCGCTCTTCATCATGCGAGGCTGCCCTATGTCTCGCCATACCTGAGAGGGACGTCTTATAAGAAAAAACCCTGAGAGAGACTAACAATTACTAAAAAGAACCTGAGAGGGACGAACAGAACATCTCCCCGACTGCGGCTCTTGTTTCTCCTGTATCCCCATGTATCTTCAGATTTCCTATCCCTAGCGTGAGATTGCTTTCGTCTACCTCCCGAAGCTCAGCCTCCCTCCCCACCATCCCCCTTCTCAGTGTTGATATGTGAGCTAGGTCGGGACACTCCTGTCCTGTTGAAATCGCGACGGTATCCTGCGCGGTTACAAGCGAACCTACAAGTTTGACTCGGATCCTGCCTGGTTGAAATTTCGCCGCATTGTACATACCAAATACATTCTAATAAACTTTAACATTTAAATACAAGATTAACATGTTTTGAATACATGGTCAACATTTTTCAATACAAGGTGAACATTTGTTTAATGGCAAAGAAACATTTATTCACACACAATGTTCATTTTTTGTATATGTTCGGAACATTATTTTATATACATGTTTAATATTTTTAAATACAAAATCAACTTTTGAAAAATATGTTTATTGATATGTACACATTTTCTGTATACAATAGGAACATTTTTGTATACACGTTTAACATTTTCTAAATACACGATCAACATTTTTTATATAGATTGTATTTTCATATACATTTCTCTATACACATTTAACATAGGTCAAATGCTTGATTAACATGCTTTAAATGCTCGATTAACATTTTCAATAATTTATTAACATTTTTTTTCAAATGTTTGATTAATATTTTAAATACACACACACTGTATAACTTTTGTGTACATTTGTCGTATATATCAGAAACATTTTTTTATACACATTTAACATTTTTCAAACATTTTATGTAAATATTTATGTCATATATGTATTATATATTTATAGAAGTATAAATATAAGTAAAAGAACTAAGAAAGCAAGAAACGAAAAATAAAACGTGAAAAAAAAGAAAGACGAGGCTGTGGCCTGTGGCCTGTGGTCGCGCTCACGCCTGGGCCAGCCCATCTCGCGCACGCCTGGGCCGGCCATACCTGACCAATAAAACGTTTCTCAAAAAAAAATTGACGAGCAAAAACATAACTGATCAATTCTATCTCCCCGAACTTCAAAAAAAAAAAAATCTATCTCCCCGACTTCAGCTCTTCTTTCCAATCCCTAGCGTGAGATTGCTTCTGCCTACCTCCCGAAACCCAGCCTCCCTCTCCACCACCCCTTCTCAGGGTGATTTGTGAGCTAGGTTCGTGATACTCCTGTCCTATTGCGACGGTATCCTGAACGGTTACAAGCCAATCTACAAGTTCGACTCGGATCCTATCTGGGAGGAATTTCACCGCGCCGGCGCCGGCGCCCACTCCATATAGTTGCATGCCGGGGTTTCATACGATCAAACTCTCAAACAAACAACAAACAAAACGAGAGGCAGCGATCAGATTCTCGAGACTAGCTAGGATGGGATCTCTATTCTCTTCCGTTGCCGCAGAGGACAGAGGGCGCTCAGAAGAGTAAGTTCAGTTCTGCAGTCCCGGATTGGTCTGCCTGGCCTTGCGTAGAGTACTACTTTTCGATTGCAGAGAGCGGGACCTTTTCTTATGGTACTGTTATTAATTGTCATTGCAGAGAGCGGGACTCCTCCGTCATTCACGATGCTCGCTGCGCCCTCCTCCACTACAATTCCAAGAACCCGGTACATAACTGATCTGATCATTATCTGAAAAAACCAAAAATCACTGAAAAATGCTCGTCACATCTATTGTTGAAATCGAGACGAACACAACTTTAACCGAGCTGTCTCCGTTTCTGGCAACTACTAATATTCAGGGTGCCGAGTTCGATCTTGTCAAACCTTTGATGAACATGGCCGTCATATTCAGAGGCGAGACATGGCACCACGTCAGCTTTTGCGCTCGCCGGAGGGGTGCTCCGCCTGAGACCCCCGTGCGGCAATTCTTCGGGGAGCTGCGCTACAAGTACATCTGTGGCGACGATGACAAGTCCGTCGAAATACAGGGCTGCCGAGTGGTTGTCGAGACATGCACTATCGTGAGTAAGTCCTCCTCCTCACTAATCTCTTTTGGTACTTGGTTGCGTAACCATGATTAATTAACTGATTTATGCTTCATTCTCATACTTACACAGATAAGATATCTACGTTTCAGACGCAGCCACCCACCCGCAAGAGTATGTGTGCACATTCTTTTGGAGCGGCTATATATCCTTGTATAGTTATTTGATTATTACATGTGGGTGATTTCATAACATGAATACTAATTTATCTCTTTTTCTTTTGACAGAAAAGAAACCTCGCAGGAGTGTGTGTGTACTTTGCCCTCGTAGCTTTGAGATCATTCATCCCAAAAATGGGAAGTTTGTGTGCGGAAAGGAAGAAGGACACGAGAAGGAGTTTATCCGGTTGAACAATATGCTTGAGAAGCCATTCACATGTACAGCCTAGCTAACCATGATCTTCAATCCATCCAAAGCACATGTACTAACGTGTCCATATATCATCGGCAACCAAAAATATACCCTTAGCACATTCAAACTTTGGAATTGTGACCTTCTTTAATGCTTCTATTCATATGCTAGTAAATATTCCTATGATAAAAGAACATTTCGTTCGAATTATTGGGCTGAACCCATTTAATAATTCAGTTTATTTTTCAATAATTTCTAGTAAATCCAAGAGGCTCATGTGGGCCATTCATGCATGATAAGAGGTCGAGGAAATTTTAGTCGTTAGTGAAGAATGATTGAGACCAACTTCTTTTTTAAAAAAAGACTGAGACCAACTTAGAAGAGAAGTTGTTCCACATACAACTAAGAGTTTGAGAAGAAAGCACATACGGATGCGCTCCTCCTCTGCTGCTTGCCTCACGCGTGTATCGTGTTTCGTTGCGCCACGCTAGTACCTATGCCACGTGTATGCGTCGCTTCATTTTTGTGACGCAAGAAAGAAGTTGAAACATTTGACCTGCTAGTAGGAGATGAATCTGAACGGACTTGGATGATTTTCTCTTCGTCTCCCTAGTGGGCAAGTGCGCCCGTTTCTCCCCCCTCCCCTCCCCCCCCCCCCACCCCCACTATCGAACGTCGACATTCCCATGCCATTTAGTTCTCCAACGACAATTCCCCCGACATCGACCACCTCCTCGGTGACATGCCGAACGACACACCCACATCTCCTTCCACTGCTCCATATGTCATCTTATCCTCTTGGTTAGGGTTAACGTTTCTGCCTTTGGTTTACTGATATTAGCAATAGATATGGATATGATGCTTGTTTCTCATGATCTCGATTGCATGACTAGCTTCAACAATCTGTTGCATGTTTTGATTATTGCTGCTACTATGTTAACCAAGTGTTATCTACTCTTTTTCTGGATTAAACTTAATGAAAAATTCCTCAAATATTGAACACATTCACTTGAGTTGATTTGGTACTGTGACCACTTGATATCATCCTTGGTGCCATGGTATCATTTTTGTTTTTACATGGGCATGATATCAATGTGTTGGTATGTTATCACTGCTACTATGTTAATCATGTTTTATCTACTCTTTTTCTGGATTAAAATTAACAAGAAATTCCTCAAATATTTAACACATTCACTTGAGGCAGTTTGGTATCGTGGCCCCTTGATATCATCCTTGGTGGCATGGCACCATTTTCTTTTACATGGGCATGATATCAATGTGTTGGTATGTTCTGGAAGACACAAATGTATTACAATTTATTAATGTTCACAGTAATGTGGATGATCTTTTTTGATTATCCTATGACTATGAGCGTTGCATGTTAGAGTTTGAAGGATCAACAAACACGAGGATCATTCTAGAAGGATTGCTACGGCCAGGAGTTAATTTGGGAGTAGTCTGCAATTCACGTATTTGTAACTGTTGAATATATTCTGTACGTGTATACTGTGTCTTGGGCCCACCTCCTATGTTAGCTGTGTAGTTGAGGTTGTGGCCCTTCTTTGTACATTATATATACGTACCTGATGCATCGATCAATGTTATTGTGTTGCACAGCCTATTCTTCATTTTCTACATGGTATCTATTGCAAGTCGGTCCTAACCCTAGCCGCCGCCGCCGCACCACCCGCCGCCGCCACCCGCCGCCGCCGGTCCCCTCCGATTGCCGCCGGCCGGTAGCTGTTTCCCCACCTCAAACCGCCGCCACCCGGCCAAGAAGCTCCTTCGCCGCCGCTGTCGCCGCCGTTTTCCCGCTTCCGCATCCTCCTAACCCTAGCCTCGTTTTCATCGCGCCGCCGCTGCTTCCTCCACCCGCCGCCGTCGCCGCCGCTTCTCTCCACCTGCCGCCGCCGCCGCCGGTTGCCGCCGCTTTCCCCACCTCGTCCCCTCCAGCTGTTGCCGTCGCACCTGGCCTCCGCCACATCCATCCACCTCTCGTGCCGCCACCGCCGCCCATCCCCACCGCGGCGCCGCCGCTCCTCCCTGGCCGCCGCCTCGCCTCCTCCCCCAGCCGCCGTCGCCGCTGCTGCGATGTCTTCTATCGCGTCGTCTCTCTTTGGCTACATGTACGCGGGCGCGCCGGCTCCCTTCACCCACATGCAGTTGGCCCCGCTCCGCCCACCTTGGTTCAGCCCTTCGGCGGCTTCACCACGTCGCATGTCTTTCCGGCGGGCCATCCGACCCACTTCGCCGTGCCGCCGCACCCGGACGGTGCCGACTCCGCCGCTCTGCTCGCCATGCCGATGTCCAGCGGCCAAGCTCCGCCCGCCCTGGTTCAGCCCTACGGCGGCTTCGCCTCGCTGCCGGTCTCACCGCCGTGGGACCCTACTTCTTTGGCTGCACTGCACTCGGCCCCATCACCGGCGGCGCTTGGTACATGGACTCGGGCGCCACCGTCCACATGACATCACATCCCTGTACTGTAACCTCCTTCACTCCGGTTCATACTCCTACTCGCATCACCGTCGGTAACGGTTCCTCTTTACCTATCACACATGTTGGTCGTACCTCGTTTCCTTCCACATCTACGCCTATCACTATGTCTGATGTTCTTGTTTCTCCTGATTTAGTTCCGAACCTTGTATCTGTTCGTCGTCTTACTCGTGAGAATCCCATTACCGTTGAATTTGATGATCTCAATTTTTCTGTGAAGGACGCCCGTACTCGGATGGTCCTTCACTGTTGCGATAGTCCTGGCGAGCTCTATCCGATGCACTCCTCCACCACCGCATCCACCACCCCAGTCGCCCTCGCCGCAGGTGTTGACCTTTGGCATGCTCTCTTGGAACACCCGAACCCCACCACTTTGCGTCAAATTCTTTAGAGTTTTTCATTCTCATGCAATAATATCGACGACCATACTTGTGAGGCTTGTCGTCTTGGCAAGCACGTTCGTCTTCCCTTTATCGCATCTACCGCTATTTCCACTTTTCCGTTTCAGTTATTGCATAGTGATGTTTGGACATCTCCGGTTGCAAGCAACACGGGCTACCTATACTATTTGGTGATCTTAGATGATTTCTCTCATTATGTGTGGACATTTCCTTTTCGTCGCAAGTCCAACGCCCTTGCCACACTCACCGCCTTTTATTCCTATGTCACCACACGGTTCGGTTGTCCTATCCTTGCATTACAAACTGACAACGGAAAAGAGTTTGACAACGTCGCTGTTCACAACCTTCTAGTCTCCCACGACACTATCTTTCGCCTCACTTGTCCCTACACGTCCTAACAAAATGGTCGTGCCGAGCGTATCCTTCGCACTCTTAATGACTGCGTCCGCATGTTGCTCTTTCACTCTAACGTGCCTCCCTGGTTTTGACCGGACGCTCTCGCCACCGCAACCCTCCTCATCAACATCCGCCCGTGTCGCCCATGCTGGAACTATGTCCCTCACCATCTCTTCTTTGGTGCGCCCCCATCTTATGATGGCCTCCGCATCTTTGGATGCCTCTGCTATCCAAGCATAGCCGCCGCAGCGCTTCATAAGCTTGCCCCTCGCTCCGTCACTTGCATCTTCCTCGACTACCCACCTAACACTAAAGGCTACCGCTGCTACGACCCTGTCTCACATCGTGTGTACACCTCTCGACACGTTTACTTTAATGAGAAGGTGTTTCCTTTTCAGCAGCATGTACCTCTTGTCGCCCTGTCGCCGCCGGACACCGGCGGCCCTTCAGCGACCCTGTTAGGAGGACGACCCCGCTCGGCTCTCGGACTGCCTCCGGGCTTTGGCAGTCCCCGCGCCGTGGGATGAGCTGCGCTTCGCGGCCCCATGCCGCTGACGCCGTCACTGCCGGCTTCACCGCCGGTGCCTTCTCCGGCCGCCTCGGGTGTCGCGCCGTCTCTGGCCGCCACCCGCTCACCGGCCGCCTCGGGTGTCGTGCCGTATCTGGCCACCTTGGGTGCCGCCCCCTCGCCGGCCGCCTCGGGCGTCACGCCGTCTCTGGCCGCCTCGGGTGCCGTCCCCTCGCCGACGGTCTCGCCGGTAGCCTCCTCGGGCCTCGGCCCGGAGCTGCCGTCTTGCCCCCTCACTCGGGCTCGATCCGGCGTTCACCGCCCGAGCCTGCGGTACTCCAACGACGAGTATCTCCTCGCTGCCTCCACCACCGAGCCGTCCCCGATTCCTGTGTCCGCCAGAGCAGCCCTCCATGACCTCACTGGCTTGCTGCGATGCAGGAAGAGTTCGACGCTCTTCAGCGGAACCACACCTGGACACTGGTTCCCCGGCCTTCTCGCGCCAATGTCATCAGCGGCAAGTGGGTCTTTTGTCATAAGACCCACTCGGATGGTACACTTGAGCGCTACAAGGCTCGCTGGGTGGTCCGTGGGTTTCGGCAGCGTGCTGGCATCGACTTCACGGAGACGTCTGCACCGGTTGTCAAACCAGGCACGTTTCGCACCGTTCTCCAGATGGCGGTCTCCCGAGGCTGACCGGTTCATCAGATGGATGTCTCCAACGCCTTCCTTCATGGCCATCTTGAGGAGCGGGTTTACTGTGAGCAACCCACCAGCTTCGTCGACGCATCTCTTCCTGGGCATGTGTGCTTGCTATCCCGGTCTCTCTACGGTCTCAAGCAAGCACCTCGCTCCTGGCACCAGCGTATCGTCGGGTTCCTTCAGACACTGGGCTTCAGCGTCACTCGCTCGGATGCCTCGTTGTTTTTCTATCACCGCAGTGACATGACTGCATATTTGCTGCTCTACGTCGACGACATCATCCTGACGGCCTCCTCTGCATCCCTCCTTCAGTAGATCACTCTCCGGCGACGTGATGAGTTTGCCATCAAGGACTTGTGTCGGGGATATACCCCGCGGTATGACCCGGTCAGACTTGGCGGCTCACCAAAGACCCGAACAGACATTTGACGACTCACTCGAGACCCGCCCGATTCTCGGCGACCTATTAGTGACCCGACGGGCGGGTCAAACGATCGACAAGACTCAAGCCCAGAAGGCCGGCTCATGCTATGGTCGGCCGGCTTAAGAGAAAAGACATAAGGAATATTCTCCTACAAAAGAAAGCAAGACTAGGACTCCACTTGTAATAGAGTAATCCTAATCCTACTAGGACTAGTCATGTAACCCACCCCTCCAACTTATATAAGGAGGGGCAGGGCACCCCAAGAGGTACAAGCAAGAAAAGAAATCTTTAGGGCTAGACACAACTAGAGGAGAGCCGGTTATGCGGCGTCTCCCTCATGAGCATAATGAGACCTAGCCGCAAACAACATGTAGGGCTATTACCGGATGATGTTTCCCGGGGCCCGAAGCTGTCTAAATCCTTGTATTGTGTGTTGAGTCTCTCGTCCCGATCAACCTCTCTTAAGCTACCGCATAGATGCGTTGGCCTCACGACTAAGTCCTCATACTAGGACATCTGCCGTGACAAATCCACGACAGTTGACGCCCACTGTGGGGCTCGCGCACGGTGGTGTTGAATTCTTGAAGGGATCTCTCTGAGGAATTGAGAAGTTTGCAATTGATCAGATGAAGAAGATTCAAGAAATTAGGGTTGCATTAGGTGTGCCATCACACGGTCACCGAGTTAACGAAACCGACAGGCGAAGCAATCGAAAGTTAGATCAAGTCTTTTTGAGCGCTTGCGCGTCGGCGAGACCGACAGGACTTCCGTCAAGCGTCACCACGATTCGGGAACACGGACATATTTTTCAGTTCATAATGGCCGTATTACAGGGTCGCTTCAAATCCACATGCAAAAGAAAAGCAGAAAGAGAATAAGAAACAGTCCACGGATAGTCATCGAGACGGACAAACTTCTAAAAAAGACGCATCAAATCTGAGACCTGCGTGGTCGAGTCGCTGTCACCGCCTTTTTTTTTGGGTTGCTATATGTGCAGACCGTACAGGTTAGGGTGGATGTGCTATCTTTTTGGCACGGGTTGCTCGGATGCTTGAGGTGCGGTAGTGCCGGATAGTCACCGCCTTTGTCTATGCGGGTTTCCGTCTCGATCCCCGCGGCCAAATCGCCAGGCCACGCATGAGAGCCGCCTGTTGTTTTTGATTCGTCATCACCGCCGAGCGCGGCTGGATTTTTCTTGTTGCAACACATGCACTACAATAACCGGGATGCTGTTCGCGAGAAGATAAACTTTCGGAAAAAACAAACATCTTCCGCTGCTATTCCCTAGCATGATGACCGGAGATTGTAAATCAATTGGCAAGTACGTCTGTACGTATGAGCAAATACTATTTTTCAATGGCCAGAGTCACGTTTGATCTGTTTACAAGATCTAGATGAAAGAAAAGTCAAAGTTGAACCAGCCAGAAGGGAATGCGGACTAGGACTATTCCACCGCTTGCGCCCCCGCTGTGTCTTCGGAACGGGCCGCTTGCCTCGTCGCGCCCGCGGCGACTAGCCGCCTGCGATTCGCCTATGCCGCCGTGCGTTGAACCACCGCGCCTGGCCGTTTGCTCCTCCGGCACTGCCGCACCTCAAGCATCCTCCTTCGACTCGCCTTGGCCTTGCGACACCCTCGCTGGAGTAGTTTTTGAGCCGCCGCCTTGCTTCTGGGTGCCGACCTGCATCAAGCTGCTGTTCCGGCCTCTCCTGCAGCCATCTCCATGTGACGCGCCACCGCGAGCCGCCGCTGGAGAGCCGCCTCGCGCCTCTAGGCTTCCCCGCGATGAGCCGTCGCCGAAAAACCATCTTCGAAATACAGTGGTCGCCACAAGTTGCCGACCTCGTCCCCGCGCCGGCTCAATGCTCCGGTTCAGTCGTGTTTTGCCGAGAGCTGCCGCCATATCTCCATCTTAACGTTCTACCGCATGAGCCACCGCCGCGTGCCTCCTCACACTCACCCCAGCGTTTTTGCCGCGTGCCTGTGCTGCCTCTGCGGCCGCGTGCTGCCTTCCAGCATGCTGTTCCATAAACCTCCGCGTCGATCTTTTTATATAATCGTCCTGTCGTCGCGTCGCGTTGCTCTGCCTTTACAAGCCGCCAATACATCCATGGGAAATAAGCATGAGGTGGTCTCATACATAACTTCAATGGCGGTGTTCTGAAGAAAT
Source organism: Aegilops bicornis (assembly GCA_021605145.1). Taxonomy (NCBI): domain Eukaryota; kingdom Viridiplantae; phylum Streptophyta; class Magnoliopsida; order Poales; family Poaceae; genus Aegilops; species Aegilops bicornis. The sequence goes on along the minus strand of CM038673.1, from coordinate 140,252,478 downwards.
TGCTTGACAAGGTGATGGTTCAGATGGACTAATACAAGGGGATATGGATGCGCCTTGGGGGTTGTCTGATGAGTGGACAACTGACAAGAATATCGTGGCATTATAAGGCGCGCTGTTTGAGTCGTTGCAGTACTATTCGCTGTCGCCATAAGTCGCCAGTTGCCGCTCTGCGTCTGCTGGTCTTCATTATATACTGCAAGAGAAAGGGAATTATTTTGTCGGTAATGGATACAGTGCTGTGATCAATCCCCTTTTGCAAGGAGAGGGGCTAAATTGCCGTTGTAAATACTAAAGGTTGTTCATAAACCGGATCATCCGTCATCCGAACAATCAGGTGATATCTATCTGTTTAAGTTTATTTTATTTAACATATATTGCTTTTTGTCAAAAGAAAAATTACTTTGGCTTGCGATGTTTTTGATGCAGGACAATTATTCACTACATCGACGCGACGTGGTTGACTCGCCCGTCCGCGCGGCTTACTGCGTCTGTGGTTGACTCACCCGTCCGCACCGGCTTAAAACGCCGTGACCGACTCATCTGTCTGTACCGCCTCTAAAACTACAGCCGTCTTTACCGTCTGTCTCTTGCGGCCTGGTCTATATCAACATACCGGGCCACACCTGTCTGCGTGAGCTGTTTATTGAGTATGAGCAAGTTACTGCTTGGGTAGCCCGGTTGTCGGGGGTTGGGTGCGATATATGCCAAGGGATGGCTTATCATGGTGGGGGCGAGTAGAACGTCGCCGGTGCCTGGAAACGGGATGAGGCGAAGATATGCACGCCGGCGGATCTTACTGCTGCTCTGCGGGGTCTCCGCATGATCACTATGGCAAAGTGGGTACAAGGTTGCTTCTTGAGCTGTTCGGGGTGAGGAAGAAGAAGGGCACGGCTAGCTCTCCTCTTCCCTCTATGTGTGTCTAAAACTATCAGCGTCCAGCCCTTTGCATGGGTGCCCCGGGGGGTTTATATAGGCCTACCCCCGGGGATACAATGGTAATCCGGCTGGGCGCGGGTCCTAGCCGTCTGTCTCTCAGGCCGTCGTCTTCTCCGCCGACTGGTGGGCCCCGCCGACGGGCCCGACATGGAGCTGACAGGCCTTGTCCGCCGCGGGCGGGTCTTGCCGGCTGCGGATTACTGTAGTCGTGCTTCTAATGACGCTGGCTTGGTCATGGGGTCATGGCAACAGTGCCGCCGCCTGACGAGCGATCACTGTTGCCATTCCCCGTCTTGTCTGGTTAATGGCGTGCGGGGCCCGTGGGAGGAGCTAGCCGACTTCGGGGCCGACTCCCAATGGGTCCGTTTTGTGGCGCTCGCCGTTTTCTCAGACTTCACGACAAAGCGGGTCCCGCCGTCTCGGGTCATATGCACAGCCGTCAGTGGGCACAGGCGCCGCCCACGGGTTGATGTCGAGCTGGCATGGCAACAAGGTTGCCACGCGGATGGAGATCTCCGCTGGTACGGCGCAGATCAGGCTATGCTCGCCTTCACGAACGGGCAGAATGGGCCGCGCGGTGGCCGCACCCGTCCGTGCATTATTGCGAAGGCAGGAGGTAGTCGGTCGGCCGACTCCCCATAGCCGGCTTCTCTCCGGAAGCCGCCATTAGGAGTCGGCTTATCTCGAAGTCGCCCACAGGACTCGGCCGTGAGGGGCAGTCGGCCTTGCCGCCGACTCAAAAAGCGGCTCTTCATCTTGGGGTCTTAAGGGACGAACATGCCCCGATGTCTTGAAAGGTCTGGGGCTCGGGTTAGCCTACCCGTGGCCCATTACTCCTGACAAGAGTCCCCGGCCGGGTGAGGCGCCGAGGGTGACATGTCGAGGAGCCTCAACAGTTTCATCCTCCGATGGTGGAATTGGGCCTTGCTCGCCGCCTTCCTCTAGGCCGACTAGCTGGAGCCGGACTCGCATGAAGGCCGTCTTGCCCTTAAAGAGTTTGAAAGTCGTGGCGGGATCCAGTGCAGCGCGTTCGATAAGCTTCGTGTGCCCGTTCTGCGGACCTGTCGCGTGGCGCCACGCTGCGGCGGTCGGTCTGCCCTGCCAGCGACGGGACATGCCGTCAGGCGGGACCCGCCACCACAACGCCTCGGCACGCAACGGATCCGTTGCGGCCGTGCGGACGGTTGGGGTTCCCACGTCGTAACTGCGCGCAGTAACTTCGTGTGGTAAATCGTGGGGGGCGTGGGGTCCTGGGCGCAGTTAATCCCACGCCCGCCCCATCGGCTTCTCAGCCCACGAGCCTATAAGTGGGCGGGAGGAGGGGGGCGGCGAAGCACGCGCGCCCATCTTCCCTACTCCCTTCGCTTCCTCTTGCTTCTTCTTCCTCTCGCCGCCGCCACAATAACCACGCCACGCTCAGAAGCGATGAGCTCTTCTCCGCCGCCGCACCTCCCCGCCAGGCGCACCGGCGCAGGGGACGGCTCCGAGGTGGACGACGACCACATCGAGTTCCTTCGCAAGACGTGTCGTCTCCCCGGCAAGAACCTAGTGCGGGCCCGTGCCACGCCGGCGAGGGAAATATCGCCGGTGCTGGAGGAGGGCGAGCGGGTCGTATTCCGCTCGCACCTCATGCGCGGCCTAGGGCTGCCGGCGAGCGGTTTCTTCCGCTCCTTCTTGGAGTTCCACGGGCTCCAGCCGCACCACTCCCAATTCAACACGGTGGTGTTGCTGGCTGCCTTCACACCTTGTGGCGGCTTCCTCGGTGTTCTCCCCACCATCGAGCTATGGGGGGAGTTCTTCCAGTCCAAGCACGGCACGCACGTCGCCGGCATGCCAGCCCTGTGCGGTGCCTTCACCGTGATGCGGATATCGGTGGCCGACAACCCATTTCCCACCATCCCGCTGATTAAGTCGGTGAAGATGTGGCAGCGGTCTTATTTTTATGTGAAGAACGTCGCCCCAGAAGGCGACTGGGTCAATCTGCCGCCTTACGAAGCCAGCGCACTGGCTGGGAGGCTCCCACTGGTCCCCGGGGCAGGACATCGACTCCGCTGGTGTCGCCGCCGTCAGCGACTCCGGCTCACGACGGTCGGAGGGTCCGACCGGGCCGACCTGCTGGCCGCCTTCGTGGCGCGCCGAGTCCTCCCGCTCAAGGCCGACCTCATCCGATCCGCGGATGAGCGCCACCGGGACCCAAGTCGGATGTGCTCCAAGGACATGCCCCAAGCAGGTGTGGCGGACACGGTGAACTACATCGCGAACTGCAATCTCACGGCGGATTGGCGGTTCGGCAAGGAGCCGTACTCACGCGCCAACCCCCCGCCTGTTGTAAGTTGTCTCTCTTCTTCTTCTATTTTCTTTTTCAGCCGAATCCGACTTCTGATCTTTTTTTGGTTTTTTGAGTCAGAACCCCCTCATCCAGCCTTTCTTCACCGCACCACGGGACTGCCCGCTGGCCTGCCCTCGACCGAAGCGGAGAGCGACGCCGACGACCCGACTTGGGGGCGGCGGCGATGGAGGCCGACGCCGAAGGAGGAGGAGGAGAAGCAGGCGGCTTCCGGCCCTCGTCCACCTTTGCCGACTGGCCTGATGACGACGCCGAGGGGGAAGTTGCCCCGCGCCACCAGTCAAAGGTCGGCCAGCCGAGCGCGAGTTCCTCCGCCGGCTTGGGTGGTCAAGGCGGCGTGAAGAAGCGCCGGGCCGGGCCGAGCTTGCTTGGCGGCCGGTCGAAGAAGTTCAAGGGGGCGGCCGCCGCGACCAAGCGGGAAGAGGCGGTCAGAAGGCCAACCGCTCAAGAAGGAAGTGAAAACCGCCATGGTCTCTGCGTAAGTGCTTCCGCCTTTTGTCTTGTTTTCTTACGTGAATCTTGTCCAAATCTTTTACATGCCTTCCTCGCCTGTGGCTCCCTTTACTTTTGAGAGGGTCGCCGCCGCCTCCATCATGGGGTCGGCAGAGACGTCCGCCACTACTCGGCGGATTGACCCCGCCGCCGACCTCCGGGAGGCGACGGAGCGGAACGCGCAGGAGAAGCGCGACGAGGAAGAAGCCGCCCGCCTGGAGAAGGCGGAGGCCGAGAAGGCGGCGGCCTCCGCCCAGAAGAAGCTGGATGAGGCCGAAGCCGCCGTCGCGGCAAAGCGGCGAGCTGAGGAGGCCGCAAACCGCCCATCGGCGCGTTTCGTCATCCCGCTGAGCTCAGCGCCGCCGCCCGGAGTTCACGGGCAGATCGAGGGAGCCGCGGCGAGTACCCCATCATGGAGAGGGAAGGCGGCGAGACCTCCATGTCGGACACGCCATGCCGCCACCGCGCCGCCTCCGCCGCCCGTTAGAGCGCATAAGGTAAACAGTGGCGGACCCGCGGTGCCGCCCTGAAGACGAGGCCATATGGCTGCTCCTTCAAGTCGCTTTCGCCGGATGCGCGCCTTGAGAAGGCGATTTCGCGCCACTGCTAGGGGGAACGCTATGTAAAATTAAAATTTTCCTACGGTTTCACCAAGATCTATCTATGAGTTCATCTAAGCAACGAGTCAAGAGAGAGAGTTTGCATCTACATACCACTTGTAGATCGAGCACGGAAGTTGCTCGAGGGAGTGGTGATGATGGAGTCGTTCCCAACGTGATTCCGATCACCGATGACCAAGCGCTGAAAGGACAGCACCTCCGTGTTCAACACACGTGACGGGACGATGGCGTCTCCTCCGCCTTGATCCAGCAAGGATGAAGGAGAGGTTGAGGAAGACAACTCCAATGGCAGCACGACGGGCGTGGTGCAGTAATGACAAGCCTCCGACAGGGGCTTCGCCAAGCTCATGGAGAAAGAGAGGTGTTGGGGAGGGAGGGGCTGCGCCTTCAATGGTGTTTGCAGCCCTCCCCCACCCCTCTATTTATAGGAGGAGAGGGCAAGGGGGGCCGGCCATCTAGGGGAAACCCTAGATGGGGCGGCGGCCAAAGGGGAGGAGGGGAGGGTGGCTTGCCCCCCAAGCTAGGGGGGCGCCCCCTTTAGGGTTTCCCCTCCCCATGCCCTAGCCGCATGGGCCTAGGTGGGGAGGTGCGCCCAGCCCACCAGGGGCTGGCTCTCTCCCACACAGCCCATGTGGCCCCCCGAGGGGTGGCCCTCCGGTGGACCTCGGAACCCTCCGGTGGCCCCTGACATTACCCAGTATACCCCGAAACTTTCCGAGTCCGCTTAACCACTTTCCATATATAAATCTTTACCTCCGGACCATTCCGGAACTCCTCGTGACGTCCGGGATCTCATCCGGACTCGAACAACATTCGTAATCACATACTTGTCTTCCTAATAACCCTAGCGCCACCGAACCTTATGTGTAGACCCTACGGGTTCGGGAGACATGCAGACATGACCGAGACGACCTCAGGTCAATAACCAACAGCGGGATCTGGATACCCATGTTGGCTCCCACATGTTCCTCGATGTTGTCATCGGATGAACCACGATGTCAAGGGTTCAAGCAACCCGTGATTCTATTCCCTTTGTCGACGGTATGTTACTTGCCCGAGACTCGATCGTCGGTATCCCAATACCTCGCTTAGTCTCAAGTATCGCAAGTCACTTTACTGCATCAGTAATGCATGATCCCGTGACTGCACACTTGGTCACTTTGAGCTCATTATGATGATGCACTACCGAAAGTGGGCCCAAGTGATACCTCTCCGTAACACGGAGTGACAAATCTGTCTCGATCCGTGTCAACCCTACAGACACTTTCGGAGATACCGTAGTGCACCTTTATAGTCACCCGCCATTACGCGTGACGTTTGATACACCCAAAGCACTCCTACGGTATCCGGGAGTTACACGATCTCATGGTCTAAGGAAGAGATACTTGACATTGGAAAAGCTCTAGCAAAACGAACTACACGATCTTTGTGCTATGCTTAAGATTGGGTCTTGTCCATCACGTCATTCTCCTAATGACGTGATCCCGTTGTCAATGACATCTGATGTCCATAGTCAGGAAACCATGACTATCTGTTGACCAACAAGCTAGTCTACTAGAGGCTTACTAGGGATGTATTGTAGTCTATGTATTCACACGTGTATTACGATTTCCGGACAATACAGTTATAGCATGAATAAAAGACAATTATCATGAACAAGGAAATATAATAATAATGCTTTTATTATTGCCTCTAGGGCATATTTCCAACAGTCTCCCACTTGCACTAGAGTCAATAATCTAGTTACATTGTGATGAATCGAACACCCATAGAGTTCTGGTGTTGATCATGTTTTGCCCGCGAGGAAGAGGTTTAGTCGCCGGATCTGCGACATTCAGATCCGTATGCACTTTACAAATTTCTATGTCTCCATCCCGAACATTTTCACGGATGGAGTTGAAGCGACGCTTGATGTGCCTGGTCTTCTTGTGAAACCTGGCTCCTTGGCAAGGGCAATAGCTCCGTTGTTGTCACGAGAAGAGTTTGATCGGCCCCGACGCATTGGGTATGACTCCTAGGTCGGTGATGAACTCCTTCACCCAAATTGCTTCATGCGCTGCCTCCGAGGCTGCCATGTACTCCGCTTCACATGTAGATCCCGCCACGACGCTTCGCTTGCAGCTGCACCAGCCATCGCTCCACCATTCAACATATACACGTATCCGGTTTGTGACTTAGAGTCATCCAGATCTGTGTCGAAGCTAGCGCCGACGTAACCCTTTACGTATTTGAGCTCTTCGTCACCTCCATAAACGTAGAAACATGTCCTTTGTCCTTTTGGTACTTTAGGATATTCTTGACCGCTGTCCAGTTGTTCCTTGTCGGGATTACTTTGGTACCTTCCTACCAAACTTACGGCAAGGTTTACATCGGTCCGGTACACGACATGGCATACATAATAGATCCTATGGTCGAGGCATAGGGGATGACACTCATCTCTTCTTTATCTTTTTGCCGTGGTCGGGCATTGAGCTGAGCTCAATCTCACACCTTGCAATCTGTGCAAGAACCCCTTCTTGACTGATCCATTTTGAACTTCTTCAAAATCTTATCAAGGTATGTGCTTTGTGAAAGACCTATGAGGCGCCTCGATCTATCTCTATAGATCTTGATGCCTAATATATAAGCAGCTTCTCCAAGGTCCTTCATTGAAAAACACTTATTCAAGTAGGCCTTAATGTTGTCCAAGAATTCTATATCATTTCCCATCAAAAGTATGTCATCTACATATAATATGAGAAATGCTACAGAGCTCCCACTCACTTTCTTGTAAACGCAGGCTTCTCCATAAGTCTGCATAAACCCAAACGCTTTGATCATCTCATCAAAGCGAATGTTCCAACTCCGAGATGTTTGCACCAGCCCATAAATGGATCGCTGGAGCTTGCATACTTTGTCAGCATTCTTAGGATCGACAAAACCTTCCGGCTGCATCATATACAGACTCTTCCTTAAGATAACCGTTAAGGAACGCTGTTTTGACGTCCATCTGCCATATCTCATAATCATAGTATGCGGCAATTGCTAACATGATTCTCGACGGACTTAAGCTTCGCTACGGAGAAAAAGTCTCATCGTAGTCAATCCCTTGAACTTGCCGATAACCCTTAGCGACAAGTCGAGCTTTATAGATGGTGACATTACCATCCGGCGTCCGTCTTCTTCTTAAAGATCCATTTGTTTTCTATCGTCGCCGATCATCGGGCAAGTCACCAAAGTCCACACTTTGTTTTCATACATGGATTCTATCTCGGACTTCATGGCTTCTAGCCATTTGTTGGAATCTGGGCCCGCCATCGCTTCTTCATAGTTCGAAGGTTCACCGTTGTCTAACAACATGATTTCCGGAGACAGGGTTGCCGTACCACTGCAGTGCGGAACGTGTCCTAGTGGACCTATGAAGTTCAGTAGCAACTTGATCCGAAGTACCTTGATCATCATCATGAATTTCCTCTTTAGTTGGTGTAGGCATCACAGGAACATTTTCCTGAGCCGCACTACTATCCTGTTCAAGAGGTAGTACTTCATCGAGTTCTACTTTCCTCCCAGTTACTTCTTTCGAGAGAAACTCTTTTTCCAGAAAGGATCCGTTCTTGGCAACAAAGATCTTGCCCTCGGATCTTAAGTAGAAGGTATACCCTACGGTTTCCTTAGGGTATCCTATGAAGACGCATTTTTACGACTTGGGTTCGAGCTTTTCGGGTTGAAGTTTCTTGACATAAGCATCGCATCCCCAAACTTTCATAAACGACATACCTTAGGTTTCTTCCCAAACCATAATTCATACGGTGTCGTCTCAACGGACTTAGACGGTGCCCTATTTAAAGTGAATGTAGCTGTCTCTAGAGCGTATCCCCAAAATGATAGCGGTAAATCGGTAAGAGACATCATAGATCGCACCATATCCAATAGAGTGCGACACTGACGTTCGGACACAATTGCTATTACCGAGGTGTTCCAGCGGCGTTAGTTGTGAAACGATTCCACATTTTCTTAAGTGTGTACCAAATTCGTGACTTAAATATTCTCCTCCACGATCTGATCGTAAGAATTTTATCTTTCGGTCACGTTGATTCTCTACTTCATTCTGAAATTCCTTGAACCTTTCAAAGGTCTCAGACTTGTGTTTCATCAAGTAGACATACCCATATCTACTCAAGTCATCTGTGAGAGTGAGAACATAACGATATCCTCCATGAGCCTCAACGCTCATTGGACCGCAGCACACATCGGTATGTATGATTTCCAACAAGTTGGTTGCTCGCTCCATTGTTCCGGAGAACGGAGTCTTGGTCATCTTGCCCATGAGGCATGGTTCGCATGTGTCAAATGATTCATAATCTAAAGACTCCAAAAGTCCATCGACATGGAGCTTCTTCATGCGCTTGACACCAATGTGACCAAGGCGGCAGTGCCACAAGTATGTGGGACTATCGTTATCAACTTTACATCTTTTGGTATTCACGCTATGAACATGTGTAATACTACGCCGAGATTTATTAAGAATAAACCATCGACCATCTGAGCATGACCATAAAACATATCTCTCATATAAATAGAACAACCATTATTCTCGGATTTAAATGAGTAGCCATCTCGCATTAAACGAGATCCAGATACAATATTCATGCTCAAACTTGGCACCAAATAACAATTATTAAGGTTCATAACTAATCCCGTAGGGTAAATGAAGAGGTAGCGTGCGACGGCGATCACATCGACTACGGAACCATTCCCGACGCCAAGATCGTCACCTCGCCCTTCGCCAGCCTCCGCTTATTCCGCAGCTCCTGCGTGAGTTACAAATATGAGCAACGGCACCGTATCAAATACCGGGGAGTTACTACGAGTCTCGGTAAGGTACACATCAATTACATGTATATCAAATATACCTTTGGTGTTGCCGGCCTTCTTGTCCGCTAAGTATTTGGGGCAGTTCCGCTTCGATGACCCTTCCCTTGCAATAAAAGCACTCAGTCTCGTGCTTGGGTCCATTCTTTGACTTCTTCCCTAAGAACTTTCTTGCAGGCGCGGCAACCTCCTTGCCGTCCTTCTTGAAATTCTTCTTACCCTTTCCCTTCTTGAACTTAGTGGTCTTATTGACCATCAACACTTGATGTTCTTTCTTGATTTCAACCTCGGCTGACTTCAGCATAGAGAATACTTCAGGAATGGTCTTTACCATCCCCTGCATATTGTAGTTCATCACAAAGCTCTTGTAGCTTGGTGGGAGCGATCGGAGGATTCTGTCAATGACCGCCTCATCGTGGAGGTTAATATTCACTGGGTCATACGGTTGTGCAACCCGGACATCTTGAGAATGTGCTCAACGATGTAACTATTTTCCTCCATATTACAACTATAGAACTTGTCGGAGATGTCATATCTCTCGACCGGGCGTGAGCTTGGAAAACCAGTTTCAGCTCTTGAACATCTCATATGCTCCGTGATGCTCAAAACGCTTTTGGAGCCCGGTTCTAAGTCAGAAAGCATGCCGTGACCGAACGAGGGAGTAATCGTCAGCACGAGACTGCCAAGCATTCATAATGTCTTGGTTCTCTGGGACGGGAGCATCACCTAGCGGTCCTTCTAGGACATATTGTTTCCTGGCAGCTATGAGGATGACCCTCAAGTTCCGGACCCAGTCCGTTATAGTTCTTGCCGTCATCTTTCAGCTTGGTTTTCTCTAGGAACGCGTTGAAGTTCAAGTTGACATGAGCGTTGGCCATTTGATCTACAAGACATGTCATTCAAAAGTTTTAGACTAAGTTCATGGTAATTAAGTTCATCTAATCAAATTATTTCAATGAACTCCCACTCAGATTAGACATCCCTCTAGTCATGTAAGTGTTACACGATCCGAGTCGACTAGGCCGTGTCCGATCATCACGTGAGACGGACTAGTCATCGTCGGTGAACATTCTCATGTTGATCGTATCTTCCATACGACTCGTGTTCGACCTTTCGGTCTCCGTGTTCCAAGGCCATGTCTGCACATGCTAGGCTCGTCAAGTTAACCCTAAGTGTTTTGCGTGTGTAAAACTGTCTTACACCCATTGTATGTGAACGTAAGAATCCATCACACCCGATCATCACGTGGTGCTTAGAAGCGACGAACTTTAGCAACGGTGCACACTTAGGGAGAACACTTCTTGAAATTGTTGTAAGGGATCATCTTATTTACTACCGTCGTTCTAAGTAAACAAGATGTATAAACATAATAAACATCACATGCAATTATATAGTAGTGACATGATATGGCCAATATCATAAAACTCCATTGATCTCCATCTTCGGGGCTCCATGATCATTTTGTCACCGGCATGGCACCATGATCTCCATCATCATGATCTCCATCATCGTGCCTCCATGAAGTTGTCACGCCAACGACTACTTCTACTACTATGGCTAAACGCGTTTTAGCAATAAAGTAAAGTAAGTTACATGGCTTTCTTCAATGACACGTAGGTCATACAAAAATAAAGACAACTCCTATGGCTCCTGCCGGTTGTCATACTCATCGACATGCAAGTCGTGATTCCTATTACAAGAACATGATCTCATACATCACAATATGTCATTCATCATTCATCACAACTTGGCCATATCACATCACATGTCAATTGCTGCAAAACCAAGTTAGACGCCCTCTAATTGTTGTTGCATCTTTTACGTGGCTGCAATTGGGTTCTAGCAAGAACGTTTTCTTACCTACGAATAACCACAACGTGATCTTGTTAACTTCTATTTACCCTTCATAAGGACCCTTTTCATCGAATCCGCTCCAACTAAAGTAGGAGAGACAGACACCCGCCAGCCACCTTATGCAACTAGTGCATGTTAGTCGGTGGAACCGGTCTCACGTAAGCGTCGTGTAAGGTTGGTCCGGCCGCTTCATCCCACAATACCGCTGGAAGCAAGATAAGATTAGTAGCGGCAAGTAAGTTGACAAGATCCACGCCCACAACTAAATTGTGTTCTACTCGTGCAAAGAGAACTACGATAGACCTAGCTCATGATGCCACTTTGTTGGGGGAACGCTGCAGAAAATTAAAATTTTCCTACGGTTTCACCAAGATCTATCTATGAGTTCATCTAAGCAACGAGTCAAGAGAGAGAGTTTGCATCTACATACCACTTGTAGATCGAGCACGGAAGCGTTCGAGGGAGTGGTGATGATGGAGTCGTTCCCAACGTGATTCCGATCACCCGATGACCAAGCTACCGAAAGGACAGCACCTCCGTGTTCAACACACGTGCGGGACGATGGCGTCTCCTCCGCCTTGATCCAGCAAGGATGAAGGAGAGGTTGAGGAAGACAACTCCAATGGCAGCACGACGGCGTGGTGCAGTTGGTGCGACAATTCTCCGACAGGCTTCGCCAAGCTCAGCGGAGAAAGAGAGGTGTTGGGAGGGAGGGGCTGCGCCTTCAATGGTGTGTGCAGCCCTCCCCCCACCCCTCTATTTATAGGAGGAGAGGGAAGGGGCCGGCCATCTAGGGAAACCCTAGATGGGGCGGCGGCCAAAGGGAGGAGGGAGGGTGGCTTTCCCCCCAAGCTAGGCGCCCCTTTAGGGTTTCCTCCCCATGCCCCTAGCCGCATGGGCCTAGGTGGGAGGTGCGCCCAGCCCACCAGGGGCTGGCTCCCTCTCCCACACAGCCCATGTGGCCCCGGGAGGTGGCCCCTCCCGTGGACCTCGGAACCCTCCCGGTGGCCCCGGTACATTACCCAGTATACCCTCGAAACTTTCTCGGAGTCCGCTTTAACCACTTTCCATATATAAATCTTTACCTCCGGACCATTCCGGAACTCCTCGTGACGTCCGGGATCTCATCCAGGACTCAACAACATTCGGTAATCACATACTTGTCTTCCTAATAACCCTAGCGCCACCGAACCTTAAGTGTGTAGACCCTACGGGTTCGGGAGACATGCAGACATGACCGAGACGACCTCAGGTCAATAACCAACAGCGGGATCTGGATACCCATGTTGGCTCCCACATGTTCCTCGATGTTTTCATCGGATGAACCACGATGTCAAGGGTTCAAGCAACCCCGTATTCTATTCCCTTTGTCAGACGGTATGTTACTTGCCCGAGACTTCGATCGTCGGTATCCCAATACCTCGTTTAGTCTCGTTACCGGCAAGTCACTTTACTGCACCGTAATGCATGATCCCGTGACTGCACACTTGGTCACTTTGAGCTCATTATGATGATGCACTACCGAGTGGGCCCAAGTGATACCTCTCCGTAACACGGAGTGACAAATCCCTGTCTCGATCCGTGTCAACCCTACGGACACTTTCGGAGATACCGTAGTGCACCTTTATAGTCACCCGATTACGTTGTGACGTTTGATACACCCAAAGCACTCCTACGGTATCCGGGAGTTACACGATCTCACGGTCTAAGGAAGAGATACTTGACATTGGAAAAGCTCTAGCAAAATGAACTACACGATCTTTGTGCTATGCTTAAGATTGGGTCTTGTCCATCACGTCATTCTCCTAATGACGTGATCCCGTTGTCAATGACATCTGATGTCCATAGTCAGGAAACCATGACTATCTGTTGACCAACGAGCTAGTCTACTAGAGGCTTACTAGGGACGTATTGTAGTCTATGTATTCACACGTGTATTACGATTCCGGACAATACAGTTATAGCATGAATAAAAGACAATTATCATGAACAAGAAAATATAATAATAATGCTTTTATTATTGCCTCTAGGGCATATTTCCAACAGCCACGCCCCTTGGAGACCGGCGCCGCCAGCTGGGCCATCCCAGACGCCGAGGCGACGAGCACCGCGCCTGTTGGGTGGGTGCGAGGAGGCGGCACAGGCCCGCTGAACCAGGCGCTTCGACGCTCAGCGGTTATGAGCCGAGGGCGACGCCATCCAGAACTGCACCAAGGCGCATCTGGCGTCGCGAGCAGCCGTCCGGGTATGCTTTCTTCTTTTGACTTTGTTTTTCTTGTTCTTCTCTGTGGAGGCCAACAAGCACTCCAATCGGGTGTAGTCCCCGAGTTGTAAAGTGCTCGGAACTCCATCTGTGAGTTCCAAATATTTACCTTTGTCTAAAATACTTATCACAGGAGTATCACAACCTCCGCGTCACTGCCTTCAACCGCAATGTTGAGGAGCTGGGCAAGCGGACTGCCGACTTGTCGGAGAGCCGGAATGAGTCCTCCTTCTTCTTCACGGGGGCGCGCTGGCGCACCCACGGGCCATAGTCCCCGAGATTCAGGCCGACTGCTGAGCAGTCGGGCCGGATCTTCCCGGCGACCTTCTTTGTTGACGACTTAACGTCCTTTTTCTTTTTATTCTTCAGAAGCCAATGCCACTCTTCAGCAGTAGCTGGGCGAATCCAACACCGCCTTGCGTGCCAAGGGGGATGAGTCCAGCAAGCTCGCCGCAGAGCATGACCTGCTGGCTACGCAGCTGGCGGAGCAAAGGGAGCTGCTTAAGAAGGCACAGGACGAGGCGGAGAAGAAAGAGACTGCTCTTCTGGCCGAGTTCGAAAGCGAGCGCTCCTCCTGGACCGACAAGGAGGCACTGCTGACCTCCGGCTTCCATGAGATCGAGGACATCGTCGACGGTGAGTTTCTTTACTTTCTTTCTTTGAGCCGCTGACTATAGGTCGAGCTGACTCTTGATTTTTTGACTTGCTTCTTTTTTGTCTTGGCAGACTTCTTCCCTGGCCACACGCAGGCGGTCACTCAAGCCATCGAGGCTGATCGTGAGACGCGGAGGGCAAATGGTGCGGAGATTGCCGCCAACGCCCCCCGGACCCTTGATGAGCAGCTTCTGAGCATCGAGTCTCGTCTGCGGCCGGCCCATTGGATGTTGCGCCGGCTTCAACGTGTCGGCGCCCAGGCGATTGCTGCCTGTGGCGGACATGCCGGTTCTGCGACTCAGTCGGATCGCCGACCGGCCGGAGGTCGCGGCTGGCCGCCTTGAGGCTCGAGGGTTCTCGCCCGGCCGGAGCGCCGGGCCTTGGAATTCGTCAAGGCGTGGTATCCAGGGCTGGACCTGGACCGGCTGGCCGCGTTCCGGTCAGAGGCCTAGGCGGAGCTGATAGCCGTGGAAGATGCCCTCGTCGAGCGTGCGGCGGCGATCGCCGACTACACAGACACCAACGTCTTCATCCCTGAGCGGGCTGAAGACGGCGGGGAGGCGCCGCCGGAGTGGTTCGGGATGAACCCGGATTATGACGAGGACTTGGCGGAGGTGATCGGCTCCAGCGCCGAGGAGGAAGGCGAGACGGAGGACGGAGGTGAGACGGAGGCGCCAGAAGACGGAGCGGGCGACCAACCTCAGCTCGACCGTGCCTCCAACAACGAGCCGCGCCCGACCGAGCCGGCTGCCGCCGGAGACGATCAAGCCGAGATCGCCTGACCGGCCGCCTGGCGCCGACATCGCCATCTCTTTCGACCTCCGAACCCGTCTGCCGCTTCCTAGGCTGCCGTCTTGCCTTTATTTTATCTCGCTTTAGTAGTCTTTGAAGAACTTGTTAATTCGCACAATTCCACCCGTGGGGTGTATTTTGAACTTCTGCTTGAAGATTCGGCCAAGGGCCTATGTTATGTAAATATTTATCCGAATTCTATCTTTCCTTGCTCATTGCTCCTTTGGCTTTTTCCTTTGCCGCCTTCGCTTAGTCGCCGCCTTGCCCGATCGGACAACCGCTTACGTGGACTGCCAACAGTATCAAATGCTTGGCTACCTTAGGGAAGGCAAGTACTTGGCCATTTTTAGAGTCTTTTAACAAGTTGGATAGAAAGCGGCAAGCCGACTACTCAAGAGTCGGCTTTGCGAAGAGAGGCTGGAAGCCGGCTTAAGCTATGTTTATGCTTTGAGTCCTTAGCCATTTTTCATGTGGGCGCCCATTCTTCCTTACTCCTGCCCACCAAACAGTCGCTCATGAGCTGCTTCTGACGGGGAGGCGGCTTAGGCACCACACACTACTTGTCCGACTGCAGGAAGCATTCCATAGCGCGAGGCGGCGAGTCCCCGGGCCGACTAGTCGAACCCGGTGCCAAGCGGCATAACAAAAAGTAGCATACTCGAAGGCATAATTCTTATCATATAGATAACAAAAAGGGCAGTCCCCGAGCTCGTCTCGGGGGGCCCGAAGTCTTGGTACTTTAATACAAAGGGTAGCGTGGTACATACTGCATCAAGCTGTAAAATCTTCGGAGAAGATTTGCATTCCATGGCCGTTCCTCTCTTTGCCGGAGTCGTCCCTCTTGCGTGCTCGGGGCTTCGAAAGGCCGATCGTAGTAGGAGTCGTTGCTCAAAGACTTTGTCGATAATGAAGGGGCCTTCCCAAGGCGCCGACAGCTTGTGCTGGCCGGCTGTTCGCTGGATCAGTCGGAGCACAAGGTCGCCCTCTTGGAAAGATCTCGGCCTAACCTTCCTGTTGTAGTATCGGCGCAGGCTCTGCTGGTAGATGCTGGACCGGCTGAGTGCCAACAGCCGGCCCTCTTCCAGCAGATCGACGCCATCTTGACGTGCTTCTTCTGCTTCCTCCTCGGTGTACATGGTGACTCGCGGGGAGTCGAACTCTATGTCCATTGGGATGACGGCTTCAGCACCGTAGACGAGGAAGAAAGGTGTGAAGCCGGTTGACCTGTTTGGAGTCGTGCGCAGACTCTAGAGGACGGCTGGCAATTCATCAAGCCAACAGCCGGCCGACCGCTCCAGTGGTTCGACCAGTCGAGGCTTGATGCAGACAGGATGAGGCCATTTGCTCGCTCCACCTGGCCGTTTGACTGCGGATGGGCGACGGACGCTAAGTCCAGTCGGATGCCCTGTGTCGCGCAGAAACGGGCCAAGGCGCCTTTGGCAAAATTTGTGCCATTGTCGGTGATGATGCTGTGTGGTATGCCGTACCGAGTCGTGATGTCGGAGATGAAAGTCACTGCAGTCGGACCATTCAACTTCTTGATGGGCTTTACTTCTATCCACTTGGTGAACTTGTCCACCGCGACAAGTAAGTGAGTTAGGCCGCCTCGTGCTGTTTTGAATGGTCCCACCATGTCCAGGCCCCAAACCACAAAGGGCCAGGCGATGCGGATAGTCTTGAGTGCGGAAGCCGGCTGATGCGGCTTGGAGCGGAACTTCTGGCATCCCTTGCATTTTTGGACTAATTCCTTGGCCTCTTCTAGGGCAGTTGGCCAGAAGAAACTGTGTCGAAAGGCTTTGGCGACGAGTGCTCTTGAGGCCGCATGGTGGCCCTTTTCGCCTTGGTGGATGTCTTTGAGAATTGCTTGGCCTTGCTCGCTTGGCCTTGTATTTGGTAGACACCAGTGACGCTGCACCTGACCAGCTCTCTGTTGACTATGGTGTAGGCTGCCGCTCGGCGTTGTACTTGCCGAGCCAAGATTTCATCGGTTGGCAGCTCTTTGCTCACTAGGAACTTGAGGATGGGCTGGGCCCATGAGGGTGCTGCTATTTCTTCAACTGCCAGTACTGCGACTTGGACGAGGGCGGCTGGGCTGGGAGGCGGCGGGCTGGAGTCCGCGGCCGCTTGCTGGATTGATGAAGTCCCCGAGCCGACTGGTCCAGTCCCCGGGCCGAGCTCTGGAGTCTTCAGACTGGTCTCCGCAGTCCCCGGGCCGGGTTCTGAAGTCCCCGGGCCGGCTTCGACTGCGGCGTTCTTGGAGCCATCTGTAAGAATTCTCGTGCCCGTCTTTGGGGCTCTTGAGTCGGATCCGACTTCTTCTGTGGGGAGCCGACACAAAGATGGAGTCTGATTACAGTGAAGGCTTGACAGATGGCTTGAGGAGGTGTCAAGGGCGACGCCGGATGGTATTGCTTGGCGGGTGGAGCCGATTCATGCTGTGGTGTTCGCTTGGTCGTTGTCATTTCTTGGCACGTGAAGGAACTCACACCCCTCGAAATATCCGCTGAGTTACTGTACAAGGAAACGGTAGCTCGCCATGTTTGCATCTTTGGCGTCCCAATCGACAGATGACTGCTGGACCACTAAATCGGAGTCGCCATAACATAGGATCCGGCGAATGCCAAGTTCTTTGGCAAACCGGAGCCCGTGAATGAGCGCCTCGTATTCGGCGACGTTGTTGGAGGCGGCGAAATGGATTTGCAGCGCATATTTGAGCTTGTCGCCTTTGGGGGAAGTGAGGACAACGCCGGCTCCCAAGCCGGTGCGCATCTTGGAGCCATCGAAATGCATCCGCCAATGGGCGGAGTCGGGCGCTGGCGGCAGGTACTGGGTCTCGGCCCAATCGACGAGGAAGTCGGCCAGTGCTTGCGACTTGATGGCGGCGCGGGGCTGGTAGTAGATGGTGTAGGGAGCCAGCTCTATGTCCCATTTGGCCACTCGGCCAGAAGCATCTCGGCTTTCGATGATCTCAGCTAGTGGGGCTGTGCAAACCACAGTGATTGGATGCTCTTGAAAGTAAGGCTTCAACTTCTTGGCGGCAAAGTGCACGTTGTAGCACATCTTCTGGTAGTGGGGGTAGTTCTGCTTGGAGGTCGACAAGATTGCCGCAGTAATATACCGGTCTTTGGACAGGTAGCGCCTTGCCTTCCTCCTCATGCGTTCAACTACAATGATCAGGTTGACTACCCGGTGGTGGCGGCAATGTACAGGAGCATGGGCTCTTTAGGAGTCGGGGCCGCCAGCACAGGGGGAGTAGTCAACATTTTCTTCAACTGGAGAAAAGCTCCGTCCGCCTTGTGGTTCCATTCAAAAAAGGTGGTCTTCTTCATGAGCTGGTATAAAGGGAGAGCTTTCTCGCCCCGCCGACTGATGAATCGGCTGATGGACGCCAAGCAGCCGGTGAACTTTTGCACATCTAGCAGTCGGCTGGGTACCTCCATCCTCTCGATGGCCTTGATCTTTATAGGGTTACACTCTATGCCGCGTTCAGAGACCAGGAAGCCAAGGAGTTGGCCGGCTGGTACTCCAAAGACGCACTTCTCAGGGTTGAGCTTGATCTGGAATCGGCATAGGTTCTCAAAGGTTTCATTGAGGTCTTCCAGCAGGTTTCCACGCTTTTCCGTCTTCACCACCACATCGTCCACGTAGACGTGGGCGTTTCTGCCGAGTTGCTTGAGGAGGCACTTCTGCATGCAACGCTGAAAGGTGGCGCTGGCATTCCTCAAGCCGAACGTCATGGTCAGGTAGCAGAAGCCTCCAAATGGCGTGATGAAGGCGGTCTTCAGTCTGTCAGATCTGGTGATATCCTGAATATGCATCTAAGAAGCCCAACAACTCGCATCCGGCTGTGGAGTCTATCACCTGATCAATTCTCGGCAGAGCGAATGGGTCCTTGGGGCAAGCTTTGTTGAGGCTTGTGTAGTCAATACACATCCGCCACTACTTGTTCTTCTTCAGCACCAGGACTGGGTTTGCTAACCATTCCGGAAAAAAACACTTCCATAATGAAGCCGGCGGCTAGGTCGGGCTATCTCTTCTCCAACAACTCTTCTCTTCTCTCGACAAAGCGGCGCAAGGGCTGCTCGACGGCTTCACATCAGATCGGACATGTAACTTGTGCTCGGCGAATTTGGCTTGCAGACACCTGGCATGTCTTTAGGGGACCATGCGAAGATGTCTCGATTCTCATGGAGGAAATCGACGAGCTCGCCTTCCTATTTGCTGTCAAGGTTTGCACCTATGACAGCGTACCTCTCTGGGTGCTCCGGGTCTAAGGGTATCTTCTTCGTTTCTTTGGCCGGCTTGAATGAACCCTCAGCTTCCGACTCCTTGGGGTTGGGCGATATCTCGGGCTGCTTGCCGGCCATCGCGACAACCCGATCAAGAAGCCGCTTCTCAGCTGCGATCACCAGGGACTCGGCTAGCCGACTGCTTTCAGCAGCCAATGAAGCGACTTTCTGTAGTCGCCGGCTATGGTCAGAATCCCCTTGGAACTCGGCATCTTCATCTTGAGGTAGGCGTAGTGGGGGACCGCCATGAACTTGGCCAAAGCAGGTCGGCCAAGCAACGCATGGTACAGACTTTCGAGGTCCACCACTTCAAACCAAACCGGCTCTCGGCGGAAATTATCTTTGTCTCCAAAGAGGACGTCTATCAGGATCTTGCCGATTGGTGAGCAGGAAAGGCCAGGAACAATGCCATGGAACATAGTCCGGCTGTTCTGAAGCTGTCTTGCTTGATTCCTAACTTCTCCATGGTATCCTTGTACAGGATGTTGATGCTACTGCCTCCGTCTATCAGCACTCGCGAGAAGCGAGCGGCCCGCCTATCTGTGGCAAAGGTGGCACCCAAGACCAGGCGTAGGAGCCCGGACTCGGCATCACCTCTGGGTGATCAGCTCTGCTCAACCGATAGGCTTCTCGGACCATTGCATGAACTCCGAGTATCTCGATGCTACCTGCATTCACCTCTTGTCTGCTACCGCTGCTGCGTCGATCGTCACCACACCGGTGAACACCACATAGGCTCCGTGCTCTTCTGGTACTCATCTTGTATCATACCGATCGGCTCGACAGCCGGCTGCCGGGCGGCGGTGGAGGCGGGCGGCCCAAAGCGGGGAGGCAGGAGGCCGTCTCCTTGGCGATCTGGTGAGCGGTGGCACTTCCGGGTGGTGTGGTTTGGCGGCTTCGCGCTGCTGTGGAACTTGCAGGGACCATCTAGAGTCTGCTCGTAAGAGAAGGCCGGCAACCAGTTGGACTTGCCGCCTTTCTGTCGCTTGGTCGGAGGCTGCCCCTCCGGCTGCTGGTCTTCGACTTTCGCAACCTGCCGGCTGCGGGGCCTTGCGCTTGTGATCGTTCTGTTGTTGTCGCAGACTGGCGTCTCTAGCCGGAGTTCTGGGAGCCTGAGGGGCCACTTTGCCGGTCGCACTAACTTGAATCTCCGCCTTCATGGAGGAGTCGGCTGTGGCATACTTGTCTGCTATGATGAACAGCTCGTCGAGGGTCTCCGGCTCGTCGCAAAGGAGCTTGTTCTTGAGGAGGGTGCCTTCTCTGCACCCAGCAGTGAAGTACTCGATAGCCTGCACCTCGTGCACGCCTCGCATGAGAGTTCGAAGCTCGGCCCAGCGTGAGGTAGTCGCGAGTTGACTCGTTGGGGCCTTGCACGCACAAGGAAAGCTGGCGAGGTTTGGGAGGTCGCTTATACGTGCTTGTGAAGTTGCGGACGAAGGCTTCGTGAAGTCGACCCAGCTGTTGATGCTGCGGGCTTCAGTTGTTCAACCATGTCCGGCCATGCCCTCGAGCATGAGTGGAACATACTTTACGGCAACACGCTTGTTGCCGTTCGCTATGTTGACGGTCGTGGAGTAGTCAACCAGCCCGATCTTCCGGCTTCACGGAGCCGGCGTGCCAGACGGCATATCTCGGGGAGCGTGAACCCTTTGGGAAAGGGCTCGTCTCGGATGCGAGGTCCCAAACAGGCGGACCTAACTCGTCTTCTTCTTCCAGTGCTGTGGATCGGTGGAGTCGGTCGATCCGGTGGTCGGCGTCATTTTCTCCGACTCTCTCGGCGGCCAAAGGCGGTCGCCGAGAGTCGGATGCTCGACGGGTGGCGGGAGACTCGCCTTTCTTTGCGAGGAGGAGGAGGTAGATAGTCGCCCCGCCGTTCCATCGCTCTTGGGCGGCCCGTCTTGGTCGCGCCGATGGTGATGCGAGTCCGACTGGCTGACAGCCGGATCCTTGTCTTTTCTTCCGCGGACACCACCGGGCCGGTGTCCGAGACGCCGCGCTTGATCTCGGGCGGGAGGCGGAGTCGTTGTTTTGTCGTTGCAGGCGCCTACGTGCGGCAGCCGGCTTCATTACATGCGGCGGCAGCGTCGAGGAGCTCTTTGGACTCGGCTCCATCATCAGCGGCGCTCTTCACCCTCGAAGTTGTCAGCTTCGTCCGCCGCCGCCGCTTTGGCGGCGCGGATGTTCTCCGGCGTGGTGTACACAGGGCGATTGGCCCCGAACAGGTTGGCGATGGCCACGCTGCGCTGCTAGACCGCGCCTAGGCGGCTAGGCCCAGTTGGGGCCGGCGAGCCGCCCACAGCGCGATCCATCTCACGCTGGTAGGCTTCTGACAAGCGTCTCATGCTTGCCAGCTTCTTCGCGCCTTCGACGAGCTGAAGGCGGCGCGCCTCCAGCGTCTCGGCGTCAGCGTCTTCCGGAATAGGCGCGGTCAGGTCTTGCAGAGCCGCGTCGAGTGGGTCATGAGCTCCTTCGCCGGAATGCTCGCCATGACCGATGACGAGCACCTCTGTGACGGTGCTTCCGCCGCTCTCCGCGCGAGGGAGCGGCTCGTCGTAGACCACCACATTGGTGGGGAACGCGTCGAGCGACGCGGTGTCGGAGTCGACCAGCATTGGGTCGGTGCAGCCTACGGACTCCAAGTCCGCGGCAGGCTCGCCGGCGACGTGGAGTTGGTCAAGAAGGCTCGCGAGGAGGCTCTCGGGGCCGCCCGTGCCTGCATCGGATGCAGGCTCATCGGAGAGGCGAACCTCGCCGACAAGTTCGGCGAGGCAGCTCATCGCTGCTAAGCGATCTCGGGCCCGCACAAGGCCGTCGGCGCAGATTCCGCTGGCATGCCGGGCTGGCTGCGCCGCTGTGGGAGAAAAAGGGTTCCCGTCCAGAGCAGGTCTCCGGACGACGGTGCACCTCGCCCCACGGTGGGCGCCAAATGTCGAGGGTTGGGTGCGACATATGCCAAGGGATGACTTATCATGGTGGGGGCGAGTAGAACGTCGCCGGTGCCTGGAAACGGGATGAGGCAAAGACATGCACGCCGGCGGATCTTACCCAGCTTCAGGGCTCTCCGTGGAGATAACATCCCATCGCTGCTCTGCTGGGTCTCCGCATGATCACTATGGCAAAGTGGGTACAAGGTTGCTCCTTGAGCTGTTCGGGGTGAGGAAGAAGAAGGGCACGGCTAGCTCTCCTCTTCCCTCTATGTGTGTCTAAAACTATCAGTGTCCAACCCTTTGCATGGGTGCCCCGGGGGGTTTATATAGGCCTACCCTGTGGGTACAATGGTAATCCAACCGGGCGCTGGTCCCACTGCTCGCATCTCTCGTGCCGCCGTCTTCTCCGGCTGAGGGCCGGGCCGACGGCCCGGCATGGAGCCGACAGGCCTTGTCCGCCGTAGCGGGTCTTGCCGGCTGCGGATTATCGTAGCCGTGCCTCTATTGACGCCGGCTTGGTCATGGGGTCATGGCAACAGCAGTGTCGCCCGCTTTGTCGAAGCGATCATTGCCATTCCCCGCCTTGTCTCGGGTTAATGGCGTGCGGGGCCCGTGGGAGGGCTAGCCGACTCACGGGGCCGACTCCCAACGGGTCCGTCTTGTGGCGCTCTCGCCGTCTTCTCAGATCCTCACGACAAAGCGGGTCCCACCGTCTCTAGGTCGCATGCAGACAGCCGTCGTGGGGCAGGCGCCGCCCACGGGTTGATGTCGTGGCTGGCATGGCAACAAAGGTTGCCGGATGGAGATCTCCGTTGGTACGGCGCATCAGGCCATGCCCGCCTTCGCGAACGAGGCGAGAATGGGCCGTGCGGTGGCCGTACCCGCCCGCCCATTATTGCGAAGGCAGGGAGGTAGTCGGAGTCGCGGGCCGACTCCCCATAGCCGGCTTCTCTGGAAGCCGCCAGTTAGGAGTCGGCTTATCTCGAAGTCGTCTCTGGGACTCCGCCGTGAGGGGCAGTCAGCGGCCTTGCCGCCGACTCTCAAAAAGCGGCTCTTCATCTTGGGGTCTTGAGGGACGCAGCCTGCCCCGATGTCTTGAAAGGTTCAGGGGCTCGGGTTAGCCTACCCGTGGCCCATTACTCCGACACCGGTTTCATTCCAACAACTTGGAGGCAAATTATCATGTATTATTAGCCACCGTCTGCACCGGACGGCTCAATGGGCAGGCGCACAAGTCACCGCCACTACAGTCCGGTTAAACTTCAAACATCCAGTTGGAAGGAACCATTGGCCGAGTTGCTGACATGGCTCATACGAGATCATTTATAACCCACCGCAGTCACCTCAACATTCTGTGGATTCATATCGCGCTATCAACGCCAATGATATACACCTTCTGCTATGGTCAAATATGGAGAATCTCAAAGACAACTCCTCGAGCCGCCTTGAGACTCGGGGGCTACATGAACATGGCTCAGTAAATGTTGCCAGTTTAAAGGTCGTTAGAAAATTTCCGGCTCAAAATGAAGAATTCTGGTTCAAAATCCGGTTCAAGAGAAATCTGTCTCTCACAAAGATTTGAAAGCTCTCAATATCCGGTTTAAAACCGGCTCAAGAAGAATTTATATCTCGCAAAGCTCGAGTTCTCGGGAAAAAATTAAAGGGACCAAAGAGAGTCTGTTGCAAAGCACAACTCAAACATAGGTACCCCGCTTCAATGACCATTGGGGGCTGATCGTATTCGAATCTAGCTTAACCCCTTTGGGTCCGACCCTGATCGTATTCGAATCAGAGTCGTTAAATATTCTCAAGGTCACTTGGGGGCTTCCTGTTGAAACATAGGTTGTATTCGAACCAAAGAGAACATAGCTGTTGGTACCCTCTTGACCGGCACAATGCCAAACTCACTAGGGGGACTTCTTGATCGTATTAGAATCATAGCTAAACCTCTTTTGGGTCCGACTTTGATAGTATTTGAATCAGAGTCGTTAAAAAACTCTCAAGGTCATTTGGGGGCTTCCTGTTCAAACATAGATCGTATTCGAACCGAAGAGAACATAGCTGGCGGTACCCTCTTGATCGGCGCAACGCCAAAGCCACTAGGGGCTACATGATTTGTATTCGAATCCTAGCTTAACCCCTTTGGAACGGTTTACTGATCGTATTCGAATCAGAAGCCTCGATTTTTCTTTCTATTTGGCTTAAGTTTTTTGAACACAATCTTTGATTTTGTCTTGAGACTTTTTGGTTCAGAATCTAAGTATAAGTGTGGTTTAAATTTAACCCGGCTTGACTTCGCATCATAAGTCGCCAGCATATGACAATCATAAACATTTGGAAGTTTTGGCTTCTAAAAGATTGGGTTATCACCCTTACTGCACAGGTATCATAAGCCATCAGTACGATTCAATATCACATGTATGATATTGTTTATACATGATTATGTTTAAACCGGCCCTGGCTATGGACTTTAAGTCGCTGGTCTATTTTGGATTGCGCCATTGGAATCATGCGCTTATCAATCATTGGATTATTGCCCTTATTAGATACGGCGATGTAAGCCGGCAGTATGAGCCAATTTCTACAGGTATGTTTTCCTGATTATATAAATATGCGAGGTTGGATAACCCACCCTGGCTTTTGACGTTAAGTCACCAGTATGTTTAGGCTTGAATGGCCTTAAACCTAGTCTTTTCCATAATTGCATAAAGACTATATTATGTTTGGGTTGTTACCTACCCTGGTTTTGACGTTCAGTCGTCAGGGCATATGTTGTTTAAAACTCTGTGCAGGATTTGCAGAAATATGACTTATATAAATGATTAACTTCAAGCTCATTATCAAAATTGATGCTTCAAAATGATTATCCGTTCTGAATTTTTTCAAAGGCTATAAGCCTGCGGGTCATAAAAATTCCGGCTTACAATGGAGGCATATTAAATCGCCATTGGTTAAGAGCCGCCGGGTATTTAAACTCCGGATTTGCTTGTCAACAGATAAGGTATTCAAAGTCTCTTTGGCGCAATGACTATTATTTTATCAATGGATGTGATTTATTCTACAATGGAAGGAATAGTCCCGAGTCGCTACAGGCTTACGACCCGATACTTGGGGGCTACATTATTCAGATTAAGATTATATTAAGTATGCAAGTCCCATGTCATTGCCAGCATGCACCATGGCACTTGGGGGCTAATGCAAAGTCATTTTTTGGCTCACTTTATTGAAGATCCGATTCATCACATTGTAATGAGCCGGCCCTTGGGGGCTACCAATCGCTCCTATCAAAAATTCAAGGTACACAAGCCTCAGCCCATTATATTGAAAGATCCACTACTTAGTTGGTAGAGTACAAAGCTCTTAACCTTATGGACGTGGGTTCAAGCCCCACGGTGGAGATTACATCATATGATGTTATTATCAATAAATTATATAGAAAGTCCCAGCTTAGTATTATCTTACTGAGCCGGCCCTTGGGGGCTACACGTTGCTGCTCAAGTCTACATGATCATATTTACAAAGTCCCTGCTCATTATTGCATAATGACCCGGCCCTTGGGGGCTACACTGGTTGAAGTTTTTATGAGCATAAGGCAATTACAAGTCCCAGGTTGCTGCAAGCATGACAACCCGACACTTGGGGGCTACAGGTGATATACATATAAGGGACAAAAATCTTCAAATTCTCAGTTTTGAGCAGACCAGATTGACCCGGTGTCTGCAACTACCATGGCCCGGTGTCACCAATAATTATGACCAGGCGTCGGCAACAGTTATGACCCGATGCTATTAATATTTACGAGCCGACAATTTTGGCAATTATAACTCGCCAGCCTCTACATCCTTAAACCGGCGGATCACCAGATGAATCTTGAGTCCAATATGTTTATTAAGCCGGAGCTTTGGAAACCCACTCAACTGGATTATTTCTTATAATATTTCTCTATGAGAAACTAATGTTAGCAAATTGATTATGAAGCTGGTCTATTGACCCGGATTTTTTCAGAAGAAGTATCTGGATTTTTTGCATTGATAAAGTTGAAACATATCTACTAAGGAAGATTTGCTATGAGATCATGGACATATATATATCAACAAGGAAATGACAAGGACTTAACGATGATCAAATTCCGGCTCAGAAGAACCTTCGACCCGCCATATTATCTATCAAAGTTGGTCTTGTTTTGCAGGATAAGTTTACCATGGATAAATCCAAGCTAAATTGGGGGCTAATGTCGGGGATATACCCCACGGTATGACCCAGCCACACTTGACGGCTCACCAGAGACCCGAACAGACATTTGACGACTCACTGGAGACACGCCCGATCCTTAGCGACCTATTAGTGACCCGACGGGCGGGTCAGACGATCGACAAGACTCAAGCCCAGAAGGCCGGCTCATGCTATGGTGGGCGGCTTAAGAGAAAAGGCATAAGGAATATTCTCCTACAAAAGGAAGCAAGACTAGGACTCCACTTGTAATAGAGTAATCCTAATCCTACTAGGACTAGTCATGTAACCCGCCCCTCCTACTTATATAAAGAGGGGCAGGGCACCCCAAGAGGGACAAGCAAGAAAACAAATCTTTAGGGCTAGACACAACTAAAGGAGAGCCGGTTATGCGGCGTCTCCCTCATGAGCATAATGAGACCTAGCCACAAACATCATGTAGGGCTATTACCGGATGATGTTTTTCGGGGCCCGAAGTTGTCTAAATCCTTGTCTTGTGTGTTGCGTCTCTCGTTCCAATCAACCCCTCTCAAGCTACCGCATAGATGTGTTGGCCTCACGACTAAGTCTTCACACTAGGACATCTGTCGTGACAAATCCACGACAACTTGGGTGCTCTACATTATTTCCTTGGCATTGAGGTTGTTCGGCGACCCGGCGGCTCTTCCTTCATCAGCAGAAGTATGCGCATGAGCTACGCCTCACACTATATTTAATAAAGGCCGCCAATATCAGACCGACGTCGTCATGGAGGAGGCTCCCATTGAGCGATCCATTCTCTAGGGGTGGATCGACCATCCAACATTTTCGTCAGCTCGGGAGGTGGATGATTGAACGAAAGATCTTGTTTCTGCACGACACCCAGCTGACCCAGAAAATTGTGAAGCATGTTGGGAAAATGGGATAGGCCCAAATAGCAGTTTGTCCCCAAAAAGAACACCCATTAATAAAAAATAAAAATACCTTCTCATACAAGAAAAGGCAAAGAAAACATAAGTTACAACTGTCATGCCCTGAGTAATTAGACATGGTTTTCTAGGCCAGGGTTTACACTAAATAGTACAAATCTAAGTAATTAGCCATGATTTGTACTCCCTCTGTAAACTAATATAAGACCTTTTAGATATGATCTAAAAAGTCCTATATTAGTTTGCAGTGGCAGTATTAATTTTTTGACATGCAGATGCAAATGCAAAAAGTAGTAAACCATTATACCTCAAACCATGGCAACTAAAGATAGTGATTTGTCGTGAAAAATAAAATATTTCTGTGTACACACCTATGGCAAGAAAATTTCAATAGTCTAAATAACAAAAATGCCAAGATCTAAATAAGAAATTTGCCATTGTTAAATTATAAAAATGTCATTGTGTAAGTATTAAAAATTACATGCTACCTACTAAAACTATCATGGTCTTGGCATCGTTTAAATAATTAAAATGACATAGTATAAAATAAATATGACATGCTATCTGCACTAAACTACCAAGCTACCTACACTAAAACTACAAGATCTAATTAATAAAATTGTCATGCCGATAATAATAAAATTGGCATATCATTAAAAATATAAAATCGCTATCCTCTCAATTATAAAAATGTCATCCACATAATAATAACATTTTCACCCTCTTAATAACAAACATGCCATGTTAATAATAATAAAAATAACATGCTACCTACAAAAAAGTACTATGGTCTAAATAATAAAATTGCCATGGTACCTACAAAAACAACCACGGTGTAATTAATAAAAAAATCATGGACCGACTGGAAAAATGACATGGTCTAAACAAATAAAATTGCCATGCTGCCTAAAATAAAATTGCACATGGCAAGTTAAAAAAATTCTCCTCTAAAAAATGGCAAGTTTTAAAAAAAATCTCTCAATAACTTGGCAACTTTTGGTTGTATTGGCACGTTGCAAAACAAATAGGGATTTCTGTTGTTACAATTTTTTTTGTAGATTTTTTGGATTTATTTTCAAATGAAAAAACAAAATTTAATTTTTTTAGCTTCAACTGAATATAGGAGATTATCACCAAGTGTTCACAGACACCGCTTCAGCCCGAGGGGTAAGAACATCCATGGAGGTCACGAGTTCGAGTCCCCTCTTGTGCACCTTGCTGATATATATCTTGGAGAGAATAAGAATCTCTACTTCTCTATTTTATACTAATAAACAATCCAACATTATCTTTTCTACGCGCACCTAAACAAACGTCCGTGACACATTACCATCACAGGATTAAGCTCAGACGACTCAATCTGACAGCCATCATCAATCTAATCGTGATCTGGTGTACGCTTAGTAATTTATCTAGGCTGACCATACTCCACAAGGCTGAAAACCACCGCGTCCACAACCCTGCCATATATCGAGCGAGCGAATGAACGGAGCACTCTGCCACGCGACCAAAAAATAAATGAATAAATTGATTCGCGTGATTTGTGGCCTGCATGCAGCGGCGTTATTATTGATTGGTTCGGTCCGCTCAGGTATTAACGACGAATTAAAAGGGATGATTACTACCACCAAAAGAAAAGATTAGATGGAGAGAAGAGATAATAAACACATGAGGCATGCACTGGCGTATTAAAAGAAATAATTAGATTTTGAGTAGTACTAGGAAAGAGCGAAGCGGAAGCATGTGATTAAGGGATGATTAATTACACGGACGGTTTGCATTCCCGGATTATATGAGGATCACGAACAGACTAAAACCTGACTGGAGGAGTGCTAAAATTACGGGCCTGCTATTCACGTTATGTTGGCAAAAATAACGGATCTGTTGTTCACGTCATTATTCGAGGAAAATGACTCCTCTGAGCGCACGAGCGATAGGGTTTCGCCGCCGCCGCCGTCCCTTGTGCTGCTCCGCCCGCTGCAGGCCTTCAAGTCTACCTTTGTATGCCCTTGCTCGCCGTCTCCTATCCTACGTCACGGTTGTCGTTGGCTGTCGATTCTGCCATTTTCTTCCTGCTGTTGTGGGTAGGTGCTTCTCCCCTCGCCGGCAGGCGGCCTCCATCGTCAATCGTCTGTTAGTGCTGGTGATCAACTGCATGCATCCAATGGAGAAGGGACGGCGCAATAATAATCCACCCCAAAACTAGTCGAATACGAATGCAACCTCTAGGTACATTTTTTCTGTCTCTCTCTAATATTTTTCTCTCTCTCACGGTGACATATCTGCACCTTTGGTCCTTTCTTGCTGCTAATCTTCTTTCCGAGGCGAGCGCCCATGCAGTACTAGACTCAGTTGAACGATGACCATTGTCGAGAAGTGTTTGATTTTCTTCGTACATTTTGGTGACTGGATACAAATTTGATATTATTACCAAACTCATTTCATTGTTTCCTTGCAGTTTACGAATTGGATTTGCCATGCAAATCATTCTATCTAGGCGACATTTTTTCCCCCGGGAATAGGCAACATCTTTTGTTCAAGATGTATGTGGGTGTTTTCTACCGTTTTCCACTTCCCTATATGAAATATGTTGCATACATCATCCCTAGCAGGCTTAGGCAGAGAGCAACGCATATCTCTACTATGATTTTTGTATTACCTTGTTCTTTTGGGCACCATCAATAAAGAGTACAGCAGCCCAAGAATATTACCGTTTTTTGAAACGCAGGTACTCCCTCCGTCGGGAAATACTTGTCATCAAAATGGATAAAAGGAGATGTATCTAGCCATATTTTAGTTCTATATACATTCTTTTTTATTCATTTTGATGACAAATATTTTTGAACGGAGGGAGTATCAGCTCATTGACCGCATCTTAATATATTTAGATTGTCATTAACTAATGCCCATACCATCATAAGCTATGAGCAGACTCACCCAGGTGATTATTTCCTATCTGCTCTTGCCTATTCATTATCTATACTTTTGAAAAATCTAAGTTATTTTTTTTTCTCCCATGCAGTAAGTTTTTGACTTCTTCAAGACAGAAGGTATAGCAGCTCTAAGCCTGATGTAGTATTGGCGTCTAATGGGGCATTAACAAGCTGTGTATAAAATCTAATTTGCTTTCTTGGTGTCGGCTCCGAGAGGGACGAGCATCAGGTTGTGAACATTTTTATCTTCAAAACTTTTTATTGTTGGTCAGCTGTTTCCATAAAGAATTAGTCAATGTTGTTTCTCATGCATCAACTTATTTTAGTGCAGCTGAGCATCATGAGGATTTATAAAGGCTTTGGGGTTGCTAATCTGAACAACCATTATGATAAATGGAAGCACGTTCATTCATGTTTTTTAGGAAACACGTGCTTTCATCATATAAAAGATCTACAATAAGCATCATTGCCCAGCGTCTGGATATTACTCGGCTATATCTTCTTGGGTTTGTCCCTACTAACTAATTGGACTAGCCCCTTTAGTCCATGTTTTGTATCATCCAGTGCAGGTAAGTATATCTAGCAAATGAGTGCGACTGGGTTATTGAAGGCGGCCGAAGAAGCACATCCACCTTACACCTCGGCTCCGGCTGCCTTGGCTATCTTGTGAAGTATGGGTTTGTATCCTTGTAAGACTTCTTTCTATGTTGCTTTTTTTGGTTTGATTTTTGTGGTGTCCATCCTGCATGGTATCAGATGCAACTAGGAAAAATAAATGTCCCTCCATGCTTGAAAACGCATGCGTTAAGAAGCTCAGTTAGGATATAAAATAACATGCTAATAAGTCGTGTGTTGCACGTGCATGCTTACTAGTAGAGTGTAGGAAGCACATTACAGCGTTACAGGTCCTGAAAATCTACGTGGCATCGGCCGCTGGAGTCTTCCCCATGGTGAACGTTCGCCAAAAATTTTTCTCCAATACGCAAAGCAACGTTCGCCAGAAATCATTCCCGTAACTGGAAAAGCAGCAAACGCCCACGGAATTCAGACACCGACTCCTATATGAAACGTTATGCCCCACGGTTTGGCGCAAAGCTCTTTTTACCGGTGGTGGTATGTACCGGCAAGCAATCCACCACTCGTTTGTATACTGAGATTCATGCCGCCCTGCTCCATATAATAGTAAAATTTATTTTTTGATTTGAATACTATGCAATACATCTCTGACTTGAAGCAACAGGCCCACATGTGTACTTCTGTCAGTTTTTGTCATAAAAAGCTATGCTAGTTCCCATGCAGGTGCATTCATTATTTCTCCTCTCCATCTCAACAACTCCATGCCTTTTATTTTCTCTCTGACAATTTCAATCAATCATATCTTTTAAACTACAACTTTGTTTTCTAATTTTTATATATATTTGTAATTCTGATGGCAAGAACTTTAGAACAAGACCAATTTTGAATATATTTTATACTTGTTTCACTATGTGAAATAGAATATTTCAAATATATGAGCCTAATATATTTTCAAATATGTGAAGAGAATTCTAGTGATTTTTATTTCAAATATGTTTAATGGTTATTTCAGTCAGCTAAAATTGATTTCACACATTCAAAACTACTGAAATAGGTCAAATAATATCTGAAATATGCTAAAATTCTAATGAAGTATTGAAATAATATCTGAAACATGATGTGTAAATATGTGAAGTTGATATTTTTGTGATCTCTGAAATTCGTGAAATAGCAAAAATACAATTGAAATATGTTTCATAAAAGACTTGAAATCAGTTGTGTGTTAAATTGAGTGAAATCATTTTGTCGAAATAAGTTATATCCAACTTTTGAAACGAGTGAACTAAGTTTTCCGAATGAGCGGAATCTGTTTTTTGAACACAACGAAACATACCTTTTGGAATGAGTGAACCCGGTGTTTTGAATGAGTGAAACATGTTTGTTAAAATGAATGAAATCACTTTTTGAAATGAATGAAATCACTTTTTGAAATGAGTGAAACATGTTGCAAGAATTTTAAACTCGTCCGAAATGTATTCAAATAACAAGTTTCACATCTCAATTGAGTGAACACTGTCTTTGAATTGAAAGGAGTGAAATCCGTTTCTGGAAATGAGTGAAACCAATTTTTCCAAATGATTGAAATATCTGTTTTGAAATGACTGAGATAAGTACTTTGAAATGGGTGAAATAAACAAGTTAAATCATTTTTTAAGAAATGAGTGAATTTTTTTATTAGAAATGAGTGAAATATGTTGCAAGAATTTTAAACTCGTTCGAAATGTATTCAGATAACAAGTTTCACATCTAAACTGAGTGAACGCTGTCTTTGAATTGAAAGGAGTGAAATCCGTTTTTTGAAATGAGTGAAACAAATTATTTTAAATTATAGAAATATGTGTTTTGAAATGAATGAAATAAGTATTTTGAAATGAGTGAAATAAACAAGTTAAATCAATTTTTAAGAAATGAGTGAAATATGTTGCAACAATTTTAAACTCGTTTGAAATGTATTCAAATAACAAGTTTCACATCTCAATTTAGTGAACACTGTCTTTGAATTGAACATAGTGAAATCCGTTTTTTGAAATGAGTGAAACAGATTTTGTCAAATGATTGAAATATGTGTTTCGGAATGACTGGAATAAGTATTTTGAAATGGATGAAATAAACAAGTTAAATCATTTTTTAAGAAATGAGTGAAATTGTTTTATTACAAATGAGTGAAATATGTTGCAAGAATTTTCAACTCGCTCGAAATGTATTCACTTTTGATCTTATTTTAAAGATGACGTCGTCAGGAATTCAAATATATAAAAATATTTTAAAATGAAACTTTTATTTAAAAGATATCTATGAATTAATATCTTCCAAGATAAATAAAATGTTTGCCTTTTTTATGTGTTGAGTGGTCTGACAACATGCATACATGGCTAGGCTTAAAAGATGCATACTACGGTTGGGTCTGACATTGATTTGACCTAATGAACCAGATACTAGCCAAATACAACACTATACCATTGGATAGTTGGCCCACACGAAGTTAGCTGGAAGCATTTGATTGGTTGGGACTCCACCGGTAGCTACCAGCACCGGTAAAAAAACTTAGTCGCACGGCCCGGCCGGCCTTTATATATGAACGGCCCGACCGGCTCGTCATAGAACGACCGATCCATCCGATCGCACAGACTTCCCTCAAAAAAAAAATCCGATCGCACAGACGGAATCTTCCGCCGCCGCCTTGCCGGCGGCCTTGCCGTATCGGATGGCCAACTCCTTTCCGCCGGCCGATGGCCACTCCGACCAGGTTCCCATGCATCTCCCGTCCTTCTCTTAATCTTTCTTTTTTCTGTTCTGGTCCATGCGCGGACGCACGGCTGCGAACCCACATGCATGTTTTGATATGTTGTTCACCTTAATGTTGGTTTTTTTTCTCCTTAGGACTCCCCACTTGATCAATTGAGCGAATGATCTATTTTGGGCCCGATTAGTTCTGTTTTTACTAATTGGTTCGTATTTGCCTGCGGCAAGCTGGGTGACGGAATTGCGTAATTTGCTCTTTGACGATGTTTCATCACTAGTAGTAGTACATCCATTCTAACTTAATTTTGGCTGGATTGCAGCATGAGTGGACTCCGGTCGTTTTAGAGTGCAAACACATCAGGAAACCAGACGGTACTCCGCTCCGACTTCATCTTCACTGCAGGCCAAGTCGTCCAACAACTAATGCTCATCAACAACACCCAACAAACACCACCATCACCACCACCACCGACCGGCCTCGGGTGCCTCCCGAAGCGGAGCGACCAAGGTGGTACGCCTGATCAAGATGCTCTGGCCGGATGATCGCCTCGAGGACGACGAGTTCGAAGACCTGGTGGAGGATGTCACAGAAGAAGCGTGCAAATTCGGTAACCTTGTGAAGGGTGATCCCACGGCCCAGCCCCGGCAGTAATCCGGCGGTTGCTGGAGTCGGGAAGGCGTTTCTGGAATACGCGTGCCTCGACAGCTCGTCCCATTGCAGGAGGAGTATGGATCGCAGGTGGTTTGCTGGGAGGCGAATCGCTGCTGGGTTCTACCATGGAGTCATGTTTGCTGCTGGAGACTACGGCTGTGACGTAGACTGCCCCGAAGATGATGGATAAAGTATTTGGCAGTTAATTAATCTCTTATTTCTAGTGCCTATAAGACATGCACGCAGGCATGGATCTTGATCTGAAAGCACATTGTATGAATGTTCCATGTGTTATATGTAATTCAAACTAGGAAGTTCCAAGAAGAAGAAGAAGAAGAAAAAGAAGAAGAAGAAGAAGAAGAAGAAGAAGAAGAAATTGAATGATCCTATATGATTATTTTCAAGTTTGCTTGGCAGGTCATTAACAGTGCAAGTTAAAAAATAACTTGTGGCAGATCATGTGTTTACAGTAAAATCTTGTTTTTCGCTGGCAGAACTTGAGTTTCCGTCCAGGATAGGTCACACTAATGTTATCTCTAAGGGTGCCTTGATTCAAAGGAATTTTATCATTTGTGGGGATTTGAATTCTTAGTATTTTTTTCCAAAACATTGCTCATTTGATTCACATCATTGGAATCCTTAGGAACATTTTCTTACAATTCATTTGCACCCCAGGAAAAACAACATTCTATCAACTCAAAACCGTTTTCAGAATTCCTTTGTTTTCTCTATGTTATGATATACTCTTTAAGCCAGGGTTAATCTTATACTAGGATTCAAGAGGATGTGGCACTCTAGTTGTACAGGTTTTTCAATTTGCACGTCTTGAAAATACTGTGAATGGCCTCTTTGAAAAACATGCTACTAGGGTTCCTCTGACAGCCACCGGTTCCCCTCGCCTCCAGGTGCCTTTGGCACCGGGGAGGAGGGGGACCCCAGTTGGGTTGTCTTTGTAGTCTTCGGTCACCCTAACTTCAGTTAGGGTCAAGTTCATGTATCTCCCTAGTGGTGAGACGGTGGTGTCATCGACGGCCAAGAATAAATTATCCCCGTCCTATCCATGTTCCGGCGATGTTGTTCAGCATTGGCAGAGGGTATGTGGAGTTTCAGCCATGGACAAATATTGGACCTCATTTCTATCTTTGTTTTGTGTAGGTGATCGGCAGTAGGGGTGATATCGCAGCGTGTCTGTTTAGTTGGGTTCCAATGAAGGCTCAGCAAGATGGGCTTGCAGTGGGGAACTTGCGAGGTTTCTATCCCCCTCCTCTGTCTTGTTAGAGTTGGGATTATCTTCTGGTCCTTCTTAGCGCCAGCTTCTCCGGGATGGCTGATGAGGACATCAATAACATTGTTACACCCACAGCCCCTACTGCTATACATACTGGACCAATTACTAGAGCTCGCGCACGCCAATTAAATTATCAGGTACTTTCATTTCTTGGTAATGATTCTAATGTTCATGAGAATATGATGCTGCCTAAATTGGATACATTTATTTTACTTACAAATGAAGGGCCTAGCTTGGAGAAGGATGAACATTGGAGCAAGAACAAGCATGGAGTTGATGGCATTTTCAAGGGGAACAAGAACAGAGTTACAAGTGATGATTTCAGGACTTTGAAGCCACCATAAGGAGTGCATGAAGCCTTGGACGAAATATACAAGATGCCACTTCATAAATTTCGTCCAGAGACTATTCTAGGTGCTGCGTCACCTTATTATTGGGCCAGGCCCATGTAATTTCGGAATACATAACACTAGTAGAAAAACCCCCATTCGTCCTGGTTGGTTAGGGCCTTTTGTCCCGGTTCTTGAACCGAGACTAAAGGGTCGTTACTAATGCCCTAGACTTTCAGTCCCAGTTCTAACACGAACCGGGACAGATGGGCCTCCATGTGGCCGGTGCGCCGAGCAAAGGCAGGAGGGCCTTTGGTCCCGGTTGGTGGCACCTTCCCGGACCAAAAGGCATCCACGCGTCAGCGTTTCAGGGGCTGGGGTTTTTGTTTTTTTTGAAGGGGGCTGGGGTTTTGGGGGTTAATTTAGGTGTTTCATATATTGTGTTAGCTAGCTAATTAATAGAGAGAAGTGTCCTCTCTTATGTCCATGCTTGGTTGACGCTACGTACTATACATAGAGAGGCCCTCGACACGCTAGCTAGTAAGAAAATGAAGGAAACCATTAAGTACAGAAGTTCGTCATGCATACCGAGAGAAGGGATCGATCGACCTTTCCTTCTCTGAGAGATTGGTCGAACAACAAGTTTTCGTATTATCTATCCGACGCTACTGGCTACATACATATACAATATGTAAGAACTCTTACAATCCCCTAGCATTTGAAATCAACTTCCACATGATATTCTTCGGCTTTATTGATGACGTGGTCAAGAAAGAATCCCGCCAATTCCTCTTGAATTGCTTTCATGCAATCTTGTGGTAGGAGTTCATTCCGCATCTGCCACGTCTAATTTGAAGAAGCGGGTTAATACATATATATGAATGAAACTCAATAGAAATGATGGTGTAATAAAATAAAAATGTGAATATTATTGCTTACGCACTTCATATTGTCTTTTAGAGTAGCGCCGCTTATTTTTCAAAGTCGCGTTGTAGATGAACTCGCACACGTAGTATCCACAGTAATCATTCCCTTGTTCCTGCCACAAGCACTTTACGAGAAATAGAGGTCAATCAAACTGATAATGAAGCATTATAAATGGCATTGATGAAAGTATAGCTATAGAATCACGGGAGATGCGCGCAACTAGCTAGCTAGTAGTACTTACTTTCGGGTATGTATATCGCAGCTCCTTCGGCAGTCCCGGGGCTTCTGCTGTGAACTGTTTCCAAACCCTGCAAGACAAAGAAAATAATTATTATTACTTGACATATCAGGAAATGAACAAAAAGTTGCCGACATGGTACGATAATGATCGATTGAACTTACTTGTTGAGCATTTTAGTCATGTCCGCATAGGTTTCGGGATCTTTTCTTCTCGAGTCTAAGACGGTTACTAGTCCCCGCTCAAGCTTAATCTCCAGAAGAACATATTGGAAGCTGCACGCATGCATAACTCATCAATTACATTACTATAACCTCGCCGAGTAATAAGAGAAACTGAACATGCACGATAAAGAACACTCACTCGAAGTTGTAAGGAAAGAGTATTAAATCTTTGTTTTGATTTTTGATCAACGATTGTAGCAAGTAGGCCTCGGCCTCTTCGGCGTCCTTTGTAACCAGAAATTCATCTATGATATTTGTGTTAATGAACCCAATATCATACATTTCTTGTTTTCTGCACTCGACGATCTTCAATCTGCATAATATAGTAAGGACAATTAATTATAAATACATGCAATGAAAGAGCTGAGCTATATATAGAGACTTAATGACAGAAATAGTACTTACAGACAGTAGCAAAAGACCATTAATTTATCGAGGGCCTTTTGATTGAAGAACTCGAAGAACTCCTCAAATGGAACATGCAACAGATCAGTTCCAACGGGGTCGTGCTCCTCTTTAATTCTCAGATACAAAGTATTCGTCCCCCAGACTCTCTGCAGGTTTTCATGTACCAATTATGGAATCTTCGCATCATCGTTGTTAGAGATTTTTCATCTTTGATGAGAGGCTTCCCGTACTCCTATCTGTGTTCGTCCACCTCCAAGAAATCAAAATGTACATCGTCAGGCAGGTAATCTTTAAGATTGCTATAACCGGGCACCGTCCCCGGAGCATTAGTGACGATGTCGCTAGACACATTTAGCGAGGGGCACGATTGCTTTGCTTGTTCGCTGAGCTGGGCAATTTTTCCCATCTGCTCGTTCTTTTAACCTTTGATCACTGACGGTACTTCCTGACCGCTCCGCTTCGAGGTATGCATTTTCAATAATGCGCTCATAGTTGGTTTTCGACGGAGACTTTGGTGGTTTCCTCAGGGCATCGATAGTGCGCTTTGCTTTCACCGGATCTACCTTCTCCTCCGAAGGTGGATGTCTCTTTGCTTTCAACCCTTCAAAGAAGTCCTTCACTTCGGTCCGCACGATCTTCGCGTTTTCCTCCTCAGTCCTCTCGTACGGTAACTTCTCTAGAGGCTTGAGAGGTGGATCAGATTCAGATTGCCTCCCGGCTGGGTTGTCTTGCTAGACGCCGGAGGCAGACGGAGCGGCTGCGACTGCCTTCTCTCGTGGCTTGCTTATGAGGCGGAGGAGAAGGATTACGACGCCACGGAGCAGCTGTGGCGGCGGGTCTCTTCCGCCTCTTTGGCGTAGGCGGAGAAGGAGGAGGCTGCTGGCTGCTCGGGCGCGCCGGCGCAGGCAGAGAAGGAGGCGGAGTGCCGCCACGCGTCGGAGAAGGAGGTTGAGTGCCCTGATCGTCACTCGCCGGAGGAGGAGGCGGTGGAGGAGGCGGAGTGCCCTGACTTGCCGGAGAAGGAGGAGGAGGCGGAGGCGTCCAGTTCGGAAGGTTGATGAACTCCTTCCGCCATAGGCATGTAGTCTTCAGAGCAGAACCCAGCCGATTCTCCCCTTCACCGGTAGGGTGGTCAAGCAGGAGGTCCTCAAATCCCTCCGTTATTTTGTCCACCGTCACCCTAGCATATCCTTCTAGAATCGGACGACAGTGAAAACTTGCGCCGGGTTCAGAAGGTCGAACAGAGCCGACAGCCGCCTTGACTTTTTAAGTTTTGCCATTGCGTCATAAGGTGGCAATTTTGAGACTCCATGATAGCATCCATGGGATAGCTAGCAGGAGCCTTCAAGACATGCTCCATCTGAAGCAGCTCGGTGGAAGCCACGCTGCTTCTCCGCTGAGATGGCGGGGTAGCTTCGGGGGAAGCTTAGGTAGTTCGTTTGCTGCGATTTGCTTCTCGTTCCTCTATCGCCAGGCCCTTGCGTGCAGCGTCTGCGGTTCGGTTCTGCTGCACTTTCTTCCTCCTCTCCACGGCATTTGTAACCGCTATGTCCGGAAACCCAGCCTTCCACGGAACGGAACTGGCGTGCCTCGTGGTCTCGCATCTAGGGTGCTCGTGGATTCCCAGGGGCCATTGTGAGCTCGTCGTTCTCTCCGTGGAACGAACGTCCCTTCCTCATTTGCATCGATATAGTGCTGAAGCCTCTTGACTGGTATTTTCATTTGCTCGTCCATCCAAAGGCACTTCCCTGATACAGGGTCCAATGTTCCTCCAGTCCCGAAGAACCAAGTCCGGCAACGGTCTGGCCAGTTTGTTGTCTCTGGTTCGATCCCTTTATCAAGCAGATCATTCTCAGCCTTGGCCCACTTAGGCCGGGCTTTGAGGTAGCCACCTGACCCCGTGCGATGGTGAAGCTTCTTCTTCGCAGCATTTTGCTTGTTTGTCGCCGACATCTTCTTACTCTTTTCCGATGTCTTGTGGGCCACAAATGCGGGCGATGATCTCTGATCTTCTCATATTTGCCGATGAATTCTGGTGTCTCTTCTTTATTGACAAACCTTTTCAGCTCATTCTTCCACCTCCTGAATAGGTCTGCCATCTTCTTAAGAGCATGAGACTTGATTAATTGCTCTTTAAATGGCTTCTCCAGATCCTCCTCTGGAGGTAGGGTTAAATTTGCCTTCAGCTCAGTCCAAAGATCATCTTTCTGCATATCATTGACATAAGACACCTCAGGGTCTTCGTTCTTAGGCTTATACCATTGGTGGATGCTGATCGGGATCTTGTCCCTAACAAGAACCCTGCACTGAGCAGCAAATGCCTCCTTTGTCCGGATGGGTTCAATCGGTTGGCCATCGCGCGTGATTGCTGTGATCTCAAACCTTTCATCCGAGCGCAACTTTTTCTTCAGGTCTCGTCTCTTTACCGAAGTTGTGCTCGATCCGGAGGGCTAGAAAAAATAAGAAAGACGAGAGTTAATTAATATCTGTACATATACCAAAACAATGAATGCATCAATTAGCTAGTCAGCACAGGCTTAACTAATATATATACCTGGCCGGACTCGGTTCGGTCACCGGAGCCGTCATCACGGTCTCCTTCTTGCTACGTCATTGGGTCACCGGAGCCATCATAATCATGTCTTTCCTCCTCCATTATTCGATCACCGTAGCCTGCTTCTTCACCCTGTTCTTCCAGACCATCATTGTCGTTAAGATACGACAAGATATCACCTCCGGCTAAGATTATGTCCCCCAACACCTCTTCTGCTTCCTCGTCTCGTATGTGCTCCATTGTTTCTGCAAATATTACAACATGGCAATTATTACACAAACATGACAGCAGGTGAATAGGCAAATGTAGACTGAGCTTATTCCGGGTTTGGGGTGGCCTCGGCAACGCTTCAAGGGTAGGGGCGCGACGGGAGGGGTAGGAGACCGACATTATTTTTTTCTAGGGTTTGGGTGTCCTCGTGAGTTTTGGTTGAGCGAGAGGGGGTGGCCTCGAGAGAGTTTGTCGGGTAGGGGCACGACGGGAGGGGGTAGGAGACCGACATCATTTTTTCTAGGGTTTGGGTGTCCTCGAGAGTTTTGGTATAAGTTTCTAGGGAGGGGGTTATATCGACAACGATGACATACGTACAGGGAAAATAATATTATCGGAGAGGGGGTATATCGACCCCCCCCCCTCGTGTTGAAGCTATCAGGAGGGGTATATCGACGACGACAGACCCGATAAAACATAAGAAAACGAAGAAGAAATAAAAAGAGGAGAAGAAGAAAGGAATAGAGAAGAAGAAGAAGAAATAGAATATTTTCTATTTTTTCTTCTTCTCTTCTATTCCTTTCTTCTTCTCCTCTTCTTTTTCTTCTTTTTTCCTCTTCTTATTTATTTCTCCTCTTCTTCCTCTCCTCTTCTTCTCCTTTCTTCCTCTTCTTATTTTCCTTTCTCCTTCTCGGTCTATGCACGATAGAAAATTCTGAAAAAATACATCTATGATTCCTCATACATACATACATACATACAAAAAATACATCTAAAAAATACATATATGATCCCTCATACATACATACAAAAAACATCTGAAAACAACATATAAGAACATCTAAAAAAATACATATATGATCCCTCACACATACATATACCTACATCTAAATTTCTTTTATGCTCAACTAAAAACATCTGAAACAGCATATAAGAACATCTAAAAACATCTAAACAAATAGCATATATATATATATACATCTATGATTCCTCATACATACATACATACATACAAAAAATACATCTAAAAAATACATATATGATCCCTCATACATACATACAAAAAACATCTGAAAACAACATATAAGAACATCTAAAAAAATACATATATGATCCCTCACACATACATATACCTACATCTAAATTTCTTTTATGATCAACTAAAAACATCTGAAACAGCATATAAGAACATCTAAAAACATCTAAACAAATAGCATATATATATATATATATATATATATATATATATATATATATATAGTTGCCCCATATGTCTCATATACTACCATGTGATACTATATATACTACTTTATCATTTTAAATATATTCATATATTATATCTAAGATAATTCAAAGCAAGTTACATGAAAAAATTATATATGAACCCATAGTTTTTGTTATATTTGTGAAATACATACTTATTTGTACGTAAAAAAGAACATACTTAAAACATGGTATATACTACCTAAAAATTAGTATATATACTACCTAATCATTGTTATATATTACATACTACATGTACATACTCTCAATTTTGACAGATACTACATACAACATATAAAACACAAGTGGTGAACAAAAAAAGAAAGTTAGGGGCCGGGTAGAGGGGCATGGCGGCGGCGGCGGGGCAGGGCAGGGGCGCAGGTGCGCGAGGCAGGGCAGGTGTGCGGAGCGAGGCAGGGCAGGGGCGAGAGGTAGGTGCTCATAGGGGGTAGCGGGGCACGGCGGGCAGCGTCGGGGCAGATGGCGTTGAGGGCGTCGGCGCGGCGTTAG
Source organism: Aegilops bicornis (assembly GCA_021605145.1). Classification (NCBI taxonomy): domain Eukaryota; kingdom Viridiplantae; phylum Streptophyta; class Magnoliopsida; order Poales; family Poaceae; genus Aegilops; species Aegilops bicornis. The sequence continues at coordinate 140,210,461 of CM038673.1, read as the reverse complement.
GGCGGGAGCGGCGCCAAGGCCGGGCAGATGGCGTCGAGGGCGTCGGGCGGGCGGTTGAGCAGCTGACGGCGACGGTGACGAGGACCAGCCTAACGGCGTCGGGGCAGGCTCGGCGGCGACGACGAGGAGGATCAGGGGGCATCGGGCGGAGAAAGTGATGGATTTTGGAGAAACTGCTAAGTCATGCTTATATACACAGCGCACTGGTCCCGGTTCGTGGCACAAATCAGGACGAATGCCTACTTTGGTCCCGGTTCGTGCCACCAACCGGGACAAAGGTCTCTTTTCAGCAGCCCAAAGGGCGAAAAATAGAGGCCTTTGGTCCCGGTTGGTGGCACCAACCGGGACTAAAGGGGGGCATTGTTCCCGGTTGGTGCCGGGACTAAAGAGGTGACCGGTATCAATGCACCTCTTTAGTCCCGCACCAACCGAACAATGCCTTTGGTCCCGGTTCGTGCCACCAACCGGGACCAAAGGCCTTGTGCTGCCCCGCATCAAAAGTTTAGTACCACCTTGCTAGCTGAGAGAGCTCGAGAGTGGTTTATAAGCGCTGCTGCGCCCACCCTCTCGAGCTCCTCTCAATTATAGGCTTTCGGGCCTAACCGTACGTTGTGTGCCTGTGGGCCTACTGGGCCTCCTGCGGGCCTGAATCCTGGCCCATGGTAGGGTTTCTAGTCGTATTCAGGCCGTGGGGGCCCACTAGGTGGCACTTTTTTGTTCTTTTGTTTTCTTTGTTGCTTTATTTATTTTATTTTGTTTCTACTTACAACAAAATACTTATTGTTGCTATTTTTACTTATTTTATTAAAGTTTATTTTTAATTATTTTTTTTTAGGTCACAAAAATTATAAACTTTCTGTTAGTGCCAAGTTAAAATTACTGTGTTTAATATTAATGTGTTTAAAATTCAAAGTTTTTTTTTCAAATTTTTTTGTTTTGTTTTTTGTATTATTAATTTTATTTTGTTTTTTGCTTTATTTTTTAATTATTTTTCCTTTTAGGTTAGCAAAATTATAAATTTTCTGTTAGTGCCATTAGTTTTAGAAAAATTATCTTGTTTTCTTGTTTTCTTTGTTGCTTTATTTATTTTATTTTGTTTCTACTTACAACAAAATACTTATTGTTGCTATTTTTATTTATTTTATTAAAGTTTATTTTTAATTATTTTTTCTTTTAAGTCACAAAAATTATAAACTTTCTGTTAGTGCCATTAGTTTTCAAATTTGAATAGTTAAATTACTGTGTTTAATATTACTATGTTTAAAATTCAAAGTTTTTTTCCAGTTTTTTTGTTTTGTTTTTCGCATTATTTATTTTCTTTTGTATTTTGCTTTATTTTTTAATTATTTTTGCTTTTAGGTCAGCAAAATTATAAACTTTCTGTTAGTGCCATTAGTTTTACAAAAAATATAAACTTTTTGTTAGTGCCATTAGTTTTCAAATTTGATAGTTAAAATTTGAATTCTTTGAAATTTGTGTGGATCACAAGTTTGTGATTAACTTTACTAAAAAATGAGCATAGATGCGCTTATAGAGAAAAATTCAACCTAAATTCATAATAAATTTCTATGAATTTCAGAGAAATTCAGTATGAATTTAGGTCAAATTTCATATAAGGGCATCTATTTTCACTTTGAGAGGAGCTCAACAAGGCAGAGAGGGAGGGGCTTATAAACTGGTGTGAGCGCCCTTCGGTTGGCGAGGTGGGACTAAACTCTGACCGCAACAAGGACCAACTCTTTAGTCCCGGTTTGTGGCACAAACCGGGACTAATGTTCATGGGCCAGGGGCGAGGCGCATTGGTCCCGGTTCGTGCGTGGAACCGGGACCAAAAGTTCTGCATTTAACCGGGACCAATGGCCCACGTGGCTGCCCTCTTGAGTGTTCTTGGTGAGAACATAGTTGACAAGGAGCGAACCGGGATTAATGGTATTACGAGGGCGAACCATAAGACATTAAAGCATTTCAAATGAACTCTGAAAAAGTTGAAAGGTGGCATGGTATCATAATTTCACCCACATAGCATGTGCATGTACAAAACGGACAATGGTATCATACTGGGCTGTTACAAAGTTGGCATGGTATCATCATAATAGTTGCGGGAGAAAGTCTTCACTTTTTCTTCGCTTGTGTCATTTGCTTATTGCGCCAGTAACCATGGATAATCTTCATCGCTTATCGTGATGCTTGGGTCAGCCTTGACTTTGAAGGGAGGAATTTCATGAAACTTTTCATAATCTTCAGACATGTCTGTCTTGCCCTCCACTCTCACGATGTCCCTTTTTCCTGAAAGAACTATGTGGCGCTTTGGCTCATCGTATGATGTATTCGCTTCCTTATCTTTTCTTTTTCTCGATTTGGTAGACATGTCCTTCACATAGATAACATGTGCCACATCATTGGCTAGGACAAACGGTTCGTCAGTGTACCCAAGATTTTTCAGATCCACTGTTGTCATTCCGTACTGTGGGTCTACCTGTACCCCGCCTCCTGACAGATTGACCCATTTGCACTTAAACAAAGGGACCTTAAAATCATGTCCGTAGTCAAGTTCCCATATGTCCACTATGTAACCATAATATGTGTCCTTTCCCCTCTCGGTTGCTGCATCAAAGCGGACACCGCTGTTTTGGTTGGTGCTCTTTTGATCTTGTTCAATCGTGTAAAATGTATTCCCATTTATCTCGTATCCTTTGTAAATTAATACACTCAAAGATGGTTCCCTGGACAACAAGTATAGCTCATCACAAATAGTCTTGTCACCTCTGAGACGTGTTTCCAACCAACTGCTGAAAGTCCTGATGTGTTCACATGTAATCAAGTCGTCAGACCGCCTCCGGTGTTTGGAGCGCAGATCGTTCTTGTGTTCATCGACATACCGGGTCACCAAGGTAGAGTTTTGTAGAACTGTAGTGTGCTTGAGACCAAGAATATCCGTCCCTACATATTATTGAGTCCCTCCAAGCGTGCCTTTTTCCAGTCAGTCTCCCCTCATACCGCGATTTAGGGAGACCTATCTTCAAGGCCAGGAATGAAGTCAACACAAAACCCAAAGACATCCTCTGCTTTGATGGCCCATGGAGATGCTTCCTTCCGCCTAGCGGTTATGAACATATTTCTTTAGGACTCCTTGAACCTCTCAAAGGGGAACATATTGTGTAGAAATACGGGCCCCGTAATGACAATCTCGTCGACTAGATGAACTAGGACGTGCGCCATGATATTGAAGAAGGATGGTGGGAACACCAGCTCTAAATCGACAAGACATTGCGCCACATCACTCCTTAGCCTTGGTACGATTTCTGGATCGATCACCTTCTGAGATATTGCATTGAGGAATGCACATAGCTTCACAATGGCTAATCGGACGTTTTCCGATAGAAGCCCCCTCAATGTAACCGAAAGCAGTTGCGTCATAATCATGTGGCAGTCATGAGACTTTAGGTTCTGGAACTTTTTCTCTGGCATATTTATTATTCCCTTTATATTCGATTTAGAAGCCGGGCCGGGACCTTCATACTGAGCTGGCATTCAAAGAAGATTTCTTTTTCTTCTTTCGTAAGAGCGTAGCTGGCAGGACCTTCATACTGCTTCGGAGGCATGCCGTATTTTTCGTGCAAGCATTGCAGGTCCTCCCGTGCCTCGGGTATATCTTTTGTCTTCCCATACACGCCCAAGAAGCCTAGCAGGTTCACGCAAAGGTTCTTCGTCACGTGCATCACGTCGATTGAAGAGCGGACCTCTAGGTCTTTCCAAAGAGGGTAGGTCCCAAAATATAGATTTCTTCTTCCACATGGGTGCGTGTCCTCGGCGTCATTCAACAGCTAGTCCGCCGACCCTTGCCAAAGATTACGTGTAAATCATTGACCATAGCAAGTACGTTATCACCGGTACGCATGGCGGGCTTCTTCTGGTGATCTGCCTCGCCTTTGAAATGCCTACCTTTCTTTCGACATTGATGGTTGGTCGGAAGAAATCAACGATGGCCCAGGTACACATTCTTCCTGCATTTGTCCAGGTATATACTTTCAGTGTCATCTAAACAAAGGCGTGCATGCGTGGTATCCCTTGTTTGTCCGTCACGAAGGTTACCGAGAGCGGGCCAATCGTTGATGGTCACGAACAACAATGCCTTTAGGTCAAATTACTCCTGTTTGTGCTCATCCCACGTACGTACACCGTTTCCATTCCACAGCTGTAAACGTTCTTCAACTAATGGCCTTAGGTACACATCAATGTCGTTGCCGGGTTGCTTAGGGCCTTAGATGAGAACTGGCATCATAATGAACTTCCGCTTCATGCACATCCAAGGAGGAAGGTTATACATACATAGAGTCACGGGCCAGGTGCTGTGATTGCTGCTCTGCTTCCCGAAAGGATTAATGCCATCCGCGTTTAAAGCAAACCATATATTCCTTGGGTCACTTGCAAACTCATCCCAGTACTTTCTCTCGATTTTTCTCCACTTCGACCCGTCAGCGGGTGCTCTCAACTTCCCGTCTTTCTTACGGTCCTCACCGTGCCATCACATCAACTTGGCATGCTCTCCGTTTCTGAACAGACGTTTCAACCGTGGTATTATAGGAGCATACCACATCACCTTCGCAGAACCCTCTTCTGGGGGCTCGCCGTCAACATCACCAGTTCATCTCGTTCGATATTATACCGTAATGCACCGCATACCGAATGCGCCAGATCCTTGTACGCACCACGGTAGAGGATGCAGTCATTAGGGCATGCATGTATCTTCTCGCACCTCCAATCCTAGAGGGCATACGACCTTCTTTGCTGCGTATGTACTTGTCGGCAATTCGTTATCCTTTGGAAGCTTCTTATTCAATATTTTCAATAGCTTCTCAAATCCTTTGTCAGCATGACATTCTCCGCCTTCCATCGCAGCAATTCCAAAGACGGTACCGAGCTTTGTGTTGCCATCTTCGCAATTGGGGTACAACCCTTTTTGTGATCCTCTAACATGCAATCGAACTTCAGCTTCTCCTTTTGACTTTCGTGATTGCGTCCTTGCATCGACAATGACCCGGCGGAGATCATCATCATCGGGCACATCGTCTGGTTCCTCTTGATATTCAGCAGCTTCCCCTGCAAAAGATCATTGGGCACATCATCCGGTTCCTCTTGATCTTCGGCAGCTTCCCCGTTGCAGCATCACCGTATTCGGGGGCACATAGTTATCATCGCCCTCTTCTTCTTCTTCGCCTTCCATCATAACCCCTATTTCTCCGTGCCTCATCCAAACATTATAGTGTGGCATGAAACCATTGTAAATAAGGTGGGTGTGAAGGATTTTCCGTCGAGAAAGACTTCAGATTCCCACATTTAGGGCATGGACAACACATAAAACCATTCTGCTTGTTTGCCTCAGCCACTTCGAGAAAATCATGCACGCCCTTAATGTACTCGGAGGTGTGTCTGTCATCGTACATCCATTGCCGGTTCATCTGCGTGCATTATATATAATTAAGTATGTCAAAAACCATTACAGAACATCATGAATAGATAATTAAGTGACCAAATTAATAGAAGTTCATCATCACATTAACACCAAAGTACATACATAGTTCTCATCTAACAACATAAAGCTCTCCAGAGCATCTAATTAATTAAACCATACATTGAAACTATGTAAAACATTTCAATGCGAAAACAAATGCGATCATAATCGCAACCAAGGTAACAATTGATCCAACGGCATAATGATACCAAGCCTCGGTATGAATGGCATATTTTCTAATCTTTCTAATCTTCAAGCGCATTGCATCCATCTTGATCTTGTGATCATCGGCGACATCCGCAACATGCAACTCCAATATCATCTTCTCCTCCTCAATTTTTTTATTTTTTCCTTCAAAAAATTGTTTTCTTCTTCAACTAAATTTAACCTCTCGACAATAGGGTCTTTGAAATTTCCGGTTCACATACCTCCTAGATAAATAAAATCTATGTCACGTTGGTCGGCATAATTTTCATAAACAATAAATGAAGCAATAGTTATAAAGATAATATATACCACATCCGAATCATAGACAGATTTAGGGCCGACGGGCGGATACCAAAACCATCGCACTATATAATAACAAGCAATAAAATAGTAAGAAAATTAGACAAGTATCTATCTAAAGCAAGATTTTTTTCTTTCGTAAAGAAGATAAGAACAAGAGGCTCGCCACGGTGGTGCCGGGCGATTTAGATCGGCGCTGGGCGATCGATTTACAGTGAAGACGGGACGGGCGTGACGGGCCGCTAATATAAACCTAGACAAATCTCGGGAAAAATAGAGTTCGGAGGTCGTGCTTCGAGAGGAGAAAGCTTAACTAGTGTGGCCCGGGCATTTCATCGACACCTCATGTGCATAGGAGGTGAGCTAGAGCACCATTAAAGCCCTCCCTCCCCGGCCAGAGAAAACAGAGCGGTGGAGTGCTCCGCTTTCATGGGCGAGGGGTATATATAGACACCTCAATGGTCCCGGTTCGTGGCACGAACCGGGACTAAAGGGCAGCCTGTTGTCCCGGTTCAAGCCACCAACCGGGACCAATAGTGGTGGGCCAGGAGCCAGGCCCATTGGTCCCGGTTCGTCCCAACAAACGGGACCAAAAGGTCTAGATGAACCGGGACCAATGGTCCACGTGGCCCGGCCGGCCCCCTGGGCTCACGAACTGGGACCAATGCCCCCATGGGTCCCGGTTCTGGACTGAACCGGGACTAATGGGCTGACCTGGCCTGAACCAAAGCCCTCTTTTCTACTAGTGTAAGTATAGGCTATTTTTAGAGTCCGTATGTGTGGGGAAACAAGATATATGGGGTTTAAGACTTCCCAAAGGGCCACGAAATTTCCCCTCTTCCTCCATATATACAGCCCTTAGGGCACCGTTTAGACTTTGGTTTTTGTTTAGATTAAAGTTCGCCATAGCTGCAACTTCGCGTACTTCATTTGTGTTCAACGACCAGACAAAGGCGTCACAGAACCCCACCTTGATCAATAAAGCTTTCCTCTTATATTTGCAATATCCAGATTGCAATCTTAATTTCTTGCTTGTTCTTCGTTTGCCTGCAGGAAACAGACCTTCGTGGTCGTTGATCGTGCTCGGCGTGGTCAATAACCTCTCGGAGTTGGTTTAGCGATTGCTAAGGCGCGATGTCCTCGCACGTTCGTAGTCGGATCGTCAAAGTCGACTTCCTCCAAAACGATAGCCACCATCTCATCGAAAGACAGGACACCTTAGCCTCTATCAATTGGTATCAGATTTCTAGGTTGCTCGGTGAGATTTTACAGTTTTTCCTAGTTTAGATTGAGTCTGTTTTTCATACCTACAGTCCACGACAAAGCCAAAAAAATTAGGGTTAGTTCATCATATCCGAACCAGTCTGAGCCTTTGCATAGTCTTTCCAGTATTTTGCTTTGTTGAATTTGCGGTTGAATCGTCGTGTCAAGTTGTTGGTCTTAGCGTCTAGTTTCCCTTAGAGTTTCGAGTTCTGTTCACAAGTTGTCACGCCGCCGCCGCACCATCGTCATCGCTCCTGCCATCTACCACCACCGCTTGTCCGCCACCAATTCGTATCCATATACCACCATCAATCCGTATCCATATACCACCACCGCTGACATATACCATCACCATATCTTACCATCCTATATCCACCACCAATTTGAGTCTTTTCATATTAGGTTTGTTTTCGAGATCCATCTATTTTTCCGTTTCGTGTTTACTTGCCTGAGTAGGTCTCGGAAAAAAGACTGGAGACCCCCGGGCAGTTTTTAGGCAAAAAATTCGGTGACAAAAAATATTTTTCCCTATCTTATTTTTAGGTCCCAGGGAGTGTTTTGAGACACTCGCCATCATAGTGATTTTTTGTCGCACTTTTTTGTCGTCGCAGTCCTGATTTCCAAAAAACAAATTCGTGCCTATCATGTTAGTTTGACTTGGGAAGAGTTTTGAGACACTCGCCATTATAGTGATTTTTCGCAAAAAAAGAGGAGCACAAAAAAAAGGAGCGCACAAAAAAAAGAGCAAAAAAAATTCAAAGTGTGCTTTTCCCTTGCTTACGTGCAGCGCCATGATTTTGTTAGTGTTCTAAGCTCGCATCTCTAGCATGGTCTAGCCTAGGACCAGCACAGTACCGTCGTTGAGCGTTTATTCAACTTTGCATCTCTGAATTGATTATTGCTGACCCTTTTTGCTACCATATTATAAGACTTCCCAGCTCCACATACATCTACGTCGTGCGTTTGAATCTCCCTGGTAATCACTTTATCCAAGCTTTGAGACTTTTGACTACATCGGTTGCTGATTACCGCCTGCTGCTGGGTAAGAACTAGTAAGAATTTGAGATTTGCTTGACGGATTTGTGACACCCACCACCACCACCACTTGTTAGTAGTATGTAGGATCATATTCTTGTGTGTTTCTATTGCTGCTAACCATGCCAGGATCACGTCGAATTTAGATTGATCGGGAGAACTTAACGAACAAGGAGCTTCATGATAAGTTTCAGCAAATGATGACTGAACAGGTGCAAGATGTGCTGAACAATTTTGAAGAGGCCATGGAGAAGATCACTGGCCTTGAGAAGACGTTCGAAACAAAGCTCGATAACAGATTTAATGAACTGCTTGCGCGTCTTCCACCGCCTGCTGCACCTGTCGCACCTCTACAATAACAACAACAACATTGCCTTCCAAATCAAGTGGGACGAGCATAGCGCGTTCCCCTTGAGCCTAGTCAAACTTCTGGTGCCGGTGTACCTACTGTTGGTGCTTCTGTAGCTCCTGCTGCTACTGCAAAGGTGGAGGATGAAAGCACAAGTGCTCCCTAGGTGGTTTTGGTAATTAATGTCAACATATCTCTTGTTGGACTAACAATTTTATCTAGTATGTTTCAGATAAGTTCAACAATGGAGTGGCATGGACTAAAGGATGTGGGAACTCCTTCAAGATGCTAAGGACAAAGGATTGGCTCAAGCTCAAAAGCTCAAAACTCTACATTTTACATTTTAGTGATCCAAGATCACATTGAGTCTATAGGAAAATCCAATACTATCAAGGAGGGATGAGGTGTTGCTTAATGAGCCTCTTGCTTCAAGTGCTTAGTGATATGCTCCAAAAACCCTCAACTACTTTCTCACTTCCACATATGACCTAAACCTAAAGTCAAAATCGGTCCTACCGATTCTTTCTATCCGGCGCCACCGAGTTCAAATGTCATAGCCACTGCCACAAACTCTAGTCAAATCGGTCTCACCGATAGGGATCTCGGTCTCACCGAGATGGGATTGTAATCTCTCTGTGTATGTCCATTACCAAAATCGGTCTCACCGAGTTTGTGCAATCGGTACTACCGAGATTACAATGCAAACTCTCTGGTTAACTTACTACCAAAATCGGTCCCACCGAGTTTGAGTAATCGGTCCCACCGAGTTTGCCTGACCAACTCTCTGGTTAGCTTATTACCAAAATTGGTCTCACCGAGTTTGTGTAATCGGTCCCACCGAGATTACGTTATGCCCTAACCCTAACCATATCGGTCCTACCGAGTTGCATGTTGGTCCCACCGAAATCACTAACGGTCACTAGGTTTACTGATTCGATCCGACCGAGTTTGTTGATTCGGTCCTACCGAGTTTGGTAAATTGTGTGTAACGGTTAGATTTTGTGTGGAGGCTATATATACCCCTCCACCTCCTCTTCATTCGGGGAGAGAGCCATCAGAACAAACCTACACTTCCAACTTACCAGCCCGAGAGAGAACCACCTACTCATGTGTTGAGTTCAAGATATTCCATTCCTCCCATATTAATCTTGATCTCTAGCCTTCCCCAAGTTGCTTTCCACTCAAATCTTCTTTCCACCAGATCCAAATCCTATGAGATAGAGTTGAGTGTTGGGGAGACTATCATTTGAAGCACAAGAGCAAGGAGGTCAACATCAACACACCATTTGTTACTTCTTGGAGAGTGGTGTCTCCTAGATTGGCTAGGTGTCACTTGGGAGCCTCCGACAAGATTGTGGAGTTGAACCAAGGAGTTTGTAAGGGCAAGGAGATCGCCTACTGTGAAGATCTACCGCTAGTGAGGCAAGTCCTTCGTGGGCGACGGCCATGGTGGGATAGACAAGGTTGCTTCTTCGTGGACCCTTCGTGGGTGGAGCCCTCCGTGGACTCAAGCAACTGCTACCCTTCGTGGGTTGAAGTCTCCATCAACGTGGATGTACGATAGCACCACCTATCGGAACCACGACAAAAACATCTGTGTCTCCAATTGTGTTTGAATCCTCCAAAACCCTTCCCTTTACATTCTTGCAAGTTGCATGCTTTATTTTCCGCTGCTCATATACTCTTTGCATGCTTGCTTGTTATGTATTGTGAATGTTAAACTTGTGCCTAAACTCCACTTAAACCAAAAGAAGTTAAAAACTGCAACTTTGGTACTTAGTGTCTAATCACCCCCCCCCCTCTAGACACCTCTTCTCAAGGTCCTACAAAGGACCATTACGAGGATGAGGTTGATCAAAACCAGAACTACGTGCAACCACCAGCACCACCACCACCAGGTCGTCCTCATGCATATCATCGCAACGGTAGGGCTGCACCACCACCTGAGGTACAAGCTCATGACCATCTTCCTAAACAAAAATTGAATATTCCACCATTTGAGGGTAGATATGTTCTTGATATACATCTTACTTGGGAGTTAGAAACTGAACAACGGTTTACATGTTTACAATATCCTGAGGAGAGACGTGTTCCTGCTGCTGTTTGTGCTTTCACTAGTTTTGCATGTGTTTGGTGGTCTGAACATTGTAGATTATATCCCATTCCAGCTACTTGGGCTGCTTTGAAAACTGCTATGCGTACTCATTGGGTTCCACCTTATTATCAATGCGAATTACTTCAAAAATTGCAGCGCTTAAGACAAGGAAAAAATTATGTAGAAGAATATTATCAGGAATTACAAACTAGCATGATTCGATGTGGTATTGTTGAGGAGAATGAAGCTATGCTTGCACGTTTTATGGGTGGATTAAATAGAGAGATTCAGACCATTCTAGAGTATAAGGAGTATAATAATATCACTCGTTTATTCCATCTTGCTTGTAAAGCTGAACGTGAAGTGCAGGATCAACAGGCATTGGCGCGGACTAACTTTTCTGCAGTTCAACCTTCATCATGGACACCGCGTGCATCCTCTACATCCACACATTCTACTGCACCGACACCTCCACCAGCTGCCACCTCCAGCCGTGATACAAGGAAGCAGGCACAACCACCACTATCTGCCAAGAGCACACCTATTGGGGCTGCACAGAGTTCTTCTTCTTCATTGGCATCAACAGGGCACACAAGTGATATTATTTGTCGTTGTTGTAAGGGACGAGGTCATTACGCGAGAGAATGCAAATCTCAGCGTGTGATGATTGCTACTGAGGATGGTGGGTATGAGTTCGCTAGTGACTATGATGAGGAGACTTTGGCTCTTATTACACATGAAGAACACGGTGGAGATGATTCTAATCATGAGACGCAATACATGGCTCCTGAAGATGCTGACAGGTATGAATGTTTAGTTGCTCAACGTGTTTTGAGTGTGCAGGTCACACAAGCCAACCAAAATGAGAGGCGTAATTTGTTCCATACAAAGGGAGTTGTGAAGGAACGTTATGTTCGCGTCATCATAGATGGAGGGAGCTGCAACAACTTGGCTAGCATGGAGATGGTGGAGAAGCTATCTCTCACCACAAGACCACATCCACATCCTTACTACATCCAATGGTTCAACAACAGCAGCAAGGTTAAGGTAACACGTACTGTTCGTGTGCATTTCAGTATCTCTACATATGCTGATTATGTTGATTGTGATGTGGTACCCATGCAAGCATGTTCCTTATTACTTGGTAGACCACGGCAATTTGATAAAAATTCCTTACACCATGGTAGAAATAATCAGTATACTCTTGTTCATAAGGATAGCCATATTACTTTTCTTCCTATGACTCCTGAATCCATTTTGAAAGATGATATTAATAGAGCTTATATAGCAAAACAGGAGAAAAATAAGAGTGAAAATCAGATTGTGGCAAAATAATTTGAGCAACAAATGAAACCTAATAATAAACCATCTAGTGTTGCTTCTGAAATTAAATTGAAAAGTGCACGTTTACTTGCCACAAAATCTGATATTGATGAGCTAGATTTCAGCAAATCTGTTTGCTATGCTTTTGTGTGCAAAGAGGCATTATTTTCATTCGAGGACGTGCCTTCCTCTTTGCCCCTGCTATCGCTAACATTTTGCAGGAGTTCGCTGACGTCTTCCCACAAGACGTGCCACCGGGACTACCACCTATTCGAGGGATTGAGCATGACTTAATTCCCGGTGCCTCGCTACCCAACTGTGCACCATACCGTACCAATCCAGAGGAGACGAAAGAGATTATGCCTCAAGTACAGGAGCTGCTCGACAAAGGTTGCATACGCGAATCTCTTAGTCCTTGTGCTATTCCTATTATACTAGTGCCTAAAAAGGATGGTACGTCACGTATGTGTGTTGATTGTAGAGGCATTAATAATATTACTATTCATTATCGTCAACCTATTCCTAGGCTAGATGATATGCTTGATGAATTGAGTGGCTCTACAATTTTCTCCAAGGTTGATTTGCGTAGTGGATACCATCAAATTCGTATGAAATTGGGAGATGAATGGAAAACAACATTTAAAACTAAGTTTGGTTTATATGAGTGGTTAGTCATGCCTTTTGGGTTAACTAATGCACCTAGTACTTTCATGAGACTAATGAACGAAGTTTTACGTGCTTTCATTGGACGATTTGTGGTAGTCTATTTTGATGATATACTAATTTATAGCAGATCTTTGGAGGAACATTTGGAATATTTACGTGTTGTTTTTATTGCTCTACGTGATGCACGTTTGTTTGGTAACCTTGGGAAGTGCACCGACCGAGTATCTTTTCTTGGCTATGTTGTTACTCCACAGGGAATTGAAGTTGATAAAGCCAATATTGAAGCTATTGAGAGTTGGCCGCAGCCCAAAACGGTCACACAAGTGAGGAGTTTTCTTGGCCTCGCTGGATTCTATAGGCGTTTTGTGAGAGATTTCAGCACCATTGCTGCACCTCTCAATGAGCTTACAAATAAGGATGTGCCTTTTGTTTGGGGTACCGCACAGGAAGAAGCCTTCACGGTATTGAAAGATAAGTTGACACATGCTCCTTTACTCCAACTTTCTGATTTTAATAAGACTTTTGAGCTTGAATGTGATGCTGGTGGAATTGGATTAGGAGGTGTGTTATTACAAGATGACAAACCTGTTGTATACTTTTCTCGAAAAATTGAGTGGGCCTAGTCTGAATTATTCTACTTATGATAAATAATTATATGCTCTTGTTCGGACTTTAGAAACATGGCAACATTATTTATGGCCCAAAGAATTTGTTATACATTACGATCATGAATCTTTGAAACATATTAAAAGTCAAGCTAAACTGAATCGTAGACATGCTAAATGGGTTGAATTCATTGAGACTTTCCCTTATGTCATTAAACACAAGAAGGGTAAAGAAATTTTATTGCTGATGCATTGTCTCGTCGCTATACTATGCTTTCACAACTTGACTTCAAAATATTTGGTTTGGAGACCATCAAAGATCAATATGTGCATGATGTTGATTTTAAAGATGTAATGCAGAATTGTAAAGAAGGAAGAACGTGGAACAAGTTCGTCATTAATGATGGATTTGTGTTTCGTGCTAACAAGCTATGCATTCCAGCTAGCTCCGTTTGTCTTTTGTTGTTGCAGGAGGCGCATGGAGGAGGACTAATGGGACACTTTGGCGTGAAGAAGACGGAGGATATACTTGCTACACATTTCTTTTGACCAAAGATGAGACGGGATGTTGAGCCTTTGCCTGTACCTAGTGTTCCTTGGAAGGATATATCTATGGACTTTGTTTTAGGTTTACCTCGAACAAAGAAGGGGATGGATAGCATATTTGTTGTCGTGGATAGATTCTTGAAAATGGCACACTTTATACCATGTTATAAAAGCGATGATGCAGTTAATGTTGCTGATTTATTCTTTCATGAAATTATTTGCTTGCATGGTGTGCCAAATACTATCATTTCAGATCGTGATACTAAATTTCTTAGCCACTTTTGGAGATGTTTATGGGCTAAGTTGGGGACTAAACTGCTTTTTAGTACTACATGTCACCCCAAACTGATGGACAAACTGAAGTAGTCAATGTAACATTGTCTACTATGCTTAGGGCTGTTTTGAAGAATAATAAGAAAATGTGGGAAGAATGCTTGCCTCATATTGAATTTGCTTATAATCGTTCGTTGCATTCTACTACTAAGATGTGCCCTTTTGAAATTGTGTATGGTTTCCTACCTCATGCACCTATTGATTTGTTGCCTCTTCCATCTTCGGAGAAGGTTAATTTTGATGCTAAACAACATGCTGAATTGATTTTAAAAATGCATGAGTTAACTAAGGAAAACATTGAGCGTATGAATGTTAGATATAAACTTGCTGGAGATAAGGGTAGAAAACATGTTGTGTTTGCACTGGGAGATCTTGTTTGGTTACATTTGCGTAAGTAGATTTCCCAATTTGCGCAAATCAAAGCTAATGCCACGTGCTGCTGGTCCTTTTAAGGTGTTAGAGAAAATAAATGATAATGCATATAAACTTGAGCTACCTGCAGATTTTGGGGTTAGTTCCACTTTTAACATTGCATATTTGAAGCCTTATTTGGGTGAGGAAGATGAGCTTCCGTCGAGGACGACTTCATTTCAAGAAGGGGAGGATGATGAGGACATCAATAACATTGCTACACCCACATCCCCTGCTGCTATACATACTGGACCAATTACTAGAGCTCGCGCACGCCAATTAAATTATCAGGTACTTTCGTTTCTTGGTAATGATTCTAATGTTCATGAGTTTATGATGTTGCCTAAATTGGATACATTTGTTTTTCTTAGAAATGAAGAGCCTAGCTTGGAGAAGGATGAACATTGGAGCAAGAACAAGCATGGAGTTGATGGCATGCGCAAGGGGAACAAGAACGGAGTTACATGTGATGATTTCAGAACTTTGAAGCCACCATAAGGAGTGCATGAAGCCTTGGACGAAATATACAAGATGCCACTTCATAAATTTCGTCCAGAGACTATTCTAGGTGCTGCGTCACCTTATTATTGGGTCAGGCCCATGTAATTTCGAAATACATAAGTATAGGCTGTTTTTAGAGTCCGTATGTGTGGGGAAACAAGAGATATGGTTGGTTTCGGACCCCTTCCCCAAGGGCCACGAAATTCCACCCCTCTTCCTCCATATATACAGCCCTTATGGCACCGTTTAGACTTTGGGTTTTGTTTAGATTAAAGTTCGCCATAGCTGCAACTTCGCGTACTTCGTTTGTGTTCAACGACCAGACAAAGGCGTCACAGAATCCCACCTTGATCAATAAAGCTTTCCTCTTATATTCGCAATATCCAGATTGCAATCTTAGTTTCTTGCTTGTTTTTCGTTTGCCTGGAGGAAACAGACCTTCCTGGTCAGGTTGATCATGCTCCGGCGTGGTCAATAACCTCTCAAAGTTGGTTTAGCGATTGCTAAGGCGCGACGTCCTCGCACGTTCGTAGTCGGATCGTCAAAGTCGACTTCCTCCAAAACGATAGCCACCATCTCATCGAAAGACGGGACACCTTAGCCTCTATCAATGGCGATCTTTCCAGATCGTATCGGTGTCTTCTGGTCTACATCGACGACTTCTCGGCCACTACTTCTCCAAGCTCCTCGCTTTCCACAAAGTTGCTCCGCTCAGATGGATACCTAGAAGTGGCAACGAGCTTTGCTCACGCGCACCGCCGGTGGATGCAGAAGGAAGATGATGTTTCTTTCCTCAAGGACTTGCTTTTTATTTCTTATTTCTGTAATGTGCTTCTTATACGGGCTCGTTTTATCTAATATATGGCCTTAAGCCTTTTTGCAAAACAATGCTATTAGATGTACGAATAGGTTAAGTTCTCATGTACTTGTTAGTTTCTGTTGATTATGGCTATTCCATAGCACTAGTGATATTTGTTGTGTAGTTCAGATTTCTCAATTCTATATCGTAGAATATTTTAGCCTGGCTTAGCTATTGAAAATTAAATTTTGGTATAACTTTACCACAAGAGTGAGTAACAAGTTGAGGTGGGAACACTCAAACTATAACTTTTGAAGTCATAGCTTTTGCTGATCACTTTTGTTTACTTTACATGTTTATTAAGCATATCATCATGGACATAACACTAAAAGATATTTGACTTAAAAAGATCATGCCATGGATCAAGAATTATGTTTGAAATTGTGTATGTTTACAAAAGCAATCATCCGAAGTACCGAACTCTAAATAGACTTGTAGTATGATAGCAAATTAATTATATATTCTATATTATTAGACCATCGAAGCAAGATGGGATTTGTTCTGGTGCAGTCTGACTCTTCGACTGCCCTCTCCTGTCTCTCTGGGTCAAGTTCGGATCGTTCGGCTTATGGTCATTTAGTTGCTGATGAGATTACGTCTTTAATGATCGGTAGAGAGTTTATTCCACATAACGTAAATAGAACTCAAAACAGAATTGCACAATGTCTGGAAAAGGTATAGTCGTTCAGAGCAGGCCACAACAGTGGCTCGAAAGTGGTCCCCCATGTATTGAGGAGCTCTTGCCTCTAGATTGTAATTCTATTCTTATGAAATAAACTACTATTGAACCTGCAAAAGAAGAAGGGATTTGTAAGTTCATGCAGTGTTCACCAATGAGAATCTCCCCCCCCCCTCTCATTGACGTAGACTACGAATGAATTCGGCCTCATGCCATGGACTCCGGTCGCCGTTATTCCTCCCTCATCCGCCGATGTTGTTGACCGGATGGGGAGGAAGAGGGTGTGCCCGTGTGTAATAGTTGGTTTTATTTTCATCTGCTTTTCTTGCCAAATAAAGAGGTGGTCAGATCTAGATCCACCCTGATTTTTCCTCAACCTCCTCTCCCTCTCGTTCATGGTGATGTTGGCGAGATAGAGGGTCAAATAGGCTTATTACACTCCTATGCTAGCACCTCTTTGTAGCGACCCGACCCAAAATCGGTCAAGTCTCTGTGTAGCTGTACCATCCCAAGATCATGCTGGCACACACAGTACATTGATGAAATAATCAAAGTTCAATCACACCTGAATTTATTACACGATTCTCATATCTAGTCTTTGTTACAATAGAATAAATTCGGCCGAAGGCCAACTCATGAGAAATAAACTAAATAAAGCTGCGGAAGCGTAGACGAAATAGCGAGTCCATCCGACTCCATAGGGCAATCGCCAAGCGTGGATCGTAGCCTCACTCCTGATCGGAATACTCCTCTGCAACATAAGACGTTGCAGCTGTGTAGGTCAGCATTTTGAATATGCCGGCAAGTCATGAAGAGAGAATAACAATAAAAATTACTAACAGTATATGCAATTTGGATGTGGGGCTCTAAGTTTCATTGTTTTTGCGAAAAAGCCAGTTTTTCCCTACAATAAGGACTTGTCTGCAATTACTACGAAATGTTGGTAATTATTGAGATGGTTCCACCAACCAATGTCTCATTCCCAATTATTAAATAATCCCCTCAATTAATTTATTAATTTTGGTGTTGAGATATCCGAAATACTCCAAGTTCCAGAGGCTCAATTTGTCCGTAACCGGGGACACGGCTAACCGATTAGATCTTCACTCTACAGAGGTTTGTGCACTTTACCCGCAAGAATCGTTCCCTCCTTTAAGTCTTCGCACTTCCTGGTGTTTGAAGACGGGACGAACGAAACAGGGTCTTCCGAAGAGTTCCTTTGGCCACTTTTACCCATCCAATCCTACCGTTCTTCTACATCTCGTAGCACCGTCCGCCAGAGTCACACCTAGGGTTGACCAAGCGAGCCCATAATGGCTTGCGGCTGCACGTAAGCTTCCGGTCAATGGTGTATCCATCCGTCTCGTCGTGGCTGGGTGAAGCTTTCGCAAGATGTCATGGCGCTTCTCCATGCATCCCGCCAACCGCTGGTTTTCCAGTGGTGCCCGTCAACCGTCCTCCACCCAAAGAGTGAATTTTGAAGTCCATCTTAAGCTTGAAGTCATGGGGTTGTCATCATCTTGACTCTCACATCTCCCTTATGAATCACTCAACCAACCCCGTCTACGAGCATAGCAAAATAAACTACTTCATCCCGGGCCATGGTAACAAGGGGAATTGGTTTCATCCTACCTCATGATACTACTCAAGAACATAACTTAAAATTCACCTACTGCATGCATGGTGGGGAGGTATAATTCTAATGCAATAAAATCATAGGTATTGTAAAAGTAAACATGGTCAAATGACTTGCCTTTGTCGACGATCTTCGAAAGCTAGGGACTCGTGGTAGCAAGCTTCGCACTCCGGAAATTCTACCGAGGCAAACAATAATCATATAAGCATAAGAGCATACAATCAATTAACATAACAGCATGCTAACAAAAA
The DNA here is from genome assembly GCA_021605145.1 of Aegilops bicornis. Taxonomy (NCBI): domain Eukaryota; kingdom Viridiplantae; phylum Streptophyta; class Magnoliopsida; order Poales; family Poaceae; genus Aegilops; species Aegilops bicornis. The sequence goes on along the minus strand of CM038673.1, from coordinate 140,191,890 downwards.
ACACACAAAATAACCGGACCAAAAACCCAATGAAAACTCAAAGAAATCCAAATCAATGTTTTCACCACATCAAACAGCAACCAAGAAATAGTTTTGCACAACCAAATTTTTCTTAACAGAACTTAAGCATGGGTTTTTGCTAACTAACAGAAGAGAAAACATCATGCAACTAGGAGCAAAAAGAATCTCATCAAAAGCTATTATAGAGCTCCTATTATGCCTATAACAATCCTATCAAGAAAAAATAAAATAAAAATTCTATTTATTGTAAATAGAAGTTCATGTTCTAAAACTACAGAAACTAATCTAAAATAAACTATGACATAGGTAAAATAAAATTATTTGCTAAATAAAACAATAGGAAAACAGTAGCTAGTTAAATAAATAAGAACCACATGATTTTGATTAAAACTATTTTTTATTAAATCTAAAATGCCCAAATAAATTCCTACGGTTAGGCATGGTCAAAACAAAGTAGTGACAAAAAGAATCACTAAAATAAAATAATCCTAACTCATTTTATGGCAGAATTACTAATCTGTCTAAAACTAAAATAAAACAATTTCTAATAATTTTAACATGACTAAACATATTTTCTACAGAAACTACAACAAATTTGCAAACCAAAAAAAAAGAATCAATTAAAAATATTAAGTAGATTAAAAGATATGGATTTTACAAAACTGAAACTATTCTGTTAAAAACAGAAACGAAAAAATTAACTAAAAGAAAACTGGCGCTAATGGGCCTATCTAACGCATCGGGCGTCAAATAACTAAAACGCGCCCGAGGAAATAAACCGCTTCGGGCCGGTCTAAACCAAACCTAAATAAAGACCGTAACTAAACCGGATCTTTAAAAAAAACCATACCCCTTATTTGTTCTAATCTAGACCCTAGAATTTAGATCTAACGGTGGGGGCATCTCCGGCGACTTACCGCGGTGGTCGACGGCGACGGCGGCTCGGGCGGCGATGGCGCGGTGGCTCCGGTGGTCGGGGACGACGACGGAGGCCTCCCGTGAGTCTTGGAGCGAGGTCGGTGGTGGAGTCGGGGGAGCTCGAGGGGGTCGGAGGTGGCCGGGGTGGTAGCAATGGCGCGGCGGCGGCGTCGGGCTCCGGCGAGAGATTGCGGGCGAGGTGGAGTCGATGGCGAGGGGGAAAATGAGGGAACGGGTCGAGGGGGGGTATATATAGGGGGGGCCGGCTTGGAGGAGGGGGCGGATCGGGGGAGGAGATCCCGGATTCTTCGGGATTCCGGCGAGGCGGCGGCGATCCTGTGCGTGGCTTGCGGGAGGAGGAAGAAGGGGGTGGGATCGGGGTGTCAGCGGGAGAGGGAGGGGGCGGATCGGTCGGGCGACCGAGGGGTAAGGGGTTCGGGCGCTGGCTGGGTCGGTCGGTCGGCTCGGGCGCCAAGGTTGGCTGGCTCATTGGCTGGCTGCCTCGGCGCTGGCCGGGCCGCTTTGGCCGGGTTTATTCGGCCGGGCGCCTGGGGTTTCTTTTCCTTTTTTCTATTTTTTTTTGAATTAAGGAGAGGAGAGATAAAGTATTTAATATATATATTTTATATAGGACATATAGATATATCAAAATGATCAGGGGAATATTCCCTACAATTTGAACATTTTTCCAGGGGCAAAACTCAAACTTTAAAAAAAATCATATTCTAGAAATCCCAAATAAAAATCAAATTTGAATTCAAACCTTTTGGCAAAGTTTTCTTCTGACATATTTGGAGTGTCATGTTTACTCCTCTCATACTTTTTTTTCAAGTATTTTTCAGGCATTGATTTGAAATAAATTTCAACTGCCAATTCAAATTCAAATTCCATCAACTCAAAATCTTACGAAACTTCAAATGCCACTCAATTTCAAACAATATGCATAGATGCTTAGCTATAATTGTAAAACATTCCAAATGGGAAATTTGGGATGTTACAAACCTACCACCTTAAGATGAATCTAGCCCTCGAGATTCGGGTTGGCTAGCAAATAGGTGCGGGTGGTCTCGGCGGAGGTCTTCTTCTCGCTCCTGTGTGGCTTCCTCCTCGGAATGATGACTCCACAAAGACCTTGCAAAACTTGATGATCTTCTGCGGGTGACTCTGTTCGCAGTCTCGAGAATTCGGACGGGTTTCTCCTCATAAGTCGAGATCACCGAAAAGCTGTATGGCCTCTAGGGGCACCTTGTGTCTCTCAACGGAATATCGGCCATGTCGGCATGGCATTTCTTGGTGAGAAACATGGAAGACATCATGAACTCCGGACAATCCTTCCGCAATTCCAACTTGTAAGCAACTTCTCCACGACGTTCGAGGATTTTGTAGGGGCCAATGAACCGGGTGCTAACTTTCCTTTAACACCGAACCTCTTGATTCCACGAAGTGGGACACACGAAGATATGCCCGGTCTCCCGCCGTAAGTTACTTCCTTGCGTTCTTGTCCGCATAACTCTTACATCTCATTCGAGCTACCTTGAGTCTATCTCGAATCAGTTTGACTTTCTCTTGAATCTACGATAAGATCGGGACCGAAAAGTTTTCGATCTCCAACACCATCCCACAACAATGGTGTTACGCACCTCCTTCCGTATAGAGCTTGAAGGGGCCATCTTCAGACTGGTCTGATAACTGTTATTGTACGAGAACTCCGCGTATGGCAAATTATCATCCCAGCTAGACCCATAGTCTAGCGCACAAGCTCTCAACATGTCCTCTAGGATCTGGTTGACTCTCTCGGTCTGTCCATCTGTCTGCGGATGAAAAGCTGTACTGAACTCCAGCCTCGTACCCAAAGTTTCATGTAATCGATTCCAAAACTTTGAGGTAAATTGTGTTCCTCTATCGACCACGATACTCCTCGGAACTCCATGCGGACATACGATCCTGGTCATGTATATCTTGGCCAACTTATCATGGTATAGGTAGTCTTCACGGGAATGAAATGAGCTACCTTGGTCAAACGATCAACCACTACCCAGATGGAATCATAACCTGAACGGGTCTGGGTAATCACGTGATAAAATCCATTCCAAATTTTTCCCATTTCCACTCGGAATCGGCAAAGGTTGAAGTAACCTGCTGGCTTCGATGTTCCGCCTTTACTCGTTGGCAAACATCGCATCGCTACGTACTCGGCAATATCCTTCTTCATACACATCCACCGAAACTTTCCTTCAAATCCAGATACATCTTGGTGTTACCGGGGTGAATCGAGTACGGTGAATCATGAGCCTCCTGAAGAATTAGCTTCCTGAGTTCGGGATCATTGGGTACATAAATACGATCCTCGAACCATATAGCTCCGTATTCATCCTTACGAAACCTTTTAGCTTTTCCTTCTTTCATCCTTTTCTTTATCTCATCAATTTCCTTGTCCGACTTCTGAGCTTCACGAATTCTTTCGGCCAAAGTGGACTGAACTTCCAGAGTTGCAACATATCCTCTCGGAACTATCTCCAGTCGAAGATCTCTGAGGTCATCGACTAACTCCTGGGGTAATCCTCCTGCTATAAGAGTATTCACATAACTCTTACGGCTCAAAGCATCTGCTACAACATTAGCCTTTCCTGGGTGGTAAAGAAATTTCATGTCATAGTCCTTGATTAACTCTAGCCATCTCCTCTGCCTGAGGTTCAACTCTTTCTGCGTGAAAATGTACTTCAAGCTCTTATGATCTGTGTAAACATCACAACTGTTTCCGATGAGGAAATGTCTCCAGGTCTTGAGTGCATGCACTACTGCTGCTAACTCCAAATCATGTGTGGCATAATTCATCTCGTGTGGTCGTAGCTATGCGGAGGTATAAGCTACAACTTTTCCTTCTGCATGAGTACTCCTCCGAGTCCCCGACGAGAAGCGCCACAATATACTGGTAATCCTTGTGTATGTCCGCAAAATCAAGATCTTTGAAACTGTAACCAAGCGTTTCTTCAATTCCTGAAACGGCTTCACAATCCTTGGTCCAAATGTACTTGGCGTCCTTCTTCAATAGCTCGATCATGGGCTTCGCAATCTTCGAGAAAATCTCAATAAACCTCCGATAATATCCTGCGAGTCCGAGAAAAGCTGCGGATCTCCTTGGTGAGGTGGGTGGCGCCAATCGGTGATCGATACAACCTTGGTGGGGTCAACTGCTATTCCTTCTCCCAAAATAACGTGTCCGAGGAATCCGACTTCCTTCACCAAAATTCACATTTGCTGAACTTGGCATACAATCGATGTTCTCGGAGTTTCTCGAACTAGGCATAAATGTTCCTTATGCTCTTCCTCGCTCTTGGAGAAAATCAGTATATCATCGATGAACACCACGACAAACTTGTCCAGATATTCCATAAATACCTTGTTCATCAAATTCATGAAGTATGCAGGGCATTAGTCAATCCGAATGACATGACGGTATACTCATATAAACCATACCGTGGTGAATGCTGTTTTGGGTATATCCTTTTCACGGATCTTCAATCGATGATACCGATCGAAGATCGATCTTGGAAAATACCTTGGCTCCAACTAGCTGATCAAACAGGTCATTAATCATCGGCAGAGGGTACTTGTTCTTGATGGTCACGTCGTTCAACGAACGAAAATCCACAACCATTCTCAGGGTTCCATCCTTCTTCTCTACCAAAAGAACTGGGGCTCCCCAAGGTGACGAGCTTGGCCGAAAATATCCTTTCTCCAATAGCTCATTAATTTGATTCTTGATCTCTTTCAAATCGTTCGGGGGCATCCGATAGGGTCTCTTGGATATTGGGGCTGTGCCGCAATAACTCAATCAGAAATTCAATGTCTCGTCCGGTGGCATTCTGGTAATTCCTCCGGAAACACATCGGGAAAATCTTGCGCCATCGGCACTTCCTCTGAACAACTCCCGTGAGGGAATGCACCTGATTCTTCATCGGGATACGTCTGGATACATACTTGATCCTCTTCTGCTCCGGGGTGGTGAGCAGAATCGACTTGCGGGCACAGTCTATGTTACCTTCAAACTTCATCAACCAATCCATGCCTAGGATTACATCCAAGGTTTGGGTTTCCAATACTATGAGGTCTGCGGGAAATTTGTGGTTTCCGATGTTGAGGGTTGCATGACAGCCTAAGCCTGCCATCATTTCACCTCCTGTGGAACTGACGTGAAGAGGGCTTCTAAGGGTTCTAGTGGGCAACCCGTACTTTCCACAACTACCCTTGATATGAATGGATGCGTTGCACCAGAATCAAAGAGTACCAATACTGGATGTGAATTTAATAAAAACTTACCAACCACAGTGTCTGGCTGATCATAGACGTCCTCCACGTCAATGTAGTTCACCTGAGCACGAGGAAAAGGGTTGGGCTTCTGCTGAGCTTCCATTGCCGTTTCCATTCCTCCGCTTGGCCTCCGGGCAGTCGGTGGCATAGTGCCCTCTTTTACGGCACTTGAAACAGGTGATGTGACTCGAGATCTTTACGAGCCAAGGCGGGGCGATCTTTGGTTGCCATTGCCGTTTCCATTGCACGACTTGTTGTCGGGGTTGCGGTTGTTCCCATTTCCTCCATGGTTATGTCCTCCATGATTATGTCCTCCATGGGTGTGATGGGTATGCCCTCCAGTATGGGGCATAACGGGCTTCTGCCGAGCTCGAGTTGTACTTCCCCTGGCCATACTTCCGCTATGACTATCAATCTGCTTTGCTTGCCTTCAAGTATGGTGGCCTTGTCTACCAGCTCTGGTAGTTGTTGAAGGTAGCCACCATTAGCTGCGTTCCCAGCTCGTCATTGAGTCCTCGAGAAACTTTTCCTGCTGCGGCATCTGTGGCCACATCATCCGGGGCATAGCGAGCTAACTTGCTGAACTCATCCATGTCTTGCCTTACAAGACGGTTCCCTGGCGTAAGTTGCGGAACTCACGCTTCTTGACTCATGGCTCCGGTGATACATGAGCGGTGCGGAAAGCTTCTTGGGCGATCCCACGTGATGGTGGCGATGGGATAAGTGGCGGTGTAGTTCTCCCACCAAGAGGCTGCAGGTCCATCAAGTTGATGTGCAAAAGCGCACCTTCTCTGCATCCGTGCACCCAAGAAGGGCTAACTCCCTTCCGACCTTGCGAGCCAATCATCGGCCACAATCGGCTCGGTCTGCTAGAGAACACCGGCGATTCAGCCTTAGGAAGCGGGTCAAGTTGTCAACAGGGGGTGGTGGCGGTGGATTGTTGTTGTTGTTGTTGTTCGAGGTTACGGATGAGCATCTGCATGAGGGCATTCTCTGCTTTGGATCGGTGGGTGAGCTCCGGCGGAAAGTTGAGACCGGGTCACGTCTCGGAGGCATCTGGTGTTTTGGAGTGGATGAGAAAATTAGAATAGAACAAGGGTCTAATGAGAAAATATCACTACCCATATGAATGCACAATCATAATCACACCAATCATTTATTCAATCAACTCAAACATGGTTCAATCTCAGATTACAAATTTCACGACTAATCGAAAATAACGGCCTAACTGATCGATGGAAAAATAAAATAACATGGCGGTCGACTAAATGTCTTCATCAATTATCCTTGCGTCCTCTGGTGCGGCGTCCTCCGGTGTGGCGTCCTCTGATGCGGCGCCTCCTCTTGCGGTTTTCTTCAGTGGAGCTCTCTTCATAATCCTCGTCATTGCTCATGAGAGGTCCGTCATCTCCACTCAGAAAAAGGTCTTCTCCCAAGTCCATCTTCTCCTCTAATGCGGCAACATCCATCTTGACTTTGTCGACTCTCTCCATGAAATCCTTGATTTCTTCTTCATGGTCAAGGAAGTCTGCGTGTGCTTTCTCCTCCAGTTCAGTTCACGGAACAACAGCCTCCTGTGTACCTTGAGATTCTGGCGAGTCTGGATCTCCCGTTTCCTGAGAAGACACTCCAAGTCTTGGACATATGAGAGAATGGAGTCGTCCTCTACGGTACGGATGATATCTCCATTCCTAGCTCTGCGAGAACTCATGGCGAGATCTGATGGGTCGAGCTCGGCCCTGTACTCTTCTCGGTGATGTCCAAGTGCACGATAAATCGCCATGTCTCTTCCGAGGGTCCAATTGAAATCGGTAAACTCAAAGTCAATGGGCTCTGAATGTCCTCCGAAGGTCCTCCCTAGAATGTGCACCTCAATCCTGTAGCGGGTATCCGTCGGAAGTGCTTTGGTAGGCTTCCCGGTGATCGAGGGCAGAGCAATCTTCAGCTTCTTCACGATCTGAACCAGCTTCTTGCAAAGAGGCATCGTCTCATCTGGCTGGCAAAACTCCGGTAGCAAAACTGGGGTGAACTCTGCGGCCATCTAGAATGTTGAAAATCGGAGAGAAGTCAGAAATGAACAGGGGAGAATTACGGAATGATAAGGACATAAAATAAATAGTCTCTTCCTATGGCTTTCCGATCCTATGGGTTACGTCCTACGGTCAGTGTGTGCTCTGATACCATCTCTGTAGCGACCCGACCCAAAATCGGTCAAGTCTCTGTGTAGCTGTACCATCCCAAGATCATCTTGGCACACACAGTACATTGATGAAATAATCAATTCAATCACACCTGAATTTATTACACGATTCTCATATCGAGTCTTTATTACAATAGAATAAATTCGGCGAAGGCCAACTCATGAGAAATAAACTAAATAAAGCTACGGGCGTGAGCGAAATAAGCGAGTCCATCCGACTCCATAGGGCAATCGCCAAGCGTGGATCGTAGCCTCACTCCTGATCGGAATACTCCTCTTGCAACATAAGGCGTTGCAGCCGTGTAGGTCAGCATTTTGAATATGCCCGGCAAGTCATGAAGAGAGAATAACAATAAAAATTACTAACACTATATGCAATTTGGCTGTGGGGCTCTAAGTTTCATTGTTTTTCTTGAAAAGCCAGTATGTCCCTACAAAAAGGACTTGTCTGCAATTACTACGAAATGTTGGTAATTATTGAGATGGTTCCACCACCCAATGTCTCATTCCCAATTATTAAATAATCCCCTCAATTAATTTATTAATTTTGGTGTTGAGATATCCGAAATACTCCAAGTTCCAGAGGCTCAATTTATGCATGAATCGGGACACGGCTAACCGATTAGATCTTCACTCTGCAGAGGTTTGTGCACTTTACCATAAGAATCGTTCCCTCCTTTAAGTCTTCGCACTTCACGGTGTTTTAAGGCGGGACGAGCAAACAGAGGTCTTCAGAAGAGTTCCTCCGCCCTTCCGGTACCCATCCAATCCTACCGTTCTTCTACATCTCGTAGCACCGTCCGGCCAGAGTCACACCTAGGGTTGACCAAGCCAAAGCCCATAATGGCTTGCGGCTGCACAGGTAAGCTTCCGGTCAATGGTGTATCCATCCGTCTCGTCGTGGCTGGGTGAAGCTTTCCGCAAGATGTCATGGCGCTTCTCCATGCATCGACCAACCGCTGGTTTTCTCCAGGTGCCCGTCAACCGTCCTCCACCCGATAGTGAATTTTGAAGTCCATCTTGAGCTTGAAGTCATGGGGTTGTCATCATCTTGACTCTCACATCTCCCTTATGAATCACTCAACCAACCCCGCTCACGAGCATAGCAAAATAAACTACTTCGTCCGGGCCATGGTAACAAGGGAATTGGTTTCATCCTACCTCATGATACTACTCAAGAACATAACTTAAAATTCACCTACTGCATGCATGGTGGGGAGGTATAATTCTAATGCAATAAAATCATAGGTATTGTAAAAGTAAACATGGTCAAATGACTTGCCTTGCTGACGATCTTCGAAAGCTAGGGACTCGTGGTAGCAAGCTTCGCACTCCGGAAATTCTACCGAGGCAAACAATAATCATATAAGCATAAGAGCATACAATCAATTAACATAACAGCATGCTAACAAAAAACACACAAAATAACCGGACCAAAAACCCAAGGAAAACTCGAAGAAATCCAAATCAATGTTATCACCACATCAAACAGCAACCAAGAAATAGTTTTGCACAACCAAATTTTTCTTAACAGAACTTAAGCATGGGTTTTTGCTAACTAACAGAAGAGAAAACATCATGCAACTAGGAGCAAAAAGAATCACATCAAAAGCTATTATAGAGCTCCTATTATGCCTATAACAATCCTAGCAAGAAAAAATAAAATAAAAATTCTATTTATTGTAAATAAAAGTTCATGTTCTAAAACTACAGAAACTAATCTAAAATAAACTATGACATAGGTAAAATAAAATTATTTGCTAAATAAAACAATAGGAAAACAGTAGCTAGTTAAATAAATAAGAACCACATGATTTTGATTAAAACTATTTTTTTATTAAATCTAAAATGCCCAAATAAATTCCTACGGTTAGGCATGGTCAAAAAAAGGTAGTGACAAAAAGAATCACTAAAATAAAATAATCCTAACTCATTTTATGGCAGAATTACTAATCTGTCTAAAACTAAAATAAAACAATTTCTAATAATTTTAACATGACTAAACATATTTTCTACAGAAACTACAACAAATTTGCAAACCAAAAAAAGAATCAATTAAAAATATTAAGTAGATTAAAAGATATGGATTTTACAAAACTGAAACTATTACATTAAAAGCAGAAACGAAAAAATTAACTAAAAGAAAAGCTGGCGCTAATGGGCCTATCTAAGCGATCGGGCGTCAAATAACTAAAACGCGCCCGAGGAAATAAACCGCTTCGGGCCGGTCTAAACTAAACCTAAATAAAGACCGTAACTAAACCGGATCTTTAAAAAAAACCATACCCCTTCGCTATTCTAATCTAGACCCTAGAATTTAGATCTAACGGTGGGGGCATCTCCGGCGACTTACCGCGGTGGTCGACAATGATGGCTTTCGGCGGCTGACGGCCAGGTGGCTCGGGTGGTCGGGACGACGGCGGAGGCCTCCGGCGGAGCGAGGAGAGGGTCGATGGTGGAGTCGGGAGCTCGAGGGGTCGGAGGTGAGTGGTAGCAATGATAAGCGTGGCGAACTCCGGCGAGAGATCGGGCGAGGTGGAGTCGATGGCGAGGAAAATGAGGGAGCAGGTCGAGGGGTATATATAGGCGGCTTGGAGGAGGCGGATCGGGAGGAGATCCGGATTCTTTGGGATTCCGGCGGCGGCGATCTGTCGTGGCTTGCGGGAGGAGGAAGAAGGGGTGGGGTCGGGTGTCGGGAGAGGAGGGAGGCGGATCGGTCGGGCGACCGAGGTAAGGGGTTGAACCTTGGTGGTTGATCGGCTCGGTTGGGCAGTTGGCCGTCATTGGCTGGTCGGCTCAATTAGCTTGGCGCTGGCCGGTCGGCTGGCTAGCGCCTGGGGTTTCTTTTCCTTTTTTTCTTTTTTTTTTGAATTAAGGAGAGGAGAGATAAAGTATTTAATATATATATTTTATATAGAACATATATATATATCAAAATGATCAGGGGAATATTCCCTACAATTTGAACATTTTTCCAGGGGCAAAACTCAAACTTTAAAAAATCGTTTTCTAGAAATCCCAAATAAAAATCAAATTTGAATTCAAACCTTTTGGCAAAGTTTTCTTCTGACATATTTGGAGTGTCATGTTTACTCCTCTCATACTTTTTTTTCAAGTATTTGTCAGGCATTGATTTGAAATAAATTTCAACTGCCAATTCAAATTCAAATTCCATCAACTCAAAATCTTCTGAAACTTCAAATGCCACTCAATTTCAAACAATATGCATAGATGCTTAGCTATAATTGTAAAACATTTCAAATGGGAAATTTGGGATGTTACACTCTTAGCCAGATACATGAGGACGAGCCGTTACTGCTGCCATCGCCCTCACTACTCTGACGAGTCGGGGATATGGTCAGGCTGGAGGCCCTAGTCGCCCCTGATTTGGAGGAGCTTCAGTCTCTCCCCCTCCCCTCTTCTCGTCATCTCGGTGGTGCAAGGACAGGGGGGTGGAGTGGATTACTGGAGTTTAGTGTTCGGACAGCAATTCATTACCATTGGTGCTAGCATTGAAGCTAGCGCTCCGGTCTTCATCCCGGCCATGATTGTCTAAAGGAAGGTTGTATCACTTTGATCTAGAGTCCATGGTGTCCTTCTCCAACGAGCTTTGCATCTGCTTCGAAGGCAATGATGATTGCATCGAACCAAGTAGTTCATCTCCGGTGTCGGTGCAATTGGTTTTGCGTTGGGGGGTAGTTTCCAGACCCAATTGTAATCTAGTTTCTATGTTGGGTTCCTTCATGAAAAGGTCAGGGGCAAGTTGCTCTTTCCTTTTGAGTTCTTGTGTGAGAGCATGTGCTCCTTGTCCACAAAGGACCCATCCTCTAGTAAGAAAATGTTGTTGTACTACCGTTGAATGGTACAATTAATATCATCCCTAGGAAAAAAGGAAAAACACATGTCATCTCTCTACTTGTCAAAAAATTGATTGAAGTCCAATTACTATATTCTAGGTGTTGGGGCGCCACCCGGTGGCGCCTCTTGAGAGGAAGTTGGGCGGCGCCAAGTTGGCAAGCGCCCATTCCATTTGCTTTGTTGCTATCTTAAGCGCCCATTCCATTTGCTTTGTTGCTATCTTACAACACATGGACATTGGATGTAAGAAGTTGCGACAACAAATTTTGAAAGAACTAAATAAATGACACTTAAATACAAAGATAGCATCTGAAACACAAAACACCGGAAGGCATGGGATAGAACCAGACAGGGATACAGTTCAACATACTCAAGAAGTAATGCATCACTATATGCTGCAATTTTCTGCAGTGATAAGAATTCAACATTCAATTGTGACATCTACCGCTATACGAAAACAATAAGAAGAGAACGACAGAAAGTTTAAAGGGTATTCAAGCTGAATACTCAAATTGTAAAATCACCACAAAAAATGTGACGAAAATGCCACTCAGTTCCATGAAGATCTTTGGCTACCCGTTGTTGACATGGGGGATTCTGAGACATGTCCTGCAAAGCAACCATACAATTCAATAAGCCAGAAATTGTGTAGACATCAACTGGAGCAAAAAACATGTTCTCAATGCTAGTTGGCAGAGGAAGACACTTTTCAGCATGTCTCCTAAGAATGGAGAACCCACCATGGGCAATTGTATCTGAAGTTGTCAGTGCCTTGCAACAAAGGAATGTATGATGCCTTTCTCGAGTTCTTGTCGCTCGGGACCCAAGCTTGTGAGCCCACCTTACTAATTAAGGGGCATATCAGATACTGTAAAACATCTGAATAACCTTGTCGTTCTACCTTCTCTAGACAGAGCAGATATATTTTAGAATTAAAAATAGCACAGCTCACAGTTTCAACCCAAGGAATTCAATGTAAAAGAGCATAATAGATTCTAGAATAACTCAGGGAGATCTGAAACTGAGAGCAAACCTTCAGTTGGAGCAGCAGTACAGCTAAGGAGAACATAGTACTGATAAAGCTTATGAAATGTCAGATGATCCAATTCGGGTGATATTGAGACCAAACTCTCACCTGGTACCAAAAATGCAACTGACTGTAGGAACCAAAAATGCAACTGACTGTAGGATTCAAGATAATTACAAGAGACAAATCGCAAGAGCAAAAATTTACACCAGAAAAAAATTTGGTACCAACAGAGCCTACAATTATATAACGAAAATAGAAGCAAATCACATCCATACTCCTCCTTCTCTTCTTCTTGGTTTTATAGCATACCGTGCTGATCAAATAGAGGCCACGCCTTTGATTTCAGCATCTTATTAAATTGTTGCAAAGGATTAGCTATCTATAGCACATACAGATCCATTCTATTAATCAGCCCATAAAAGTACGACGTTACCATACAATAACAACTTCACTAACAGATTCAAAGCTAACGCAGAACAATTTGCAGCAGTATAGACCATGTGTTGCTGTGTGCATAGTACTTGTGCAAATAGACACGATTCCAGAAATAAAAGAGAACATAGTACTTGGGAACATGGCGTGAACGCGCTTACATGAACACCATTGTCTAAAATAGAACACACATACATCTTCTCCCAGCAAGGCGGAAAGGGCAAGAGAATAAAAGGGGGCGAGGGCGCATACCTTTTAGGTGGCGACGGTGTGATCGAAGGCATTGAAAGTAAGATGTGCAGGCTAACTATTGGTCATAGTCATCACATTGGGAAAATGCTAGCATGATCTACTTCAAGTCTTTCACCATCACTGTATAGTGTATAAAATAAGTAAACATGGCACTGAAAATATTCAAAAGAATACCATTTAAAGAGTTGACTATAGATGTGTAAGCAGGGATAAGATCTTGTAGTAACTATTATTTTCGATGCGTCGGTAGATTACAGGGCTCATATAACCATCGGACATATCAAGAATAGAGCAGGAAATTCATAGAAGCAAGTTAGGTAGACATTTAAATCGTTTGAGAGAAGCGGTGTCCTTTCTTTGGACCACTTACTGCTATGCTTTGCTATCAAATCTTGCAGTCAAATACACCCTCTTTTTCTAGAAACAAGGTGTTTTGGCAGTTAAAATTGAACTACTAAAACATCTTATATTTAGGAACGGGGATAGTAATAACAAAACAGGGGTACTGCTGCTAGGTATCAAGCGTGTACCAAAAAGAAGTCTTTACAAACAGGGGTGTAAGCAGAATTATTAAGCTGAGCCAGTTATTTTTTGTAGTTCCATAAATACTGAAAAACAGCGAATGTCTCCCTCTGAAGTTCAGTATTTGGCTATCGCAAGACAACAAATTTATGGCCAAACCACTGCAAAGGCAGCACTCTCCAAGAAAACGGGGGAAAAGGATCAACAAAGAGGTCATTTCGTGTGAAGAAAAAGTGCAGCACAGCTCAACAATCAGTAAAGCAATTCTTTGCTGGCCTGCTCAAATAGCAGTGTACTAAACGCAGCAAAACTGAATCTAGTTGAACTCCAGAAGTAAAAACCAAGAGAATTTACAGCCTCAGCCATATACTAATCACTTGTTCAGACTGTACACACACTTGCAAAAATGTACACCATATCAATCTGTATGAGACTCATCAAGAACCCCACAGCATGAACAAGTACAGAAACTAAAAAGAACCAGATCTGGCAGAACAAAAGGGGGGGAAGACAGATGGCACTATGCTTTATCAAGAACTGAAGATATCCTTGTACAACCTCAATTAGCACCTACTGTTAATGACTCCCTCAATTTTACTTGAGTGACCAAAACTACAATCTGCACTTTTAATAACATGTAATAATATCAATCAAAAGTGCACTTTGTTGTACAAAACAAACAAGGGAAAAGAAGCATCCGTCTATAACAAAATTATAGAAACCATAATGATAACATGATTGATCCTCCTCTGATTTGTACCTACTCTGATGGGATAATGATAGCATGAGGCACAAATCGAAATCTGAAAGAAGCAAAACAAGAACCGGCCAAACAACCTTGCTTATCATTCACAGCAGACTTGGTTTCAACATAACTTGTGCTGCAAGCATGTCATCTATCTAGCACAGCAGACTTGGCACACATAAGAAGAAACACCTGATGAGCGTATTCACAGAGGCGGAAACCAAAAGCTCAAAGAAGCAAAACAAGAATCGACCAAACAACCTTGCTTGGAAAATCACACAACAGAAAAAAGAAAAGAAAATTGAAGCAGACATAACAAGAAACGCTTCATGAGCATCAACAAAGTAACAGAGGCAGAAATCGAAATATCAAAGTTTGTAGATTACTTTCAGTTAACTCCGTATCGCTGTCAAGTGCTCCTAAATTTTTGAGTTCATGCTTCCCCAAAGTTACTTCACTGACATATGTGTTTCGTACCCATCGATCGACCCTAAATTTTGGTATCTGCTTATGCCTTGTTTCATAACAAGGCAATGGGAACCATGTGTGCCGAAAACAAGTCAGTCTTAACCTATATAGTCAAGATATAGTTAGGGAAAATAAAATGGTTCTATTTTAGCAATGTCAAATAATTGTTGAGTTGGAAGACAAAAGGATGTTTTTTTACCTTTTCTTAGCTATAAGAGATCATATCAAAGATGTGGCATCTCACAAATATCACAAATAGCACAACGAAAATAACTGCGAATAAGCAGACGCAATCCAAGCACAAGCAACCGAAACAAGTTAAAAAGAGTGGGAAGCGCACCTTAGCTGCAGAGTCGATATGCCCAGCAGATTAGATAACGAGTCAAACTTGATTATGAACCGATGATGCCAATCCCTGAGGAAGCATACCATAATGTAAGTCAACCACACTGCTTAGTTCTGTGAGGAAGTAAATCATGATAAGCACACTCTATATTCAGCAACAATGAGTTTTTACTCTTCTATGCTACTCTGATTACTCAAAACTGAATTCCTGTAACCTCTGCTGCTCTGTCTGAATTTTCTGAACATTTGCTTCTCCTCTTTTGATTCAGTTCATAGTACTGTTAGTGCTGCTCATAATTTTGGTAGAAATCCTTTATTTTTAGTTTAACTGTACCTTCTGTTTACTTCCTTCTACTGCGTGAATCTAGTTCCTAATTGTTTGGTCGATCTGTTCATTCAGTTATAGTTTAAAAAAAGTGCCCTGTTATACCTATAATGATTTCTATCATTTTCTGTTATGTCATACCCACACAGAACTTTGGCTTCAGCCATGTCATCTATCTACCTCATTATCTGTTGCAGCACATGTAAAACTGGCATCATTATTTCTACAAGATCTGAAAGAAGCAAAAGAAAAACCGACCGACCAACCTTGCTCCAAAAATCATACAAGAGGAAAAAGGAAAGAAAATTGAAGCAGGAACAAACACCTAATTTGCCTGAACGGACTGACAGAGGCACAAATTAAAAGCTCAAAGAAGCAAAACAAGAACTGACCAAACTTAGCAATGTGGTTGAGAATCTCAGTGCATGGTCACCAAACCCTGTCACTGACCAACAAGTCAAGTCAGATGCTCGATTATCCTGGGCGTCAACACTGTCAAAACTGTTAAGATCTTACTTCAGCTGATGTATGTGGGTTCTGGGATTCTGAAATCTCATACAAGAGAAGAAAGAAAGGAAAATCGAAGAGACATAAGAACAAACACCTCACGAGCGTGAACGAACTGACAGACGCACAAATCAAAAATCAACACACACACACATCCATGAGCACGCATAAGTAGAGCAGAAACGGTACCTTGACGACGACGAGGACCGGAGAACAGAGAGACGAACAAGACGAGCGATGGATGAACAGGTCAGTGAAGAACCACATGTGAACACACAACATCGACGACCGCTAAGCGCATCAGTAATAGGTAAGAGAAGATAAGAATATCAAGAGAACTCATCCAAGGGAGAACAACCCACCTTCATGGCGATGTGGAGGCGAAGTTCAGCGGCAGGCTCCGCGCGCAGCCTCCCGGAGGATGAGCAGCGAGAGGCAGACCGACGGCCGGTGTTCCCCGCCGCTGCCGTATAGCAGATCGAGTAGCACTTGTCGGACACCTCCATGGATCCTGATTCGTGATTGACAGGCAAAAGGAAGGAGATTAGGGAAGAGGGAGGATTTGCGGATGCTCGTAGAGGCCGTGAGAGAAGGGGGGGTGTCGGCGCAGCATCGGAGCGTGAGGTGGGGTTGCTTGAGGAGGCGTGTGGGAGAGGGAACCATAGAGAGAGCAGGTCGCGTGCGTGGGGAAGAAAGAGGCAGACCCCAATCGCCCTGGGGAGGTGTTAACTCAGCGGCACAAACCTCGATCCCTTTCTTCCTTTCTTTTCTCTCGGCACAGTAAAATCGACGTGGCTATCGCCAGTGGTCGCGCTTGATGCGTAGCTGAATGGTTTTAATTGCGTCGAGTGCTAAATAGACACTCCATTTCTTTTACTATCCAATTGGTATGAGTGTTGCCAAGTTATAATGAAGCAAGTATGCGAAAATCCGTAGGAGCGCTCGTCCTCGCCTGCTCACGGAATCGGTGGGCGTTCATCCGGGTTGGGAGAACGAGCGCGTGAGGTATTTTGGCACAGTGGTCTACGGATAATTTAATGTCAGGAGCGATGGGAGTGGATGGCATTTGCATCTAGCGGGGCGACGGCCGTTAGAGGGTAGCGGCGATGTTATGCGCGGTAGTAAGGTGTACAGGAGGCACAGACGAAGGGATGACGGATCGGCGGTGGCCCATTAGCCCGCGCCCCCCGCTTAAGTACGGCACCACCTACCCCGTCGGAGCAGATCCAAATTTAGAGAGCAAGGCAGAGTAGCGCGAGAGGAAATGGTGGACGTGAATCAAGGGGGTCACCAGGCGCCGCTGCCAATCGTGCCTTGCCCACATATGTAGCTCGGCGGGTGTGGAACACCGATGAGCGGTTCTACAAGTGCCGGGATCTGCTCAGTATCTCATCGTTTTTGGTTGTCTTCGGAGGTGAAATACAGACGTCACGAGGGGGTTGCCATTTGTACCGGTGGCAGGGGGTTGCCATTTGTACCGGTGGCAGGAAGCGTACGCCGACCATCTGGCCTCGTTTGGCCCTGCCGCGCCACCATTGGCGCAAATCCAGCCACAACAGCAGGAAGCCGGACAAGGCGTGGGAGTTCAAGACCTGCAGCTGCCGCACTGCGCATAGGTGCAGCACAACGGCATGGCGGAGGGCACGCAGTTCGTTGGGCGCTAGGGGCCCGCCGGGGTGGACGCCGCATCTATCAATTTGGTGGTCTCTGTGGCGAACCTGATCGTCGGTGGTGTGGCCATACTTGTTTTGCTGGTGATCGATGTGGTCATGCGCGTGCTGGAGTAGGCAGTAGTCCTGATGGATGGAAGCATAGGTTAGTGGGCAAGGTTGTAATGACGTGGACGCAGAATCGTTTGTCAGGTGATGGCATATCTTTTGTAATGATGAAGGTTTAACATATGTGGTGTGCCCTCGTTTGTGCAATTAAATTCCTAATGGAAGGATGTGGCATGCTTAGTACGACTGAAAAGATATGGTTAAATGCGAATGGTTTGGTTCAAAGTGTTGTAACAGTACAAAATGATGAGAGTAATTGGTAATTAATCTAACTAGTAATAAATGCGCGTCTGAACGCACGTGTAACCTTAGAGAAAAAGGTTTGCGTTAAGTTTGTTCCAAACCCCGAACTTCTACGCATAGTATTATCCCAAGTTGAACTTCCAATTCCTAAAATCCGAACCCTAAATCCATGTCACATTTTCCAAATGGATGGTTATACTAAACCTGGTCCACAATCGAGTTGCAGAACGCGGCTAACCGCTATTGTTCCCGAGCTACCAACAACCTAACCAGCCAAGGCACGCTTCGTGCCCTTCATTGTGCCGACATGGGGAGACAAGCCAACGATAGGGGTTGTCTTCACTGCAGGAGCCAACAACACAATGTGCAATCCCCTTTCCCTTCAAGTTCCGTAAGGCCCTAATAAACATATCTCCCATGAAGTTTCTTCACACAAAATCAAACGACAATCAACATGTATTACTGAGCAAAGCCAAGAGTATCACCCAAAAAGAAAGAAAGAAAGCAATTGTTGAATTAACAAGAATGGGTGGTGAAAACAATTCAGAAATGTAAGCATCGATTTTTTTTCTATAAACCTGTGATGCATGCAATGGCCATGTTCGTGTAAAACTATTGTAAGGTTGTGCCATCAGTTTTTGCTTGGTGGCAAACAAAGAATAAGCCTGGTTTTATGTAAAAAAAAATATGAATCTGCAAAAAAAATAAGAAGTAGCACATTACAGAATCTATGGATCCATTCCGGCCAATATTCATGCAACCCTTCACATCGATGGATCCATGCTCAGTTAGAACAGTAACAAAATTACATAATCTGAAACCTCATACATTATTTGCCATAGAATAAGCTCTGAAAATACTACAATACAAGATTGCAATAAGCTGCATTAGCATTAGAGATATATATTTTCCGAAGAAGAGGTAAGATAACTAAAAGCTACCATACATGGTTGGTTTATGATCTACATATAAAAGGAACCAATTTGTCGCAATCGTGCAGCAAACACAAGCACCAGGATGAGCAGTAACAAAAACAAACCGCGAGACGCAGCAAAATGTTGATGGAGTGGAAATAAAAATCTTTGAGTACATATATTTTTTGTTTGTACATAAGTTTCATACACCAAACACTGCCCGCCCCCCTTTTGGTTCTACACTCACCCCTCCGCTCTGCCTCAACCAAATTGAAATCAGTAGCAGGTGTTGAGCTCGAGCTGGAGCAGAGTTCAACCAACATTAACACCTGCAACTAGCATGACCAAAACCTGACCAAGCATATCTGCCTCATGCCAAAGAAACTTTGCATGCAACATGCACAGAGAGACAATGCAGTACACTCGAATGTTCTTGTCTGCCAGGTTACTCAACATATAGCCTAGAAATACAGTCACAACCACTTTGACACACTTGTCAAGAGGAACTTTCAGAGAACCGAGCATAGCAACGGAAGGTCCGGCAAACAGAAACCGAAGAATAATTTAATGACTAAAGTAAACCAGGAAATTGTCGATTCCAGTCCATTGTTTCATTAGGAACATACACGCCATCGACTAATCACCTCTTGTGCACAGTCAGTGAAAAGACGACTTTCTGAGAAAATATATATATAGTACCCCTTAGAAGGCTCAATTTCTATATAGTACCCCTTTGTACTCAATTAAACACAAATTAGAATGATCTCACCTACGTACTTCTGTGCTCTTTCCATGATGTGCTCTGTGAAGGATAACGGGGTCCTTCTACATGTGAATAAACTTGATGAATCAGGCTGCCTTCATTTTTTTTGTATGGTTTAGGTGATCCACTCAAATTTTCATCTAAGCACAATAAAATTGAGCCATGCATAACCCATTTTCCAATGCCTATAGCAATTGTACAGAAAATAGCATAAACTATCAACGGTGCACGGGAAATCGCCCTTTTTCCTTGCAACATGGATGGCTTCTCCCATGTATTTTCACATATATTTATATTTTATCTAGTACAAATCAAATGACAAAGCATGTGCCATGAACGGGCTGCATAGTTCAGGACTCTTTGTTAGCTGTACGGAAGGAAACTCCCGAACGACATTCGAGAAGTGCTGATAATTTTCTGAGGCAGCGGTCTAATTAATGTGCCATGGATGAACCAAGTTTCAGAAATAGCTTCTCGAGTAGATCTGACAATGTAAATCAATTCTGAGGCAGCGGTCTAACTTATGTGCCATGGATGAACCAAGTTTCAGAAATAGCTTCTCAGGTATATCTGACAATGTGAATCAAAATTCAAAGGTAGTACATGAACTAATAGAACAGAGCGGGTGACAGGATATACCTCCTTGTCCAGCCAGGTGCCTGAGGATCGTCTTTCCCTGTTGACGGCTCTGAAGGTGGCGCTGACAGGGGCACGCCATCACAAGTACTGTTCAAATCCGCCTCCATTGTCAGCGCTGTGTCCACAGCGTCGCCCATACTGGAATCGGACGGGGTGCAGATCAGAGCTTCAGTGGCTTCGTTGGAGGGCACGCAGTTGCCCCCGGATAGATCCATCAGTGAAAACCTACAAAAGACAAGGGGAGCGCAATAGTAGGGTGTCCTGCAGGCCAGCGCCGCTGTATACTGTGATGGAGAGGGAAAAGGCACGTGAAGGGAAGATACCTGTCGACCGGATCCGACAGGAACTCGAAGCCATTGCTTTCCGCCTCCGCCATCGCCATGACCGTGAGCTCGGGAGCTTGTGCGGCGGCTCAAAGGATATGTTTTGTGTTATTTTTTCGTCGCAAGCGGCGAGTTAAGGCCGAGGTCCCACTGGTGGGCCAGGGGAACCTGGGGTTAGATTCCGTCACGGCCATATGAGACGACGTTTTAGCTGTTTGGTTAAGTACCGTGTTGATACGGGTTATGTACCAATGAAACAGACAGAAGTTGCCGTCGGAGTTGCCGATCATAAAACGGGGCTGTCTCCGTATCTCACTGTTAGGCTGGTCACAATGGGCAAGAACATAAGCTAGTAACATACACACTTCCCTAGACTATGTTACTACCTCCATAGTGGGTAGGAACATCTATGTAGTGTCATGCAACGATGTATTTATTAGGTTATAGACTCATTGTTTCTTGAAATGTGTGATGTTTCGGTAACTTAGCTAGTTACCACAAGCACCTCTCTCTTCATTAAATATGTGCCACATAAGCAAAGTTGTATTGGAGTGTGTGATGTTACTCCTAAGTTCCTCCCCATGGTGACCAGCCTTAGCTCGTACGATGATACAGTGAGCATTACCGCTCGAGCCAACTGTCGTGTACGCGTGTCCGTGCACTATTCGCTAGCGCTACCAGGAGCAGGCGAGCCCGTGTGCTCCATCGCCACACTCGCAGCAGGTATGCATATACTTGTGCATTCTTTTTTCCGTTGGCACATACTGCGCACATGGTGTCACTGGATTCAGTTGGCATATAAAGATGAAAACAACCCTCTGTGAATGCTCTATACATATGTGCTGAACGTCTGTCTGTGATTATTTCTGTCTATGCTTGTGTCTGAATCATACCGAGCGTGACGAACTAGCACATAACAGTGTGCAATATGATCTCAGGTTACTACTATGGTTGAGTAATCCCATCTGTACGACTGTACCTAGGTTGGTTGGATAAAACGCTACGCAATCGTCGGCGTCTCATGCATGCCGCAGCTACTGCTCGGCATTGATAGCCTTGGCAGCCGCGAACTCTTTGCTTTTGCCCCACAGGAACGCGCAGAGGCCGACGACGACAAGCGCCGCCCCCAGCACGCCACCGAGGTAGGCGTCGGTGGCGAACACGACGGCGTCGACGGCGGTGGTGGCGACGAGCGACAGGGAGTTGAACATGGCCGGGTACACCGGCCCGCGGCGCTCCACCGCCCAGGACACGAGCACGAACGTGACGCCCGTGTTGAACAC
Organism: Aegilops bicornis; assembly: GCA_021605145.1. Lineage (NCBI taxonomy): Eukaryota > Viridiplantae > Streptophyta > Magnoliopsida > Poales > Poaceae > Aegilops > Aegilops bicornis. The sequence continues at coordinate 140,170,013 of CM038673.1, read as the reverse complement.
CCCGGAGTAGACCACCGTGGCCAGCTGCAGGTCCCAGCACAGCGTCCACATGGGCGCCCATCCATATAGGTCGCCGGCGGGGGCGAGGGTGATCACCACGGAGACGAACAGGGCGGACTGCAGGCAGCCCACGAGGCACGTGAGCGCCGTGGCCGAGTACCGGTACGGGAACACCTTGGCGACCTTAGCCTGCACGACGAACCAGAGCGCGTAGCTGACGCAGCTCCCGCACAGGAACAGCGTGCCGACGGCCATGTCGCCGTCGCCGTGGGGCGCGGCGAGGTGGGGGTTGGCGTGGGAGGACGTCCCGAGGTGCGGCAGTCGGAGATGGGTGCCCTTGCAGAGGCTGACGACCATGGTGCCGGCGACGCCCACCACCGCTCCGAGGAGCTTCATCCTACTGGCCCAGGCGGCGAGGGAGAGCCGCTCAGCCCGGAGTGCGACGGCGATGATGAAGGTGGCGACGGGGATGAGGTTGAGGAAGTTGACGGCGTAGGCTGCGCCGGTGGCGCGCAGGCCGCAGTAGTACAGCCCCGGAGCCAGCAGTACTCTACATACAGTCATATACTTGCGTGAGAGGAATAATATAATGTAAATAAAAAATAACTAAGAATTAGTTTATGCATAATATATATGTATGACAGAATTAATCTGCATCTGTACATCTCTATTCGCTATACTGCTTTTTTTTAGGATCATACTGCTTTTCTTCTACTCGGTAAGATTATATGCTTCTTTCCTTTTTTTTTCTCTTCAGATTTGCGGTTTCTTTAATGGGCTGTGCTACTGGTGGTTAGCGACAGATCCGCATGACCGTAACCCATTTTTTTCTTGTGACCCGCATGCTTGATTTCACCGATTTTTTTCTTCTCTCGAAAACCATGTACGCCAATAGTAAATCGCTAGTGGTTTTTCTGGTTTTTTGCAACACAATATAAAAAAGAAAATAAAAATGCTAGTAAGGGGACTTAAACCCAGGTCTATTCATTAGACTTTGAGCCCAATAACCAACTAAGCCACATTTAGTTGTTGTCTATTGCATATGAACAAGGTTATTTGAACCTTTCTTTTTTTTCTGTCATATCAGCGATAATAAATTTTTTTCTTGGTAACTTTGGCATGACCAGCGTGATAACTATGACTTGAGCAACATGATAACTATACTATGATAAGCCTGATAACTATACTATGAAAAGGTTAATGACTATACCATGAGAAGCATGATAAATTTAGCATGGATACTGGTAACTTCACACTGGGATATGTTTCGACAAAAAAAATAGTTATCGGGACATCAAGATTTGTTTCCAACATCTTTTTCTCCCAAAAATTATCAGGCCCGCGATGTGTGAGTTATCAAGCCATTCGCACAAAAAGTAACCGGGGGGTATTTCATCAACGTGCCTCCCTCCACCCGGTCGCCAAATTTACCAAGACCTAGGTACATAAGTTACCAGGTCAGCAATGTGTGAGTTATCATGATATTCACATAAAAGTTATCGGGGTATATTTCATCACCTCTATTCGCCAAAGTTACCAGGACCGGGCTGCATAAGTTATCAGGTCTCCGATATATGAGTTACAATGATATTCACAGCAAAGTTATTGGGGGATGTTTCATCAACACCCACCCATACGCCAAGTTATCAGGACGAGTTATGTAAGTTACCAGGACCAGGGTACACAAGTTATCAGGTCTGTGATGTGTGAGTTATCATGCTATTCACACAAAAAGTTACCGGTCGTATATTTCACCAACAGCCCCCCCCCCCATCCGGTCGCCAAATTTACCATGACCGGCGTACATAAGTTATCAGGTCTGCGATGTGTGAGTTACCATGCTATTCACATAAAAGTTATCGGGGGTATATTTCATCACCCCTCCTTGCGAAAGTACCAGGATCAGGGTGCATAAGTTATCAGGTTTTTGATGTGTGAGTTATCATGCAATTCACATCAACGTTGCCGCTAGCGCCGCCGCCTGCTTGGCCACCACGAGGAGCTGCTGCACCACTTGGTCTCACGCCTGGTAGCTCTCCTTGGCCACCTGGCGCAGGAGGAAGGAGATTGGGCGCCGTCAGGGGAGAGAAAGGAGGAAGGGATAAGGTGGATCGTGCGCCGCTCATTTCCTATCTGACGACGTGGGACTCGTTCGGATCTGAAGCAAACGCGCGACCAGTCGGAAATTAGCTTTCTTTACGCATAAGTTATCGGAGGTATGTTTTTCAACAACTCCCTCTCTTTCCCGCCCAGTCAAATGTTACTGTGGTGTTTGTACATAAGTTATCCAGTCTACGGTGTGTATATTATCATGTTATTAAGCATAAGTTGTGTGATCTTTGTACCTAAGTTTTCAGGTCCGTGGTGTGTATGTTACCATGCTATTTAGACAAAGTTATCAAGGGTATGTTTTCAATAACTTTTTTCGGGTAAAAAACTTACCGCGGTGTATGTACATAAGTTATCAGGTCTACGGTGCATATTTACCATGTTATGTACATAGAAATTATTGGGGATGTGATGGGTAAAAAAAATCCAAGGTCAAAAAGCTACCGTGATGTTTGCATGTAAGTTATCATGTATAATTTTCCTATATTATCATGTTATTAACACAGAAGTTACCGGTGTATGTTTTATAACAACTATTTTCTCAAAGGAAAGTTGTCATGGTGTCTGTAGCTAAGTTTTCAGGTCTCCAGTCTGTCTCAATACTTACATATAATTTATCACGGTATGTTTCAATAACTTTTTCTAGGTAGAAGTTAATGAGAAAAATCCACACATTATGCGCTAGAGATAATCCAAGAAAGGAACAAGAAAAACACATAATTTTGGGTGATATGTTATTAATACAAGGTCAAATATGTAGCTTTTGTAGATTTAACAACGACATGCTTTAGTTGAGCTGGTGGAACGGGTCATTCACTTATCACCACCTCCTGGGTTCGAGTAACCATTCTTGCACTTTGTTTTTGTTCCCATTATTAACAAGAAATAAATTAGGGGAGAGAGAAGATCTAGGCAGTAAAAAAAATCGTAGAAAAATCAGGCAGTAAAAAATCGCAGAAAAATCGGGCAACTAGCGGAAGAGAGAGGGAAAATACTTGCCTATCGCTAACTGCTAGTCAGCAGAAAAATAGCTTTTTCGTTCTTTAATTATAAGTGAGGTAGAGGAGCAGGATGAGGGGGTGCATGTCGTTGAGAGCCACCTTGCATCTCTAAAGATAGAACTGTTGGCTTCTGCGTTGCGTACCTCTCGAAGACGACGGCGAGGAGGAAGAAGAAGGTGGCGGCGACGAGGTTGCGGTAGAGGAGCAGGATGAGGGGGTGCATGTCGTTGAGAGCCACCTTGGTAAGCAGCATGGTCACCACCGTCAGCACCTGCACAAGCAGCATGCCGGCCGGCAGCGCGACCTGCTCCGCCCGCCTGCTCCTCCTTGCCTCATACTCCGCCACGGTCATCACGGTCACGTCGTCGCCGCGCCCCGCCATGTCCAGCGTCGATCAGGGGCCGGCCTATCGAGAGCTTAATTGGACGCGATCGAGCAAGGAGCAACGCAACGCCGAGAGGAGGGGGAAGATATGTTGGAAATATGAGCAAATTACTACGAGATTTAATCCGAATAAACAGAAAATAAATCATGACTATAGTAGCAGAGATTGAACTAATCATGCGAACTAGCATAGCATATGAACAGATCACATCTAGGGCAAATACTAGAAACTCTATCACGATCTCGAACAGGAAAGATAGAATCACGTACGGTGCGTGGGAAGCGGCACGCTGGCGTTCAACGTTGTCGCCCATGTAAATCGAGGATAAGGTTGCCGAGGTCGGTGAAGAAGTAAATCGTTCGCGAAGTAAATCGCTGCCCGGTGATCAGCGCGAGTCGCTCCCAAAAACACGATCACCCTCTTCCGTGCAGGATCACGAGGCGGGGTTAGGAGGCCTGCTATCCCTTCTCCCAAAGGCACGCCGAAAGGAGGGATGGAGAAGACTTGCTTGGCGGCGCAATGATCTGGAGCGGTGGTGAGAAACCATATGATGCGGCGGCGGCTAGGGTAGACGTCTGCCTGACTATATAGTACGGGCCGGGTAGGTCGTGGGAGTAAACCCCACGTCCGAGTCATCACGATCCAAAATAATCGGAAACGGTTCAGTAATTAACGTGTCCGTTAATTATTAATTAATGACTCATTAATTTTTCCCGAGCAGCAAAAATATAGCCAACGTGCATAGCTCCGTCCTCGGCTCGGCTCAATCCCACAACCCGCAGCGCGGCGCGTCATGATGAGGCGTGGCGAGGTGAGCAAGGAGAAGCACGCGTGTAGGTCTCCTTTTCTCATCCAAAACAATAAGGTGTGCATCAAGGGCGATGTCTTGCGATAGCCACGTGGGCAGGAGGGGTTGGGCGCTCGCCGCACCCACATCACGCGAGGAATTCTCCCCCAGATACACCCTCCCCTGGCGCTCGCACGCAACCTCCTCGTCTCCCTCGCCCTCGCCTCTGCCGTTTCCCTTGCCATCGTCTGCTCCGCCGCAGCCACACCCCACCTCAGCGGCACATCCGACCTCGCCCAGAAGTCCGCCCGGCTCGAGCCCAGCCGTCCCCTCCTCTGAACCGCCTCTCCTCTCCTCAAGAAGGAGCACGGGGCCCGCTGCTACGCCGCCGTCGCCGTCGTCCTGCCTGATCTGAGGCGCGAGTGGGAGAAGGGGCGCACCCTTGTCCTCAGCCCGCCATCGACGTCGTCCTGCCGGATCTGATCTGGTTTTTTTTCTCCCTGTAAGGTATGAGGTTACTCCTTCCCCTGCCTCTTCTTGTGCCATGGCCAAATTAATTTGGTTAATCTAGGCTTGGGTTTGATGTATTCTGGAGATTTATGCTGATAGCTTCGTTTCAAGAACCAGATGGATTCCCCTGTCAGGCTGCCATGCTTGTGGAAGTTCCCATATTTTTTTCTTCTTGAGCAATGTCCGTGGATGCATGTTGCAGCAGTAGGATCTTTTATTCTTATTTGGGGAATGCCTGTTAGGATTAAGAACTTAGCACACAGACCTGATCCATGGTTACTGTTTCAAAATCATCTGCGTCTTCAGTAAGTACCACTTGGTGTACTTTGGAAACGAATACTAGAATCTGCATGTGTTCCTTAGGAACTCCATATATATGTTCCACTAAAAGGCTAATTGAAATCTGCACTGTACTGTACTTATAAATCTGGGCTATTGCTTTTGAAATGCTATTTTTCAATCAAAATATTGGCTTTGCTGTAAAATTCCCCTGAAGTCTTTCAGATTGTAGTTGCACTACAGCAGGATACTTGTACTATTGTCAGTTGCTCCATGCTAATATTTAACAGGAAAAACACTACTCATTTGTAAAATCTAACCGATGCTACTATTTGAATTAAGACCAAAGTTGAATGCTTCGACATATTTAGGGTGTAGCCACGTGCAAGCTTGAACAGTACAAGTGTACAACGTCGCAACAATGACGGGCTGCTGCAAGTGTGCTCAGAGGTGCGGTGATTTCTCTGATTCGTTGGTCGTTTTATTCTAAGATCTTGCCCCTGTCCTTGAACTCATTGATTTTGTAGGGTTCTCGCCGATCGTGCTGGTCGTTACGTGGCCTTGGAGTGGGCCAACTGCCTGACGACGAGCAAGAGGGAGATGTTCTTCGAGCAGCGGCTGCGACCATGAGGTGAGGCTCCTTTTCTTTATTTTCTCTTCTTTCTTGTGATTGCTATCATACCATGTCAAAGGCCAGTATATTCAGAGAGCAGCTTGATTCACATGATGTTTTCAATTTTCAAGAGAACTAGCCAACTTTTGTATAAATTTTGAATTGTACTTCCACCAGGAAGGAGTCTTGTGTTTATTTTTTCGTCAAACATTCCACCTGGAATTGGTCTTGATAATATTTAGAAGTAAGATTTTATTTGACTGCATTTTCAGTAACATGCATCCTCCTTTTCTGAAACCGTTCTCTATAATGAAACAAAAATTTAATGCAACTGAATTTACATGTCTACTGAAAACATGTTCCAATTTTTATTCATCTGTAGCTCATCCAATCTATTTGGTTATTTGATCCAGCTTGCTACAATGGATGAATCTCTGCTTCTTTTTACTGCCATATGCACATGAATCGTCATATAAAATTGTTTACATACTGTATAGTCGTTGGCTAATTATTTCTTTTAATAGGTAATTTGGGAGAAATAATATCCATATACTCTGTTACTTATGCACATATGCCAGTTTATATCCAAAAGTTGAAGCATCTTCCAAACATTCAGTACTTGGACTGGATAGGTTTCAGGGCCAATGGACAGGGCCCATCACTGGTGTCAAGGTATAATTATTATGTCAATTTGCTTTATCTCCAGTGCTGGGCCACCAAAGGAAGGATGTTTGACCAGAGGTCAGAGCGACAAATCCGAAGTGGCTGCTCCCTTGTAAGTTCTATGTATTGGGATTTTACTTCCTGATTTTTTTCTCTATATGGTAAAATGATGCTTCTTCTGATATTGTATGCTAGAACAATCCTATGTTTTATCCTTGGTACTATACAACCGCATCTCCTTTTTATTGTGATAGCAAGATACTAACCATATGGCGGTTGACAAAATCTGGATAGCTGAGATTTCAAAGTCAATTACAAGCAGCAATAGTGTGGAACAACTGAATTCTGCTATTTACACAGTTTGTTTTTTCGTTTAGTTGGACCGCCTTTGAAGTAATTGCCATGTATGTATACTGCTGCAAACTGTATCTGTAATGTTTAAATCAACTTTAAAAAAAATCAGAAATATGGAGTTGTTATTGGTGCTTCACGGCCTCCTTTGTTTATAACTGATTTTCTGGTCATGAGGGATATGCATATTGGATTTGTTACACTCGATACCCAGCATGTCGATTGTTGCGATGGACATATTTTGGTTTAGTTATTATCTTGTGTGCATTTGTGCTTTTTCCATCCTATTTAAGAGTAGTAAATCTGTACCTGGCCTAGCTAAAGAGCATTTGTTTTTTTATTCTAGCACGGGGAATCTAATGCTACTATGGTTGAGGTATAATTTGTTGATGTAGCAGTAAAAGAACATGATCTGAAGCAGATGGTATAACAGGTATGGTTTGCAATATGTAATTCATTTATAACCTCTATATGGTTCTCTGTTTTTTCTTTAGTTGAATGTATGCACACTAAATTATTACTAGGGATCTTCTGCAATCTTTCTCGGTTTTGTTTGACTACCTATTATGAATCCATTTCTTTGGTCTTCATTGATTTAGCGAGCAATAATTTTTTCTGGATGGGGGAAGGTCCAGCTTCATATATACACAATTCTTTCCTTTTCAAGAAAATAGGCCATAACTTGAATGCCAGGAAAAGTAATGCACCATGAATTGACAAGTTTGGTCAGATTCTCTCCTATACATGGTATAATTTAAGAATCCCCTATTCACTTGTAGTTAATTAATTTCATTTGTATTACCTACATTGTTGCCGAAATTCACGGATCCCACATATTCGTCTTGCTCGTCTCTTTAGCTAGTCGTGAATTGCAGAAAACCACCACATTGATGACTAGGTTTGTAGAAAACACCGATTTACGATTTTCTGCCAGAAACCACTGATTCTCTGTCTAATCTTTTGCAAAAAACACTGATCGGTCTTTTTAGGCATTTTAACCGCGATTATGACATGTGCGTCCCGCATTTGATGACGTGACGAAACGGTTCACTGTAGAGAACGTTAGATTGGTCCTTTCTAAAAAAGTCCCTCCCAAAATCAAATCCCCCTACCGCACCCCTACCTCGATCCAGATCGGGATCGGCCGTTCTCACAGGCTGCACAAAAGCACCACTACTACCCACAACATATACGCAAATTTCTGAAACATCTACGCAAGAGTGCATACAAGACCACTACTACCCACAACATAAATGAAACTGCATTGTCACTAACATAGATGCTTGGTCTCTGCAATTTAGCTTTTACTATTTAATATTACAGAGCTAATCTTGCTATGAGCGAGCATGTATGCTTCAGAAAAAATCATCCTGGTTAATAGAATAGTTTACAATCACATTAAGGGTAAGCCAAGGTGAGTGTTTTGCATACAAGATATTTGATGTTATGCCATGGTAGGACATTATTGATATCGTGTGAAACTGATGCTCGCAGCAGATTCAGGAGATAAAAAACGAGTAGAATAATATATCACCAAAAGTAGACTGATCCAAGTTTTATTTTTGTATAAGAATATGGATGGAGGATGGGGAATACATGCAGAAGGCGGATGCTCCATGCTCAGCTCAGCTCTCAACTACACTGCTCTAAGACTACTTGGTGAGAATGTCGATGATGAGCAAGATATGTCCGTGCCAAAAACAAGGAAATGGATACATGACCATGGTGGTGCAATGATGATAAAACTGGAAGCAAGGTTCTTGTTAATTTTCTCACAAGTCTGAAACTGCATGCTTTAAATTAGTTATGCAGAATTCAAAGCCAGAGTAAAATCTTGACGAAACTATTTATGTCGATCTGAACTGTATGCCTACTGCTGCTGGTGCAGGTGCTTGGATTTTTTGACAGGTCAGGTGTAAACCCTACCCCCTAGAATTGTTTCTTCTGCCATCCTTGGTTCCTATTCAACTAGGTATGCAGAGTCGTGTGGGACTATTCGAGCTTGTGCCTGCAAAACTCTATTGATGGATGATTTCTGCCATGTTTCTTATTTATTTCCATGTGGAAGTATTTGATATATCCTGGGTATGGATGGTTTGTTCGAAGAATGTTCCAGAATTTGTTAATCTTGTTGTACAACAATCAACACGAATGCTGAAACATTGATTCTTGCTTAAGGTAATACGTTTTTTCCTGTTCCCAGCATTTTCCTCATGTTTGTTTCTAAAACATTACTTAAGCAAGGCTTATGTATGATTTGTGGAGTTTACTTAGCAAGGAGAATGTTATAAGTAATTATGAGAGATGATCGTATGTGGGAACATGCAGACAATAGAGGAACAATTACCATTCTCTTTGTGTTTTAGTGAGTATATATGGATGCACAGAAAGTGTTCTCTGTTCTTTAGTGGGTTATATGTTGGTGCATAGAAAATGTATATGGTTATTTCTGTTCTGTTTACATAATACATGGAGCTTATTTACTTTGTCTTAAACTGTACCCCTCTGTAAACTTTTGTTCAGAGATTTTGTCTGCTTGCTTCAAAATTGAGTGTGACTTTGCTTGCCTCCGATGCAGAGCAGCCACGCCATGCATCGGTGAGATCAGTGTGTGGAGTGCAGTTGAGCAAGAGTCGATTCTAGGCGAGGTGTGTCACATCGGTCTTCTGCTTCTCGCCATCTAGCCCCACCGCCGAGCGGCCAGATCCACACGAGGTGGACACTAATGCAGAGCAGGCGATAGCGGTTCGTAAAAGCCGCCTAGTCTTGGGTTTAGGAGCAATTAAAGTCAATAAAGGCGCTCTTTAATCTGGGTTCAACACGAACCGGTGCTAAAAGCCACCACGTCAGCACGAGCTCAGAGGGCAGTTTAGTACCGGTTGGTAACACCAACCGGTACTAAAATGTTTGGGGGTTTTTGGTTTTATGATTTCTTTTCATTTAATTTTGTGTTTTCCATTTTAATTCTTTTTCGTTTCACCCGCAGATATATATATAATAACTCATGCATGCTCGCATCATACATCATCATATATAATAACAAGTCCTATTAGCTAATTAATCAAGCATCATCATACAACTTCTACTCGTTATTAATAATAAGTCATACGATCATCATCCTCATAGTCATCGAACCCAACCCTACATAATTCTTCTTAGCACATGATCATCAGTATCAGGTAGGATCGGACCTAAACACACTTAAGGTAAAATAGCATAAAACAATATAGACCTGACTCTCCATTATGAAGAATGGAGATCATCCTATCTCAATTCTTGCGCCTCGCTTCCTTTTGCTTCCAAGAAGCTCCTTACGACTGTCCATACATTTTTCCATCCTTTGATTGTCATGTCTCCACTTCTTTTAGAAATCCGGTATGGACAGTTGAGATTCGTAGGATGACCTGGATATATGTTCAAAACACGAACGCTGCCGCCATTACGATACATCAAATGAGGCACACAATTCTCTGGGATAAGCTGTTGAAAAACATAGTAATAACTTCGTAATTAGCAATGATGTACTAGTTTTAGAAATGCATAAAAAGATGCACGGATGTCGTAATAGTAAAAAAACTTACCAGGTATCTCCATGGTAGTTACCGTAGTTCAACACGTGCACTAGTGGCGCGTATTGACCATAATGTTGCGGAGTTCGATTGTAGATATTTTAATTCTAAATATCATTACAAAATCCAACAAGATGAGTTTTCTCCTTGTAAGTTAACTCAGAGCCATCGGTGTAGTAAGTTCTATCTACCATATTCCGCACATTCTTTGATACTTCAAAATAAGCTGTCAATGGAAATAAGCTGTCAACTATTTTGAAATGAACAATATAAGTTCTATTAATAATTAACTATGTTTGAGAAACTCACATAGCGGTAGAACTGGAGGAGTATCAACAAGGACCCAAATGTCCATATTGTCTTGCTCGATTTCAGGATCACCAAGATCCATGGTGACAAGCATACCCTCATCAAAACCATACAATTTGCAAAATGCTTCCCAATTTTTGCAACCAAAATGGGTTACGCTCTCAGCATTATACAACTTTACTTCAAAATCCACATCATGATGGGTCCTTAGGTGAATTTTCTTCGTTTCAAAATTTTCATGGTCTTCAAAATCCATCCTCTCCAAGACATAGCGTCTTGCATGGCATGGGATCAACTATACTCGAATTGTAAAAGATGAAAATTACACGTTGAAATAGTTGAAGTCATGCTTAATTATGAAAAAAACTATACTCGAATTGTAAAAGATGAAAATTATCGTTTCAACCCGAAAGTCTCCTCGAGCTTAATCTTTGAAGCGCCGACCATCGTCCGGTGAGGCCTGTCGCACTCACCTCGATCGTCGTGGCACCGATCGCACCGAGAGACTTTAAATCGTCCGATGATGACATTTCCTATCGTTCATAATTCAAAGACTAAATTAGATCATTATTATTCAACTAATCATATGCATATGCCTTGCATATAGTGCTCTCAATTTGACTAAAAAAGAAACTAGTTCTATTAATTATCTTGCTAAAAATAAACTACTTCAACTAGTTCAACTACTAAGCACTTACTATGAATAGAATAATGTAGTACTTACTCAAAATAGAATAATTTATATAAACTCAAAATATATAAAAAATTAAATAAACAAAAAACTCATTAACAAGTTATATTAATAAACTAGTTATATTAATTATTAAACTAGTTATACTAAGCACTTACTAAATTTTCTTACTAAAAATAAACTAGTTATATTAATTATTGAACTAGTTCAAATCTCATATACCTAAATATATAAACTAGTTCGACAATTTTCTTACTAAAAATAAACTAGTTATATTAATTATTCAACTAGTTCAAATCTCACATACCTAGCCAATTAATATATAACTAAATTTTCTAAAAAACAGAAAACAGAAAACAGAAAATAAGTAAAAAAATGTGTGTGTGTGTATGTGTGTAGTGTGTGTATGTGTGTATATATGTGTGTGTATGTGTGTATATATGTGTGTGTATGTGTGTGTGTATGCCCCGTGCCGCCCCGTCTGTCTGGGCGCGGCGTCTGATCTTGAGGCAATGACGTCTGGTAGGCGCCCGGCCTTGAGTCTGAAGACGTCTGGGACATGGCGGCAATGACGGCCAGACGGCGGCGTGAGGCAACGGCGACAGGCGGCGTCGGGGACAGCGACGGCAACGACAGACTGACCAGGCGGCAGGCGGCGACAACGGGATCAGCGGCAGCAGCGGCAATGTCGCGAGAGGTTGGAGACGAAGTGGGGATATGTAACTGAAATTTTCGTAAGTGCTATATATATAGGATGGGCCTTTAGTACTGGTTGGTGGCTCCAACCGGTACTAAAGGCCAACTTTGGCCAGGCCAGGAGGCGGGAAGAGCAGGGCCTTTAGGGCCTGTAATTGCACGCCTGTGGCGTAGCAGGCCCACAGGGCAGCGCCCCAATTTTTTTTATATTTTTTCTTTTCTGTTTCTTCTATTTATTTCTTCGTAGTTTTTTGTATAGTTTTTTTCTCCTCCTCCTCCTCTACATAGGAATCTACCACCGATTTAAGAACTGGCGAAGACTCCTATTGCAGCCACAGATCCTACACATAGAGTTCAATGAAGACCAACTGCTTGTGATAGTTTGAGAAGTAACATATTTAAGGTGGTAAAAGGCTTGTTAGGGGAGCGAGGTGGGACTAAAACAGTCGGCCACAACGTCATTAGTACCGGTTCGTGGTTCGAACCGGCACTAAATGGTGATGGTGGGGCCATAGCCTGACCAAGCGGTGACACAACCTCTTTAGTACCGGTTCGGTAGTGCGAACCGGTACTGTGTTCGCCATGAACCGGTACTATTGATCGCCGCCACGAACCGTCACTAATATACACATTAGTGCCGGCTCTAATGCAAACCGGCACTAATGTGCTTCACGTTTGACCCTTTTTCTACTAGTGGGATGTCCCACGCAGGGCCCTCTCCCCTCCTTCCTCTCTTTTTTCCTCCAACTACCATGTCTTCTTTCCTTGTTCTATTGTTTTTTCACCCATGGAGATAAAGATGAGTTAATGTTGTAACATCCATACTAATTTGTTGGTTTGTCTCAACCAGTGATCCAAAGTAAACCTATGCACATGAATTTTTTGGGTATACATTGTCTCCTCTGCCAATTGATTTTCTTCAGATTAGTTGTATCATAATTTTCAAGAAGATTTTGAACCTAGCAATGAATGAGACTGTCATCAGGATTGAAGATAGTTTTATATTATAATTATTTCTTTTGAAGTTTCACTGTTTATGTAGGTGACAATGCTAGATACATATGTATCATGGCACTTCTCCAGCAAACAAAAGCTTGGTGTCCATCTACTTTACTTCCAGAGAGTTTGAAAACGTACTATCACGCTAATATCTAGTAGAAATGTATGACAAAAAAATAGTTCGATGGTATTACTATGTAATGTATACCCAAAAATAGCTTTATAGGTCTGTTGTTGCTTTAATATGTTGTAGTTTCTCTGTACATTCTCACGCTAGATTTTGTTGTTCCCATGTGACATACTTCTAAAAGTCAGGTCCTTTGAACATACCAGCTTTTCTCACTTATTCAGATTAATGCTAAGTGTTTTTTCTCTTGTATACTGATCTACAAAATTAAAATTGAGATATTTTTCTTCTTGTCACCGTAGCAGCTCTTAATTCCTTTTAAGGTCCACCAAGATAATGCAATAATCCCTGGAAAATATGTTCTGTACTTAAATAGACATCAGACTGAAGAATGGAAGGGTTGGATGCAAGTATTTTCATAGTTGATCTTCCTTTTGTCATCTTTTCTGGCTTTTATTCCACTACTCCCCAGTCATGCATGAATGCTAATACATCAGATTTATGCAGTCAAAATGTTTGACTATTCAATTATACATGTCATGCTGCAGTGCTTACTTTCTTACCCCCTTTAGTAAGTGCTGCAAGACCAGCCATCGTTTTACACATTTGTTTTTGTAATGATAGCATTGACTTTGTTTTTTTTCTGCTGCTTACTGATGCAGAACCTGAGTTGCGGCTTACTGAACCTGATGAAAACGGAAGTCACTCCGGCAGAGATGTAGTGTTGTGCCAATTTGAGGTTGATGGGGTTAATGAGAAAAAGGATTATGAGCTATGTGTACCCAGTATTGCTATGCCAAGAAAGCAAGATAGTTGATGGTGGCAAGAAGCCATGAACCATCACTCTGCTATTACTGAACAAGATGATATCTATTTGGATAAGTTTAGAGTTGGAATTGTTTATATTCTATTAAAGGTCTATCTCTAGAACATTTCTTTTGTCAAGAGATGAGCCCTTACAGGTTCTGAATATGTACGTGGACCATCTTCAAATACCTAGATGATTATTCTTTATATACCTGGATAATTATTCCGCATAAACAAAGCCACACTATCATATTAACACAAGAAGTAAGCATCGTTCCAGCATACAAATAGCTACTATTTGCGCTGAGTGGGAAATTCATAGTTATGGGCCATCAAGAAAAGCAAACACCCATGCCGATGAGATATACCTGTTCCGATCTTTCAAAAAAAAGTTAATACCTGTTCCATATGACCTTGTGGAAGTAGTAAATTTTTTCACCTTGGCGAAGCACCAACGGCCCAGCGCAAGCATGCCATGGCTCCCGTATAATGTATCATTAGAACTCCCTGCAGAAAGGATTCATCATGTGAATGAGGCATACAATTCAAGGGACCATTCACCTTAACTTGTAGCTAATATTAACTGTTGATCACGAGTTATACTGCCTAAACTGGTACTGGATGCAGGGATCCACGACTTGACTAACGTGGTAGTACTAATTTACAATATATATAACTATAAGATTTTATTTCTCGAAATACAGGAGCCGCACCTCCTTGTTCTATTTCATAAATGAAACAAGAGTTTTACAGCAGTTAAGAAGCCATCATGCACATAACCAAGAGAATGTGAGGATAAAACAGACTGTATCGGTCAGACTATCAAATGTCACAACAAAGACACCAGTTCATCAACCTAGACAACAATATTAGTAAAAGCTGCCTTTTGCTAGAAAACAATGCCAGCTTGCATTGAATTATAAGAATTTAATCAATATATACCTACAGTATTAAGGAACGAGTAAGTACTCAAGCCCACTTATCTGCTTCCTTAGCATCCGCTCGGGAACTCATTACTCGCCAGGGAATCTTATTTCAAGCAGAAGAAGCCGAAGAAACGCATGGCCACCAGAAACAGCTAGCGAAGCAAAGGAACCGAAGTAGAGGCATTCGAAGTGTCGAAATTCGCCAGCTCCACCGGCCATCCCAAACGATACACCGACAGAATTCTGGAGCAAGGACGATCTGCTCACCTCATGCGTAGCTCCACGGATGTTGGCCCGCAGCACCACGAGGACAAGTCAGAGGAGGCGAGGCAGAAGATGTACTCAATCAACTATACAAGCTATCAAAATCAATGAACAAATCAAAGGCACACCCGAAGCACTCACAAGTCACAACTACAGAACATCATACTCTGAAGTCTGTCCCCAAAAACTAATCGACTGAACTAGAACAGATTCAGGCATCTGACTTGAGCAACTACTGAACCGAAACGAGAAGGTCTTTGTACCTTGGAGGCGTAGGCTTCAGCCTCGGACAGAGTCCTCTCTAACTTGCTGCTCCCTCTGCAACCGCAACAATAATAGCACCGCGTTAACCCGATTCGATCCACTCATCCACCGTCGGCGGAACCCTTTTCAGTTTCTCTCACCTCAGAGGCGGCCGCAGAGGGAAAGGACGCGGGCCTGGAGACCGGCGGTGCCAGCGAGCGCAATCACCACGTCCACGACGGAGGTGCACTCATACAAGAACTCCATCTCCTCCTCGTCCAATGGCAGTGTTCCTGTGTCGGGGTGAGGGGGTGTAGCCGTCGGGAGCAGCTTGCGTAGGCAGGCCGACGATCGGCGGAAGACGAGGGTGGTCTGTCGCGGTGTGCTGCTTTTTGCTGGCTTGGCTTAGCGGGACCAGGCAACACATCAGCGAGAGCAGACGAGGCAGTGCGCCGCAGGGTGTGTGGTGGACAGGTGGTGCGCAGCAGGGTGTGGGTGGACAGGTGGTGCTGCTGACTCGCTGCTCGTGCTTTATTTTGTTCTCTTCGGATTATTTAGGTTGTTCTCTTTGTTTTTACGAAACTACTTCACAGACCGACATATGCTGGGACAATCCTTGCACGATGTCGTGTTTTTACTGCATATCGTGCGTGAAGTGTCGTTCGTGTAGCAATGTTCTTGTTTTTACTGCTCGAACCGACGGTTCATCTGTTTGATCTCTGGTCTTTTAAACCATAAATTATATATACTTATTTTCTGACCAACAGATAATAATATTTGCAACAACATGACATAGTAACAAGCAACTGCAAATATACAACAAAGCAACAACTCAAAATATATGTTCATGAATTTGAATGGTGTACATATACTCTTTAAATACCTGGATGGTTAATTAAATACCTCTTGGGGAGCTAGGGCAAATAAATACACGAGTGGATTCATGATGCATACATCTTTCATATATGTCTCATATAACAAGTCTAGAATATGTACACAGACGATCTTTAAATACATGGATTCTTGCATGGTATGGGAAAATGCACGGGACATCAAACATTAATCTAAAGTATAGCCGAGATACATACGTGTTTGAATGGTAGTATTTAAATACTATTTTTACTAGCTTTTGATCGTCCATATATGTTCCATACAAAATGTATTCCCTTCGTCTAGGTTCAAAGGACAAGAGGGCCAAGACTATATATAATATATAAATATTCATAATCATCCAGTTGATCAAACCTGTAGATAAAAAAATCTCACAATTTTTATCAAAGCAAAAACAAACAGTACTTTAAACATACACATGTGAATTCCAAATCAAGGTGTGCAAAAGATTAGCCGCTGAGAAGTTTTTCACAAATGAGGAGATAATTAAATTGTATCTATGCGATGACAATTTGGATAAAGGTAAAAGTTAATAGCACCGCATTTAATATTCCTCGAATTCATCTATACTTGAGAGTGAAGTTTCTGAACCTACCGCAAGTGCCAGTTGTATTTTTTTGGAATAAGTGCCAGTTGTATTATCCTTACTTTGTTCTTCACTTTTTACCCGCATCAGAAGGACGAAATATGTTGATTATCCTCATCATCATTGTATTGTATGCAGAAAGTGGTGATCAAATGCTTGACTGGACTGAGCCTAAAGTTGATGATTCGTTTGATTTGCTAATTTATATGCAGAATTGAGAATCGTCTTATGTCTGACAGTTCACGCCTTCTTGCACTTCTTTATTGGCGTGGAGATGCAGAGACAAAACCAAGAGGTCTTTCATGAGAACTACCACTCTCTTTCGTGGTTGTGGTTGCCGTCATCACTTGTGCTTACATCTGTGAATCCAAGAGGAGGCTTAGTGGTTAAGATTGCATGTCTCCATGTGCAGATAACTGTAATTCAATGATGGGTTCTGAAGAACAAAGTTAAATTGTACATTGTGATGTTGTGCAGTCGTATTTGTAACTAATCCGCTAATATACTGATGAGGATGCAGATGTATGCTTACCATCCGTGTAATATTGTGAATGAAACAAGGAAACTGTTCATTATGCAAATACAAATATACGTTGCAAATAAGAAAGTGAAAGGGGCGCACCCGGCCTGGCACCGCCCCAACTTCCTCTCAAGCTATCATGTGTTCTTCCGCTGCCCGCTAGCGCGTTTTGCAACATCTCGTGTTTTGCCTGGAGGACGCGAATCACGTGTTCTCGGAGGACGCGAATCACGTGTTCTTCCACTGCCCGCTAGCGCGTTTTGCGTGGAGTGCAGTTCGTGTGGCCACCAACACCTCTTGGGACCTGCACTCGTCTGGCGACCTTGCGGCCATCGTTGCTGCGATGACAGGCGGCAGCAAACGCGTGCTTTGGAGCTGCCTAGGCGCCTTAACCTGGGCCTTGTGGCTTACCAGGAACAAACTGACTATCGAGGGAATCTTCCCATCACACCCTGCTAACATTCTTTACAAATGCAACACTCTTCTGCAGCAGTGGAGTCCGTTGACAAGGCGCAAGGATGCTGAGAGAATGAAGCAAGCTCAAGACCGTCTTCGCCAAGTCTACCTTTTGGCTAGGGAGCCGACCGACACTTCTACGTCGTGAAGTGGTTCTTTTGTCTCGCGAGCGAGCCTGCGTGCTCTAAGCTCTTGGCCTTTGGCCTGTAATAGACTCGCGCTGGACTGTCAGTGGCCATGGGGCCTGCCGTTAAACTTTTGTGCCTCTGTGCACGTGTGACCTGAGCCTCCGCGCTCGTTTCGTTTTCGTTTTCTGTCCTTAGAACTACTATGCAAACGCTGTCTTAGTTGTGGGCTTTATTAATTTAAAGCCGGACGCTCCTAGCGTCTTCGTTCTAAAAAAAAACTTCCTCTCAAGCGGCGCACCACTGGTGCGCCCCAACCACTAGTGCTCATACAAGTGGTAGGAAAACTCACCTTATAAAGAGGTGCAACTCTCTCTCAAGTTATGAGGTGGGACTAAACTTTAGCCTCACTTACTCCACTCACATGTGTGCATGAATGGGCCAAGAGAATTTTAGAATTTTAGTTGAACTTTGAGCCAAAAGCCGCATAGCAAATTCCAAAAGATATATATAGCCACGAACGAACAAGCAAGCGATATGATCGTGGAATGCAGCTGGCTGGTGGCTTTGCGCTGCGCTTGCGTCTGCGTGGTCACTGACTGGTTGGTGCGGTAGGTAGTAGGTACTATGTTTTTTTTACTGGGTATAGAGGTACTATGTTTTGAATTGAATGCATACGTACATACTGTTTCAAAATTTGGTCCATATGCATGCACCTCCCTAGCTCCCCGCAACAACAACAACAAAATCGACGTCCCCAATGAATTGTCATGTTATTATGCAATATAAATACAATCAAAAAGATTTTGCAAAAAAACTATTTTAATTGCCTTGGCCTGCCCAGCTGGTACAAACAAGCAGAAAATATTTGGAATATTTTCAGACATTGATTTATTTTTTTCCTCAAGGAGGGATATTGCGCCATGAATACCAGTGGCACCCCTGATATAATCACACCTACTCTCTGCTTGTTGGGGGTGCTCAATTTACCATCTTGGTAGCCTTTACCTTACTTTGCTCGTTGTATCTCTCCCTTTTGTGTATAGTGGTTTTCATATTAGTCTCATACTCTCACTAGAAAATAGACCTTCATTGTCGCGAATTCCTTCTCGCAGAAAATTGTGCATATGTGCTATTTTTGGCTCTTCTTTAGCCAAATATATATGGCTGGTGGTGCTCAGTCCTTTTGGTCTTGCTCGACCAACATGATAGGACTAATGACATGCTTGGCAGATGGATATCTTCTTTTGCATCGGATCCACGTGAGCTGGTGCTCTGTGGTGGACAACTTGGAGAAACAAAGAAATGTAATTCGGGTAGGCACACTGTTTTTTATTTTTTTGGAAACGGGTAGGCACAGTTGATGTCAAAGAAAGTTAACGCTATAGGGATTGCAAAAACGTAGTTTGCTTGTAGTGTTGCAAATGTAGCATGGCTTTAGCATAATGGAGACAGTCTAATTACAATATGAGGAAGGAATTATAATCAATATGTATATGATGACTTGTCCACGTTGACGAAAGAAGCAAAGGGTCCCTAAGAAAAGGCAAAGGCTTGTTCACTCTGTTTAGTTCATATCATGATGACTTGTCGCACATATATGCTTTGATGATGACCACGACCACATGAAGCGAACTAGTCTAGGTTTGTCAAGCTATTACCGATGTGTTATTTATTTTTCTAGTTACAATATCATTGTCATGGAGAAGCCATTACTGATGTGTTATTTATTTATTTATTTATTTTGAGTTGACCGGTGATGAGCGACCGGCGTATGCGTTGTGTCCTTGTTGAAGGTGTGGATAAATCTCAGCTTTGAGGATGAAAATCCCATGACTGACCTATGCTTGGACTTGTCACAATTAGCACACGTGCGGTATACCCCTTTTGAAGGCTTAGCCTAGGAGTTGTATACTTTTTGTTTGTTGTGGACTTTTACTATATGGTTAGTGGTTGCCTGGCAGCACTACTCTCGTGAGGCATGGCCTCGGGTTTTCTTTTTCGGGTCGAATTTGTTCCGTTGCATGATTTTCTTTCTTGAATAATATATGGTTATATGCATCTTTTGATGCAAAGGCCGGGAGTTATCCTCTTTTTTGAAAACAAAATGATGTGGATTGTTTCACGCTCCCATTTGAAGTCATTATTTTTCATGATCAATTTTGTTAAGCATATCATCGTGGACATAACACTAAAAAGTATTTGACCTAAAAATTTCATGCCATTGATCAAGTATGTTTGAAACTGTGTATGGTAACAAAAGCAATCACCCAAAGTACCGAACTATAAATAGAGTTCTTGCTAGCAAATTAGTCACGTACTCTATATTATTAGACCATCAAAGCAATAAGGGATTTGTAAGCTCATGTGGTGTTCATCAATGACACTTTCTTTCTTCCTTTATCTCGTTCATGTAGACCAAGCTCTCATGAAGTCAGGCTCATGTCGTAGACTCCGATCAACATTATTCCTCCCTCTTCCACTCGCGTTGTCAGCCGGAATGGGGGGAAGAGGCCGTGCCTATGTGTAGTAGTAGGTTTTCCTTTCCTTTGCTTCTCCTGCCAAATAAAGAGGCAGACAGATCTAGATCCACCCTGATTCCTCCTCTATCTCCTCTCCCTCTCATTCATGGTGATGTAGGCGAGGTAGAGGGTTGGACAAGCTTACGCTCCTAAGTTGGCACCTCTTGGCCAGATCCATATGGTGACGAGTTGTTTTCACCGCCAACACACTCACTAACCCACCCCCCTTTTGCTTCTCTAAATAAACTTGATCTTGGTTATCCTCTCCTCGTTGGGAAAATTTGTTCGAGTTGGGGAGTCATCACTGATCTGGAGGAGCTTTATCCTCTCCTCCTCCTCTCTTCTCGTCGTCGTGGTGGGAAGACACGGGGTGGATTACCGTAGTGTAGTGTTTGGGCAGCAGTTTGTCACCGCTGGTACGGTGTTTGCGTTGAAGCTACCACTCAGGTCTTCATCGCAACCATGTTGGTCAGAGGAAAAGTTGTTTGAGTTGGGGATGGTCAAGCCAGAGGCCCTAGTCGCCCCTGATCTAGAGGAGCTTCGGCCTCTCCTCCTCCTCTCTTCTCTTCATCGTGGTGGTGGAAGGATAGAGGGGGAGGGGTGGATTACTGAAGTGTAGTGTTTAGGCAGCTGTTCGTCACTGCTGATTTTGCGTTGAAGCTACCTCTCGGGTTTTCACTGCAGCCATAATTGCCAAAAGGGAGGTAGTTGTCCTTTGATATAGAGTCCATGGTGTCCTTCTCTGATGAGCTATGTATCTCCTTCGAAGGCAATGATGGTTACATCGAACCAAGTGGTTTGCCTCCAGTGTCAGTGCAATCGGTTTTGCGTTCAGGTAGTTTTTAGATCTGATTGTAATTTAGTTTCTCTGTTGGGGCCCTCCATGAAAAGGTCAGGGCCAAGTTGTAGTTCTCTTTTTTTTGAGTTCTTGTGTCAGCATGTGCTTTCCTCCACAAAGGACCCACACTCTATTAAAAAAAGTTACTACGATTGAATGCTCCAACTAATTTCATCCCTAAAAAAGGAAAAACACATGTCATCTCTCTATTTTTCAAAAAATTTGATTGAAGCCCAATTATTTTTGCGTTGAGTGCCAAATAGACACTGCATTTTTTACTAACCTATGAATATGAGGGCTGCCAAGTTGTAATGAAGCAGGTAGGCATATACTCGTGCATTCTTTCTCCCGTTGGCACATATTGCACACATGGTCACTGGATTCATCTATTTGCAGATAAGGATGAAGACAACCCTCTGTGAATGATCTACATACATACATACATACATACATACATACATACATACATACATGTGTGCGTGTGTGTGTGTGTGTGTGTGTGTGTGTGTGTGTGTGTGTGTGTGTGTGTGTGTGTGTGTGTGTGTGTGTGTGTGTGTGTGTGTGTGTGTCGTATGTGTGTGATTTCTTTTGTCTCTGCTTGTGTCTTAGGGCGTCTCCAATGTTGACCTTTAAACCGTCGGCATCCGTTCGGATCGAGCTGTTTGGACCTATTTTGTCATCTAATGCGGCACCCCATAGGTTTGCAAAACCGGAGGCAAACTGAATTGGGGGGGGGGGGGGGGAGTTGAAACCTCCGCCACATAGAACTCCGACACCCCCGACCCACTCAAATCCCATTCTGATCCACTTCTCTTCCACTCCTCCTTTGCTTCCTCATGCTTTACATCCGCACCCTCCTCGTCCAGCATTGTGGTTGTACCTCTTCGAACACCGCGTAGGCATCACGGGAGGTCCGCAGCCCCCACCAACGCGCCTGCCCTCCTTGAACTACGCCGCCATCCACCCAAGGTCCCTCCGCCCCCTGCTGACAACGTCCATGGCGAACACCATGCCCAACAGGTGTTCGGTCAAATGCCATTGAGCTTTTTTTTGAACTTCTTGTTATTTTCTAGAGTAAATATAATGGTGGGGTACTCAATGAAGGAGGATGACCTGTTGTGGGATGCATGGTTGGTCGTATTTGCGGACTTTGTAGGAAGGAACTCAAGGGGCTCGATGTTTTGGCAGCACATGCATGCTTCATTTCATGCGTGAAATAACTTCGCGCCCTATGACATGCATGTCATCCATGAACGCAAGTGAAGTCGATATCGCATCGACAGTCCACCATCTGCAACCCCTTCATGAAGTTTTGCGGTGGAGGCAATATGGCCATCAGGCTAGTCAGCCATGGAGATCGTAAATTTTGCTTTCTGTACATGTTGGTTAATTCATTCATTCACTCAATGTTGCTCTACATGTTGTATAGTCTGCAAGCTCTATAGTGATGTCTACCGGACCGAGGGCGGGACATTCACGCATATTTGGATGAAGCTCAAGGGGCATCATGTGTGGGACGACATGTGTTGGCTCTGATTCTAGTATCGTTGAATTTTGAATCAGTGAATTCAGAAAACTTCTTGAGCATCCGGTGATCTCGGATGTAATATTCACCTTTAAACTATTGTTGTATATTTACATGTTATTTATGAATGAATTGTGCTATTTTTTTTAATAATATGAGTGTTGCAATCTTAGAAAAAAACTGAGACGGACATTGAAGGAACAGGATGGCCGGCTCCCATATCACTCTCCGTGGACTGGTCGAGCGAATACCGTGTCTGTTTTGGGATCGGCCTTAATCCACGCCGAGCGTGACGAACTACCACTAGTAGAAAACAGGGCTTTCGTTCGGGCCTGGCCAGCCCATTAGTCCCGGTTCTGCACGAACCGGGACCCATGGGGTGCATTAGTCCCGGTTCGTGAGCCCAGGGGGCCGGCCGGGGCCTCGTGGGCATTGGTCCCGGTTCGTATGGACCCATTTGTCCCGGTTCTAGGCACGAACCGGGACCAATGGGCCTCGCTCCTGGCCCACATACATTGGTCCCGGTTCGTGGCTAGAACCAAGACAGAAGGTGGAGCTTTAGTCCCGGTTATAGCCACGAACCAGGACAAATGAGTTGCCTATATATACCCCATCGCCACGGCAGAGCACTCCACAGTGCTCTGTTTTTTCTGGCCGGCGAGGGGAGGGCATTTGGGTGCTCTAGCTCACCTCCTATGCACATGAGGTGTTCAATGAAATGTCTAAGCCACACTAGTTAATCTTTATCCTCTCGAAACTCGACCTCCGAGCTCCATTTTCCCCGAGATTTGTCTAGGTTTAGCGGTCCGTCGCGTCCCGTCCCCGTCTTCACCACCGTCGATTGCCCGCGCCGATCTCGTCGCTGGCACCACCGTGGTGAGCCTCTTATTCTTATCTTCTTTCTGAAAGAAAAAAATTCTTACTTCAGATAGATACTTGTCTAATTTTCTTACTTTTATTATTCCTTGTTATTATATAGTGCGATGGTTTTGGTATCCGCCCCCGTCGGCCCTCGTCCTGTCTATGATTCGGATGTGGTACATATTATCTTTTTATAACTGTTTTGGTTCATTTATTGTTTATGACAATTATGCCGACCAACGTGACATAGATTTTATTTATCTAGGAGGTGGTTGAACCGGAAATTCCAACCGACCCTATTGTCGAGAGGTTAAATTTAGTTGAAGAAGAAAACAATTTCTTGAAGGAAAAAATAAAAAAAATTGAGAAGGAGAAGATGATATTGGAGTTGCATGTTGCGGATGTTGTCGATGATCACAAGATCAAGATGGATGCAATGCGGTTGAAGATTAGAAAGATTAGAAAATATGCCATTAGCGTCGGATAGATATACGAGAACTTGTTGTTCGATCAATCTCTCAGAGAAGGAGAGGTGGTCGATATCACTTCTCTCTGTATGCATATGTTCATGACGATCTTCCGTTTCCTTCATTTGCTTACTAGCTAGCGTGTCTAGTTCTCTCTATACGTGTATAGCACGTAGCGTCGACCAAGCACGGAGATAAGAGAGGACACTTCTTTTTATTAATTAGCTAGCTAACACAATATATGAAACACCTAAATTAACCCCCTACCCCCTCTTCAAAAAAACCCAGCCCCTGAAATGTTGACGCGTGAATGCCTATTGGTCCCGGTTGGTGCCACAACCGGGACCAAAGGGCCTCCTGCCTGGGCTCGCCGCACCGGCACGTGGAGGCCCATCTGTCCCGATTTATGTAAGAACTGGGACTAAAGACCTAGGGCTTTAGCGTAACGACCCTTTAGTCCCGGTTCAAAAACCGGGACAAATGACCCTTACGAACCGGGACAATAGGCCCTTTTTCTACTAGTGTACTACCTCCGTCCGGATTAATTAGGCCCCCTGTTATTTTGGGCTAATGTTTGACCAACAAATTTAACTAATAAAATGTAAATTATAAGTCACGAAATTATATGTTTGGCTTAAAATATTAGGAGACTTAATAAATTCGGACGGAGGCAGTAGCACACATAACAGCATAACTATGCCTTGTCTTATGTCCCGGACGCATTGGAATAACTGTGTGCGATGTGATCACAGGTTCCTACGGCTCGATAGTTCAATCGATATCTGTACCCAAGCTGGATAAATCGCTAGGCAATGCCATTGTCGGCGTCTCCTGCACACCGCTGCTCCTGCTCGGCGTTGACCGCTTTGGCGGCCGCGAGCTCCTTGCTTTTGCGGTTTTGCCCCACAGAAACGCATAGAGGCCGACGACGACGAGCGCCGCTCCCAGCACGCCGCCGAGGTAGACGTCGGTTCCGAGCACGACGGCGTCGACGGCGGTGGTGGCGACGAGCGACAGTGAGTTGAACATGGGAGGGTATACCGGGCCGCGGCGCTCCACCGCTCACGACACGAGCACGAACGTGACGCCCGTGTTGAACACCCCGGAGTAGACCACCGTGGCCAGCTGCAGGTCCCAGCGCAGCGTCCACGTGCGCGCCCATCCATGTCCGTTGCCGGCAGGGGCGAGAATGATCGCCACGGCGGCTGCCACGGCAGACTGCAGGCTGCCCGCGGCGCACGTGAGCGCGGTGGCCCAGTACCGGGACGGGAACACCTTGGCGACCTTGGCTTGCACGACGAACCAGAGCGCGTAGCTGACACAGCTCCCGCACAGGAAAAGCGTGCCGATGGCCATGTCGCGGCCGCCGTGGGGCGAGGCGACGTGGGGGTTGGCGTGGGAGGACTGCCGGAGGTGCGGCAGCAGGAGATGGGTGCCCTTGCAGAGGCTGACGACCATGGTGCCGGCGACGCCCACGACAGCTCCGAGGAGCTTCATCCTGCTGGCCCAGGCGGCGAGGGAGCGGCGCTCGGCCCGGAGCGCGACGGCAATGATGAAGGTGGCGACGGGGATGAGGTTGAGGAAGTTGACGGCGTAGGCGGCGCTGGTGACCCGCAGGCCGCAGTAGTACAGCCCCATCGCTAGCAGTACTCTACATACATACATAATACACATTACACATAAACTTGTGAGAGGAATATTAGTGTAAATCGAAATAACTAAGAATTAGTTTATGCATAATATGTCAATATGGGCCTGTTCGGCTCTCCACTAGCTCTGCGAAATTATGGGATCTGTGGAGCACCTACTTTTCAACTCCGCGATTTTAGGCTGCAGCTCCGTCAGCTCCGCGGAGCTGAGTCCGGAGCGGAGGGACTCCGAACACCCCTTATGTATGCCATAATTAATCTGCATTCCAGTTCTACGTACTACTACTTTTCTTCTACTCAGAACAAGATTATGCTTTTTCCCCATGAAAACATGATGTTTTTTTTCTCACACATGCATTTCTAAAGATAGAACTTCTGGCTACACAAAATACAAGTTGCATTGTAAGAGTAGATTGGGATGCGAACCCGAAGGCTGCGTTGAGGGAAATCCAGCCCAGCACTCGCGGGTTCACCTTCTTCCACATCTCCCTGCAACAATTTATTTAATTAATTACTATCAAAAAACAATTAAGCAGGAACTTATTAATCAGTGCAAGAAGAACAAGCTAGGCAACTAAAGAAATGAGGACACATCAGACAAATGGATGCATGGGAGATACTGTTCTTTCCAGATACTGTATGCATGCATCGACGGGAAGAGACGTTATCTCAGTTATTAAAAAATAATTAGAACATCTCAGTTATTAATTACCATCTCGGTTATTCGCAGGAATAAAATTTACTACTAGCATCTCAGTTACTAGTAGAAGTACGTACTACTAATTTCTTGTGCTCTCACTTGAAGAGGTTAATACGTATTCACAAGAGTAGGTGTGATGACTTCCCAAATTGACACACAGACAGAGTAGCTAGTACATTAATTAGTGCTGATCTCGTTCGATTAGCAGTTCAGTTGGCGTGTCTAGCGCTAGCTAGCTAGCTGTCAGGACACTGACCCAACTAATAATCAAAACACACACCAACTGATCTTTGTCCGAACTTTCCACTTCCGTCAAGTGTTTGTCTTGCAAGGTGTTTGTCTTGTACACACACTATTAAGCAGTAGGGCAGGAGTATACATCATTTTCCAAATCGGAGAAGAGTGGTGGTACAATTAATTAGCAATAATACTACACCTATAAAGACCTACAAAGGTTTGCATAACCTTTCAAACTAATTTTTTCTCTCCCCCTGATTTTAAATGGGATGGGCCTCCTCATCTCCTTATTACCAATCACAATCCTACACATCAGTTTGTACATAAAATTTTCAAGTAAACCTTTGTAGATGTAACATTAATTAGTGCAGCTACTGGTCGTGTTTCTACTACTATGTGCATGCATGCATGATCACGGCCATCGATCCATCGATCAGCACAAATGGAGAGTTGCATGCATGCGTGTAGTGTATGTCTAGCGCTGTCACGTAAACTAGCTAATTTGTGCGTTAATCGCCCCCAAATTACCAAAGGTTGTCGAATTTGGCAGTTGTGGCCAAATGAGTGTCAGTGTCAAAAGTTTTACTACTTTCATGACAGTGTCGAAATACGTCTTATATTAAATTAGAGATGCAGTGCGTGCGGATACGCATTGCTAATTAAATAAAGTGCGTGAATAATATCTACTATGTATGACCCAGACCATCGTATTAACACGGCAACTGATTAATCGGCCCGCGCGGGTCAAATATACGTCCATCCTATCGTTCGTCACTCGAGCTAACTTAGCTATGGTCGGCGTCACATGCATAGCATAGCATAGCGAATTAATTAGCTAATAAATAACCAGTATGCTGAAACAAAATACGTACAAAATTAAAGACGGTTCATGCATGAATGAATGGATGACGCATGGAAATATACAGTTTGGGGCGGACGCGGCGAACACGCATCGCACGCCGTACAGAAAAGAATAGTGCAAATGTACGTACTTTCTCTAGAACTAGTCGATGGATGTTGCACCGTAGTATACCATCGATCGATGGGTCTGGCGTGTGTGTACCTCTCGAAGACGACGGCGAGGGGGGCGACGAAGGCGGCGGCGACGAGGTTGCGGTAGACGAGCAGGACGAGCGGGTGCATGCCGCTGTTGAGAGCCACCTTGGAAAGCAGCATGGTCACCACCGTCAGCACCTGCACCAGCACCATGCCGGCCGCGCCACCTGCTCCGCCCGCCACCTCCTCCCTGCCTCATCCTCTGCCACGGCCATCACGGCCACGTCACCGTTGCGCCCCGCCATGTCCCGAGTCACGGAGTCAGGGACGATGGAGATCGAAAGCTTAATTCCCTGGGACAAGCGCAAGAGCAAGGAGCAACGCAATGCCGAGAGGCAAGACGGGGGAGATATATAGCCAGGAAGGAACAAGCAAGGCGAGTGACTTTGCACTGCGTAACGTACTTGTGGTTAGTTGGTTACATCTACTACCTCCGTCCGAAAATACTACGCCTAGATACATCTTTTTTTATCCATTTTGATAACAAGCATATCTTTTTTTATGCATTTTGATGACAAATATTTCCGAACAAAGGGCTCCATTGGATACATACAGAGTGTTTCAAGAATCGGTCCATGCACCTCTTCCTCCCCGCAAAAAAAACCTAAAAAAAATTGACATCCCCCAATCAATTTGATATTTTGTGATACAAATGCAAAAGATTTTGCAAACAAATTAATAATAGCTAGTGATTAAATTGCTTGAGATGAATAGATCGAAAATTTCCCCGCAATTTTTTTTTTTGCTTGAGCCGGTCCTGGCTCAAACGGGTCCAAAACTTCGAATTATTGTGCTGGGCCAATAAGAGACCGCCACATGTCCTTGCTTGCCAGCATCTGATATTAATATATTTTTGTCAAGTTTTGGCGACTTTATTCAAATAACAACCAAATCGTTTACATGAGTTGGGACTAGAAAGTTAGCAGGCCGATCCTGCCACAAAAATCCGGTCCTCTGAATGAAGCCAAACCCATCAAGCTCATGAGCAGCAAGGTTAGCCTCTCGTTTACAGTGTGACATTGTCACCCTACCAAATTTCTCCATGAGCTTTTGGCAATCATCTGTAACATCTGGTTTTGAAGCACGCTACTCCGATGGATTTAATATGGCTTGTACGATTTTGTTGTGATCTAATTACTGCCTCGGTCCTTCCTCACCTGGTCTACCGAAAAGAATACCAAATAGCTTCTCGAGACTGTATCTGCGTAGAGAGAAACACAAGAATTGTTGATAGCATGGATGGTTTCTTACTACAGTCGGCAACCGCTGGTTCGTCTACCACCAGTCGAGAATGGTGTGGATGTCGGCGGCAACAGAGAAGAGGAGAAGGCGCATGCCACTGATGCCATCAAGAGCATGTCGCTTGCAGTTTTTCTATTCTTTGGCTTTGAAGTATTAGGAGTCTCAATCTAGAGTGGTGAGGTGCATGTCTATACAGAGTGACTCTGGGATGTCGTGGAACCCCGACGTCTGTCGGTGTGAATACCGCCAGACCTAGGGGTAGGGTGTCCGAGCTGTGGATCTCAGACAGATGGTAACCGGAACAAGGAGATGATGTTTTACCCAGGTTCGGGCCCTCTTGATGGAGGTAAAACCCTACGTCTTGTTCTTGTTTGTATTGATGAAGATATATCAAGTACAGAGTTGATCTACCTCGAGATCGTCAGATGTGTTCTAACTCTAGGGCTAGGTGAATGAGATTGCGTTGATGTCCCTTCTCTGGGGTAAACCCTATGGCTTATATACACGCCAGGTAGGGTATCTAGGGTTACAAAGTCGGTATCTTGGCGTGGATGCGGAAGGAGAAGTCTTGGAGCAAATGGCAAGTCTTCGATAGACGTAGCCTTCATCTTGCCTCCCGCGTGCAGCTTCCGGAGTCGATCTTGAGAAGAATGAGGGTCCGTCAGCCCAACCCGAGGAATATGGGTGGACTAGGTTGGCACCCCCTAATCTAGGACACCGTCAATAGCCCATGAACGGGTCTTCGATGCCGAGAATGACGCTGCTGGACTTTGGTTCCGGAGTCTTTGGCTCGACATGCGAGTTCCCGTGTATGATTTATCCAAGTAGTCTTTGAAAGTTTAATAGTTCCACCGTATGGTCCCGGCTCTGCTGCACGTGGCCCGGGTTTTTTGACCTTGGTAACTACGCCTTTACGGGGCAGTGAGTCGCTTTATGGTGAAACATCCAAGCGTCGGCCTCTTCCCCCTTTTTATTTACGAGCCAGGCGTGCGAATTTACCATACACCCCAACCCATCTTTTCTAAGCAAATCACACAAGCGCTCTCCTTCTCTCAAGTCCACCCTCGAGAGTTTCTCATGGCGAGCGACGCAGACTCTTCGAGGCGCCCTCACATCCCTGTCAGAGGTGACTGGGGCCGTTGCGTTGTCTCTCACCTTCAACTGGAGCGCCTGGCCAAGCAAGGATATTTGCCAGATTCAGATCTGACAGCGACCCGCTCAGGTTTGACATCCATGAACGGACAAGTGCATGCAGAGAACCATCCTTCTTCTTGAGAGGGAGAAAGGGTATGCTTTGTTTCCTTCTTACTGCGTGGTCTAGGGTTTCTCAGTCACCCCTTCCTCCGGGGTCTGTTAGAGTTCTATGAGTACAACTTCACCACTTCACCCCAAACTCGATTTTACATATCATGGGGTATGTCGCCCTTTGCGAGATGCACCTCGGGTGCGAGGCGCACTTCGGGCTATGGAGGAAGTATTTCTACGTAGTGCCCTGCTCTCTTGCCTAGAAGTTGTATGAGGTCGGGGCAGCCGAAGTCTGCCGAATCGAGGGGATCGAGTACCCATCAGGCTCACCTTGGGAGGACACTGACGTCTGGCCAACCGAGTGGTTTTATGTAGATGGCGTTCCCCTCATCAACCCAGTTCGGCCCGGACTCCCTTCGTTTTCCATGGAGCCCCTGAAGAGGCGTTATAGTTGGAGGTCGCTGTACCCTACCCAAGAGGAAAGTGCCAAGGTAACCGAGCTGCCAGCTCGGGTGAAGCAATTGACGAGCACCGGCCTTACTATAATATATGTAATGGTGGAGGCGATAAACCGATGAGTCCAGCCACTTCGGCAGCGCCCTCATCTGTTGTGCGGGTTCAACGGGACCGAGGACTCTTCGCGAACTATTCATGGGAGTTTCTACGACCAAGCAACCTTTGGAGCAGAACTGGCCGGCATCTATCAAGGGATTTATCTTGGTCGAGATTTGGTCCTTTTTTTAGTTTTATATTTTTGTTTTCTTTCAGTTTTTTCTTTTGGTTTTCTTAGTTTCTTCATCAGTTTTGTTTATTTTTCTGTCTTTCAATGAATTTCTTGGTTTCCTTCATGGTTTTCACCTTTTTTCTTTTCTTTCTTTTATTTTCGTTTTTCTTTGTGTCTTTCTTGGGTTTCACTATTTTTTTTTGCTTTTCTTTATTTCTTTCTTCATTTTCCTTGTTTTCATCAATTTTGTTTTTTTTCAATGTTTCTTTCTCGGTTTTCTCTGTTTCCATTCTCTTGCATTGATTTTCTTTGTTTTTATTTTTGGTTTTTATTTGGTTTCTTTGGTGTTCGTTGTTTCTTTGTCGATTTTCATCGGTTTCTTTTTTGTCCAACACATGTCAAATTTTTTCAGTAAACATTCAACATTTTTCATATACACCAGAAACATACTTTATATACACGTTTAACATTTTGAAATACATGCCTCCAATCCATATTCCATTTGGGAGACAAGTAATATGGATTGGGGAAGTCATATTTCTTTTAAACCTATAATTTTTTTATGTTTACTTTTTTCTTACACATTGTACATACATTTTAATAATTTTTTTTTTCTAAATACATGATTAACATGTTTTGAATACATGGTCAACATTTTTCAATACAAGGTGAACATTTTTCTAATGGCAAAGAAACATTTATTTACAAACAATGTACATTTTTTGTATATGTTCGGAACAATTTTTATATGCTTGTTTAACATTTTTTAAATACAAAATCAACTTAAAAATATGTTTATTCATATGTACACATTTTCCGTATACAAAAGGAACATTTATGTATACACATTTAACATATTCTAAATACACGATCATTATTTTTTCATATTGATTGCATTTTCATATATATTTTTCTATACAGATTTAACATTGCTCAAATGCTTGATTAACTTTTTTAAATGCTCGATTAATTTTTTTTCTAAATAATTTATTAACATTTATGTTCAAATGCTTGATTAATATTTTTAAATACATGATCAACTTTCTCATACACATTGTATAACTTTTGTATACATTTCTCATACACACGAGAATCATTTTTTATATACACATTTAACATTTTTCAAATATTTTATGTAATTATTTCTGCCATATATATATATTTAAATATTTAGAAGTATAAATAAATAGAAGTAAAAGAAATAAGAAAGCAAAAAACGGAAAACAAAACATGAAAAAAAGAAAGACGAGCCTGTGATCCGCCCATCTCGCGCTCGGCTTCAGGCGAGGCTGCCCTGTCGTACCATACCTGACGAACAAAACGTTTCTCAAAAGAAAAAAAAACTGACGAGCAAAAACATAACTGATGAACTCTATCTCCCCGACGTCAACTCTTCTTTCTGATGTATCTCCAGATTTCCAATCCCTAGCGTGAGATTGCTTCCATCTACCTCCCGAAACCCAACCTCCCTCTCCACCACCCCTTCTCAGTGTGATTTGTAAGCTAGGTTCATGATACTCCTGTCCTGTTTAGATTGCGACGGTATCCTGAACGGTTACAAGCGAACCTACAAGTTCGAGTCGCATCTTATCTGGGTGACATTTCACCGCACCGGCGCCGGCGCCGGCGCCCACTCCATATAGTTGCATGCCGGGGTTTCATACGATCAAGCCCTCAAACAAGCAACAAACAAAAGGAGAGGCAGCGATCAGATTCTCGAGACTAGCTAGGATGGGATCTCTATTCTCTTCCGTTGCCGCAGAGGACAGAGGGCGCTCAGAAAAGTAAGTTCAGTTCTGCAATTCCCGATTGCTTAGTTGTAAAGTGATGTTCACTGTATATTCATTCATCTCACAAGAGTACATTATATACACAGGGATCGTACAACGGGCACGAGCGCCACTCGGGGCGAGGTGCGTAACAGACGCTAGGCTCTCCTGCTGGGATCCCTGCACCCAGTATTGTGCTGGGCCAATCAATGGGTTACACATGTCCTGTAGGCCCCACATCTCAAAAACTTCCTTTTCTTTTTCAATTTATTACTCAAATCCCGTTATCTTCTCTCCGTGAGATGATTCCTCTGAGCGCAATCGGTTCACATTGTCCATCACGTGGGGCTGTGGCCATGACCGGCAGCAAGGCGGCCGGCGTCGCCCTGGCTGTGGCCGGTGATTCTTGTGGACGTAAACAAACTGGCCGCCCCGCGCGGGCGTCGCCTATGTACGCGCCCGTGGACTCCATCCCCATGGCCATGACCCCACGTACGTGACCGACGCTATAAGCTTTGTGTAGCTCACAAGAATCCTCTAACGAAGCTCTAATGGCCGCTCAAAGAGAGAAAGATAAAGGAATTTGAGTAATTGAAGAAAGAGAAATATGTTTTTGAGATGTGGGACCTACCTGGACATGTGTCATCCATTGATTGGCCCTGCACACTACTGGGTGCAGGGAACCCAACAGGAGAGCCGGACCCGGCATCGTGGAGAGTTGGTGGAGGCGCCGTGAGAACCGGTCAGGTGGGTGCTGACTTAGCTGTTTACCAACAGCCCCCCACAGCTGAAACGGGGTCCTCGACGATGTTGAGGCTGGTCCTGAACTCCTGGAAGACGCTTGTTGGCAGCCCCTTCATGAAGACGTCGGCGAACTGTGACGTAGAGGGTAGACGAAGCACGCGTACATCGCCGAAGGCCACGCGGTCGCGGACGAAGTGTAGATCGATCTCGACGTGCTTCGTCCGTTGGTTCAGACCGGGTTGGAGGAGAGGTACGTGGCAGAGATGTTGTCGCAGTAGACGACCGTGGCATGTAGGCGGGCGACCGATCTCCTGAAGAAGTTGCCGGAGCCAGCACGATTCAGCAACCGCGTTGGCGATGGCGCGATACTCCCCTTCCGCGCTGGATCTAGACACCGTAGCTTACCGTTTAGACGACCAGGAGATAATTAAGATTGTCATCGAGATATATGCAGTAGCCGGACATCGAACGTCGGGTGTCAGGGCACCCGACCTAGTCGGCGTCAGTATACTCCACGAGCTGGGAGGACACCGATGGGCGTAGATGTAGGCCGAGGTGCACCGTCCCTCGGAGGTAGCGGAGAATGCGTTTGAGCAGGGCGACATGAGGCGTGCACGGTGAGTGCATGACCAGGCACACTTGCTGGACGGCGTAGGCGATATTGGTGCGCGTGACCGTGATGAAGGAAAAATGCCCTAGAGGCAATAACAAAGTTATTATTTATTTCCTTAATTAATGATAAATTTTTATTATTCATGCTAGAATTGTATTAACCGGAAACTTAGTACATGTGTGAATACATAGACAAAAACTATAGTCCCTAGTATGCCTCTACTTGACTAGCTCGTTAATCAAAGATGGTTATGTTTCCTAACCATAGACATGTGTTGTCATTTGATTAACGGGATCACGTCATTAGAAGAATGATGTGATGGACATGACCCATTCGTTAGCTTAGCATTATGATCGTGTTAGTTTCATTGCTACTGCTTTCTTCATGACTTATACAAGTTCCTCAGACTATGAGATTATGCAACTCCCGAATACCGGAGGCACACTTTGTGTGCTACCAAACGTCACAATGTAAAAGGGTGATTATGAAGGTGCTCTACAGGTGTCTCCGAAGGTGTTTGTTGGGTTGGCATAGATCGAGATTAGGATTTGTCACTCCATATTTCGGAGAGGTATCTTTGGGCCCTCTTGGTAATACTCATCACTATAGGCCTTGCAAGCATTGTGACTAATGAGTTAGTTGCGGGATGAAGTATTACGGAATAAGTAAAAAGAGACTTGCCGGTAACGAGATTGAACTAGGTATTGAGATACCGATGATCGAATCTCGGGCAAGTAACATACCGATGACAAAGGGAACAACGTATGTTGTTATGCGGTTTGACCGATAAAAATCTTCGTAGAATATGTAGGAACCAATATGAGCATCCAGGTTCCGCTATTGGTTATTGACCGGAGACGTGTCTCGGTCATGTCTACATAGTTCTCGAACCCGTAGGGTCCGCACGCTTAACGTTTGATGACGATTGGTATTATGAGTTTATGTGTCTTGATGTACCGAAGGTAGTTCGGAGTCCCGGATGTGATCACCGACATGACGAGGAGTCTCGAAATGGTCGAGACATAAAGATTGATATATTGGACGGCTATATTCGGACACCAGAAGTGTTCCGGGTGATTTCGGAGAAAACCGAAGTGCCGGAGGGGTTACCGGAACCCCCCGGGGAAGTATTGGGCCTTAGTGGGCCTTAGGGGAGAGAGAGGGCAGAAGCACAGGAGGTGGCGCCCCTCCCCCCCAAGGGGAGTCCGAATTGGACTAGGGGAGGGGGGCGCAGCCCCTCTTTCCCTCTCCCTCTCCCTCTCCTTCCTTCCCCCTTCCCCCTCCTAGTTGGACTAGGAAAGGGGGAGTCCTACTCCTACTAGGAGGACTCCTCCCCTCCTTGGCGCGCCCGAGGGCCGGCCGGCCTCCCCCCTTTCTCCTTTATATACGGGGGCAGGGGGCACCCTAGGACACACTAGTTGACATTGTTTAGCCGTGTGCGGTGCCCCCCTCCATAGTTACACACCTCAGTCATATCGTCGTAGTGCTTAGGTGAAGCCCTGCGCCGGTAACTTCATCATCACCGTCACCATGCCGCCGTGCTGACGAAACTCTCTCTCGGCCTCAAATGGATCAAGAGAACGAGGGACATCCCCGAGCTGAACGTGTGCTGATCGCGGAGGTGCCGTACGTTCGGTGCTAAGTTCGGTCGGATCGTGAAGACGTACGACTACATTGTTGGGGAACGTAGTAATTTCAAAAAAATTCCTACGCACACGCAAGATCATGGTGATGGCATAGCAACGAGAGGGGAGAGTATTGTCCACGTACCCTCGTAGACCGTGGCGCGGCGTTATGACAACGCGGTTGATGTAGTCGACGTCTTCACGATCCGACCGATCCAAGTACCGAGCGTATGGCACCTCCGAGTTCAAAGACACGCTCATTTCGATGGCGATCCCGGACTCCGATCCAGCAAAGTGTCGGGGATGAGTTCTGTCGACCTGACGGCGTGGTGGCGATGATGATGCTCTACCGGCGCAGGGCTTCGCCTAAACTCCGCTGACGATATGACCGAGGTGGAATATGGTGGAGGGGGCACCGCACGGCTAATGAACGATCCATAGATCAACTTGTGTCTTCTAGGGTGCCCCCCTGCCCCCGTATATAAAGGAGCAAAGGGGGGTGCGGCCGGCCCTAGGAGGAGGCGCGCCGGAAGAGTCCTACTCCCACCGGGAGTAGGACTCCCCCCTTTTCCTAGTTGGATTAGGACTTGGGGGAGGAAAGAGGAAAGAGGCGCCCCCCTTCCTTGTCCTATTCGGACTAGGGGAGGCGCGGCCTGCCCTGGCCGGCCCTCCTCTTCTCCCTCATGGCCCACTAAGGCCCATTAACCCCGGGAGGGTTCCGGTAACCCCGGTGTTAGGTAAAATCGATTTCACGGAACTATTCAAGTCCAAACATAGGCTTCCAATATATCAATCTTTATGTCTCGACCATTTCGAGACTCCTCGTCATGTCCGTGATCACATTCGGGACTCGAACAATCTTGGTACATCAAAACTTATAAACTCATAATGAAAGCTGTCATCGTAACGTTAAGCATGCGGACCCTACGGGTTCGAGAACTATGTAGACATGACCTAGAACTATTCTCGGTCAATAACCAATAGCGGAACACGGATGCCCATACTGGTTCCTACATATTCTACGAAGATCTTTATCGGTCAAACCGCATAACGACATACGTTGTTCCCTTTGTCATCGGTATGTTACTTGCCCGAGATTCCATCGTCGGTATCCAATACCTAGTTCAATCTCATTACCGGCAAGTCTCTTTACTCGTTCCGTAATACATCATCTTGCAACTAACTTATTAGTTGCAATGCTTGCAAGGCTTATGTGATGTGCATTACCGAGAGGGCCCAGAGATACCTCTTCGACAATCGGAGTGACAAAACCTAATCTCGAAATACGCCAACCCAACATGTACCTTTGGAGACACTGTAGTACTCCTTTATAATCACCCGATTACGTTGTGGCGTTTGGTAGCACCCAAAGTGTTCCTCCGGTAAACGGGAGTTGCATAATCTCATAGTAACAGGAACATGTATAGGTCAAGAAGAAAGCAATAGCAATCTAGTAAACGATCAAGTGCTAGGCTAACGGAATGGGTCATGTCAATCATATCATTCTCCTAATGATGTGATCCCATTAATCAAATAACAACACATGTCTATGGTTAGGAAACATAACCATCTTTGATTAATGAGCTAGTCATGTAGAGGCATACTAGTGACTATATGTTTGTCTATGTATTCACACATGTATCATGTTTCCGGTTAATACAATTCTAGCATGAATAATAAACATTTATCATGATATGAGGAAATAAATAATAACCTTATTATTGCCTCTAGGGCATATTTCCTTCAGTCTCCCACTTGCACTAGAGTCAATAATCTAGATTACACAAGAATGATTCTAACACCCATGGAGTCTTGGTGCTGATCATGTTTTGCTCGTGGAAGAGGCTTAGTCAATGGGTGTGCAACATTCAGATCCGTATGTATCTTGCAAATCTCTATGTCTCCCACGGACTTGGTCCCGGATGGAATTGAAGCGTCTCTTGATGTGCTTGGTCCTCTTGTGAAATCTGGATTCCTTTGCCAAGGCAATTGCACCGTATTGTCACAGAAGATCTTCATTGGTCCCGATGCCCTAGGTATGACACCTAGATCGGAAATGAACTCTTTCATCCAGACTCCTTCATTTCTTGCTTCAAGCAGCTATGTACTCCGCTTCACATGTAGATCCCGCCACGACGCTTTGTTTAGAACTGCACCAACTAACAGCTCCACCGTTTAATAAAAACACGTATCCGGTTTGCGATTTAGAATCGTCCGGATCGGTGTCAAAGCTTGCATCGGCGTAACCATTTACGACTAGCTCTTTG
The DNA here is from genome assembly GCA_021605145.1 of Aegilops bicornis. Taxonomy (NCBI): domain Eukaryota; kingdom Viridiplantae; phylum Streptophyta; class Magnoliopsida; order Poales; family Poaceae; genus Aegilops; species Aegilops bicornis. The sequence goes on along the minus strand of CM038673.1, from coordinate 140,132,022 downwards.
TCACCTCCATATACGAGAAACATATCCTTAGTCCTTTTCGTATTTCAGGATGTTCTTGACCGCTGTCCGATGATCCATTCTGGATTACTTTGGTACCTTCCTGCCAAGCTTATTGCTAAGCATACGTCAGTCCGGTACACACATTGCATACATGATAGAGCCTATGGCTGAAGCATAGGGAACATCTTTCATTTTCTCTCCATCTTCTGCTGTGGTCGGGCATTGAGTTTGACTCAATTTCACACCTTATGTCTGAGGTAAGAATCCTTTCTTTGCACGATCCATTTTGAACTTTTTCAAAACTTTATCAAGGTATGTGCTTTGTGAAAGTCCAATCAAGCGTCTTGATCTATCTCTATAGATCTTGATGCCCAATATGTAAGCAGCTTCACCGAGGTCTTTCATTGAAAAGCTTTTATTCAAGTATCCTTTTATGCTATCCAGAAATTCTATATCATTTCCAATCAATAATATGTCGTCCACATATAATATCGGAAATGCTCTGAGCTCCCACTCACTTTCTTGTAAATCGGGCTTCTCCAAAAGTGCATATAAAACCATATGCTTTGATCACACTATCAAAGCGTTTATTCCAATCTCCGAGAGGCTTGCACCAGACCATAAATTGATCATTGGAGCTTGCACACTTTGTTAGCCCTTTTGGATCAGCAAAACCTTCCGGTTGCATCATATACAACTCTTCTTCTAGAAATCCATTCAAGAATGCAGTTTTGACATCCATTTGCCAAATTTCATAATCATAAAATGCAGCAATTGCTAACATGATTCGGACAGACTTAAGCATTGCTACGGGTGAGAAAGTCTCATCGTAGTCAACCCCTTGAACTTGTCGAAAACCTTTTGCAACAAGTCGTGCTTTATAGACAGTTATATTACCATCAGCGTCAGTCTTCTTCTTAAATATCCATTTATTCTCAATGGCTTGCCGATCATCGGGCAAGTCAATCAAAGTCCATACTTTGTTCTCATACATGGATCCCATCTCAGATTTCATGGCTTCTAGCCATTTTGCGGAATCTGGGCTCATCATCGCTTCCTCATAGTTCGTAGGTTCGCCATGGTCAAGTAACATGACTTCCGAATAGGATTACCGTACCACTGCAGTGCGGATCTTACTCTAGTTGACCTCTGAAGTTCGGTAGAGACTTGATCTGAAGTTTCATGATCAATATCATTAGCTTCCTCACTAATTGGTGTAGTTGCCACGGGAACCGGTTCTTGTGATGAACTACTTTCCAATAAGGGAGCAGAATCTGATTATCTCATCAAGTTCTACTTTCCTCCCACTCACTTCTTTCGAGAGAAACTCTTTTCTAGAAAGGATCCGAATTTAGCAACGAAAATCTTGCCTTGAGATCTGTGATAGAAGGTGTACCCAACAGTCTCCTTTGGGTATCCTATGAAGACACATTTCTCCGATTTGGGTTCGAGCTTATCTGGTTGAAGTTTCTTCACATAAGCATCGCAGCCCCAAACTTTAAGAAACGACAACTTTGGTTTCTTGCCAAACCACAGTTCATGAGGCGTTGTCTTAACGGATTTTGATGGTGCCCTATTTAACGTGAATGCGGCCGTCTCTAAAGCGTAACCCCAAAATGATAGCGGTAAATCAGTAAGACACATCATAGATCGCACCATATCTAGTAAAGTACGATTACGACGTTCGGACACACCATTTCGTTGTGGTGTTCCGGCTGGCGTGAGTTGCGAAACTATTCCGCATTGTTTCAAATGTAAACCAAACTCGTAACTCAAATATTCTCCTCCACGATCAGATCGTAGAAATTTTATTTTCTTGTCACGATGATTTTCCACTTCACTCTGAAATTCTTTGAACTTTTCAAACGTTTCAGATTTGTGTTTCATTAAGTAGATATACGCATATCTGCTCAAATCATCTGTGAAGGTGAGAAAATAACGATACCGCCATGAGCCTCAACATTCATTGGACCACAAACATCGGTATGTATGATTTCCAACAAATCAGTTGCTCGCTCCATAGTTCCGGAGAACGGCGTTTCTGTCATCTTGCCCATGAGACACGGTTCACAAGTACCAAGTGATTCATAATCAAGTGATTCCAAAAGTCCATCAATATGGAGTTTCGTCATGCGCTTTATACCGATATGACCTAAACGGCAGTGCCACAAATAAGTTGCACTATCATTATCAACTCTGCATCTTTTGGTTTCAACACTATGAATATGTGTATTACTACTATCGAGATTCAATAAAATAGACCACTCTTCAAGGGTGCATGACCATAAAAGATATTATTCATATAAATAGAACAACCATTATTCTCGACTTAAATGAATAACCGTCTCGCATCAAACAAGATCCAGATATAATGTTCATGCTTAACGCTGGCACCAAATAACAATTATTTAGGTCTAAAACTAATCCCGAAGGTAGATGTAGAGGTAGCGTGCCGACCGGGATCACATCGACTTTGGAACCGTTTCCCACGCGCATCGTGGCCAGTGCTCGCTTATTCCGTAGTCCCTGTTTCGAGTTGCAAATATTAGCAACAGAACCAGTATCAAATACCCAGGTGCTACTGCGAGCTCTAGTAAGGTACACATCAATAACATGTATATCACATATACCTTTGTTCACCTTGCCATCCTTCTTATCCGCCAAATACTTGGGGCAGTTTAAGCTTCCGGTGTCCGGTTGCTTGGCAAGAGAAGCACTTTCGGTCTCGTGCTTAGGTCCAGACTTGGGTTTCTTCTCTTGAGCAACAACTTGTTTGCTGTTCTTCTTGAAGTTCCCTTCTTCTTCCCTTTGCCCTTTTTCTTGGCCCGGTGGTCTTGTTAACCATCAACACTTGATGCTCCTTTTTTATTTCTACCTCCAGCGGCTTTTAGCATTGCGAAGAGCTCGGGAATAGACTTGTCCATCCCTTGCATATTATAGTTCATCACGAAGCTCTTGTAGCTTGGTGGCGATGATTGAAGAATTACATCAATGACACTATCATCAGGAAGATTAACTCCCAGTTGAATCAAGTGATTATTATACCCAGACATTTTGAGTATGTGTTCACTGACAGAACTATTCTCCTCCATCTTGCAGCTATAGAACTTATTGGAGACCTCATATCTCTCAATACGGGCATTTGCTTGAAATATTAACTTCAACTCCTGGAACATCTCATATGCTCCATGACATTCAAAACGTCGTTGAAGGCCCGGTTCTAAGCCGTAAAGCATGGCACATCGAGCTATCGAGTAGTCATCGACTTTGCTCGCCAGACGTTCTTAACGTCATCGGTTACATCAAGAGGCTTCGGCACCCAGCGGTGCTTCGGGGCGTAATTCTTACGTGCAGCAATGAGGATAATCCTCGAGATTCGGACCCGATCCGTGTAATTGATACCATCATCTTTCAACTTTGCTTTCTCAAGGAACACATTAAAATTCAACGGAACAACAAAGACGAGCCATCTATCTACAAAGTAAACATAGACAAGCAAAATACTATCGGTACTAAGTTAATGATAAATTTAAGTTCAATTAATCATATTACTTAAGAACTCCCACTTAGATAGACATCCCTCCAATCTTCTAAGTGATTACGTGATCCATATTAACTACACCATGTCCGATCGTCACGTGAGATGGAGTAGTTTCAACGGTGAACATCACTATGTTGATCATATCTACTATATGATTCACGCTCGACCTTTCGGTCTCCGTGTTCCGAGGCCATATCTGTTATATGCTAGGCTCGTCAAGTTTAACTCGAGTATTCGGCGTGCAACTGTTTTGCACCCGTTGTATATGAACGTAGAGCTTATCACACCCGATCATCATGTGGTGTGCAGGGCACGACGAACTTTGGCAATGATGCATACTCGGGAGAACACTTCTTGATAATTTTTAGTGAGAGATCATCTTAAAATGCTACCGTCAATCAAAGCAAGATAAGATGCATAAAGGATAAACATCACATGCAATCAATATAAGTGATATGATATGGCCATCATCATCTTGTGCTTGTGATCTCCATCTCCGAAGCACCGTCATGATCACCATCGTCACCGGTAGCGACACCTTGATCTCCATCGTAGCATCGTTGTCGTCTCGCCAACTATTGCTTCTACGACTATCGCTACCGTTTAGTGATAAAGTAAAGCAATTACATGGCGTTGCATTTCATACAATAAAGCGACAACCATATGGCTCCTGCGATTGCCGATAACTCGGTTACAAAACATGATCATCTCATACAATAAAATATAGCATCACGTCTTGACCATATCACATCACAACATGCCCTGCAAAAACAAGTTAGGCGTGCTCTACTTTGTTGTTGCAAGTTTTACGTGGCTGCTACGGGCTGAGCAAGAACCGTTCTTACCTACGCATCAAAACCACATCGATAGTTTGTCAAGTTGGTGCTGTTTTAACCTTCGCAAGGACCGGGCGTAGCCACACTCGGTTCAACTAAAGTGAGAGAGACAGACACCCGCCGGTCACCTTTAAGCAATGAGTGCTCGCAACGGTGAAACCAGTCTCGCGTAAGCGTACGCGTAATGTCGGTCCGGGCCGCTTCATCTCACAATACCGCTGAACCAAAGTATGACATAATGGTAAGCAGTATGACTTGTATCGCCCACAACTCACTTGTGTTCTACTCGTGCATATGACATCTACGCATAAAACCAGGCTCGGATACCACTGTTTTGGAACGTAGTATTTTCAAAAAATTTCCTACGCACACGCAAGATCATGGTGATGGCATAGCAACGAGAGGGGAGAGTATTGTCCACGTACCCTTGTAGACCGTAAGCGGAAGCGTTATGACAACGCGGTTGATGTAGTCGCACGTCTTCACGATCCGACCCGATCGAGTACCGAACGTCACGGCACCTCCGAGTTCAGCTGCGTTCAGCTCGATGGCGATCCCGGACTCCGATCCGGCAAAGTGTTGGGGATTAGTTACATCGGACGACGGCGTGGTGGCGATGATGATGCTCTATCGGTAGCGAGGCTTCGCCTAAACTCATGACGATATGACCGAGGTGGAATATGGTGGAGGGGGGCACCGCACACGGCTAAGGAACGATCCGTAGATCAACTTGTGTGTTCTAGGGTGCCCCCCTGCCCCCGTATATAAAGGAGCAAAGGGGGGTGCGGCCGGCCCTAGGAGGAGGCGCGCCGGAGGAGTCCTACTCCCACCGGGAGTAGGACTCCCCCCCCCTTTTCCTAGTTGGATTAGGACTTGGGGGGAGGGAAAGAGGAAAGGCGCCGCCCCCTTCCTTGTACTATTCGGACTAGGGGAGGGGCGCTGCCTGCCCCGGCCGGCCCTCCTCTTCTCCCTCATGGCCCACTAAGGCCCATTAACCCCGGGAGGGTTCCGTAACCCCGGTGTTCGTAAAATCGATTTCACGGAACTATTCCAAAGTCCAAACATAGGCTTCCAATATATCAATCTTTATGTCTCCACCATTTCGAGACTCCTCGTCATGTCCGTGATCACATCCGGGACTCGAACAATCTTCAGTACATCAAAACTTATAAACTCATAATGAAACTGTCATCGTAACGTTAAGCGTGCGGACCCTACGGGTTCGAGAACTATGTAGACATGACCTAGAACTATTCTCGGTCAATAACCAATAGCGGAACCTGGATGCCCATATTGGTTCCTACATATTCTACGAAGATCTTTATCGGCCAAACCGCATAACGACATACGTTGTTCCCTTTGTCATCGGTATGTTACTTGTCCGAGATTCGATCGTCGGTATCCAATACCTAGTTCAATCTCGTTACGGCAAGTCTCTTTACTCGTTCCGTAATACATCATCTCAACTAACTTATTAGTTGCAATGCTTGCAAGGCTTATGTGATGTGCATTACCGAGAGGGCCGAGAGATACCTCTCGACAATCGGAGTGACAAAACCTAATCTCGAAATACGCCAACCCAACATGTACCTTTGGAGACACCTATAGTACTCCTTTATAATCACCCAGTTACGTTGTGACGTTTGGTAGCACCCAAAGTGTTCCTCCGGTAAACGGGAGTTGCATAATCTCATAGTTACAGGAACATGTATAGGTCATGAAGAAAGCAATAGCAATATACAACTGCTAGGCTAACGGAATGGGTCATGTCAATCACATCATTCTCCTAATGATGTGATCCCATTAATCAAATAACAACACATGTCTATGGTTAGGAAACATAACCATCTTTCATTAATGAGCTAGTCAAGTAGAGGCATACTAGTGACTATATGTTTGTCTATGTATTCACACATGTATCATGTTTCCGGTTAATACAACTCTAGCATGAATAATAAACATTTATCATGATATGAGGAAATAAATAATAACTTTATTATTGCCTCTAGGGCATATTTCCTTCATACATCAACCGCGTTGTCATAACGCTTCCGCTTTCGGTCTATGAGGGTACGTGGACACACTCTCCCCTCTCGTTGCTATGCATCACATAGATAGATCTTGCATGATCGAAGGAAAATTTTGAAATTACCGCGCTCCCCTACACGTGAGGTACTGGAGCCCCTGAACCAGGACTCCCTCAGTAGCCCCTGAACCAGGCTTCAATGACGATGAGTCCGGCGCGCAGATTGTCTTCGGCATTGCAAGGCGGGTTCCTCCTCCGAATACTTCAAAGTAGATCTCAAATACAGGAATCGTGTCCGGATCTGCAAAACAAGTTCCACACACAACCATAGAGAGTATAATATTTCATGAGTCCAATCTGCTAACCATTTTGGTAGCACGACATTACGTCATCACCTGACCTTTATTTTGAATCGTTTTCTAGCCTGCCACTCCATGTTTCGGGAGGCGCTTTTTATTGGCACGTCTTGTCAAAGCAGAGATTGTGTCCCCTTATTGCGGGATTTTCATCAACACGGGCGTGTGTAATCCAACCGTTCTGTTGGCATGATTCCTTGGGAATAGGCATGATTTAAAGCCACGGAGGGACGCTTGATATTCGTCGCCTTTATAAAGGGGCTAAGGCATGTCCTTTTTCTTCCACGCTGGTTCTTTCCTCCACCTCCCACCTCAAGTTCCAACACTCAAGGGTCAATCCAGTCGCTTCGAGCCTCCAGCCATGTCCAGACCCAGCCTTCAAGGCCAGTTGATGGCCTCTTCTGTCACATAGGAGGATATCTCAAAGCTCAGGGAGGCGAGATACCTGACTGCGGAAATCCTCCACAGGCTTGCTACTCAAGGGCAGGTTATTCCCACCCCAAGATCCAATGAGAGGGTTGTGTTCATCTCTCACTTCCTCCGAGGGCTTGGGTTTGCTCTCTATCCCTTTGTTCGAGGGCTTATGTTTTATTACGGGCTGGATTTCCATGATCTAGCTCCAGACTCCTTCCTTCATATCTCGGCGTTTATCATCACGTGCGAGGCCTTCCTCCGGATTTCCGCACACTTCGGCTTATGGCTTAAAACCTTTATCGTGAATCCGAAGGTAATCAGCGGGAAACAAGCAGAGTGCGGAGGCGCTTCAATAAGCAAACTTACCACTTCTCCTTGGCCAAAGGGCTCCTTCGCCGAATCTTCTGACCAATGGCAACGAGAGTGGTTTTACATCACCGAACCCCGTGGAAAAAAGTGGACAGCCACACCTGCGTTTCGGTCTGGCCCTCCGCCGCAGATCGCATCGTTGATTAAGAAAGGGCTGGACTAGGGATCTATTGATGAAGTGCGGGCGCTGCAAATTCGCATTCGGAGCCTCATTGCGAAGGACACTGGTCTTATCAATGTAATCCAAGTAATGCTAGTCCGCCGGATCCTACCCTATCAGCGACGCCCTCTCCGCATGTGGGAGTTCAATCCGGAGGGTCCATGGACTCTTCAGCACCTCTCTGGCATGATGCTCAGAGAGATGTGGAAATTGTTCTTTGGCGCACGGAAACAGTGGCCAGATACTACAGAGGACATTGGTCTTGAATGCAATCACCCAAATACTCCGGTAAGCACTTAACTCCCAAACACAGTTTTGTCAGATTCCTCATAACAATGTACTGATAAAACTTTCCTCGGCCAGGGCTGGCTAAAGAAGGCGGAGAGAATTAGGTGTTCGGCTCCACTTCCCGAAGACTCTGCCAATCAGGTGTTAACAAGAATGCTGGCTCCGGTACCATATCAAGTGCTGGAGGGGGAAGATAAGGAGGAGAGCGAGGAGGCCCAAGGTGGCCCCAATCTGGAGGCACACCAGGCAATTTGTCCGGGGAGATTGGAACTTCCACTTCCGAAGGTGGAAGGGAAGGGCAAGCTGACATCCCTTCCCCTCATGGGAAGAAGCGGACCGCCTCTGAAGACTTGAAGAGAGAAGCTTCTAAGCGGGGGAAGATATCGATCGAGGGGATGATCTTGACCTTGATCACTTTCGGTAAAAATAGGCCCTTAGCCGAATCGTAAGTGAACCAGGGTGTTTTAAACATATCCCTTTCTTTCCTGGCTATAAGGGTAACATTTTAAACACATGTTTGCAGTCCGGCACGCAGCCCTCCTCAACAGTCCTACTCTTTGGGGGATCTTCTTCCAGAGATGATGGAGAGCGAGATGCCTCCACAGATCTCCCTGCCTGCCAAGGCAGACGACGCCGAGGTGTCGTCCCGGAGGATCTTTCCCGATCAACGAGTGGCGCAAGGGGCAGTGAAGACCGGGGCCGAAGGTAATACTTCGGCCGCCCAGGATCTGAAGTGTGCGGCCCTACAGGGAACAACAAAAGTCCCGGACTATCCAATGTCCGAGGGACGACGCAACCTACTCCGGATACGGAGGCGCCGGATACATTGATAGACATATTGCAACATGCCTCCGTCTCAGAGGAACATCGTACCTTGATGGGTACGGTAGTTGAAAGAGTTCGGTCCGCGAAAAGCGGATTGAATGAAGCCTTTACGAGCCTACTAAGAGGCTTCGAGGTACATAGTGTAATTTCAATTATATTATAAGTGCAAATTGCACTTGTGTATAGATAGTAGCCCCTGAGACTCTGGTTGACATCCAAAAGGATGCGATCAGAGGATTCAAAATATATGCCCAAGAAATGATCTGACTAATTGAAACACAGGTTGTTACATCTGTGGCGACTGCCCAAGCTACAGAGGTAGCACATCTGAAGTAGAAAGTTGATGTGGTGGATGATGACATCATGCTCATTAACAGGCGGCTCGACGAGGCGCATGGTATGTCTTTGGGGCATTCAGTACATGCTAGTATTATAACATGAACGTGATACTGAGAATCTATATATGCATAACTGCAGATAGTGCCGCCGCAGTTGAAACCCTTCGGGCAGAACTTGCCCGGGTCGAGGAGCAAGCCAGGATGAGTAATGCGGCTGCCAAAAAGGTAGCTGCCGAATTAAAAGCCGAGCAGACTGCTCGGCGTTAGTGTGAGGAGAGAATATCTACCATGGCACTTGAGCTGAAGGATGCCACTAGCCGATGCCAAGTTCTTGAGAAAGATAACAAAGCCAAAGCGGCCGATCTTGACAAGGCCTTACAAGAGGCAAAGGAAGCCCGGTCTGAGTCTAGAGCAGCTCGGGAGGAGATCCGACAAGCTGGGGAGATCGCGGCTGGTAAGCCCTTTATATTGCAAACTAAGTTTGGCGATCCGAAGTATGGGCCGCTTAATAAACTGTGGAGTTCTCTAGATGCCTTTATGGACCTGCCGAAGAGTGCCGCCGATGCGAATCAGTTTTTCCTCGCGCAAGAAGGACATGCGACGGAAAAGCTATTTTGGTCGCAATTTGACGCGCCAAAGCATCCACTGTTGAACGAACAGATGGCCCAGTGGGCTGAGCTGCACAAGATGTCTGGTATTGCCATGAAGGACATCATAGCCCGGCTGTGGCCAACTGAGCCCATTCCGAATAGTTATTTCGGTTTGGTGCGACAACTTGTTAATGCGGTGCCGCGTATCAACGCTGTGAAGCGGTCAACGTGCATAGAAGGTGCACGGATGGCCCTTGCCCGTGTCAAGATGTATTGGGCGAAGATGAAGGCCACCGATATTGCAGCACAGAGTCCACCCGTAGGCAAGGACCTTAACATGCCAGAACATTTGCTTTGAAGATGTCCTAGAGGGTGCCCGCTTGATAGAGGGTCAGTGCTCAAAAAATATTATGTTCGAGTAAAGTGTATCAAAATTTTAATAACAATATTATGATATATTTAAGGCTATGTTTTTATACTTTTTGCCCGAAAAGTTTTGGTGCCTCCTGTGCGGCCGTCTTTTTTATATATACAATCTGAAAGTTTGCAGTTGTCGGCTTCAGCCCCCTCGCGTATAACGCGGGAGTGTTCGGAAAAGCACTTGATCACACTTGATCCAATGTCTTGGTCCGTCAAGGAGGTGTTAGTGCGGTGAACTAGGCAATCGGACTATAGAGCTTTAACACTTTCACTTAGCCATAGGAGTTTGGCGGTGGGGCTACTATATAGCCCCTGGTATGTCCGCGGTTATCCAAATACGGTACATGTAAATACGTGACCAGAAGGACGGTCCTTCGTTTAACACGGAGGGAATCGCGAAGATTCCGATGAGTCATCGAGTGGTTGACCAGCTCTCGCCGCGTCATGATAGTTAGTTTTTGGCTTTCTCTACTGAGGTGCTCACTCGGACGAACCAGGACACAATCGCAGTAGTTCTCCCTTTACTACCCTAGCCGATATAGCGGAACGTAAGGTAGTAAGCACAGGAGCCGGGCAACCCAACTATTGACCAAAGACATGATTCGGAGCTGATGCATATAAGGCCAAACTCGCGACGCCGAACACTCCCTACAGGTGTCCGGACTTTTCAATATACACCGGGCTGAATACAGCCCCTGGTGATAGACCCTGGTATCAAGGCACGTGTGGCAATCCGACGTGGGGAAAAAGCGCAGGTGGTGAGAGCATAAATCTCAAAACATAATATGAACCAAGCTGCTTCTATAACATCCACTTTAGTACGGTGAGCCGTATATTTACAGGTAATGCCAATATCTTTCTTGGACATTTTACATGCCAGGAAAGTATAAAACAGAGAGATAAAAAAGGTTTACATAGGGTCTTAATCTAAAAAAGAAACCTTAATGCGGGGCCTTGTTGCACGTCTGCGCCTTTTTCTTTGTTGTGAGGTGTCCTTGAAGGGTATAGTGCGATGGCCATCTGTAAAAAAGAAAGAGAAAAAACCAGGTAAAAGAATCTGGTGTGGCCGTAAGCAAAGCTGGTTCGTTTTAATGAACCGTGAAATATAGCTTCTGGAGTCTGAATAGGGTCGAGCCAAACTATGGACTTTTTGTGTGCAGTGTGCCCCCGTCGCCACCCAAGGAGTTTTGAGTGTATATTAATGTATACGTGGCACGTGTGCTGTCTCCTTATGGGGCGGTCGATGGGGGCGTAGCTTCTAGTCGAGCCCGGGTTCATCTGAGCTGCCGCACTGAGGTGTGCGCCGGATACGTTTAGCTGTGTCCGCGGTCTTAAAGATCGATGAGTTGCTCGGCTTGAATAGGCCGTTTTGTGCTTCGACTGCTAGAGCCGCCGTGTATTATTCTATACGAAGAGAGCGCTCCGTATTTCCGCTGACCGTGATGACGCCACGTGGTCCAGGCATTTTGAGTTTTAGACACTGTTCAAGATATCTTCCGATATTTCGATAAATCGGCCGATTTATCGCTTATCGGTGTCTGACCGATAAGATAAATCGGCCGATAAATCAGCCGATATGGTGATAAATCGGCCGATATGCTGATAAACTAGCCGATTTACCCCTTATCATGGGTCGACCGATAAGTTCCCGATAAGCGATATCCCCGACATTGGTTTTAGATAAGCATAATGCGGGACTGCATTCAAACGGGCGAAGGCCATTCTTCCGAGTAGTGCATGATAGCCACTTTGGAACGGAGCAATGTCGAAGATTAGTTCTTTGCTTCAAAAGTTGTTGGGGGAGCCGAATACCGCATCCAATGTTAGAGAGCCCATGCAGCGGGCTTCCACGCCCGGTATAACTCCTTTAAAGGTAGTGCTGCTTGGCTTGATTCTTGACAGGTCTATCCCCATCTTGCAGACAGTGTCCTGATATATCAGACTTAGACTGCTGCCGCCGTCCATGAGGACTCGAGTGAGGTGGTATCCGTCAATTATTGGGTCGAGCACTAGGGCAGTCGAACCCCCGTGACGGATACTAGTAGGATGATCCCTGCGATCAAAGGTGATCGGACAGGCCGACCATGGGTTGAACTTGGGGGCGACGGGCTCGATAGCATAGACGTCTCGGAGTGCGTGTTTGCGCTCCCTTTTTGGGATATGAGTGACATAGATCATGTTCACTGTTTTGATCACCGGTGGAAATTTCTTCTGTCCCCCGTGTTCGGCTGGCGAGGTTCGTCCTCGTCTTCGCTCTGCGGTCCCTTCCCTTTGTGTTCGGCATTGAGTTTGCCGGCCTACTTGAAGGCCCAACATTCTCTATTGGTGTGATTAGCTGGTTTATCAGGAGTGTCGTGGATCTGGCAGGGCCTGTCTAGAATTTTATCCAGGTCGGATGGACTGTCTTTGTTGCCTTTAAATGGCTTCTTCCATTGACCGGGTCTGGAGCCCCTGAGTCTGGCGTTTACCGCTGTATTGTCTGGGCTTTCTTCATTGTTCCGACGTTTGTGTTTTGTTGCATCGTGGTTTTCCATTTCCATCCCTGACTTCGGATGTGCCAGGGTCACTGGTGCTGCTACGGGCTAACCAGCTGTCCTCACCCGCGCAAAAGGGGGTCATTAGTGTAGTTAAGGCTGCCATTGTCCTTGGCTTTTCCTGGCCAAGGTGCCTGGCTAGCCATTCGTCCCAGACACTGTGTTTGAAGGCCGCTAAGGCTTCGGCATCCGGACAGTCGACGATTTGGTTCTTCTTAGTGAGAAACCGGTTCCAAAGCTTACGGGCTGATTCTTCGGGTTGTTGGATTATGTGACTTAGATCGTCTGCATCCGGGGGCCGGACATAGGTCCCTTGGGAATTGGCCCGGAAAGTGTCCTCAAGTTCTCTGATGGAATTTTTGGGGAGGCTTTTTAGCCAGTGCCGAGCTGGCCCTTTTAGCTTGAGGGGTAAGTATTTGATGGCGTGGAGATCATCTCCGCGAGCCATGTGGATGTGAAGAATAAAGTCTTCTATCCAAACCGCAGGGTCCGTCGTTCCATCATATGCCTCGATGTTTACGGGTTTGAACCCTTCTGGAAAATCGTGTTCCACACCTCATCGGTGAAGCACAGGGGGTGTGCGGCACCCCTGTATCTGGCTGTGTCATGGATTGGGTCCGACGGTTGTAATGTTCGGTATTGGTTCTGAGATGGTAATTGGCCGGCATATTTCGTTTGATAATCATGATCCTGTGTAGGAGCACGTTCCCTGGATCCATAGATGGACCTGGTTCTGCCAGCTTTTTTGTCCAGGTCCTCACGTAGATTGTGTTTCTGGTCCTGGGCCGCAACCTTCCTTCCTTTACGGGGAGGGGGTACGGGCTTGTGTACGGCATTGCTAGCCGCTATGTCTCGACCATGAGGTGGTCGGTCCACCCTGTCGGCCGTATTGTTTTTTGGTGGTATAGGCGCAATAGCCTCGTCGTCGAATTCGGGCAGCAGCTTACGTTTAGGGTAGCTCTTTGTTTAGCGATTACCACCATATTTTTCCTCAGCGTCTAGCACTTCGTTCCACCTGTCGTTGAGCGTATCCTATGCATCTTTAAGCCGCTGCTTCTGCTTCTTCAGGCTCCTTGCAGTGGCGACAAGCCTGTGATGGAGGCGTTCTTGTTCTAATGGTTCTTCTCGGATGACTAATTCGTCATCGCCCAAGCTGATCTCCTCTTCAGAGACAGGTTGATAATTGCTATCTTCGAGATCGTTGTGGTCAGACAACATCTCCGGACTGTGCTTGCCGTCCTCTTGCACGCCCTGCTCCAACGCTGGGTCTGCGGGGTCCTCGGCTTGGTTCAGATTATCATCGTCATTCATGACAATGTTGCTGTTTTTCCTTTTGCTGGATCGAGGTCGACGCTTCTGACGCCGGCGCTTGGGAGGTTGATCGACAGGCATGCTGTTATCGCCGTCGGCCTCCTTCTCCTTAGATGTGTCCACCATGTATATATCGTATGAGTATGTAGCCGTCCACTTCCCTAAGGGTGGTGGTTTTTGTGCCTGCTCCTCTCCGGCATCGTCGTCCATACCGTCGATGTCCTCGGAGCCGTAATCGAGCATGTCGGTTAAGTCCTCGACAATGGCAATGAAGTGGGTGGTGGGTGGGAAATGAAGTCCTTCGTCGTCTGCTTCCCATTCGAGCCGGACATAGTTAGGCCGAGAGTCCCCTGACAAGGAGAGGGACTTCAATGAGTTTAACACGTCGCCAAAAGGCGAGTGCTGGAAAATGTCCGCGAGCTGACCTCCAAGACCGGCGCCCAATTAGGTTCGATGGATGCTGATACGTCTCCAACGTATCTACTTTTCCAAACACTTTTGCCCTTGTTTTGGACTCTAACTTGCATGATTTGAATGAAACTAATCCGGACTGACGTTGTTTTCAGCAGAATTGCCATGGTGTTATGTTTGTGCAGAAAAAAAAGTTCTCGGAATGACCTGGAAATCCACGGAGATTATTTTTGGAAAATAAGAAAAACACTGGCGAAAGAATCAAGGCCAGGGGGCCCACACCCTGTCCATGAGGGTGGGGGGCATGCCCCCTCCCCCTGGGCGCGCCCCCCTATCTCGTGGGCCCCCTGGAGCTCCACCGACCTCAACTCCAACTCTATATATTCCGTTTCGCAGAGAAAAAAATAAGAGAGAAAGTTTCATCATGTTTTACGGTACGGAGCCACTGCCAAGCCCTAATCTCTCTCGGGAGGGCTGATCTGGAGTCCGTTCGGGGCTCCGGAGAGGGGGATTCGTCGCCGTCGTCATCATCAACCATCCACCATCACCAATTCATGATGCTCACCGCCGTGTGTGAGTAATTCCATCGTAGGCTTGCTGGACGGTGATGGGTTGGATGAGATTTATCATGTAATGAGTTAGTTTTGTTAGGGTTTGATCCCTAGTATCCCCTATATTCTGATATTGATGTTGCTATGACTTTGCTATGCTTAATGCTTGTCACTAGGGCCCGAGTGCCATGATTTCAGATCTGAACCTATTATGTTTTCATGAATATATGTGAGTTCTTGATCCTATCTTGCAAGTCTATAGTCACCTATTATGTGTTATGATCCGACAACCCCGAAGCGACAATAATCGGGATACTTCTCGGTGATGACCGTAGTTTGAGGAGTTCATGTATTCACTAAGTGCTAATGCTTTGTTCCGGTTCTCTATTAAAAGGAGGCCTTAATATCCCTTAGTTTCCATTAGAACCCTGCTGCCACGGGAGGGTAGGACAAAAGATGCCATGCAAGTTCTTTTCCATAAGCACGTATGACTATATTCGGAATACATGCCTACATTACATTGATGAACTGGAGCTACTTCTGTGTCATCCTAGGTTATAACTATTGCATGAGGAATCGCATCCGACATAATTATCCATCGCTGATCTAATGCCTACGAGCTTTTCACATATTGTTCTTCGCTTATTTACTTTTCCGTTGCTACTGTTACCATCACTACAAAACCCAAAAATATTACTTTTTCTACCGTTACCATTACTATCATACTACTTTGCTACTAAATACTTTGCTGCAGATACTAAGTTATCCAGGTGTGGTTGAATTGACAACTCAACTGCTAATACTTGAGAATATTCTTTGGCTCCCCTTGTGTCGAATCAATAAATTTGGGTTGAATACTCTACCCTCGAAAGCTGTTGTGATCCCTACACTTGTGGGTTATCAAGACTAATTTAAAGGCGCCGTTGCAGGGGAGCATAGCTCTATTCTTTGAGTCACTTGGGATTTATATCTGCTGGTCACTATGAAGAACTTGAAAGACGATAAAACTAAAATTTATCCCTCAACTACGAGGGGAGGTAAGGAACTGCCATCTAGCTCTGCACTAGATTCTCCTTCTGTTTTGAGTAAACTTGCGACACCTAAACCTGCTTCTGCTATTAATTCTGATATGTCGCATGTTATTGATGATGCCATTTCTACTATGCATGATACTTGTGATGAAACTACTTCTTTGCTTGATACTACTGTGCCAATTGGTGAATTTCTTGATGAACAACTTGCTAGGGCTAGAGAGATTGAAATTATTGAAAATGAAATTATTGAAGATAGTGATGATGAAGGTTCTCCCCCTAAGTATGAATTGCATGTTGTTCCTGAGGGTTATGTTATGGATGAAGAAACTGCTAGAGATCTTCTTGCTTGCAATGATATATCTGATCTTAAGAAGTTATTAGCTAAACTTAAACAGAAACTCTGAATGCTAGAATGAAATATGACCCTGCTTTTGCTACTTCACCTATCTTTGTTACTGATAAGGATTATGAATTCTCTGTTGATCCTGAGATAATTACTTTGGTTGAATGTAATCCTTTTTATGGCTATGAATCTGAAACTATTGTGGCACATCTTACTAAGTTAAATGATATAGCCACCCTGTTTACTAATGATGAGAAATCTCGCTACTATTATATTCTTAAGATATTTCCGTTCTCATTAAAGGGTGATGCTAAAACTTGGTTTAATTCTCTCGATCCTGGTTGTGGGCGTAGTCCCCAGGATATGATCTATTACTTCTCTGCTAAATATTTCCCTGCTCATAAGAAACAAGCTGCCTTGCAGGAAATATACAATTTTGTGCAACTTGACGAAGAGAGTCTCCCACAAGCTGCGGGGACGCTTCTCCGATTACTTAATGCTTTGCCTGATCATCCTCTCAAGAAAAATGAAATACTTGATATCTTTTATAATGGACTAACCAATGCTTCCAAGGACCACTTGGATAGTTGTGCTGGTTGTGTTTTCAGGGAAAGAACAGTCGACCAAGCTGAAGTGCTATTAAATAATATGTTGACTAATGAAAATATTTGGACTCTTCCTGAGCCAATTGAGCCTATCCCTAAACCTACTCCAAAGAAGAGAGGTGTTCTATTTCTCAGTCCTGAAGATATGCAAGAGGTAAAGAAATCAATGAAAGAAAAGGGTATTAAAGCTGAAGATATTAAGAATTTACCTCCTATTGAAGAAATACATGGTCTTAATATACAGCCTGTTGAAGAAACACATTGTCTTGATAACCCGACACATGTAGTAAAGGTAAATTCTCTCTATAGATATGATAAAGTTGAAACCCTGTCTATTAAGTTTCCTAGCCAATGTTTAGATGAATTTGATGACTTTATGGTTAGGCAAGAAAGTTTTAATGCTTATGTTGGTAGAGAATTAAAGAGTAATGCTTACATGATTGGACACTTGAGTGATTATATGGCTAGAGTTAAAGGTGAACTTAGACTCATTAGTAAACATGCTTCTATGGTTAACACTCAAGCAGAACAAGTACTTAAAGCTCAAAATGATTTTGTTAATGAATTAAATAATAAACATGACTTTGCTGTTAGAGTGGCTACTAGAACTGGTAGAATGACTCAGGAACCTTTGTATCCTGAAGGCCACCCTAAGAGAATTGAGCAAGATTCTCAGAGAAATAATGTAGATGCACCTAGTCCTTCTAAAAAGAAGAAAAAGAAAAATGATAAGACTTTGCATGCTTCTAGTGAACTTATTATAGATATACCTGAGAATCCTAATGATATTTCTATTTCTGATGCTGAAACACAATCAGGTGATGAACAGGAACCTAGTGACAATGTTAATGATAATGTTCATGTTGATGCTCAACCTAGTAACAATGATGATGTAGAAATTGAACCTGCTGTTGATCTTGATAACCCACAATCAAAGAATCAATGTTATGATAAGAGAGATTTTGTTGCTAGGAAACATGGTAAAGAGAGAGAACCATGGGTTCAGAAACCCATGCCTTTCCCTCCTAAATCATCCAAGAAAAAGGATGATGAGGACTTTGAGCGCTTTGTTGAAATGATTAGACCTATCTTCTTACGTATGCGCTTAACTGATATGCTTAAAGTAAATCCTTATGCTAAATATATGAAGGATATCATTACAAATAAAAGAAAGATACCGGAAACTGAAATTTCCACCATGCTTGCTAATTACACTTTTAAAGGTGGAATACCAAAGAAACTAGGAGATCCAGGGGTACCAACTATACCATGCTCCATTAAAAGAAATTATGTTAAAACTTCTTTATGTGATCTTGGAGCCGGTGTTAGTGTTATGCCTCTCTCTTTATATCGTAGACTTGAATTGAATAAGTTGACACCTACTGAAATATCTTTGCAAATGGCTTATAAATCAACTGCTATACCTGTCGGTATTTGTGAGGATGTGCCTGTTGTGGTTGCAAATGTCACTATCTTAACGGACTTTGTTATTCTTGATATTCCCGAGGACGATAGTATGTCGATTATCCTTGGTATACCCTTTCTGAATACTGCAGGGGCTGTTATTGATTGCAACAAAGGCAATGTCACTTTTCATGTTAATGGAAATGAGCATACGGTACACTTTCCGAGGAAACAACCTCAAGTTCATAGCATCAATTCTATTGGAAAAATTCCAACTACTATGATCGGAGGTTTTGAATTTCCTCTTCCTACTGTTAAGAAGAAATATGATATTCTTATTATTGAAGATGTTCATATCCCCGTTGACGTAACCTAGTGTTATTCAAAATTTCTCCGGTTCCATGTTATTCGGAATGAGTTTGTTAACAAGACTTGATCAACCTTGTTAGTGGATTCCTTTTGATGATCATGAGATGGATGAAATTAGAAGGCACAACCTTGTGTACCCTCTTTTTACTTTATGTTATAATAAATAAAGCAAAAATAGTATTTTCTGTCTGTTTTCTGAATTATCCATGAAATAAAAAATATCCCGAAAATAAAAGTTCTCCAAATGCCCTGCCAATTTAGTATGATTTTTTCTGGATTATTTGAGAATATCTGGCACTGAGAACACAGCAGGGGGAGCCGACACCTGGCCACGAGGGTCCAGGGCACGGCCACCCTTACAGTGTGCGCCGTTGCCTCATGGGCCCACGGTGGCCCCCCTCCACTTATTCCTGCACCCACACACTCCATCTTCCTCCCAAAAAAATCACCATCAAGCTCAAGCACGAGTTCTAGCTCATTTTGCTGCGATTTTTGATCTCCTTGCTCAAAGCTCCATTCACAAAACTGCTTTGGGAGATTGTTCATTGGTATGTGAACTCCTCCAACGGTCCAATTAGTTTTTGTTCTAGTGCTTTATTCATTGCAAATTTTTGCTGCATAGGTGACCCTCTTCTTGAGCTTGCATGTCAAATTTTTGAGGTCCCAAGTAATTCTAATGCATGATGTAGGCTCTAGGCACTTGTAGGAGTAGTTGCTATCAATATTGTTTAGTTTGATTCACTTTTATTTTGAAGTTACTAAAAGTTTCAGAAATTTTCAGAAAAATATGAAGAGGTTGTTCTTGAGGGGCTCTTCTAGCCAAGGCTCTAAGGACAAACAAGTTAAGGAGAAAGAAAAAGCCAAGTATAATCTTCCTCGCGTAGCGGAAGTAAGGCCGTGTGAATGGCCTTGTGATAATTTCTTGAGAGCGGCCGGGATTTATGAAGGCTTTTATTGTTTGGCTGAAAATGCGGGCCTCACCGACTTCCTCCACGACCGGATCGAACAGTATCTCTTACTTACCAATACTTTCGTGCAAAACTTTTACTATTATCCTAAGAATTCACCTCCTTCAGTATCTTTTCATTTATATGATGAGGCTAAGGAAATGTCATTACGTAATTTTTGCACGGTTTGTAGAATACCCTTTGAGGGTAGCTTAGATGAACCACATCGTAAAGATGTGGAAGGTTTTAGTGACACTATTACTGTAGGGGAATCGAGGAAGGGTTCCGATGCGAGAATCACCAGCATACATTTGCCTGTTTTACGCTACTTTGCCATATTTGCTAGTCAATGCTTAATTGGTCATGGAAATAGTGGAAACCTCAGTGTTCCCGATATTATTATTCTACTCCATGCCTTATTCGGTGATAACACTTTTAGTATGGGTGCCGTTATTGCTAAACGGTTAAGCCTAAATCTTACAAAGGGCCCCATCTTTGGAGGTATCTATGCTGCACGCCTTGCTAGACATTTTGAGATACCTATTAGGCATTATGAGAAAGAGGAGACACTAATGCCTCTTACCTTTTTAGATTACAGGAGCATGGTAGCGCATGAATTTATTGTTGACAATGATGTTAAGATGCTTATGTATAACCCGAGATTTAACAAGAAATACAATGAGATTATTACTCTGCCTGCGCCTTCTTTGTTTGATCTAACTGTAGGTCATTACCTCGTTTCTCCGTCGGCCGTGTATGCCCACCAAAGCCAGACATCAGCTCCAGAGCCTGATCTGGAAGCACCACTGGACCCTTATCGTCCACCATCTTATCAGTGGGATCCGGAGCAGATCGCCAGTTAGTGGCAATACGATGACACTCCTCATTACACCGGGGAGAGTAGCGGCGATCCATGGGCATACACCAACTTAGGCCAAAAGCCTAAGCTTGGGGGAGTACGTATTTCTCACCGACTTTACATTCATGTTCACACACTTATTCTAGTTGTCGGTGCTCATACTTTTTCATTGTACCATCCATGCTAGTTTAATTTCTTTTTCTAGCTTTCTTCTTGTGTGTTTAATAAACTTTAATAAAAAACAAAAAAATAGTTAGTTTAATTTCCATGCTTGTAGTAGTAATTAAATGAAAACCCAAAAATATTTCATGTTCTTCTTTTACTTGTTGGGAGCTTTCCCGTGTAAATAGTTTATTTCTTTTCTTTTCCTTTGGGGGTCGAGAGGAGAAGACCATAATGAAAATGTTTAGTGGCTCTAATATGCATGATTGTTGATTTAACCAAGAGCCCATATTACTTTGTCTTCTCCCTTGAATTGAATGCTTGCAGATTCCAGCTTAGTCCAATGCGCGTGCACTATTATTATTATACACACCGTTCGGTCGTGCAAGTGAAATGCAATAATGACGATATATGATGGACTGATTGAGATGAGAGAAGATGGTATGAACTCGAACTCTCTTGTTTTTGTAAATATGATGAGTTCATCATTCCTGATTCAGCCTATTATGAATAAGCATGTTTGCAATGACAATTAGAGATTATATTTGCTTATGTCATGCTTAATTAGCTAGGAGCTTATAATGGTTTACCTTGCGTGCCAACATGCTATTAAAATGGTTGTGATGTGGTATGATAGGGTGGTATCCTCCTTTGAATGAATTGAGTGACTCGACTTGGCACATATTCACGCATGTAGTTGAAACAAAATCAACATAGCCTTCACGATATTTATGTTCATGGTGGATTATATCCTACTCATGCTTGCACTCAATGTTTATTAATTTTAATGCATGTTCATGACTGTTGTCGCTCTCTCAGTTGGTCGCTTCCCAGTCTTTTGCTAGCCTTCACCTGTACTAAGCGGGAATACTGCTTGTGCATCCAAACTCCATAAACCCCAAAGTTATTCCATATGAGTTCACCATACCTTCCTATATGCGGTATCTACCTGCCGTTCCAAGTAAATTCGTATGTGCCAAACTCCAAACCTTCAAATGAAATTCTGTTTTGTATGCTCGAGCAGCTCATGTATCAACTAGGGCTGTCCGTATCTTCCATGCTAGGTGGGTTAATGGCCTTGTTTGAATACTCTAACACAGTTAGAGGTTAGAGTTAGATTCTAACCCTAAACTAGCCGTAAACTAACTCTAACCAAAGAGCTATTTGGATGGTAGGGTTAGATTGAAAATAAATATTATTTCTCAATCATTTCACTACTTTGAACCATGTTTGGATGGGAGAGGTAACTTTTTTTACTAATTTTTTTAGTGGGCCCAAGAGAACTAACCCAAATAAGCTCCTCTAGTGTGGGCTAGTTTTTTTGGGATGGGTTAGATCCAACTAACCCAAACTAAACCATCATGTTTGGATAATTTTGGGTTATTTGAGCCCCAACTAACTAAAACTAACTCTAACTTAGGGATCCAAACAGGGCCATTCTCAAGAGGAGTGGACTCCGCTCCTCATTCACGAGAAAATGGCTGGTAACCGGGATGCCCAGTCCCATGCTTTAAGCAAATCAAATCAAAATAATTGCAAACAAAACTCCCCCGGGACTCTTGTTAGTTGGAGGCACCCGTTGTTTCGGACAAGCCATGGATTGATGTTTGTTGGTGGAGGGGGAGTATAAACTTTACCATTCTGTTTGGGAACCGCCTATAATGTGTGTAGCATGGAAGATATTGAGATCTCATAGTTGTTGCGTTGATAGTGAAAGTATACCGCTCAAAATATCATTTATCTCTATTTTAAAACCAAGCTCTGGCACCTCTACAAATCCCTGCTTCCCTCTGCGAAGGGCCTATCTATTTACTTTTATGTTGAGTCATCACCTTCTTATTAAAAAGCACCCGCTTGAGAGCACCGCTGTCATTCGCATGCATTACTATTAGTTTATATTGGGTATGACTTGACTGGATCTCTTTTACCATGAATTACAATGTTTAGTCAGTCCTTGATCTTTAAAGGTGCTCTGCATTTATGTTTTGCGGTCTCAGAAAGGGCTAGCGAGATACCATCTTGTCATATCATATTATGATTGTTTTGAGAAAGTGTTGTCATCCGAGATTTATTATTATTGCTCGCTAGTTGATTATGCCATTGATATGAGTAAACATGAGACTTAAGTGTTATTGTGAATATGGTTAGTTCATAATCTTTGCTGAAAACTTGAATGCTGGCTTTACATATTTACAACAACAAGAACAAACAGAGTTTGTAAAAGTTTTTCTTTATCACTTTCAGTTTATCAACTGAATTGCTTGAGGACAAGCAAAGGTTTAAGCTTGGGGGAGTTGATACGCCTCCAACGTATCTACTTTTCCAAACACTTTTCCCTTGTTTTGGACTCTAACTTGCATGATTTGAATGAAACTAATCCGGACTGACGCTGTTTTCAGAAGAATTGCCATGGTGTTATCTTTGTGCAGAAACAAAAGTTCTCGGAATGACCTGGAAATCCATGGAGATTATTTTTGGTAAATAAGAAAAATACTAGCGAAAGAATCAAGGCCAATGGGCCCACACCCTGTCCACGAGGGTGGGCGGCGGGCCCCTCCCCCTGGGCGCGCCCCCTGTCTCCTGGGACCCCTGGAGCTCCACCGACCTCAACTCCAACTCTATATATTCCGTTTCGCGGAGAAAAAATCAGAGAGAAAGTTTCATCGCGTTTTACGATACAGAGCCGCCGCCAAGCCCTAATCTCTCTCGGGAGGGCTGATCTGGAGTCCGTTCGGGGCTCCGGAGAGGGGGATTCATCGCTGTCGTCATCATCAACCATCCTCCATCGCCAATTTCATGATGCTCACCGCCGTGCGTGAGTAATTCCATCGTAGGCTTGCTGGACGGTGATGGGTTGGATGAGATTTATCATGTAATCGAGTTAGTTTTGTTAGGGTTTGATCCCTAGTATCCCCTATGTTCTGA
Organism: Aegilops bicornis; assembly: GCA_021605145.1. Taxonomy (NCBI): domain Eukaryota; kingdom Viridiplantae; phylum Streptophyta; class Magnoliopsida; order Poales; family Poaceae; genus Aegilops; species Aegilops bicornis. Next base: position 140,108,404 of record CM038673.1, on the reverse strand, counting down.
GATTGAAGTTGCTATGACTTTGCTATGCTTAATGCTTGTCACTAGGGCCCGAGTGCCATGATTCCAGATCTGAACCTATTATGTTTTCATGAATATATGTGAGTTCTTGATCCTAACTTGCAAGTCTATAGTCACCTATTATGTGTTATGATCCGACAACCCCGAAGTGACAATAATTGGGATACTTCTCGGTGATGACCGTAGTTTGAGGAGTTCATGTATTCATTAAGTGCTAATGCTTTGGTCCGGTTCTTTATTAAAAGGAGGCCTTAATATCCCTTAGTTTCCATTAGGACCGCGCTGCCACGGGAGGGTAGGACAAAAGATGTCATGGAAGTTCTTTTCCATAAGCACGTATGACTATATTCGGAATACATGCCTACATTACATTGATGAACTGGAGCTAGTTCTGTGTCACCCTAGGTTATAACTATTGCATGAGGAATCACATCCGACAAAATTATCCATCACTGATCCAATGCCTACGAGCTTTTCACATATTGTTCTTCCCTTATTTACTTTTCCGTTGCTACTGTTACCATCACTACAAAACCCAAAAATATTACTTTTGCTACCGTTACCATTACTATCATACTACTTTGCTACTAAATACTTTGCTGCAGATACTAAGTTATCCAGGTGTGGTTGAATTGACAACTCAACTACTAATACTTGAGAATATTCTTTGGCTCCCCTTGTGTCGAATCAATAAATTTGGGTTGAATACTCTACCCTCGAAAGCTGTTGCGATCCCCTACACTTGTGGGTTATCAGACGCGGATTCATGCGGTCCGGAACCCATGGCCGGAGACGAGTCCGAGGTTCCAGAGACACAAGCCCAGCTCGATGTTGGGTCTGTGTGCGGCTCGAGCGCCGCTGAGTCTGCGGCCTCCATGGCGGGGTTAAGCTTCCCGTCTTCGGACGATGCAGTCTGCTCCGGATCTAGGGCCAGAGCGGTCACATGCGCTACCTCCTGCGCGGCGCCAGATGACAGATCTAGGTCACGTTCATCATGGTGGCCGGGGACATCCGTCATGGGCTCTAACCCGTCGAAGATCAAGTCTCCACGGATATCGGCCACAAAATTCAGGCTTCCAAATCTAACCTGATGGCCAGGGGCGTAGCTATCGATCTGCTCTAGATGGCCCAACGAGTTGGCCCGCAGTGCGAAGTCACCAAATACGAAGATCTGTCCGGGGAGGAAGATCTCCCCCTGGACTGCGTTGTTGTAGATGATTGATGGAGCCATCAAACCTTCTGGTGACAATGCAGCGGAACTCTCAATGAAAGCACAAATGTCGGTGTCAAAATCGGCGGATCTCGGGTAGGGGGTCCCGAGCTGTGCGTCTAAGGCTAATGGTAACAGGAGGCGGGGGACACAATGTTTACCCAGGTTCGGGCCCTCTCTATGGAGGTAATACCCTACTTCCTGCTTGATTGATCTTGATGAATATGAGTATTACAAGAGTTGATCTACCACGAGATCGTAATGGCTAAACCCTAGAAGTCTACCCTATGAGGTTATGATTGCTGTGGCTAAACCCTAGAAGCCTAAACCCTCTGGTTTATATAGACACCGGGGGGGGGCTAGGGTTGTACAAAGTCGGTTACAGAGAAAGGAATCTACATATCCGAATCGCCAAGCTTGCCTTCCATGCAAAGGAGAGTCCCATCCGGACACAGGACGAAGTCTTCTATCTTGTATCTTCATAGTCCAATAGTCCGGCTGTTTGAGGACCCCTTAGTCCAGGACTCCCTCGGCGATCAAGAATCTTGAGAGTGTACTGCTGCTGAGACAGGAAGAGGCCTTGAGCATGACGTTGCACCTTGATGCAGAGGAAGTGGTGGAGTGCGCCGTGGTTGGTCATGGAGAACTCGGTGGTGAGCGCGGCCGTAATGGAGGCGAGGAGTGGTGTGGAGCTGGCAAAGTATGATATCGTCGACATAGAGGAGGAGGTAAGAAACTGCCAAGCCACGCCGGAGGATGAACAACGACGTGTCACAGCGCGAGGCGACAAATCCCATGGTGGAGAGATGATGTCTACTACGCAACTTGTTTTTGTAGACTTGAGTTGGGCCTCCAAACGCAGAGTAATGTAGGACAATAGCTATTTTCCTTCAAGTGGATGACCTAAGGTTTATCAATCCGTTGGATGTGTAGGATGAAGATGGTCTCTTGATACGTCTCCAACGTATCTATAATTTTTGATTGTTCCATGCTATTATATTGCCTGTTTTGGATGTTTATGGGCTTTACTTTACACTTTTATATCATTTTTGGGACTAACCTACTAATCGGAGGCCCAGCCTGAATTGCTGGTTTTTTTGCCTATTTGAGTGTTTCGAAGGAAAGGAATATCGAACGGAGTCCAAATGGAATGAAACCTTCGGGAGCGATCTTTTTGGAACAAACGCGATCCAGGGAACTTGGAGTGGACGTCAAGCAACAGAGGAGGCAGCCACGAGGGTGCCCGGCACGCCCCCTGCAGGTGGGCGCGCCCCCACCCTCATGGGCCCCTCGAGCGTCCACCGACCTACTTATTCCTCCTATATATACCAGATCCCATCTTGGAGCCTTCGCCGGCGCTCCGTCGGAGGGGGAATCAACCAGGGAGGGTCTCTACATCATCTCCAAGGCCCTTCCGATGAGTCGTGAGTAGTTTACCACAGACCTTCGGGTCATAGTTATTAGCTAGATGGCTTCTTCTCTCTCTTTGAATCTTAATACAAAGTTCTCCTCGATCTTCTTGGAGATCTATTCGATGTAACTCTTTTTGCGGTTTGTTTGTCAAGATCCAATGAATTGTGGGTTTATGATCAAGTTTATCTATGATAAATATTTGAATCTCCTCTGAATTCTTTAATGTGTGATTAAGTTATCTTTGCAAGTCTCTTCGAATTATCAGTTTGGTTTGGCCTACTAGATTGATCTTTCTTGCAATGGAGAAGTGCTTAGCTTTGGGTTCAATCTTGTGGTGTCCTTTCCCAGTGACAGCAGGGGCAGCAAGGCACGTATTGTATTGTTGCCATCAAGGATAAAAAGATGGGGTTTATATCATACTGCATGAGTTTATCCCTCTACATCATGTCATCTTTCTTAATGTGTTACTCTGTTCTTATGAACTAATACTCTAGATGCATTCTGGATAGCGGTCGATGTGTGGAGTAATAGTAGTAGATGCAGGCAGGAGTCGGTCTACTTGTCACAGACGTGATGCCTATATACATGATCATGCCTAGATAATCCATAACTATTCGCTTTTCTATCAATTGCTCGACAGTAATTTGTTTACCCACCGTAATACTTATGCTATCTCGAGAGAAGCCACTAGTGAAACCTATGGCCCCTGGGTCTATCTTTTATCATATAAGATTTTACTCTACTTTTATTTGCATCTTTTACTTTTCCAATCTATATCATAAAAATACCAAAAATATTTATATTATCATATTATCTCTATCAGATCTCACTTTTGCAAGTGGCCGTGAAGGGATTGACAACCCCTTTATTGCGTTGGTTGTGAGTTCTTGTTTGTTTGTGTAGGTGCGTGGGACTTTTGAGGAGCCTCCTCTTTGGATTGATACCTTGGTTCTCAAAAACTGAGGGAAATACTTACGCCATCGCGGTTGCATCACCCTTTCCTCTTCAAGGAGAACCAACGCAAGCTCAAGACGTAGCAAGAAGGATTTATGGCGCCGTTGCCGGGGAGGTCTTCGCTCAAGTCAAGACATACCAAGTACCCATCACAAACTGATCTCCCTCGCATTACATTATTTGCCATTTGCCTCTCGTTTTCCTCTCCCCCACTTCACCCTTGCCGTTTTATTCGCCCTCTCTTTCGCTTATCTTTTGAGTGCTCGTCGCTATGGCTAGTCCTCCTATCCTCGTTATTACTCCCGAACATGAAATTCTTAATTTTAAGCAAAGGGAGGAAGAAAATCTAAAAGATGCTTGGCATAGAATTTGCAATGATCAAAATAGATATACTAGGAAGCTTTCCACTTCCATTCTTCTTCGCAGTTTTTATGTAGGCATTACCCCTTGCCCCTTGGAATAGATGCATTCTTGATACCATTACCAGAGGGAATTTCTTGGATAGCCATACTTTTGATGCTTATAATGCTATGCTAGATTTATTTGGTCCACCCCCTCTTTTGGTTAATGGAATTGTTTTAACTTTAGAACATGTGATGCAAAGACTTGAAATTATTGAAAATAAAGTTGCCATTGTTTAGTTAATTGAAAATTTGGATAAAAAGATCCATAACCAAATTACCCAATATGGATCTAGGGTTGGAGTTACCTTGAAAAATCTTAAAGAGAAAGAACCCATAGTTAACGAAAGAATCAATCTAGACTCTTCAAGAATCGGTAAACTTGAAGATATTATTATTAATTTAGGTTCTGCATTTTCCTCCATAAAAAATACTCCAACTCTTACTACCAAAACTACCAAATTTATTTATGTTCCTAAAAAAGGGGGTGAATCCTCTAGTAAGGAAAATGCGGATCTCAAATCAATAAGTGTTCACCCCAATTGTCTCTCTATCATAAAGGAACCTTTTGCTACAAACAAATTTCTTGATTTCTTGCCTAGGAGTTTAATCATTGCTAAAAATAAAGAAATTCCTAAGGATTATAAGTGCTCTATTGAAGAATTGAGTGCCAAAGATGGCACTACTTAGATCTCGCTTTTATTCCTAGCTAGGGGCGTTAAACAATAGCGGTAGTTGGGAGGCAACCCAATTTTATTTTTGTTTCTTGCTTTTTGCTTCTGTTTAGTAATAAATATTTCATCTAGCTTCTCTTTAGATGTGTTTTTATGTTTTAATTAGTGTTTGTGCCAAGTAGAACCTATATATAGGATAACCTATGGTGTTAGTTGATTTGATTCTGCTGAAAAACAAAAACTTTGCGCACACGAAAACAATTGTTTAAAATCACCATAACGTGATAAAATACTGATTCCAATTGCAGTAGATCAATATACAAATTGCCTAGTACTTCCTATTTTTGTAGGATTTTTGGAGTTCCAGAAGAATTCTAAAGTTACAAAGTGCTACAGACTGTTCTGTTTTTGACAGATTCTGTTTTTCGTGTGTTGTTTGCTTATTTTGATGCATCTATGGCTAGTATAGGGGGGTATGAACCATATATAAGTTGGAATACAGTAGGTTTAACACCAATATAAATAAAGAATGAGTTAATTACAGTACCTTATGTGGTGGTTTTTCTTTCTTGCACTAACGGAGCTCATGAGATTTCCTGTTGAGTTTTGTGTTGTGAAGTTTTCAAGTTTTGGGTAAAGATTTGATGGATTATGGAATAAGGAGTGGCAAGAGCCTAAGCTTGGGGATGCCCATGGCACCCCAAGATATTCAAGGATAACCAAAATCCTAAGCTTGGGGATGCCCAGGAAGGCATCCCCTCTTTCGTCTTTGTTTATCGGTAACTTTACTTGGAGCTATATTTTTATTCGTCACATGATATGTATTTTGCTTGGAGCGTCTTGTAGGATATGAGTCTTTACTTTCTAGTTTAACACAATCATCCTTACTGTACACACCTTTTGGGAGAGACCCACTTGATTTAGAATTTATTAGAATACTCTATGTGCTTCACTTATATCTTTTGAGCTAGATAGTTTTGCTCTATGTGCTTCACTTATATTTTCTAGAGCACAGCGGTGGCTTTATTTTGAAGAAATTATTGATTTCTCATGCTTCACTTATATTATTTTGAGAGTATTTTAGAACATCATGGTATTTTCTACGGTTATAAAATTGGTCCTAGAATGATGGGCATCCAAGTTGGGTATAATAAAAACTATCATAGAAAGTGAATTGGATGCTATGATCAATTTGATGCTTGATAATTGTTTTGAGATATGAAGATGGTAGTATTAGAGTCATGCTAGTAGAGTAATTATGAATTTAAGGAATACTTGTGTTGAAGTTTGTGATTCCCGTAGCATGCACGTATGGTGGACCGCTTTGTGATGAAGTCGGAGCATAATTTATTTATTGATTGTCTTTCTTATGAGTGGCGGTCGGGGACGAGCGATGGTCTTTTCCTACCAATCTATCCCCCTAGGAGCATGCGCGTAGTACTTTGTTTTCAAAGACTTGTAGATTTTTGCAATAAGTATTTGAGTTCTTTATGACTAATGTTGAGTCCATGGATTATACGCACTCTCACCCTTCCACCATTGCTAGCCTCTCTTGAGCCGCGCAACTTTCGCCGGTACCATACACCCATCATATACCTTCCTCAAAACAGCCACCATATCTACCTACTATGGCATTTCCATAGCCATTCCGAGATATATGGCCATGCAACTTTCCACCGTTCCGTTTATTATGACACGCATCATCATTGTCATATTGCTCTTTGCATGATCATGTTAACATCGTATTTGAGGCAAGGCCACCTTCATAATTTTCATACATGTCACTCTTGATTCATTGCACATCCCGGTACACCGCCGGAGGCATTCATATAGAGTCATATCTTGTTCTAAGTATCGAGTTGTAATCTTGAGTTGTAAATAAATAAAAGTGTGATGATTTTCATTATTAGAGCATTGTCCCCAGTGAGGAAAGGATGATGAAGAATATGATTCCCCCACAAGTCGGGATGAGACTTTGGACTTTATAAAAAAAGAGGCCAAAGAAGCCCACCAAAAAAATAAATAAAAAAAGAGAAAAGAAATAAAAAAAGAGAAAAGAAATAAAAAATGAGAGAAAAGAGAGAAGGGACAATGTTACTATCTCTTTTCCACACTTGTGCTTCAAAGTAGCACCATGATCTTCATGATGGAGAGTCTCCTATGTTGTCACTTTCATATACTAGCGGGAATTTTTCATTATAGAACTTGGCTTGTATATTCCAATGATGGGCTTCCTCAAAATGCCCTAGGTCTTCGTGAGCAAGCGAGTTGGATGCACACCCACTTAGTTTCTTTTGTTGAGCTTTCATACATTTATAACTCTAGTGCATCCCTTGCATGGCAATCCCTACTCACTCACATTGATATCTATTGATGGGCATCTTCATAGCCCGTTGATACGCCTAGTTGATGTGAGACTATCTTCTCCTTTTTTGTCTTCTCCACAACCACCATCCTATTCCACATATAGTGCTATGTCCATGGCTCACGCTCATGTATTGCGTGAAAGTTGAAAAAGTTTGAGAATACTAAAGTATGAAACAATTGCTTGGCTTGTCATCGGGGTTGTGCATGATTAAATACTTTGTGTGATGAAGATAGAGCATAGCCAGACTATATGATTTTGTAGGGATAACTTTCTTTAGCCATGTTATTTTCAGAAGACATGATTGCTTTGTTGGTATGCTTGAAGTAACATTGTTTTTATGTCAATATGAACTTTTATTTTGAATCATTTGGATCTGAACATTCATGCCACAATAAAGGAAACTACATTGAGAATTATGCTAGGTAGCATTCCACATCAAAAATTCTGTTTTTATCATTTACCTACTCGAGGAAAAGCAGGAATTAAGCTTGGGGATGCTTGATACGTCTCCAACATATCTATAATTTTTTATTGTTCCATGCTATTATATTACCTGTTTTGGATGTTTATGGGCTTTACTTTACACTTTTATATCATTGTTGGAGGTGAAGTAAAGGGAGCATCGAGGAAGCCACGAGACAGGGGGGCACGCCCACCCCCTGGGCGTGCCCTACCCTCTCGTGGGCCCCTCGAGGCTCCCCCGACCGACTTCTTTCACCTATATAATCCTACGTACCCTAAAAACATCGACAATGAAGATAGATCGGGAGTTCCGCCGCCGCAAGCCTCTGTAGCCACCAAAAACCTCTCGGGAGCCCGTTAGGCACCTGCCGGGAGGAACCGATCACCGGTGGCCATCTTCATCATCCCGGCGCTCTCCATGATGAGGAGGGAGTAGTTCACCCTCGGGGCTGAGGGTATGTACCAGTAGCTATGTGTTTGATCTCTCTCTCTCTCGTGTTCTCTCTATGGCACGATCTTAATGTATCGCAAGCTTTGCTATTATAGTTGGATCTTATGATGTTTCTCCCCCTCTACTCTCTTGTGATGAATTGAGTTTTCCTCTTGAAGTTATCTTATCGGATTGAGTCTTTAATGATTTGAGAACACTTGATGTACGTCTTGCCGTGTTTATCTGTGGTGACAATGGGATATCACGTGCCACTTGATGTATGTTTTGGTGATCAACTTGCGGGTTCCGCCCATGAACCTATGCATAGGGGTTGGCACACGTTTCGTCTTGACTCTCCAAGAGAAACTTTGGGGCACTCTTTGAAGTACTTTGTGTTGGTTGAATAGATGAATCTGAGATTGTGTGATGCATATCGTATAATCATGCCCACGGATACTTGAGGTGACAATGGAGTATCTAGGTGACATTAGGGTTTTGGTTGATTTGTGTCTTAAGGTGTTATTCTAGTACGAACTCTTGAATAGATTGATCCGAAAGAATAACTTTGAGGTGGTTTCGTACCCTACCATAATCTCTTCGTTTGTTCTCCGCTATTAGTGGCTTTGGAGTGACTCTTTGTTGCATGTTGAGGGATTGTTATATGATCTATCTATGTTATTATTATTGAGAGAACTTGCACTAGTGAAAGTATGAACCCTGGGCCTTGTTTCCTATCATTGCAATACCGTTCACGCTCACTTTTACCACTTGTTACCTTGCTGTTTTTATATTTTCAGATTACAAAAACCTTTATCTACCATCCATATTGCACTTGTATCACCATCTCTTCGCCGAACTAGTGCACCCATACAATTTACCATTGTATTGGGTGTGTTGGGTACACAAGAGACTCTTTGTTATTTGGTTGCGGGGTTGTTTGAGAGAGACCATCATCATCCTACGCCTCCCACAGATTGATAAACCTTAGGTCATCCACTTGAGGGAAATTTGCCATTGTCCTACAAACTTGTGCACTTGCAGGCCCAAAAACGTCTACAAGAAGAATGTTGCATAGTAACATCAAACTCTTTTATGGCGCTGTTGCCGGGTAGGTGAGTGCTTGAAGGTATATCTTTTGTAGCGACCTGACCTCAAACAGTCTGATCTCTGTGCATCAGTGTCATCCCTGGATCAGTAATGCTGACATGCACAGTACTCGAAGGATTTATAACAGAGTACCAATCACACACTTATTACATCAAATGTCTCAAAAGAGAACTTATTACAATAAATATGGCTTAAGGCCATCTAATAACGATAACAGCGGAAGGCTTGGAAGATAAGCGAGTCCATCAACTCCAACGGCATCACTGAGTATAGAACCACGACCTAAGGGCACCTTACTCTTTATGCGAAAAGTTCGCAACTTGAGCGTTGCAGCCCGAAAACGGGTCGACACATGGAATATCTTTGGCAATGTAACACATAGAGAGTAATGAACAGAAATAGGCTATACTACATGCATATATGGCTGGTGGAAAGCTCTATGGTTCTGATTTTCGTAAAGCCAACTTTTCCCTATCGCAAAGGAATACATTTTATTTAACTATCATGGTGGTTGTTAAACATTGAGAATGGTTGACAGCATTCTCAATCCCAATTAAGTAACATCATTAAAACCCAACAATATTAATTAAAGTAACATGATGAGATTCACATGATAATCCAAGTACTAGATACTCAAGATGTCCATAACCGGGGACACGGCTAACCATGATTAGTTTATACACTCTGCAGAGGTTTGCGCACTTTTCCCCACAAGACTCGATCTCCTCCGTTGGGATTCTCGCACTACATGGTGTTTGAGAAACGGATGACCGAGACATAGTCTTTCAGAAGCGCTAGCACCTTACGATCGTGGTAGACCGTTACACCTACTTTCCCCTATATCTGCTAGTCTACCACTTTGTAAGAGTTCACGACTTAATCAACTATGCTAGAGCCCATAGTAGCTTGTGGCTGCACACGGAAGTTTCTAGCATGAATAATCTCATGATCCCTTTGAGCCTGGGTGGCGATCCATAAAGAAAAATCGGCAATCCTGGAATACCCAGGTACCTCAATCCAGCCAGATGTGTATTAAAGCTGCCACCTTAAATAAACCATTAATTAACAAACTCACATCTGTCATGGATACACTCACCCAATCCACGTCTACTAGCATAGCATGGCAATATAAGCAAACGTAGAAGTAACTCCCAAGGGTTTGATAATAAACAGGTAATATGTACTACCTCATCTACTTTCCCAAATCCCACAATTTAATTAGATCCTAATCATGCAATGTTTGAGGATTGATCTAATGCATAAAAACTGGGTATGAAAGGGATATGATCAAAGTGTTACTTGCCTTGCTGATGATCCGTGATACCTAGAGATTCAAAGTAGCAAGCGGCGCACTCTGGGTACTCTATCGCAAACAAACAAGCATACAATAAGTACTGATCTAATGCACAAGTAAAACTCAAATAAGAGGTCTAACCAGAAAGTTCAACTTAAGAACTCCGGTTTGCAAAAAGAATCAAATCAACGAAGCAACGAAAGACAAACGGCGAAAGAAACAAGCTTCGTTTACTAATTTGGATCTAAGTCAAATTTTACAGAAGCAAAAACTTGTTTGAGTTGGTTAAACAGAAAGAGGGTTTCGAGACGAAACTCTAGGCGCTTGAATCGCCTGATTCCGATAAACGAGCAAAAAGTTATACTAAAACGAAAATCGGATCAGAAATCGCGATCAGAAATAATCGCGGAAACATCCGAGAAAAAGAAAAACGACGAAAAGGCTAATGAACGAACGTTCGCTGTCTGCGGCTAAATGACGAAAACCATTCGTTAAAACGAACGTATGGACGAACGTCCGCTAAATAAACTAAACCGAAAAAAACACACGAAAACCGATCTAGGGTTTTTAAAATAAAACCGAACGAAAAACCGGACGGTTTTCTCGAAGAGAACCGCCGGCGGCGGGGTGGTCAACCTCGGGCGGTGGGTTGGCGACGGTGGGGCGGCTCCGTGCGGCGGGTCGGGCGGCTGACAAAGGCGGCCCGGCCAGCGGATCGGCGGCGGTGGGGTCCGGCTGGGGCTAGGGTTCGCGGGGGCGGCCTCCCAGCTTATAAGTCCGGCCAGGCCAGGAGTCCGGGCGGACACGGCCCGGTAGGTCGGTGCGCGTTTTTTTAAATAATTCACGCACAAAAACAAACAAAAGAAATACTAAACGGACTCCAAAAATCCCGAAATAAATTTCCCCCGACTTCTAAAATCAAGCCGGACAAGATGAACATTTATTTGGGGCCTAAAAGAAATTTTGAAAAACGCGCATTTTTCCTAAATTCAAATAAAATAGCAAACAAAATCCAAAATAAAACTTATTTGATTTTTTTATTGAATCCTCAATATTCATTTATTTGGGAAAGTCATTTTATTCCCTCTCTTTTATTTTTATAATAGGAATAATTGAAGATAAAATAAATAAAATCAAATGATCCTATTTTCAAAATTTGAGAAAACTCAAATATGAAAATAACGAAATCCCCAACTCTCTCCGTGGGTCCTTGAGTTGCGTGAAATTTGTAGGATCAAGCCAAAAATGCAATAAAAATATGATATGCAATGATGATTTATGTATAGCATTCCAAATTGAAATTTTTGGGATGTTACAAACCTACCCCCCTTAAGATGAATCTCGCCCTCGAGATTCGGATTGGCTAGAAAATAGGTGGTGGTCCTTCAGCAGATCTTCCTCTCGCTCCCAGGTGGCTTCATCCTCGGTGTGGTGGCTCCACTGAACTTTGCAAAACTTGATAACCTTGCTGCGGGTGACTCGGCTGGCATATTCGAGAATCTTGACTGGTTTCTCCTCGTAGGTCAAATCACTATCCAACTGAATCGCTTCCAACGGCACTGTATCTCTTAGCGGTATATCAGCCATCTCTGCGTGGCACTTCTTCAACTGGGAAACGTGGAACACATCGTGAACTCCTGACAATCCTTCGGGCAACTCCAACTTGTAAGCAACTTCTCCCATACGCTCCAAAACTTTGTATGGTCCCACAAAACGTGGCGCTAATTTTCCCTTAAATCCAAAGCGCTTAACTCCTCGAAGTGGAGATACACGAAGATAAACTCTATCCTCGACTTCGTAAACTATCTCCTTGCGTTTAGAATCCGCATAGCTCTTCTGCCTGGATTGGGCTACCTTGAGACTATCGCGAATCAACTTCACCTTCTCTTCAGACTCCTTAATCAAATCTGGTCCAAACAACTGGCGGTCTCCAACCTCATCCCACAACAACGGGGTTCTGCACCTCCTTCCGTACAAGGCTTCGAAAGGGCCATCTTCAAACTGGATTGATAACTGTTGTTGTAAGAGAACTCTTCTCTGCATACGGCAAATTGTCGTCCCAACTAGATCCATAATCTAGCGCACAAGCTCTTACCATATCCTCCAAAATTTGATTGACTCTCTCGGTCTGTCCATCTGTCTGCGGATGAAAAGCTGTACTGAACTCTAGCCTGGTTCCCAAAGTTTTGTGCAACTGATTCCAGAACTTTGAGGTAAACTGGGTTCCTCTATCTGATACAATGCTCCTCGGAACTCCATGTAGACATACGATCTTGGTCATTTATATCTTAGCCAACTTGGTACTGCTGTAAGTAGTCTTCACTGGGATGAAATGAGCTACCTTCGTCAAACGATCGACTACAACCCAAATCGAGTCATAGCTTTGAGCAGGTCTGGGCAATCCCGTGATAAAGTCCATGCCTAACTTATCCCACTTCCATTCGGGTATCGGCAATGGCTGTAACAATCTGGCTGGCTTCTGATGCTCTGCCTTCACTCTCTGACATACATCACAAACTGCTACATACTTCGCAATATCCTTCTTCATTCCGGTCCACCAGAAGGTATCTTTCAAATCCAAATACATCTTGGTATTTCCTGGATGAATCGAATATGGTGAATCATGGGCCTCTTGCAGAATCAACTTCCTGATCTCCGGGTCATTAGGCACATAAACGCGGTCCTCAAACCATAGGGTATCGTGTTCATCCTCACGAAATGATTTAGCCTTTCCCTTGCTCATTTTCTTTTTAATAGAGGCAATCTCCTTGTCAGTTTTCTGAGCTTCTATGATCTTATTCATCAAAGTAGACTGAATCTCCAATGCTGCTACATAGCCTCTCGGAACTATTTCCAAACATAGCTCGCGAAGATCCTCGGCTAACTCCTTTGGTAAATCTCCGGTCATGAGTGTGTTGGCATGGCTCTTGTGGCTCAAAGCATCGGCTACTACATTAGCCTTTCCGGGGTGATAATGCAATCTCATGTCATAATCCTTGATGAGCTCCAACCATCTCCTTTTCCTGAGATTCAACTCCTTCTGCGTGAAAATGTACTTCAAACTCTTGTGATCCGTGTATACCTCACAAAGGTTTCCAATGAGAAAATGTCTCCAAGTCTTCAATGCATGCACTACGGCTGCTAACTCCAAATCGTGTGTAGCATAATTCAACTCATGGGGCTTAAGCAGTCGTGAAGCATATGAAACAACTCTTCCTTCATGCATAAGCACTGCTCCAAGTCCTCGACGTGAAGCATCGCAATACACCTCATAATCCTTGCGCTGATCTGGCAGAATCAACACGGGCGATGTGACCAAACGTTTCTTCAACTCTTGGAAACTAGCCTCACATTACTGAGTCCATTTGAACTTGGTATCCTTCTTCAAAAACTCCATCATAGGCTTCGCAATCTTCGAGAAATTCTCAATGAATCTTCAGTAGTATCATGCCAGTCCAGGAAAACTCCAGATCTCTCCAACTGTCGTTGGTGCTTCCCAGTTTGTCACAGTGACAACTTTGGTGGGATCCACTGCTATTCCTTCTCCGGATATAACATGTCCGAAAAATCCAACTTCCTTCAACCAGAACTCATATTTGCTGAACTTGGCATATAATTGATGTTCTCTGAGCTTCTCAAGTACTAAACGCAAATGCTCCTTATGCTCCTCTTCATTCTTCGAGTAGACCAAAATATCATCAATGAACACCACGACAAACTTATCCAGAAACTCCATAAACACTTTGTTCATCATGTTCATGAAATATGCAGGTGCGTTAGTCAGACCAAATGACATAACGGTATACTCGTACAACCCGTGCACAGTGGTAAAAGCCGTCTTAGGTATATCCTGCTCTCGAATCTTCAATCGATGGTATCACGATCGCAAATCGATCTTGGAAAATACCTTAGCTCCTTGCAATTGGTCAAACAAGTCGTTGATCATCGACAGCGGGTACTTATTCTTGATAGTTACTTCATTCAATCCTCGATAATCAACATCCATTCTCAATGATCCATCCTTCTTCTCCACTAGAAGTACTGGCGATCCCCAAGGTGAAGAACTTGGGCGAATAAAACCTTTATCCGGTAACTCCTTAATCTGCTTCTTAATTTCCTCCAAATCTTGTGCGGGCATCCGTGCGGTCTCTTAGATATCGGCCTGCATGCTCGCAAAAGCTCAATCAAAAACTCAATGACTCTATCCGGTGGCATGCCTGGCAACTCCTCTGGAAATACGTCTGGGTAATCCTTCACCACTGGTAGTTCCTCCTGCACAACTCCTGATAAGGAATTTACTTGTGTCCTCTTCGGCTCATGCCGTGACACATACTTGATCCTTCTTCCTTCTGGGGTGGTAAGAAAAATCGACTTACTAGCGCAATCGATGTTTCCCCCATACATCGATAGCCAATCCATACCCAGAATCACATCCAAACCTTGCGATTCCAGAATGATTAAATCCGAGGGAAAAACATGCCTACCTATACTCAACGGCACTTGAAAACATCCTCGACTGGCCATATACTCCGCTCCTGGTGAGCTTACTAACATAGGTGTTCTAAGAACCTTGGTGGGCAGTTTATACTTATCCACACATCCCCTCGATATGTATGAAATGTGATGCACCAGTATCAAAAAGAACGATTGCAGTAAATGACTTAACCAAAAACTTACCTATTACTGCATCTGGCTGGGCTTCAACCTCCTCCACGTTAACGTGGTTCACCTGTCCCCTGTTGGAAGGGTTCGGCTTCTTCCTAGAGCTTCCATTGCCATTTCCATTACGGGCTTGAGGACATTCATTGGCATAATGTCCGGTCTTCGACACTTAAAGCAAGTGACTTGGCTCAGGTCTCTCTTGGTTGGGGTTGGCCAGGTTGAATGCAGTTACATCCGTTGCTTCCTCCATTCCGTTACCATTCTTGGAGCCATTATGATTATGTGAATTCCTCCTCCATGGGTATGCTGAAATTGTCCTCCCGGGGCCGGGTAAAGCGTAGCTTCGCTGAGCTCGGTAATTGTACTTCCCTTGTCCATACTTCCTCTTGCGGTTTTCAATCTGCTGCTGCTTCCCTTCAATCATAAGAGCACAATCTACCAACTCCTGGTAGTTGTTGAAATTTGCTACCATCAACTTCATGCTCAGCTCATCATTCAGTCCTTCCAGAAACTTCTCCTGCTTAGTTGCATCTGTAGCAACGTCATCTGGGGCATAACATGCTAACTTACTTAAGTCCTCCACGTACTGGCCTATAGTGCGTCCTCCTTGTCGTAAGTTGCGAAACTCACGCTTCTTCATGGCCATAACCTGCTTTGAAACATGGGCAAGTCTGGAAAGCTTCTTTGGCGGGTCCCATGTGACAGTGTCAATAGGGTGTGTGGATGTGTAATTCTCCCACCATGATGCTGCGGGTCCATCAAGCTGATGTGCGGCAAAACGCACTCTCTCCGCATCTGGGCATCCTGCAGTGGCCAGCTCCCTTCCAACCTTGCGGAACCAATCATCTGCAACAATCGGCTCGGTGCTACTGGAAAACACCGGCGGATTCAGCCTCAAGAAACGGGTCAAATGGTCAACAAGTGGTGGTGGTGGTGGGTTGTTGTTGTTGTTGTTGTTGTTGTTGTTGTTGTTGTTGTTGTTGCCTTGGTTCTGTACTAGTGCTTGCATCAAGGCGTTCTGCTGCTGAATCAACTGAGTGATCTCCGGTGGAAAAACAAATCCGATTATCGCATCTCGGAGGCATCTGATGGGTTTAGAAAAGATGAGAATATAGAATAGAATGAGGTCTAGAGAGAAAACACTACCCATATGCACATGAGACAAATTCAATCAATATCACTTCAATCAATTCAAACAAAGGCATACAATAGTCTAACTATCGTTATAAAAGTGCTCGGACTATACTAGATACACGGGGGAAATACTACTGCTGTTATGGTGGTCGACTAGAAAAACTGCTCCGATGAAGACTCCATGATATCCGCTCCAGCTTCATCAACATAGTCGTCATCGCTGTCGTCTGGGTCCGAGTCGGTGTCGTCGATGATGATAGTTATTCGGGCAAGTGGAATCGTCATCTCCTCCTCCTGGCGCGGGGTCTCCCATGAAAACTCCTAGCTTCCTGGTTAGGTTGTCATTCTTCTCCACTAATACTTCGATTTCCTCCATATAATCTTCGCGTGCAGCCTTGAGTTCTTCCTCCAGCTCCGTGATCTTGGTCAAGGCCTTCTGCAGATCTATCATGCCTGCGCACATCTGATTTTCCTGGCGTCGAATGTGCTGGTTTAACTCTTGGATAAAAGCTGCGATTGATCTATCCTTCCTGGTGCTGATCATCTCCCATTGCTCATCTCAGCGCCCACAAATTTGGTAGATAGTGTCCTTGAGATCATTGTGGTAAACTTCTCCAATGCGTCCCATGGTGATGTGAGCTACCATACTCTTTCCTAGACTCCAGGTTGGCGCATCAAAGGAAAACTCTATGGGCTCAGAGACTGGCGCGAATGTCCTCCCTGGAACTTGAACTTGAATCATCCAGCGCTCCTCTTCGGGTAAAGTGGCGTTGTAGGTCCCGGTGAAGCTTGGTACTCCGATTTTCAGGTATCTAGTGACTCCCTTCAAGTGGCATCCAAAGGGTGTATCTTCATCCGGTTGTGTGAACTTGTTCCTTGCATCCGCCATCCTAAAAGAGTAGAAAAGACGAGGAGTCAGAAAAGAGAAGAGTGAGTAGTGATCTAGGGCTTTAGCTTAGTGATCGTGTCCTACTGTCAGCGTGTGCTCAGATACCATCTTTGTAGCGACCTGACCTCAAACAATCTGATCTCTGTGCATCAGTGTCATCCCTGGATCAAGATGTCTTGACACGCATAATACTCGAAGGATTTATAACAGAGTAGCAATCACACACTTATTACATCAAATGTCTCAAAAGAGAACTTATTACAATAAATATGGCTTAAGGCCATCTAATAACGATAACAGCGGAAGGCTTGGAAGATAGGCGAGTCCATCAACTCCAAGCGCATCATGAGTATAGAACCACGACCTAAGGGCACCTTACTCTTAAATGCGAAAAATGCGCAACTTGAGCGTTGCAGCCAAACGGCCGACACATGGAATATGTTGGCAATGTAACACATAGAGAGTAATGAACAGAAATAGGCTATACTACATGCATATATGGCTGGTGGAAAGCTCTATGGTTACAGTTTTGCGTAAAGCCAACTTTTCCCTACTGCAAAGGAATACATTTTATTTAACTATCATGGTGGTTGTTAAACATTGAGAATGGTTGACAGCATTCTCAATCCCAATTAAGTAACATCATTAAAACCCAACAATATTAATTAAAGTAACATGATGAGATTCACATGATAATCCAAGTACTAGATACTCAAGATGTCCATAACCGGGGACACGGCTAACCATGATTAGTTTATACACTCTGCAGAGGTTTGCGCACTTTTCCCCACAAGACTCAATCTCCTCCGTTGGGATTCTCGCACTACATGGTGTTTGAGAAACGGATGACCGAGACATAGTCTTTCAGAAGCGCTAGCACCTTACGATCGTGGTAGACCGTTACACCTACTTTCCCCTATATCTACTAGTCTACCACTGTAAGAGTTCGCACGACTTAATCAACTATGCTAGAGCCCATAGTAGCTTGTGGCTGCACACGGAAGTTTCTAGCATGAATAATCTCATGATCCCTTTGAGCCTGGGTGGCGATCCATAAAGAAAAACAGGCAATCCTGGAATATCCAGGTACCTCAATCTACCCAGATGTGTATTAAAGCTGCCACCTTAAATAAACCATTAATTAACAAACTCACATCTGTCATGGATACACTCACCCAATCCACGTCTACTAGCATAGCATGGCAATATAAGCAAACGTAGAAGTAACTCCCAAGGGTTTGATAATAAACAGGTAATAGGTACTACCTCATCTACTTTCCCAAAACCCACAATTTAATTAGATCCTAATCATGCAATGTTTGAGGATTGATCTAATGCATAAAAAATGGGTATGAAAGGGATATGATCAAAGTGTTACTTGCCTTGCTGATGATCCGTGAAACCTAGAGATTCAAAGTAGCAAGCGGCGCACTCCGGGTACTCTATCGCAAACAAACAAGCATAAAATAAGTACTCATCTAATGCACAGGTAAAACTCAAATAAGAGGTCTAACCAGAAAGTTCAACTTAAGAACTCCGGTTTGGAAAAAGAATCAAATCGAACGAAGCAACGAAAGACAAACGACGAAAGAAACAAGCTTTGTTTACTAATCTGGATCTAAGTCAAATTTTACAGAAGCAAAAACTTGTTTGAGTTGGTTAAACGGAAAGAGGGTTTCGAGACGAAACTCTAGGCGCTTGAATCGCCTGATTCCGATAAACGGCGAAAAGTTATACTAAAAGCGAAAATCGGATCGAAATCGCGATCGAAATAATCGCGGAAAAATCTGAGAAAAGAAAAACAACGAGCGGGCTAACGAGCGAGCGTTATACTGTCTGTGACTAAGCAGCGAAAACCGTTCGTTAAAACGAATGTACGGACGAACGTCCGCTAAATAAACTAAACCGAAAAAACACACGAAAACCGATCTAGGGTTCTTTTTATAAATAAAACCCAAAAAAGTACCGGACTATTTTCTCGAAGAAAACCGCCGGCGGCGGGGCGGTCAACCTCGGGCGGCGGGTCGGCAGCGGGCTGACTCGCGGCGAACTCCGGTGGGCGGGTCGGCAACGGCGGGCTGACTCGGGGCGGGCTCCGGTGGCGTGGTCGGCAACGGCGGGCAGCTCGGGCGGCTCGATGGGCGGCGAGACTCGGTGGCGGGTCGGCGGCGGCAGGCGTGGCGGCGTCGATCGGCGGATCGATGGCGGCTGACCTGTGTGTGGTCTGGGGCTAGGGTTCACGGGCGGCTGGTGGGGGCGGCCTCCGACTATAAAGGCCGGGCCAGGAGTCCGGGGTGGACACGGCCCGGTAGCTCGGTGCGCGTTTTTCTTAATAATTCACGCAGAAAAACAAACAAAAGAAATACTAAACGGACTCCAAAAATCCCGAAATAAATTTTCC
Source organism: Aegilops bicornis (assembly GCA_021605145.1). Lineage (NCBI taxonomy): Eukaryota > Viridiplantae > Streptophyta > Magnoliopsida > Poales > Poaceae > Aegilops > Aegilops bicornis. The sequence continues at coordinate 140,088,987 of CM038673.1, read as the reverse complement.
CCGGCTTCTAAAATCAAGCCGGACAAGATGAACATTTATTTGGGGCCTAAAAGCAATTTTTAAAAACCCGCATTTTTCCTAAATACAAATAAAATAGCAAAAAAATCCAAAATAAAACTTATTTGATTTTTTATTGAATCCTCAATATTCATTTATTTTGGGAAAGTCATTTTATTCCCTCTCTTTTATTTTTATAATAGGAATAATTGAAGATAAATAAATAAAATCAAATGATCCTATTTTCAAAATTTGAGAAAACTCAAATATGAATATAACGAAATCCCCAACTCTCTCTGTGGGTCCTTGAGTTGCGTGAAATTTCTAGGATCAAGCCAAAAATGCAATAAAAATATGATATGCAATGATGATCTATGTATAACATTCCAAATTGAAAATTTGGGATGTTACATCTTTAGATCTTGCAATCGAATCTTTTTGTTTCTTGTTTTATCACTAGTTTAATTTATAAAAGAAAAACTACCAAAAAATGGAATTGAGTTTGTCTCATTGATACGTCTCCATCGTATCTATAATTTTTGATTGTTCCATGCCAATATTCTACGAATTCCATATACTTTTTGGCAACTTTTTATATTATTTTTGGGACTAACATATTGATCCAGTGCCTAGTGCCAGTCCCTGTCTGTTGCATGTTTTCGGTTTCGCAGAATATCCATATCAAACGGAGTCCAAACGGGATAAAAACGGACGGAGCTTATTCTTGGAAAATATGGAAAATCTAGAAGGAAGATCAACGCGAACCAGTGTCCGAGGTGGTCACGAGGTAGGGGGGCGCCCCCCTAGGGCGCGCCCCTACCCTCGTGAGCCCACCGTAAGGCGGTTGACGCTCTTCTTTTGCCGCAAGAAAGCTAATATTCAGAAAAAAATCACTGCGAAGGTTTCAGGCCAATCGGAGTTACGGATCTTCATATATACACGAAACGGTGAAAGCAGAGCCGGGATGAGCTGAAGCAGAGAGATAGATCCAATCTCGGAGGGGCTCTCGCCCTCCAGCATGGGAGCCAAGGACCAGAGGGGAAACCCTTCTCCCATCTAGGGAGGAGGTCAAGGAAGAAGAAGAAGAAGGGGGCGCTGGAGCGCTGCCGAGGGCCATCATCATCACCGCGATCTTCACCAACACCACCGTCATCTTCACCAACATCTCCATCACCTTCCCCACTCTATCTACAGCGGTCCACTCTCCCGCAACCCGCTGCACCCTCTACTTAAACATGGTGCTTTATGCTTCATATTATTTTCCAATGATGTGTTGCCATCCTATGATGTCTGAGTAGATTTTCGTTGTCCTATCGGTAATTGATGAATTGCTATGATCGATTTGAATTGCGTGTTTTATTATTGGTGCTGTCCTATTGTGCCCTCCGTGTCGCGCAAGCGTGAGGGATTCCCGCTGTAGGGTTTGCAATATGTTTATGATTTGCTTATGGTGGGTGGCGTGAGTGACAGAAGCACGGACCCGAGTAAGTAGGTTGTTTGCGTATGGGATAAAGGGGACTTGATACTTTAATGCTATGGTTGGGTTTTACCTTAATGAATCTTTAGTAGTTGCGGATGCTGGCTAGAGTTCCAATCATAAGTGCATATGATCCAAGTAGAGAAAGTATGTTAGCTTATGCCTCTCCCTCAAATAGAATTGCAATAGTGATTACCGGTCTAGTAACATAGTTAGTTGCCTAGGGACAATTCCACAACTCCTATCACCACTTTTCCACACTCGCTATATTTACTTTAGTTCTTTCTTTAGCTAAACAGCCCCTAGTTTATGTTTACGCTCTCTTTATTTTCTTGCTAACCTGTCCTATCGCACCTTCAAAGTACTTCTAGTTTCATACTTGTTCTAGGTAAAGCGAACGTCAAGCGTACGTAGAGTTGTATCGGTGGTCGATAGAACTTTAGGGAATATTTGTTCTAACTTTAGCTCCTCGTTGGGTTCGACACTCTTACTTATCAAAAACTGTTGCGATCCCCTATACTTGTGGGTTATCAAGACCTTTTTATGGCGCCGTTGCCGGGGAGCAATAGCGTGGGGTGAATATTCTCGTGTGTGCTTGTTTGCTTTATCACTAGGTAATTTTTATTTGCTATTCTTAGTTGTTTTCTATCTTTAGTTATGGGTAGAAAGCAAAATAAAATAAAAAAATTAGTTGTACCTGCTGAACCAATGGTTGAAGGACCACTCAAAATCTATCACACTCTGAAGCTTTTTACTTGGATCATCTTCGATCCCATACGTGTTTCGGGCGAACCCCAACTAGCTTAGTTGAGGGCAAATTTTAGATGAGCATGCTTGTTATATGCGACACCGTATATCTGAAAAAGGGAAACTATTATGGGATCAAATTCAACGCGTTTACAATGCTATGCTTGGAATTTATGTTGGGAATATGATTTTACTTGTTGTTACGAAAACCCTAAAAACACCTTCCCTACCAATGTGAGTTTATTGATAATGGGATCTTATCTTCGTATACTAAGGGTGTTTATAGTTACTATGATGTTCAACAAATTGAAGAATTTGTTGCTTTTAAGGGTGCTTTTGAAATTGCTTCTTTGATTGAAAAGTATGATGCTACTCTTTACAAATCTGAAAATTTTGCCATACTTGAATATTGTTATGAGAATTATGCTATAATGCCTATGTTAAACAATTTATTGAGGAAGTCTCCGCTGTCCAAGAAGAGAATAATATTTTGCAGGAAGCCATGGAAGAAGAAATTGATGAAATTGTGAGCTCATTGGATGAAAAAGATGATGAGGAGAGCGAAGAACAAAAGGAGGAAGAGCGGATTGATCACCCGTGCCCACCTTCGAATGAGAGTAACTCTTCAGCTCATACATTGTTTAATTCCCCTTCGTGCTTACCGAAGGATGATTGCTATGATAACTATTGTGATCCTATTAATTCTCTTGAAATATCCCTTTTTGATGATGCTTGCTATGCTTATGGCCAAGATGCCAATATGAATTATGCTTATGGATATGAACTTGCTATAGTTCCTTATGTTAAACATGAAATTGTTGCTATTGCACCCAAGCATGATAGTCCTATTATCTTTTTGAATTCTCCCGATTATACTATATCGGAGAAGTTTGCACTTATTAAGGATTATATTGATGGGTTGCCTTTTACTGTTGCACATGATGATTTTGATAGATATAATATGCATGTGCTTGCTGCTCCTACTTGCAATTATTATGAGAGAGTAACTATATCTCCACCTCTCTATGTTTCCCATACGAAAAAATTGCAAGAAACTGTTTATACTATGCATTGGCCTTTACTAGGTGTGCATGAATTGTTCCTTTATGACATGTCGATGCATAGGAAGAGAGTTATACTTCGATGTTGCATGATATATGTTACTTTGTGCTCACTACTAAATTACAAATCATTGCTAATTAAAATTGGCTTTGATATACCTTGGGATCCGGGTGGATTCACTACTTGAGCACTATATGCCTAGCTTAATGGCTTTAAAGAAAGCGCTGCCAGGAGACAACCGGAAGTTTTAGAGATTCATTTATTTCTGTTGAGTGCTTTCATATAGTTTAAAAACAACAAAAATAAAGAGGGGAACCCAAAACTTTTCAAAAGAAAAGTGAAAGTGAGAGGCAGCGTTGTGGAAGTGGGGGCGATCCTTGAACTTTGTTCATGCCCATGGGAACTTTGTGAATCTTAATTACAGAAACTTTTCAATAAAATAATTATACCCTTGTACAATTCCATTGTATTATAAAAATAATGTGCTAAGGTTTGCCTTTAGGATGTTTACAATGCTTGTTGGTTTGTACGGTGCAGGACAGAAACTTTGGCTGTAGTGCGCGAATTTTAAATTTTTTTACTGGAACGTCAAATGGTTCTGATTCTTTTTGCACTGTCTTGCTGTAAAAATTGTTTATTTTTCTTAATTTTGGTAGAATTTTTCAAGTACCATAAGTATGGTGAATGTTCAGATTGCTACAGACTATTCTGTTTTAGACAGATTCTGTTTTTGATGCATAGTTTGCTTGTTTTGATGAAACTATAAACTTATATAAGTGGATTAAGCCATGGAAAAGTTATATTACAGTAGACACAATGCAAAAACAAAATATGAATTGGTTTGCAACAGTACTTAGAGTAGTGAATTTCTTTATTATACTAACGGATCTTACCGAGTTTTCTGTTGAAGTTTTGTGTGGATGAAGTGTTCGATGATTGAGAAGGTTTCGATGTGAGAAGAAGGAAGAGAGGCAAGAGCTCAAGCTTGGGGATTCCCGAGGCAACCCAAGTAAATATTCAAGGAGACTCAAGCATCTAAGCTTGGGGATGCTGGGAAGGCATCCCCTCTTTATTCAACAAATATCGGTATGTTTTCGGATTCGTTTCGTTCATGCGTTATGTGCAAGTCTTGGAGCGTCTTTTGCAATTAGGTTTTTATTTTTCTTTTATACACCATGCTGGTATGAGATGGTCCTTGGTTGATTTATAAAATGCTCTATGCACTTCACTTATATCTTTTGAGTATGGCTTTGTAGAATGCTTCATGTGCTTCACTTATATCATTTGAAGTTGGATTGCCTGTTTCTCTTCACATAGACAACCACCGTTTGTAGAATGCTCTTTTGCTTCACTTATATTTGTTAGAGCTTGGGCATATCTTTTGTAGAAATAATTAAACTCTCTTGCTTCACTTATATCTATTTAGAGAGATGACAGGAACTGGTCATTCACATGGTTAGTCATAAAATCCTACATAAACTTGTAGATTGCTGAATATGATATGTTTGATTCCTTGCAATAGTTTTGCGATATAAAGGTGGTGATATTAGAGTCATGCTAGTCGAGTAATCGTGAAATTGAGAAATACTTGTGTTGAGGTTTGCAAGTCCCGTAGCATGCACGTATGGTGAACCGTTATGTAACAAAGTCGGAGCATGAGGTGTTTATTGATTGTCCTCCTTATGAGTGGCGGTCGGGACGAGCGATGGTCTTTTCCTACCAATCTATCCCCCTAGGAGTATGCGCGTAGCACTTTGTTTCGATGACTAATAGATTTTTGCAATAAGTATGTGAGTTCTTTATGACTAATGTTGAGTCCATGGATTATACGCACTCTCACCCTTCCACCATTGCTAGCCTCTTGATGCCGTGCATTGCCCTTTCTCACCTCGAGAGTTGGTGCAAACTTCGCCGGTGCATCCAAACCCCGTGATACGATACGCTCTGTCACACATTAGCCTCATTATATCTTCCTCAAAACAGCCACCATACCTACCTATTATGGCATTTCAATAGCCATTCCGAGATATATTGCCATGCAACTTCCATTATCATCATATACATGACTTGAGCATTTATTGCCATATTGCTTTGCATGATCGTAAGATAGCTAGCATGATGTTTTCATGGCTTGTCCATTTTTTGATGTCATTTCTATGCTAGATCATTGCACATCCCGCACATCACGGAGGCATTCATATAGAGTCATATCTTTGTTCTAGTATCGAGTTGTAATATCGAGTTGTAAGTAAATAAAAGTGTGATGATCATCATTATTAGAGCGTTGCCCCATTCAAAAAAGAGAGGCCAAAGAAGCCTAAATAAAAAAATGGGGCCAAAGAAGCCCGCAAAAAAAGGGAAAAGAAAAAAAAGAAAATAAATAAAAAGGGGCAATGTTACTATCTCTTTTTCCACACTTGTGCTTCAAAGTAGCACCATGTTCTTCATATAGATTGTCTCCTATGTTGTCACTTTCATATACTAGTGGGAATTTTCATTATAGAACTTGGCTTGTATATTCCAACAATGGGCTTCCTCAAATGCCCTAGGTCTTCATGAGCAAGCAAGTTGGATGCGCACCCACTTAGTTTTAGTTCGAGCTTTCATACACTTACAACTCTTAGTGCATCCGTTGCATGGCAATCCCTACTACTCGCATTGACATCAATTGATGGGCATCTCCATAGCCCGTTGATTAGCCGCGTCGATGTGAGACTTTCTCCCTTTTTGTCTTCTCCACATAACCTCCATCATTATATTCTATTCCACCTATAGTGCTATATCCATGGCTCACGCTCATGTATTGCGTGAAAGTTGAAAAGGTTTGAGAAACATCAAAAGTATGAAACAATTGCTTGGCTTGTCATCGGGGTTGTGCATGATGTGAATATTTTGTGTGGTGAAGATGGAGCATAGCCAGACTATATGATTTTGTAGGGATGAGCTTTCTTTGGCTATGTTATTTCAATAAGACATAATTGCTTGGTTGGTATGCTTGAAATATTATTATTTTTATGTCAAAGGATAGATTATTGCTTTGAATCACTCGTGTCTTAATATTCATGCCATGATTAGACATATGATCAAGATTATGCTAGGTAGCATTCCACATCAAAAATTATTTTTTTATCATTTACCTACTCGAGGACGAGCAGGAATTAAACTTGGGGATCTTGTCGTCTCCGTCGGATCTATAATTTTTAATTGTTCCATGCCAATATTCTACAAATTCCATATACTTTTGGCAACTTTTTATATTATTTTTGGGACTAACATATTGATCCGATTGCCCGGTGCGGTCCACATGCATTTGCATGTTTTTGGTTTCGCAGAATATCCATATCAAACGGAGTCCAAAGCGGGATAAAAGCAGACGGAGCTTATTTTTGGAAAATATGGAAAATCTGGAAGGAAAATCAACGCGAACCGATGTCCGAGGTGGTCACGAGGTAGGGCGTGCCCCCTAGGGCGCGCCCCCTACCCTCGTGAGCCCACCAAAAGGCGGTTGACGCTCTTCTTTTGCCGCAAGAAAGCTAATATTCGGAAAAAAAATCACGGCGAAGGTTTCAGGCCAATCGAGTTACGGATCTCCATATATACACGAAGCGGTGAAAGCAGGCGGACGTAACGCAGAAACAGAGAGAGATAGATCCAATCTCGAGGGGCTCTCGCCTCCCGCGCCATGGGAGCCAAGGACCAGAGGGGGGAAACCCTTCTCCCATCTAGGGAGGAGGTCAAGGAAGAAGAAGAAGAAGAAGAAGGGGCCCTCTCCTTGCTTCCGGTGGCGCGGAGGCTGCCGGGGCCATCATCATCACCATGATCTTCACCAACACCACCGTCATCTTCACCAACATCTCCATCACCTTCCCCCCTCTATCTACAGCGGTCCACTCTCCCTCAACCCGCTGTACCCTCTACTTGAACATGGTGCTTTATGCTTCATATTATTTTCCGATGATATGTTGCCATCCTATGATGTCTGAGTAGATTTTCATTGTCCTATCGGTAATTGATGAATTGCTATGATCGATCTGAATTGCATGTTTTATTATTGGTGCTGTCCTATTGTGCCCTCCGTGTCGCGCAAGCGTGAGGGATTCCCGCTGTAGGGTTTGCAATATGTTTATGATTTGCATATGGTGGGTGGCGTGAGTGACAGAAGCACATACCCGAGTAAGTATGTTGTTTGCGTATGGGATAAAGGGGACTTGATACTTTAACGCTATGGTTGGGTTTTACCTTAATGAATCTTTAGTAGTTGCGGATGCTTGCTAGAGTTCCAATAATAAGTGCATATGATCCAAGTAGAGAAAGTATGTTAGCTTATGCCTCTCCCTCAAATAGAATTGCAATAGTGATTACCGGTCTAGTAACATAGTGAGTTGCCTAGGGACAATTCCACAACTCCTATCACCACTTTTCCACACTCGCTATATTTAATTTAGTTGTTTCTTTAGCTAAACAACTCCTAGTTTATGTTTACGCTCTCTTTATTTTCTTGCTAACCTATCCTATCGCACCTTCAAAGTACTTCTAGTTTCATACTTGTTCTAGGTAAAGCGAACGTCAAGCGTACGTAGAGTTGTATCGGTGGTCGATAGAACTTTAGGGAATATTTGTTCTACCTTTAGCTCCTCGTTGGGTTCGACACTCTTACTTATCGAAAACTGTTGTGATCCCCTATACTTGTGGGTTATCACTCATACACTTCATCTTTTTAATATCTTTCGTGAGTATGATGAAAAGGAAAATTGTGCTCAAGTGCTAGAAGAGGAAGTCTATAAAATGTTTGGTACTAAATCTTTGAATGATGAGCTTGATTGCAATTTTTTTAGTATGAATTCTTTGAATATCCATGATGCTAATGATATGCAAAGCCACAAGCTTGGGGAAGCTATGTTTGATGAAGATGATATTTTTTGCCCCCCAAGTTTTGATGAGAAAATTTATTATGATGATAGCATGCCTCCTATTTATGATGATTATAATTATGAAAGTGGATTTGGAGAGGTCATGACTTTATTTAGTGATGAATCCACTATTTCGGAAGAGGTTCCAATTGATTATGAGAATAAAGTTGCTATCCATGATGATTATTGTGATGACTTGTATGCTATTAAGAATAATGATAACCATGAAACTTGTCATCATGATTTTAGTTTTCAATTGGATTATGCTTCACATGATAGTTATTTTGTTGACTTTGCTCCCACTACTATTGTTGAGAATAATTTTGCTTATGTGGAGAGTAGTAAATTTTCTATGTTTCTAGATCATGAAAAGAATGCTTTAGGTGCTGGTTATATTGTTGAATTCATTCATGATGCTACTGAAAATTATCATGAGGGAGGAATATATGCTTGTAGGAATTGCAATAATATCAAGTTTCCTCTCTATGTGTTGAAAATCTTGAAGTTATGCTTGTTTTACCTTCCTATGCTAGTTGATTATTGTTCCCATAAGTTGTTTGCTCACAAAATACCTATGCATAGGAAGTGGGTTAGGCTTAAATGTGCTAGTAATATTCTTCATGATGCTCTCTTTATGTTTCAATTCTTATCTTTTATGTGAGCATCATTGAAATTATCATGCCTAGCTAGGGGCGTTAAACGTAAGCGCTTGTTGGGAGGCAACACAATTTTATTTTTGTTTCTTGATTTTTGGTTATGTTTAGTAATAAATAAATTATCTACTTTCTGTTTAGATGTGTTTTCATGTTTTAATTAGTGTTTGTGCCAAGTAGAACCTATAGGATAACCTATGGTGATAGTTAATTTGATTCTGCTGAAAAACAGAAACTTTGCGCGCACGAGAATTTTTTTAGTAAATCACAGAAAAGTGCTTTTGCGTTTATTCTTTTTGCTGTAGATCAATAGACAAATTTCCTGAGAATTCCTATTTTTGTAGAATTTTTGGAGTTCCAGAATTTTGTGTTAGTTACAGATTACTACAGACTGTTCTGTTTTTGACAGATTCTGTTTTTCGTGTGTTGTTTGCTTATTTTGATGAATCTATGGCTAGTAAAATAGTTTATAAACCATAGAGAAGTTGGAATACAGTATATTTAGAACCAATACAAATAAAGAATGAGTTAATTACAGTACCTAGAAGTGGTGTTTTGTTTTCTTTCGCTAACGGAGTTCACGAGATTTTCTGTTAAGTTTTGTGTTGTGGAGTTTTCAAGTTTTGGGTAAAGATTCGATGGACTGTGGAATAAGGAGTGGCAAGATCCTAAGCTTGGGGATGCCCAAGGCACCCCAAGGTAATATTCAAGGACAACCAAGATCCTAAGCTTGGGGATGCCCCGGAAGGCATCCCCTCTTTAAATCTTAAATCCATCGGTAACTTTACTTGGAGCTATATTTTTATTCACCACATGATATGTGTTTTGCTTGGACCGTTATTTTATTGTGTTAGTATTTTCTTGATGTTATTTATAATAATTTTTTGCATCTATAGTTTCAATAAAAATGTCAAGGATAGCCTTTACCATGCTTATTTTGCTAGTTTACATGTTGCTGTTTGAAAACAGAAAGTTTACCGCTGTTGTGAAAATTCCCTAGAAAAGTCAGAGAATGGTATAATGTTGAATTTTTTTTGCATATTGAGCTCTGATAAATTTACTACAGTGGGAATTTTCTCTCATAATTTTTGGAGTTAGGGAAGTATTGATACTCTTGCATTCTTTACAGACTGTACTGTTTTGGCAGATTGCTGTTATGTTTACATTGTTTGCATATGTTTGCTTGTTTAATGATTCTATTTGAGGATAGGGGTATTAAATATGCAGAGGCATTTAGTATGCAATGTTGAATAAATTTTTTAGTGATTTGTTACACTAGAAAATGATAAGGTTTTGCATTGGTTTATGCTAACCTATCTCACGAGTTATTGTTGAGTTTGGTGTCGATGAAGCTTTTGATAAAAAGAGAAACCATGATATGAGAGGAATTAAGTAGACACAAAAGTTAAAGCATGGGGATGCCCAAGGCACCCCAAGATAATATTTCAAGAAGTCTCAAGCATCTAAGCTTGGGGATGCCCCGGTAGGCATCCCACCTTTCTTCTTCAACAATTATCGGTTAGTATCGGTTGAGCCTAAGTTTTTGCTTCTTCACATGAGTTGTGCTATCCTTGCTATGTCATTTTATTTTTCTTTGCTTGCTGTTTGAATAAAACACCAAGATCTGAAATTATTAAATGAGAGAGAGTCTTCACATAGCTACATAATTATCTAGCTACTCATTGATCTTCACTTATATCTTTTTGGAGTAGTTTGTCTTTTACTCGTGTGCTTCACTTATATCCTATGAGTAAATTGGTTGAATGAGTTGAATGTCATAAATTTGAAATTATATATGTCTCATTTGCTTATCCCATGAGGAGTAATGACTTCACATCTAAGAAGAGGTTGTAAATTTATTGAACGTTAGCAAGCATTGTATTGGTCATTTGAACAATTCATGAAAGAATATTGAAGGAAGAGAGATTTCACACATAAATATACTATCCTAGACATCTTTTATAATTGGGAGCACTCATTAAGTATGACATGCTAAAGAGTTGATGTTGGACAAGGAAGACAACATAATGGGTTATGTTTTCTCACATCTCAGTTAAAGTATATTGTGATGGATCATTCAAACATGTTGAGCTTGCCTTTCCCCCTCATGCTAGCCAAAATTACTTGCACCAAGTAGAGATACTACTTGTGCTTCCAAATATCCTTAAACCCAGTTTTTGCCATGAGTGTCCACCATACTTACCTATGGATTGAGTAAGATCCATCAAGTAAGTTGTCATCGGTGAAAGCAATAAAAATTTCTCTCTTTTTGTGTGAAGGAAATAGCTTTATACGATCTTGTTATGGAAGCAATAAAAGCGACGGACTGCATAATAAAGGTCCATATGCAAGTGGCAACATAAAGTGACGTTCATTCGCATTAAGATTTTGTGCATCCAACCCTAAAAGCGCATGACAACCTCCGCTTCCCTCTGCGAAGGGCCTATCTTTTACTTTATGTCTTTTACTTTTATGCAAGAGTCAAGGTGATCTTCGCCTTTCCCTTTTTAATTTTATCCTTTGGCAAGCACCTCGTGTTGGAAAGATCCTGATATATATATCCAATTGGATGTAAGTTAGCATGAACTATTATTGTTGACATCACCCAAAGGTGAATACGTTGGGAGGCAACACTATAAGCCCCTATCTTTCTCAGTGTCCGATTGAAACTCCATAACCATTAGTATTGCGTGAGTGTTAGCAATTGTAGAATATATGATAGTTGAGTATGTGGAGTTTGCTATTCTTGAAAATAAGATGAATTGTGATACGTCTCCAATGTATCTACTTTTCCAAACACTTTTGCCCTTGTTTTGGACTCTAACTTGCATGATTTGAATGAAACTAACTTGACCGATTTGTTTTCAGCAGAACTACCATGATGTTGTTTTATGTGTAGAAAAGAAAAGTTCTCGGAATGTCTTAGAAATCCACGGAGGCACTTTTTGGAATTTATAAGAATTATTGGGTGAAAGAAATACACCAGGTGGCCCAGGGCCTATCCACGAGACAGGGGGGCGCCCCCTATCTCGTGGGCCCCCTGGACCTCCTCCGACCTCAACTCCAACTCCATATATTCCGTCTCAGGGAGAAAAAAATCAGGGAGAAAGTTTCATCGCGTTTCACGACACGGAGCCGCCGCCAAGCCGTAATCTCTCTCGGGAGGGCTGATCTGGAGTCTGTTCGGGGCTCCGGAAAGGGGGATTCATCGCTGTCGTCATCATCAACAATCCTCCATCACCAATTTCATGATGCTCACCACCGTGCGTGAGTAATTCCATCGTAGGTTTGCTGGACGGTGATGGGTTGGATGAGATTTACCTGTAATCAAGTTAGTTTTGTTAGGGTTTGATCCCTGGTATCCAATATGTTCTGAGATTGATGTTGCTATGACTTTGCTATGCTTAATGCTTGTCACTAGGGCCCGAGTGCCATGTTTTCAGATCTGAACCGATTATGTTTTCATGAATATATGTGTGTTCTTGATCCTATCTTGCAAGTCTATAGTCACCTATTATGTGTTATGATCAAACAACCCCGAAGTGACAATAATCGGGATACTTCTCGGTGATGACCGTAGTTTGAGGAGTTCATGTATTCACTATGTGCTAATGCTTTGTTTTGGTTCTCTATTAAAAGGAGGCCTTAATATCCCTTAGTTTCCTCTAGGACCCCGCTGCCACGGGAGGGTAGGACAAAAGATGCCATACAAGTTCTTTTCCATAAGCACGTATGACTATTTACGGAATACATGCCTACATTATATTGATGAATTGGAGCTAGTTACGTGTCACCCTATGTTATAGCTATTGCATGAGGAATCGCATCCGCATAATTATCCATCACTGATCCATTGCCTACGAGCTTTTCATATATTGTTCTTCGCTTATTTACTTTTTCGTTACTCTTTGTTACAACTACTACAAAAACCCAAAAACATTTATCTTTACTTTTGCTACCGTTACCTTTATTATCATACCACTTTTGCTACTAAACACTTTGCTGCAGATACTAAGTTATCCAGGTGTGGTTGAATTGACAACTCAACTGCTAATACTCAAGAATATTCTTTGGCTCCCCTTGTGTCGAATCAATAAATTTGGGTTGAATACTCTACCCTCGAAAGCTGTTGCGATCCCCTATACTTGTGGGTTATCAAGACCAATTTCTGGCACCGTTGCCGAGGAGCATAGCTCTATTCTCTGAGTCACTTGGGATTTATATATGTTGATCACTATGAAGAACTTGAAAGACGATTGAACTACTATTTTGCCCTCAACTACGAGGGGAGGTAAGGAACTGCCATCTAGCTCTGCACTAGATTCTCCTTCCGTTATTAGTAAGCTTGCGACACCTAAACCTGCTACTGCTATGAATTATGATATGTCGCATGTTATTGAGGATGCCACTTCTGCTATGTATGATGAAACTACTTCTGTGCGTGATACTACTTTGCCATTAGGTGAATTTCTAGATGAACAACTTGCTAGAGTTAGGGGGGATGAAATTACTGAAGATCCTATTACTGATGATAGTGATGATGAAGGTCCCCCAATGATTATGTTTTACTGTTGTTCCTAAGGGTTATGTTATGAATGAAAAAGCTGCTCTGGAAATCCTTGCTTGCAATGATAGAAATGATCTTAAGAAATTATTAGCTAAATGGAAGCAGCAGTCTCTTAATGCTAGAATGAAACCCGATCCTGCTTTTGCTACTTCACCTATTTGTGTTACTGATAAGGATTATGAATTCTCTGTTGAACCAGATATTATTACTTTAGTTGAATCGATACTTTTTATGGCCTTGAATCTGAAACTGTTGTGGCACATCTTACCAAGTTGAATGATATAGCCACCTTGTTTACTCATGATGAGAAGTCTCGCTATTTATATATCCTTAAGATATTTCCGTTCTCATTAAAGGGTGATGCTAAAACTTGGTATAATTCTCTTGCTCCTGGTTGTGTGCGTAGTCCCTTGGATATGATTTATTACTTCTCTGCTAAATATTTCCCTGCTCATAAGAAACAAGCTGTCTTGCGGGAAATTTATAATTTTGTGCAAACCAAAGAAGAGAGTCTCCCACAAGCTTGGGGGAGGCTTCTCCGGTTACTTAATGCTTTGCCTGATCATCCTCTTAAGAAAAATGAAATACTTGATATCTTTTATAATGGACTAACCGATGCTTCCAAGGACTACTTGGATAGTTGTGCTGGTTGTGTCAGGGAAAGAGCAGTCGACGAAGCTGAAATATTATTGAACAATATGTTGACTAATGAAAATAATTCGACTCTTCCTGAGCCAGTTCCTGAAGTAATTCCTGAACCAATTGAGCCAACTCCTGAGCCTATTCCTAAACCCACTCCGAAGAAGAGATGTGTTTTATTTCTCAGTCTTGAAGATATGCAAGAGGCAAATAAATCAATGAAAGAAAAAGGTATTAAAGCTGAAGATGTTAAGAATTTACCTCCTATTGAAGAAATACATGGTCTTAATTTACCGCCTGAAGAACAACATTGTCTTGATAACCCGACACAGGTAGTAAAGGTAAATTCTCTCTATAGATATGATAAAGTTGAAATACCCTCTACTAAATTTCATAGCCCATGCTTAGATGAATTTGATGACTTTATGGCTAGACAAGAAAGTTTTAATGCTTATGTTGGGAGAGAGTTAAAGAATAATGCTTTTGAGATAGGACGCGTAGGTGATAATCTGGCTAGAGTTAAAGATGAACTTCACCGCGTTAACAAATATGCTTCTATGGTTGCTACTCAAGCTGAGCAAGTACTCAAAGCTCAAAATGATTTGCTTGATGAATTAAATAATAAAAATGACTTTGCTGTTAGAGTGGCTACTAGAACTGGTAGAATGACTCGGGAACCTTTGTATCCTGAAGGCCACCCTAAGAGAATCGAGCAAGATTCTCAGAGAAATAATTTAGAGGCACCTAGTTCTTCTAAAAAGAAGAAGAAGAAAAACGATAGAACCTTGCATGCTTCTAGTGAAATTACCGTAGACACACCTGAGAATCCCAATAATATTTCTATTTCTGATGCTGAAACTCAATCAGGTGATGAACATGAACCTAGTGATAATGTTAATGATAATGTTCATGTTGATGCTCAACCTAGCAAAGACAATGATGTAGAGATTGGACCTGTTGTTGATCTTGATAACCCACAATCAAAGAATCAACATTATGATAAGAGAGATTTTGTAGCTAGGAAGCACGGTAAAGAAAGAGAACCATGGGTTCAGAAACCCATGCCCTTTCCTTCTAAACCATCCAAATCAAAGGATGATGAGGATTTTGAGCGCTTTGCTGAAATGATTAGACCTATTTTCTTACGTATGCGCTTAACTGATATGCTTAAAGTAAATCCTTATGCTAAGTATATGAAGGATATCATCACAAATAAAAGAAAGATACGAAGCTGAAATTTCCACCATGCTTGCTAATTACACTTTTAAAGGTGGAATACCAAAGAAACTAGGAGATCCGGGTGTACCAACTATACCATGCTCTATTAAAAGAAATTATGTTAGAACTGCTTTATGTGATCTTGGAGCCGGTGTTAGTGTTATGCCTCTCTCTTTATATCATAGAGTTGAATTGAATAAGTTAACACCTACTAAAATATCTTTGCAAATGGCTCATAAATCAACTGCTATACCTGTCGGTATTTGTGAGGATGTGCCTGTTGTGGTTGCAAATGTCACTATCTTAACGGACATTGTTATTCTTGATATTCCTGAGGACGATAGTATGTCTATTATCCTTGATAGACCTTTTCTTAATACTGCAGGGGCTGTTATTGATTGCAACAAAGGCAATGTCACTTTTCATGTTAACGGTAATGAGCATACGGTACACTTTCCGAGGAAACAATCTCAAGTTCATAGCATCAATTCAATTGGAAAAGTTCCAACTATCATTTTTGGAGGTTTCAAATTTCCTCTCCCTACTGTCAAGAAAAAGTATGATATTCTTATTGTTGGGGATTTTCATATCCCCGTTGAGGTAACTTAGTGTTATTCGAAATTTCTCCGGTTCCGTGTTATTCGGAATGAATTTTTTAACAAGACTTGATCAACCTTGTTAGTGGGTTCATTTTGATGATCACGAGATGGATGAAACTAGAAGGCACAACCTTATGTACCCTCTTTTTACTTTCTGTCTTTTTAGATTAAATAAATCAAAAATAGTATTATCCGTCTATTTTCTGAATTATGCGTGCATTAAAAAATAGTCCGAAAATAAAAGTGCTCCAAATGCCCTGCAAATCTAGTATGTTTTTTTCTGGAATATTTGAGGATTTTAGGCACTAAAAACACTGCAGGAGGGCCAAGCACTAGGCCACGAGAGAGGAGGGCGCGCCCCCCCTGTAGGGCACGCCCCCTGTCTCGTGGGCCCCTGGTGGCTCCCCTCCACTTATGCCAGAACCCACACACTTCATCTTCTACCCAAAAAAATCCCCATCCAGCTCAAGCACGAGTTCTAGCTCATTTTGCTGCGATTTTTGATCTCTTAGCTCAAATCTCCATTCGCAAAACTGCTTTGGGATATTGTTGCTTGGTATGTGACTCCTCCATTGGTCCAATTAGTTTTTGTTCTAGTGCTTTATTCATTGCAAATTTTTGCTGCATAGATGACCCTGTTCTTGAGCTTGCATGTTAAATTTTTGAGGTCCCAAGCAATTCCAATGCATGATATAGGCTTTAGGCACTTGTAGGAGTAGTTGCTATCAATCTTGTTTAGTTTTATGCACTTTTATTTTGAAGTTACTAAAATTTCAGAATTTTTCAGAAAATGTTAAGGAGGCTCTTTAAAGGCTCTTCTAGCCAAAGCTCTAAGGAAAAACAAGACAAAGAGAAGGAAAAACCCAAGTATAATCTTCCTCGCTTAGCGGAAGTATGGTCGTGCGAATGGCCGTGTGAGGATTTCTTGAAAGAAGCCGGAATTCATGAAGATTTTTATGTTTTAATCGAAACTGCAGGCCTCACCGGTTTCGTCAACGACCGAATCGATCATTATCTCTTGCTCACCAATACTTTCATGCAAAACTTTTATTATTATCCTAAGAAGTCACCGCCTGCAGTATCATTTTATTTATATGATGAATTCAAAGAAATGTCTTTACGTCATTTTTGCGCGGTATGTAGGATACCTTATGAGGGAGAATTAGAGGAACCCCATCGTGAAGATGTGGATGGCTTCGTTAAAACTATTGCTGTGGAAGAGCCAAAGAAGGGCTCTGAGGCAAAAGTCTCTAGCATACACTTTCCTGTTTTATGCTACTTTGCCATATTTGCTAGTAGATGCTTGATTGGTCGTGGAAATAGTGGAAATTTGAGCATTCCAGATATTATTATTCTTCAACATGCTTTGCTAGGAGACAACACTTTTAGTATGGGTGCCGTCGTTGCTAAACGGCTAGCCTTGAATCGTACAAAAGGCCCCATATTTGGAGGTATCTATGTTGCACGTCGCAATGAACATTTTCAGATACCCATTAGGCACCATGAGGAGGAGAAAAAATTACCTCCTCACATTTTAGATTACAAGAGCATGGTAGCACACAAGTTTATTGTTGACAACAAAGAGAAGATGCTCTTGTATAACCTTAGATTTAATAAGAAATACAATGAGACTATTATTTTTCCTGCACCTCTGTTGTTTGATTTGACTGCAGATAATTTTCTTGTCACACTGGAAGCGGTGAACAATCATCGAGTTCAAGCTTTTACTCCAGAACCTGAACCTGAGCCGGAACCTGAACTGGACCCTTATCGTGCATCATCTGTCCATTGGGATCCGGAGATGACCAGCCAGTGCTATCCTGATTACACCTCCCATTACACCGGGGAGAGTAGCGGCGGTCCTTGGTACTAGACCAACTTAGGCCAAAAGCCTAAGCTTGGGGGAGTACGATTTCTCACCGACTTTACTTTCATTTTCACACAATAGGCGTCGGTGCTCATACTCTTTCATTGTATTATCCATGCTAGTTTAAATTTCTTTTTCTAGTTTTCTTCTTGTGTGTTTGATAAACCTTAAGAAAAACCAAAAAATTAGTTAGTTTAATTTCCATGATTGTAGTAGAATTAAAATTAAAACCCAAAAAGATTTCCCGTTCTTCTTTTACTTGTTGGGAACTTTCCTGTGTAAATAGTTTTATTTTCTTTTCTTTCTTTTGGGGATCGAGAAGACCATATTGAAAATGCTTAGTGGCTCTCATATGCATGAATGTTTATTTAACTTAGAGCCCATATTACCCTGTCTTCTCTCATGAGTTGAATGCTTGCAGATTCCAGCTTGGTCCAATGCACGTGCACTCTTATTATTATACACATCGTTCGGTCGTGCAAGTGAAAGGCAATAATGACGATATATGATGGACTTATTGGGATGAGAAAAACTGGTATGAACTCGACCTCTTTTGTTTTTGTAAATATGATGATTTCATCGTTCTGAGTCAGCTATTATGAAGTAAACATATTTGCAATGACATTTAGAGATTATAGTTACTTGTGCCATGCTTGATTAGCTTTGAGTTATAATGGTTTACCTTGCGTGCCAACATTCTATTAGAATGATTATGATGTGGTATGATGGGATGGTATCCTCCTTTGAATGAATTAAGTGACTTGACTTGGCACATGTTCACACATGTAGTTGAATCAAATCAACATAGCCTTCATGATATTTATGTTCATGGTAGATTATATCCTACTCATGCTTGTTCTTGGTGTAAATTAATTTTAATGCATGTTACGACTGTTGTCGCTCTCTCAGTTGGTCGCTTCCCAGTCTTTTGCTAGCCTTCACCTATACTAAGCGGGAATACTGCTTGTGCATCCAAACTCCTTAAACCCCAAAGTTGTTCCATATGAGTCCACTATACCTTCCAATATGCGGTATCTACCAGCCGTTCCAAGAAAATTTGTATGTGCCAAACTCCAAACCTTCAAATGAAATTCTGTTTTGTATGCTCGAGCAGCTCATGTACAACTAGGGCTGCCTATATCTTCCATGCTAGGTGGGTTATTCTCAAGAGGAGTGGACTCCGCTCCTCATTCACGAGAAAGGGCTTCAGAATCGGGATGCCCAGTCCCATGATCCAAAAGATCAAAGCAAATCAAAATAATTAAACAAAACTACCCAGGGATGTTGTATGTTGGAGGCACTTTCGTTGTTTCGAGCAAGCCATGGATTGATGCTTGTTGGTGGTTGGGGGAGTATAAACCTTTACCATTCTGTTTGGGAACCGCCTATAATGCATGTAGTATGGAAGATACATCCATCTCCTAGTTGTTGCGTTGACAGTGAAAGTATGCCGCTCAAAATGTTATTCAATCTCTATTTTAAAATTGAGCTCTGGCACCTCTACAGATCCCAGCTTCCCTCTGCGAAGGGCCTATCTATTTACTTTTATGTTGAGTCATCACCCTTCTTATTAAAAAGCACCCGCTGGAGAGCACACTGTCATTTGCATTCATTAGTATTGGTTTATATTGGGTATGACTTGACTGGATCTGTTTTACCATAAATTACAATGTTTAGTCAGTCCTTGATCTTTAAAGGTGCTCTGCATTTATGTTTTGCGGTCTCAGAAAGGGCTAGCGAGATACCATTTTGTTATATCATGTTATGATTATTTTGAGAAAGTGTTGTCATCCGAGTTTTATTATTATGGCTCGTTAGCTGATTATGTAATTGATATGAGTAATTGTGAGACCTATGTGTTATTGTGAGTATGGTTAGTTCATAATATTTGCTGAAACTTCGAATCTTTGGCTTTTCATGTTTACAACAACAAGAGCAACAGAGTTTGTAAAAGTTTTTCTTTATCACTTTCAGTTTATCAACGGAATTGCTTGAGGACAAGCAAAGGTTTAAGCTTGGGGGAGTTGATACGTCTCCAACGTATCTACTTTTCCAAACACTTTTACCCTTGTTTTGGACTCTAACTTGCTTGATTTGAATGAAACTAACCCGGACTGACGCTGTTTTCAGCAGAACTACCATGATGTTGTTTTATGTGTAGAAAAGAAAAGTTCTCGGAATGTCCTGGAAATCCACGGAGGCACTTTTTGGAATTTATAAAAATTATTGGGCGAAAGAAATACACCAGGGGGCCCAAGGCCTGTCCACGAGACAGGGGGGCGCGCCCCTATCTCGTGGGCCCCCTGGACCTCCTCCGACCTCAACTGCAACTACATATATTCCGTCTCGGGAGAAAAAATCAGGAGAAATTTTCATCGCGTTTCACGACACGGAGCCGCCGCCAAGCCCTAATCTCTCTCGGGAGGCTGATCTGGAGTCCGTTCGGGGCTCCGGAGAGGGGGATTCGTCGCCGTCGTCATCATCAACCATCCTCCATCACCAATCTCATGATGCTCACCGCCGTGTGTGAGTAATTCCATCGTAGGCTTGCTGGACGGTGATGGGTTGGATGAGATTTACCATGTAATCAAGTTAGTTTTGTTAGGGTTTGATCCCTAGTATCCACTATGTTCTGAGATTGATGTTGCTATGACTTTGCTATGCTTAATGCTTGTCACTAGGGCCCGAGTGCCATGATTTCAGATATAGACCTATTATGTTTTCATGAATATATGTGTGTTCTTGATCCTATCTTGCAAGTCTATAGTCACCTATTATGTGTTATGATCCGACAACCCCGAAGTGACAATAATTGGATACTTCTCGGTGATGACCGTAGTTTGAGGAGTTCATGTATTCACTATGTGCTAATGCTTTGTTCCGGTTCTCTATTAAAAGGAGGCCTTAATATCCCTTAGTTTCCTCTAGGACCCCGCTGCCACGGGAGGGTAGGACAAAAGATGTCATACAAGTTCTTTTCCATAAGCACGTATGACTATTTACGGAATACATGCCTACATTATATTGATGAATTGGAGCTAGTTCTGTGTCACCCTATGTTATAGCTATTGCATGAGGAATCGCATCCGGCATAATTATCCATCATCGATCCATTGCCTACGAGCTTTTCATATATTGTTCTTCGCTTATTTACTTTTCCGTTACTCTGTTACAACTACTACAAAAACCCAAAAACATTTATCTTTACTTTTGCTACCGTTACCTTTATTATCATACCACTTTTGCTACTAAACACTTTGCTGCAGATACTAAGTTATCCAGGTGTGGTTGAATTGACAACTCAACTGCTAATACTCAAGAATATTCTTTGGCTCCCTTTGCATCGAATCAATAAATTTGGGTTGAATACTCTACCCTCAAAAGCTGTTGCGATCCCCTATACATGTGGGTTATCAAATTGCAATTGTTTAATGACCGAGAATGAAGTTTGCTAGTTTTCAAGAAAGTTTATGGTCTATGCTTTGACATGTGAATTGCTTGTTACTTTATTGTGAGAATTTTTATGAGATGAACTACTGTTATGACATATTATCATGCTAGAAAAGGTGATTGAAATTATCATTGATCAAACTTGTGCACCTTCTAGCATTCACACTTCATAAATTCTTTCTTTTATAATTTACCTACTCGAGGACGAGCAGGAATTAAGCTTGGGGATGCTGATACGTCTCCAACATATCTATAATTTATGAAGCATTCATGCTATTTTATTATCTGTTTTGAATGATTACGGGCTTTATTATACACTTTTATATTACTTTTGGGACTAACCTATTAACCGGAGGCCCAGCCCATATTGTCGCTTTTATTGCTGTTTCAAAGATTTCAAGAAAAGGAATATCAAACGGAGTCCAAACGGAATGAAACCTTCGGCAGCGTGATTTTTGGGAAGATTATGACACAAGAGATTTGGAGTTGAAGTAAAGGGAGCATCGAGGAAGCCACGAGACAGGGGGCGCG
Organism: Aegilops bicornis; assembly: GCA_021605145.1. Taxonomy (NCBI): domain Eukaryota; kingdom Viridiplantae; phylum Streptophyta; class Magnoliopsida; order Poales; family Poaceae; genus Aegilops; species Aegilops bicornis. The sequence goes on along the minus strand of CM038673.1, from coordinate 140,067,270 downwards.
CCCACCCCCCTAGGCGCGCCCTACCCTCTCATGGGCCCCTCGAGGCTCCCCCGACCGACTTCTTTCACCTATATAAGCCTACGTACCTGATACGTCTCCAACGTATCTATAATTTTTGATTGCTCCATGCTACTTTATCTACTGTTTTGGACTATATTGGGCTTTATTTTCCACTTTTATATTATTTTGGGACTAACCTTTTAACCGGAGGCCCAGCCCAGAATTGCTGTTTTTTTGCCTATTTCATTGTTTCGAAGAAACAGAATATCAAACGGAGTCCAAACGGAATGAAACCTTCGGAAACATGATTTTCTCACTGAACGTGATCCAGGGGACTTGGACCCTGATGTAGACATAAACCTAGGGTAGGGTAATATGCCTGACCTACACATCCTACCCAAGGTCCTAGTCCTAAGGACAAAGAAGTTAAAGTATCAGAAGAAGGGATCCAGCAAAGGTGTCGAGTGAAGTCCACTCGACCTACCATCCACTCGGAGGTCTCACTTTATCCAGGCCACTCGACCAACAAACCACTCGACGATAAGAAGACCTAAAGCCGTCTTGCACAGCAACGGTCGAGCATTCACTCAGCTATTTAATGATCATTTACAAGATTTTCAATACGAGCGTTACTGTAACGCCACCTCTTTATGTACATTGAATCCTATGTAGCGGAGGGAGCTGGGGTCTGGCGCACTCTATATAAGCCACCCCCTCCTGCAGGACAAGAGTTCGCACCCTGTAACACACACGCGTATAATCCAAATGACCGCCTCCGGGCTCCGGGACGTAGGGCTGTTACTTCCACCGATAAGGGCCTGAACTCGGAAAACGGGCGTGTACAACTCCTCCATAGCTAAGCTCTTGCCTCTACATACCCGACCCCCCCCCCATTCTACTGTCAGACTCAGAACCACGACAGTTGGCGCCCACCTTGGGGCAGGTGTCTTAGCGACTTGTTGGAGAAGTTGTAATTTTTCCGATCCCCTTCATCATGGTTTCAGGCGGAGGTTTGGCTGAGGGTCGCGAGATCCGTCTTGGCGCGCTCGTTTTCGTCGCCGACGACTCCGCTTGGCTTCAGGAGGCTCCACTCGGCGTTGATGCACTCCCGTCCGTGGGCAACGCACTTCAGCAGGCGTCCATGGGCGTCCTCCTGAGGCAACCGTCAACCCAATATCGGTCGGCGCCTGTGGCGTCCTCCCTCCCCGTCGCCCGCCGGCGCAAGCGCTCCCGTCAGTCAAGGCTTCAGCGATAGGTGAGGCACGCGGTGGCTCGCCAAACGGCCACCCCTCAAGTCGCGGCGATCGAGCCCGACGAATCTCTCTACGGCCTGTTCGACCTGTCGACTGGCTCCACAGAGTCCGCATCCAAGTGCGACAGCAGTGATCCAGCGGCGGAGGTCCTGATGGTCGTTGGACCCTGCAGTCCTCAAGGCTTCCCTTGCGCCGACGGTGGCGACGGCAGAGGCGATCCGTCGCATGCCCATGAGGAGTACCTCCCCGAGCCCCTCTCTTCGGAGCAGAGGGAAGAGCTTCGCCGCCGGAACATGAATTCTCTTCACACTCCTATCGTTCGAGAAACCCCCGAGGCCCGGGCCTTGGAGGACGCAAGCCTGGCCAATCTGGCTGAGCGCACTCGACTGGAAAATCTCCAGCGAATACTCGATGGGCGTGCGCGACAAAGGGTTCAAGAATCCAGTCGACGTTAACTTTTTCCACCTCCGACTCAGGTATATCAAACTCCGATCCAAAATCTTACAGCTGCAGCTCGTATAGCAGAGTCAATTCAGCCCTCCTAGTCAGAAGCCGACAGGGGTTTAATGCAGATCAGAGCTTTACTCCGGGCAGCAGGGGAGCAGAATACGGCCGTATCACAGTTGCGGAATAGGATCCATAGCAGGTCCATTGTTGCAGATACAGTCCAGTCAGCACATAGTCCAAGATTGCCCCCGAGGCGTGAGGGACGTGATGACCGGCGTGATCAGTACAGAAACCGTGAGCAGTATGATCACCGACTCGATCATGACGATTGTCGTCGAGTTCCCACTCCTCCCCCAAGGAGTGGATCATATGTGCCTCGACGGCAGGATGACAGGCGCCCTCACAAAGATCGGGCGAAGGATTCGGTCGACCCTGAGGAGCCAGCTTTGATGCGAGATCTATTCTCGTTCGAGGTTTGGTCGACAGAACAGAGCTCACCGAGAAGGTCATGATAGAGATGTACCCACAAGCAAGAGAGCGCTGCGTCTCGGGACGAGTGCTTCAGCAGAGCCATCGGGGACGCGGTGATTCCCCCCAACTTCAGGTTGGCAACTGGAGTCAGTAAGTTCACTTGTGAGTCCAAGCCTGATACTTGGCTTGAGGACTACCGAGTGGTTGTTCAGATTGGCGCCGGTAATGATGAAGTGGCTATGAAACACCTGCCTCTGATGTTGGAGGGTTCAGCCAGAGCGTGGCTGAATCAGTTAGCACCCAGCAGCATTTACACTTGGGAAGATCTTGCCCGAGTGTTTGTCAGAACGTTTGAAGGGACATGCAAACAACCAGCAGGTTGTGAGCTGCAATCCTGTGTGCGGAAGACAAATGAAACTTTGAGGTATTATATCGAGAGATGGCTCACACTGCATCACACAGTTGAGAACGTGTCTGATCACCAAGCAGTCTGCGCCTTCAAAGAAGGCGTCAAATATCGAGAGTTGAACTTGAAGTTTGGTCGGACCGGAGACATGTATCTGAGTCGAATGATGGAGATTGCCACCAAATATGCTAATGGTGAAGAAGAGGATCGGCTCCGAAGTGGTAAGCACAAATCAGTCGCCCATGAAACCGGAGGAGGAAACTCCAGTCAGAAGCAGAAGCGCAAACTGAGCCAGATGCTCCTGGGGAAACCTTAGCCGTGACTCAAGGAAAACCCAAAGGAAAGCCCAAGGGGCCATGGAACCCTAAGAAGATAAAAGATCAAGATGGAAATGATGTTGAAAGTGCGTTATATCGACTAGAGGGGGGGTGAATAGGCGATTTTTATGAATTCTTCACTGAGGAAATTGCTGGTGAGGAAATTCCTTAGTGAAGAACTACTTGCAGCGGAATAGGTACTCAGAAGTAAGCATAACAGAATACACACATAGTCATCATGATGAAATGAAGACAATCACAGAGTACAGAAAGCGTAATCACAGGATAACACAAGTTGAAGACAAACAGACTGAGGAAATTGAACTGAGGAAATTGATAAAGTCTTGACCAAAGTCTTCAAACACAGATATGAACAACCACTCAACACAAGAATGAGGAAATGAAAGGGTTGAGGAAATAGAACCAGTTAAGTTGGTGAAGACAATGATTTGGTAGACCAGTTCCAAGCTGCCTCGCCAGTTATGCCCTGGGTTGGAGCGGCTGAGTATTTAAACTCGAGGACACACAGTCCCGGGAATCCAGTCACTGAGCACGCAGCTCAGGACACCAAGTCCTCACCGTATTCTCCTTGAACTAAGGTCACACAGACCTCGTCCAATCACTCGTGGTAAGTCTTGAGCGACTTCCAAACCTTCACAGACTTGGTCACTCGGCGATCCACAATTCCTCTTGGATGCTCTAGACCATGACGCCTAACCGTCTGGAAGAAGCACAGTCTTCAAAGGTAACAAGCGTCGGATCCACGCAGGATCAATTTCTTCAGTGATGCTCAATCACTTTGGGTTTGTTGGGGTTTGGTTTTTGGGTTTTTCCTCACTCGATGATTTTCTCTCAAAGTCCTCAGAGGATGGGTTGCTCTTAAATGACAAGTGTCAAGTTCTCTCAGAGCAGCCAACCAGCTAGTGGTTGTAGGGGGCGGCTATTTATAGCCTAGGGAGCAGCCCGACATGATAAGACATAAATGCCCTTCAATGATATGACCGTTAGGTGGATAAGATATTTTGGGACAGCTGGCGCAGCACAGCAACAGTCGGAAATTTGAATATCAAATTCCTCAGGGCTATCATGATCCTCACTGTGTAGGCAATCCGCACTGGCGAATTCCTAACTCCTTAGTCAGAACAAATTCCTCAGTGACTAGAAGAACTTCGTCTCATCCTTTGAAGAAATTGACTGATGTATGAGATTTCCAAAGGCTTCACTTTCGAAGGGATTGGTAGGTGTAGGATTTTGAGTTGAGCATCACATGGAAAATTTTCCTTAGTATTTCCTCGACCCCCTTTAACAAAGACGGTGTTTCCTATGACTCAAGAAAGAGAAAATGAAACTACGAAAACAAAAGTCTTCACGCTTCATGTTCCTCAAATGAATACCAAGTCTTCAAGGTCACACCAATTTCTTCACTTTCAAAGTCTTCAGAAAGTCTTCAGAATATCAAAGTCTTCAGTCGAAGAACTTCATTTTTAGGGTCGACTTTCTCTGTAAATATCAAACTCCTCATAGACTTATAGACCTGTGTACACTCATAAACACATTAGTTTCTTAACCTATAAGTCTTCAATACACCAAAATCACTAAGGGTCACTAGATGCACTTACAATCTCCCCCTTTTTGGTGATTGATGACAATATAGGTTAAGTTTTCAACGGGGATAAACATATGAATTGTAAATACTGATAATGAGGAATTTGATTGCAAGATATAGAAGAACTCCCCCTAAAGATGTGCATAGTGAGGAATTTGCGTTTGAGGCAATGCACATTTGAAGAATTGAATCATGGAGATCTCCCCCTATATCTTGTAATTCATACACGCATTTGACATATAATATGAAGAATTTGAAATGCATGATGAAATATGGTGCTTGATGTTATTCAGAGTATGCAAAATAACGCATCAAGAGTATGAGAGCCCAAATCAATTTGCTATGAAGATTTTCAAGGAGCTCACGAGAATCAGAGCATAGTGCAAGAGCATAATGCATCAAAAGTATCAAAGCACCATCGGGTTTAAGATTACAACTCGATCCAATAAAAGGTTTCAGAATAATGAGAGTTGTAACTTAACAAGAATAAATTACTGAATATAGGCAATAAACTAGACCCGCTTGAAGACTAACTCAAATTTCTCCCCCTTTGTCATCAAATGACCAAAAGGATCGAAACTGAGGACTAACGCTCCTGAAGAATTTCAAGTTGAAGACGGAGCGCCAAAGATTGTTGGGGTTGTTTGTTGAAGTAGGACCAGCCATGGTGTCTTCCAAGTCTTCATTTTCATCAGTGTCGCGAGATGAAGAATAGGAGCTGGCCACCAAGGAAGGAACTTTGACCTTCTTGAATTTCTTCGGAGGAGGTGCAGACCAGTCAAATTCTTCCTTGAGTCCCATGGACGTCAGTTCTTCTTCACTGTAGACATGTGAAAGAACAGCCCAGGTGCGTTTGAAGGTTTCATGGAGGTAGTAGTGGTTTTTCTTCACTGCATTGTGTGTTGAGGTCATGTTGTGAAGAAAAGTACCAAACTGACGTTTGACCCATTTATGATTACGATCAACCTTCTGATGAAGACTGAGGAGTAACTCACGATCAGTCATCACCCTGGGTGCAGTAGCTTGAGGACTTTGCTTGACTGAGGTATTTGCGGCTGAGTCATGTGCTGCTTTGCGAAACTGTCCATCCAATGGACGAATGCCTTCATCGATCACAGCAGTAGCCTTACCCTTGTCATCATCTGAGGTAAATGTCCGTTTGAGGACTTCAATCGGAGGCAAGTAGTTGCAGTGGTTCAAAGTATCAGCCTTGTAATTGAGTGAAGACCTTGACCTGATGAGTCTCATAATCCAAGGCGCATAAGGCTTCAGCTCAAATGGTGACATAGCTATGTTTGCGAGTCCTCATGAAGAAATCATGGAAGTTGACGGGAACGCCATGGATGATGTTGAAAAGCATATTCTTCATGATGCCAATGACTTCTTCATCGTTCGAGTCGTGGCCTTTGATAGGACTCATTGTCTTCGTCAGAATCCGATAGACAGTCCGAGGCACATATAATAATTCCTTGACGAGGAATTTGGTTCTTGGGGCCTGCCTTGGTTTCAAAGGCTTCATCAGCACTTGCATATAGTGATCTCGAAAGTTACGGTTCGTCAGAGATACGACGTGCACCATCAAGTGGAGGATCGAGTGGTAGGGCACGAAGCAATTCAGTTCCTGGTGCCTTGTAGTGAGTATTTTTCGGTCATCCAATCTAAGACCCATGAGTTCACGTCTTCAGCGTCTCCGGTGATGTGCAGCGTTGCATAAAACTGAAGAATTAGTTCTTCATTCCAGTCACAGATATCAGTGCAGAAATTTAGAAGTCCTGCGTCGTGAAGAACACTGAGGACTGGCTCAAAGCCTGGTAGTGATTCCATGTCCACATGAGGAATATGAGCATGATCGAAGATTTTATCCTTGTTGAATAGCACCGAGGAATAGAAGTTGGCTTGGCTGGCAGTCCAGAAACGCCTCTTCCTAATGCGAGCAGAATCATATGGATTTAGTCGGTGAAGAACACGTGCTCGGCAAAGAAATCTTCAGCCTTGAACTTTTGCTTGCTTGAAAACGGGTTCTTTTGCTTGGGCAGAGGGGTGTCGATGAGTTGCATCACCACCTCAGAATCGCAAGATCAGGTTCTTGGTGAGGAATTTCTTGTTCCTCAACAGATGCGATCCGAGGATCAAGAAGAAGCAGTTTCATCGGCACTAGTGGCTGGAATTTCTTCATGCACGCAGAACCAGTGGGTTGAGTTTCTTGAGTCCACTTGGACTGTTTTGTGTAGGGGCGAGGAATCTGTTGGAGCGGGGTGAAGAGAGGAGTATTGGGATGCTGACTTTCCCAAAAGTCATCATTTATCACTGGTGTGGTGCATCCAATATCCACATCTTCATCTTCAATTTCCTCGGCACCACCTCTTCACCGTAAACCGAGGCATAGGTGAGGAATGATCGGGGTTGAAGGGATTGCATCCACTTCAATTTCTTCATCGATCTGCTCGACGAAGCGGCAGAATGATGTTCTTCATCAGATCCGATTGGGATCTCATAGTCTTCTCCAAAAGGAACAACGTCCTTTGATGGTATGGAGGATATTGGAACAACATCAATTGGATTTTCGTATGAGCTGGTCATAGGCCTCATTTTCTTTGCAGCCAAAGAATCTGACGCAGCTAATGCTTTCCTTTTCTTCACAGCAACTCGTTCTGCAGCCTTTGTTTTCTTCACATCAGAGGCAGATGGAAGAATTGGAGTTGGAGTTGGCGCAGGAGGAGCTGAGGAATGTGGTTCGATTTCTTGGTATGGCGATGCGATTACTGTCTTGAGCGATTTCTTCAGCGCACCACTAGTGGGTGCCACGGCAATTTCTTCGCGGCTGGAATGGGATCATCAGCCCTGAACTGCATTTACATCAGCAGTTGAATGTCATCGGCCAGTCTTGGCATGTTCTTCGATCGGTTGGGCTGAGGCTTCAGCCTGAGGAATTTCATGTTGCACTGGGGCTGCAACATTTGTGAATTTCTTCGTCAGGTTCACAAATCTGACCTTGGCTCCTTGCCAATCAGCATAATATGAATCGAAGTTTTTGCTGAGGTCTTGAATTTCCGTTTGGACCTTGAGAAGCTCCTCAGGTGTCATCTTGACAACGTTTTTCTTCAGGAACTTCTCCTTCCTGTATTGAGCCTTTTTGATTTCCCTTGCCTTCTCAAACTTCCATTTTTCTTCAGCTATGAAGTGAGTCAACATATGACTTTGTCCAGTGTCGATGAAGGTCGGGCATAGGGGTATTGGGATCCTTGTGCGAGAGATCAATATAGTCGAGGATTTTCTTGGATCCAATGAGGGCACAAATGTGCCTTTGGCTCTAGCGGCCTTTTCTTGACGGTCTCTGATGATTTCCGCAAGTTCATCATCAGATGCCTCATCATCAGAAGGAACATGGAATGCAACCTGTTTCTTCCTTGGGCTAGGCCGAGGACCTCGTCCAGCTGTTGCTTTGGTCTTCAGCTGAGTCGGACCAGTTGAAGAAATGGGAGCTGCTGAGGAACTTGCAGAAACGCCTTTGAGGCAATTGAGAAGCCAGCAGTCCTTTGACATGTAGCCAGTGCACAGAACCGAAGACTTTGTGGAGCTGTTGAGGACTTTGGTGGAGCGGCAGCGGTGTGAGGAATTTGCTTGGAGGGTGTTCTTGAGGAATTTGGCCGTGAGGGCGCAGATGGTGAAGCACTTGGCTTATGAGCAGGCTTCTTTTGCATGGATTTCCTCGGTTTGTTGAGACCTCTGTGGCGATGGCAGTGGCAGAATCCTCATTGAATTTCTTCACCGCCTCCTTTGCTTGCTTTGCCAATTTTGCTTGGCGTTTAGCCCATTCATCGGGAAAGTCCTCACCTCGTTTGATGCTTGTGGGATCAGCTACTTGGCAGGTGCCAAAGGAGCTCTTGGGCATGGAGGATTAAGCGAATTTCTTCATGTACTTAGGAGTTACATATCTATATTCCCTCCATTCCCGTGCCCATCTTCGTTCAATCTTACGAATCGCACCTTGCGTTGATTTTTGTTTTCTTCATCCGGTGTGCGATAGTCGGCATAGATTTCCTCGAGGATTTCAAACGCAGTCATAACCTCGTGTTTCTTTCCTCCTTTACGTGGCTTCTTCTTTGCGCCATGTTCTTGATTGAGGAATTTGAACAATTGAGTTCTCTAAAGAAGTAGGCAGTTTTTCTTCGAGGAACGCTGCAAATGAGTTAAGTTGATGAGAACCTAGGGATTCAGCAGCGGACATGTGTACCTGTGAACAGAGTATAGTTGCGAGGAATTTGGAGAGGTCATATGCGTTCTCAGAAGGTTTTACAAAAAAAACAGGTTTTGAGGATTTTGACCAGATGAGCCTTGAAGAATTTCACTAAGCGTTCTTTGTCTTAGGTTCCAGAGTTGTATAGATCGAGGATCCACACAATTGAGGAATCTTGAAGAAAATCATTGCTTAGAGAAACAAATCAAGAGATTTGAGGTGTTCATATGTGTGAAGATTTGAAGAATAAACACCTTTGAAGATTTTCAAGAAGGTTTGAGAATCAAAGCAAGTAATAAAAGTGACTTTTAATTACCCGAAGTGAAGAACACGATTTAACCGAGAAGAACAGTTGGGAAGTTCGTCCGTTCAGATCTTCCACGCCCTAACTTGGCGAGAGGAAGACAGCTACGGCTGACGGGCGGAGTGAGGATTTCCATGATCGGCGCGAGTACGTCGGGCGACGAGGTCGAGGCGGTGAAGCTTTTCCTCACCGGGCTGACGATGGAGTAGCGGCGGCGCTTAGGGTTTGAGGAGCTCGGCGGAGAGAGATGTCGAGCGAGTAAAAGAAGTGAGGAAGGGAAGAGGGTATTTATAGACACGGTGAAAAGCGGATCGCTCAAGATTTAGGACGAACATGCCTGACCATTTCCCTTCTCACGACATGTGTCACCCACGTCTTGTGTAGTGGAGATCGTGTCTGATCGTGGGTGAATAGAATAATGCATCGTGGGATGCGGAACGGTTTGAGCGGCAAAAACGAAAGTTTGGATAAGATCAGTTTTAACGCTCCGTTGCAATTTCTTCAGCTGTCAAGGACACAGTGAAGATTTTGAACGAGTTTCAAAATAGAACGCACATGAAGAATTTGTGAATGGATTGGGTTGAGTATAGCATAGAGGGGGAAGGGTCCGATCACATTCACTTAGCAGAAAAGGCGACTTGAAGAAATAGCCATAAGTGAATGCTGTAGAGGACATAAACCCATATATATATGTAGCCAATGAAGAAAGACGACGGAAACAGTGAAGATTTTGCAAAGTTGAAGAATTTGAAAAACTGAAGAATTTCAAAACTGAGGAAAAACTCAAATTGAAGATTTTCAACTTTGGTGGTGGCGTGACCCACCATATAAGAAAGATGATTTCAGACACCGCATACAATTGTCGTAGGGTTCTGAGAATCAAATTCTTCATTAATTTCTTCACACTAAGAGTGTTATTCTTCATTGATTGAAGAAAAACGTTTCTTCATGTGTTGCACATCTAAGTCATCAATTTTGCATGAGTGTCAGGATGTGTGTCCTTTTCAAAGAACGTTCGAAGATTCTAAGATATTTAGCTCACACCGCAACTTGCTAAATCTCTTCTCATCCAAGGGCTTAGTGAAGATATCAGCTAGCTGTTCTTGGTCTTCACGTGCTTTCGATGGAGATGTCGCCCTTCAACACATGATCACGAAGAAAATGATGACGAATTTGAATGTGCTTTGTCTTCGAGTGCTGAAGCTGGGTTGAGAGCAATCTTGATGGCACTCTCATTGTCACGATGAGAGGCACATTCTTCACGTTGATGCCATAGTCCTTGAGAGTCCGCTTCATCCACAGCAATTGAGAACAACACGAGCCAGAAGCAATGTATTCAGCTTCCGCAGATGAAGCGGTGATACGCAATTCTGCTTTCTTCGAGGACCAACAGAATCGAAGATCGTCCGAGGAAATGACAAGTACCAGATGTTGACTTGCGTCCACACGATCACCAGCATAGTCGAGTCGTAATATCCAATGAGATCAAAAGTAGAGCCCTTGGGGTACCATAATCCTAGTGTTGGTGTGTGAGCTAGATATCGAAGAATTTGCTTCACGACCTTATGGTGTGATTCCTTGGTGTAGCTTGAAATCGGGCACACATGGAAACACTAAGCATTATATCTGGCCTAGATGCACATAAGTACAATAAAGAACCAATCATGGAGCGGTATACCTTGTGATCGAAGTCAATACCATTTTCATCGATTGCATAGATGGCCATTTGTGGGCATAGGAATTTTGACGCCTTTGCAATCTTGCATGCCGAATTTCTTGAGGACATCTTTGAGGTATTTCTCACGAGATATGAATATGCCATTGTGTTGTTGATTTAATTTGAAGACCTAAGAAGAATTTCAACTCTCCCATCATAGACATTTGATATTCTTCACTCATCATATAGGCAAATTCATCACTATAACGTTGGTCAGTACAGCCAAAGATAATATCATCAACATATATTTGGCACACAAACAGTTCACCATCATAAGATTTAGTAAAGAGAGTAGGATCGAGTGAACCGGTGTGAAGCCATTCTTTCTGAAGAATTCCTTCAATGTATCATACCACGCCCGAGGGCTTGCTTGAGGCCATAGAGGGCCTTATTGAGTCTGAAGACTTTGTCGAGGATTCTTTGGATCTTCAAAACACAGGGGTTGAGCAACATATACTTCTTCCTCAAGCTTACCATTGAGGAATGCACTTTTCACATCCATTTGATATAGAGTGATATTGTGATGGTTAGCATAGGCGAGTAATATCGAATAGACTCAAGTCTAGCAACAGTGCAAAAGTTTCATCGAAATCAATTCCTTCAACTGCGTGTAGCCTTGAGCTACTAGTCGTGCCTTATTCCTCACCACAAGACCATTTTCATCTTGCTTGTTGCGATAGATCCACTTTGTGCCAATGATATTATGCTTGCGAGGATCTCGGACGTTTGACCAGTTCGAGACATTGTTGAGCTCGAATCGATGTAATTCTTCTTGCATGGCCTGAATCCACTCCGGCTCTAGAAATGCTTCATCTACCTTAGTGGGCTCTGTGATAGAGACAAAAGCATAGTGCCCACAAAAGTTAGATAGATGTGAAGCTTTTGAGCGTGTGAGAGGACCTGGCGCTTTAATGTCATCGATTATCTTCACCACTTGCACTTCTTTTTCAAAGCGAGGATGAGTTGGTTGTCGTCGAGGAATTTGATCATTTTCCTCGGCACCATTTTCTTGACATTATCTTCAGTGCATCAGCTCGGCGTTCTTCACAGACAGTGAATGAATTCTTCAGCAGTTTCTTGATGGGAATGACATCCTCGGTTGCCTTGAACCCGATAGAATCCTCGGTGCTGGTTCGTCTAACATGAAGGTAGGTGCTCTCTTTGCGGGCCATTAGTTTCATCGAACCGCACATCTACGGATGTCAACAATCTTGTGTAGAGTGATGTTGAAGACTACAGTAGGTGTGCGAGTCCTTTCCGTAACCAAGCATAAAACCTTCATGTGCTTTCGGTGCAAATTTAGAGTTGTGATGAGGATCTCTAATCCAGCATTTAGCAATCAAGACTTTGAAATAACTTACATTAGGTTTCTTGTCGGTGAGGAGTTCATAGGCAGTCTTCTTGAAGAATTTGTGAAGATATACTCTGTTGATGACGTGGCACGCAGATGTCAATTGCTTCAATCCGAAGCGACTAGGCGTTTTGTATTCATCAAGCATAGTGCGAGCCATCTCGACCCGAGTTATGTTCTTGCGCTCCACGACGCCATTTCTTTGAGGAGTATAAGGAGCAGATAACTCATGAGTAATACCAAGTTCATCAAGATAGTCATCAAGACCGAATTCTTGAACTTCGGTTCCATTGTCACTCTGATGTGCTTGATCTTCACACCAAAGTTAGTTGAAGCCCTCGACGAAAATCGTTTGAAGACTTCCTGCACTTGATTTTTGTAAGTAACAATGTGTACCCACGTGTAACGAGAGTAATCATCAACAATAACAAAGCCATATAGTGATGCATCATTAACGACAGCTGAGTAATGATTGGGACCAAAGAGGTCCATGTGAAGCAATTCGAAGGGAAGAGTAGTGGTCATGATAGTCTTCGCTGGATGCTTGGCCTTGGTCATTTTTCCAGCTTCACAGGCTCCACATAAGTGGTCCTTGAGGAATTTGACATTCTCGATGCCAATGACATGCTTCTTCTTCGCAAGCGCAGTGCAAATTCCTCATGCCTGCGTGACCAAGTAAATCGATGCCATAGCCAGCCTTCTGAAGCTTTTGCAAGTAGACACACGGCTGGTTGTGGTCCTGTGGAGAAGTCAACAATATACAAGTCTCCTCTCCTAAAGCCTTCGAAGACTTTGGAATTGTCATCTTCCATAATCACAATACAACGATACTTGCCAAATATAACAACCATATCAAGATCACAAAGCATTGAGACTGACATGAGGTTGTATCCTAAGGACTCAACAAGCATGACTTTGTCCATGTACATGTCCTTAGAAATAGCAACCTTACCAAGACCCAATACCTGACTTTTGCCTTTGTCAGCAAAGATGATATGCTTCAGATGTGACGGTGATAAGGGAGCATCCATCAATAGATTCTTATCACCAGTCATGTGATTTGTGCATCCACTATCGAGAACCCACTCAGTGGCTTTGGGTTGATTATCCTGCAGATGAATTAGTACAACTTACGATCTCATATACTTCATCAGTGAAGAATATGATATCAATTTCATCGCATTTAATTTCATCGAAGTATTAACAGATAAGCAAGATGAGGACATGTGAAATGAAGGTTCATTTCATCATGATTAGCCTGCGTCCTTTCGAGCATTTTTGTCGGGCCCCCAAAGAAATTCTTGGGACGTTAAGGCACGCCCGGAGACCTGACCCTGCAGAAGAGATTAGTTCTTTTTCTTCACCACCCACATCTAAAGGGGTGGCAAAGAGTTCATCACTCTGCGAGCACTATATGAGAATGGTGGCATAGAAGCCAAACCATTTCGTTTCACATAAGAGGGGTTAGGATAAGCATATGAATAAGCAGAGAAATTCTTCGAGGACTTATGATCATATTGGTTTGAAGAATAATGCACATATTCATAGCCCTTAGCTCTACCCTGCGAAACAGAGTCGTTAGCACGATGATAATCATATGAGGACTTTGATCCTTTTGAGGAATTTGATCCACGTGAGGAATTTGGTCCGTATGAGGACTTGGATCCATATGAAGAATTTGGTTCATATGAAGAATTTGATCTGGGGTTCCTATTCTTCACTGGTGGTGTCATGAGGACATTCACTGAAGACTTTCAAGGCACTTCTTGGGAACCCAGATTTTCTTCATAGGGGAACCGTTCTCGCGATTAGTGCCAACATATCTAGCAAATACTTCACCATTCTGATTTTTGAACAGTTTATAGTTTGAGTCAAATGACTCATCGCCAGAATGAGGAAATTCGCACGTAAAGTCAGATAAGGTAGATGGATCAAGCTGGAGGTCCCTTTGCAAAGAACCCATGAGGTTTTGGGATACTGCTCAGGCTTCCAATATGTTCCATCAGCATTGAGTTTCCTCTCAAAGGCAATACCCTCTTTCCTAGGGTTCCTATTTAGGATCTGCTTTTTAAGCACATCACAAAGAGTCTGATGCCCTTTGAGGCTTTTGTACATGCCTGTCATGTACAATTCCTTCAGCCCTGCATCACAAGTGATACTAGCAATGTCCTGAGATGAGGAATTAGTGATAGCAGAGGCAGGTGAAGAATTTGTAACAGTTGAAGTATTTGAACATTCAGGTGAAGAATTAGCAGATTCACGTTCAATGCACTTTAAGCATGGAGGAACAAATTCTTCTTGAGAAGCGTTGATTTGTTGAGCAAGTAATGAATCGCGCTCCTTCTGAAGATCTTCATAACTCACTCTTAGCTTCTCAAGATCTTGCTTTCTTTGAAGAAATTCATAAGAAAGTTTCTCATGATCGAGATAAGAGAGTGTTATGATGACCTTGAAGGCTGTCAAGCTTAGGCGGAGTCTCTGAAGATTTTCGATCGGGGCTTTAGTGCGATCCATTTCTTCACCCAACATATCATCACTTTTGTCTAGCATGTTTTGAACCTTTTCAAAAGCCCTTTGTTGTTTTATAGCAATCTTAGCAAGTTTAGAGTAGCTGGGCTTGAGATCCTCATCAGATTCATTTTCACTAGATTCAGAGGAGGTGAAATTCAGTACCTTGGCACCTTTTGCCATGAAGCAATAGGTGGGAGCGTAGTCATCATTATCTTCATCAGGCTTGTCATGGAGTCAGTTTCTTGATGTTGAAGATGGACTTGCTAACAAAAGCGATAGCAAGAGCCAGACTAGCCACACCAGATTCGGATTCTTCAGACTCCTCCTCTTCCTCATGTTCCTCGATTCAGCTTCAGAGTCCATTTCCTTGCCAATGAATGCCCGGAGCCTTTTTGGAGCTGCTCTTCTTGTGAGAAGAAGGCTTTGAGGATTTTGATGATGAAGATTTCGATGATTTCTTCTTCTTCTTCGCGTCATCAGAACTGTAACCCTTGTGTTTCTTCTTCTTTAATTCCTTTTCCCACTGAGGAAAATCTTGGATGTAGTGACCAGGTTTCTTGCATTTGTGACAAAGTCTTCTCTTATAGTCACTAGATGAGGAATCACTGCTTATTGAGGATTTTAAAAAGCGAACACGTCTTGAGAATTTCTGGAATTTCTTCACGAAAGGTTAGCTCCTGGCCTAATTCTTCAGGGATCTCCAAGGCTGCTACTAGAGTCTTCACACTCAGATTCGGACACAGCCTTGGCCTTCGTGGCACGTGTTTTCCATAGCCGTAACCATAGAGATCTCTTTTCAAAGAAGCTGGAACTCGTGAGTATTTAGCCTTCGGGATATCGGCAGGATCAAGAGACTTGTAGTCAGCTCGTTCTTGTATCATCGGTGCGGAGTATCAAATGAGGAATCAGCGATCTTAACAATTTCTTCACCACCTCATGGTCGGTGATGTCGATGGCGCCAAGTGCTTGAAGCTCATTTGAGATGTCAGTGAGGCGATCGAAGGTTTGTTGAACATTTTCGTTGTCGAGTCTTTTGAAGCGGTTGAAGAGATTCCAAAGAACATCAACTCGAGAGTCACGCTGAGTTGAGACACCTTCATTTACTTTGGATAGCATATCCCAGATGATCTTGGCAGATTCCAAAGCACTCACTCTTCCATATTGACCTTTGCTCAGATGGCCACATATGATATTCTTCGCTTGAGAATCGAGTTGCTTGAATCTCTTCACATCAGCAGCATTCAGGAAGGTGTGACCGAGGGAACACCATTTTCCACAACATACCGTAGATCGTTGTCAATTGCTTCAAGATGCATTCGCATCTTGTTCTTCCAAAGAGGGGTAGTCCGTCCCATCGAAGGTAGGACACCCTGCTGAGACCTTGATCATACCTGCGGTCGACATAACTAAAACTCCAGGTGGTTAAACCAAAATCACAGAGAACAAGGGAGTACCTTGCTCTGATACCAAATGAAAGTGCGTTATATCGACTAGAGGGGGGTGAATAGGCGATTTTTATGAATTCTTCACTGAGGAAATTGCTGGTGAGGAAATTCCTTAGTGAAGAACTACTTGCAGCGGAATAGGTACTCAGAAGTAAGCATAACAGAATACACGCATAGTCATCATGATGAAATGAAGACAATCACAGAGTACAGAAAGCGTAATCACAGGGTAACACAAGTTGAAGACAAACAGACTGAGGAAATTGAACTGAGGAAATTGAGAAAGACTTCAGTCAAAGTCTTCAAACACAGATATGAACAACCACTCAACACAGTAATGAGGAAATGAAAGGGTTGAGGAAATAGAACCAGTTAAGTTGGTGAAGACAAAGATTTGGTAGACCAGTTCCAACTGTTGTCTCAGTTGTACGTCTGGTTGGAGCGGCTGAGTATTTAAACTCGAGGACACACAGTCCCGGACACCCGGCCGAAAGCACGCAGCTCGAGACACCAAGTCCTCACCGTATTCTCCTTGAACTAAGGTCACACAGACCTCGTCCAATCACTCGTGGTAAGTCTTCAGGCGACTTCCAAACCTTCACAGACTTCGTCACTCGGCGATCCACAATTCCTCTTGGATGCTCTAGACCATGACGCCTAACCGTCTGGAAGAAGCACAGTCTTCAAAGGTAACAAGCGTCAGATCCATGCAGGATCAATTTCTTCAGTGATGCTCAATCACTTTGGGTTTGTTGGGGTTTGGTTTTTGGGTTTTTCCTCACTTGATGATTTTCTCTCAAAGTCCTCAGAGGATGGGTTGCTCTTAAATGACAAGTGTCAAGTTCTCTCGGAGCAGCCAACCAGCTAGTGGTTGTAGGGGGCGGCTATTTATAGCCTAGGGAGGAGCCCAACATGATAAGACATAAATGCCCTTCAATGATATGACCGTTAGGTGGATAAGATATTTTGGGACAGTCAGCGCCAAGAAGACAAGAACGGTCGGAAATTTGAATATCAAATTCCTCGGGGCTATCATGATCCTCACTTGTGTAGGCAATCCGACTGGCGAATTCCTAACTCCTTAGTCGAACAAATTCCTCAATGACCGGAAGAACTTCGTCTCACATCGAAGAAATTGACCGAATCTGTATGAGATTTCCAAAGGCTTCACTTCGAAGGGATTGGTAGGTGTAGGATTTTGAGTTGAGCATCACATGGAAATTTTTCCTTAGTATTTCCTCGACCCCCTTTAACAAAGACGGTGTTTTCTATGACTCAAGAAAGAGAAAATGAAACTACGAAAACAAAAGTCTTCACGCTTCATGTTCCTCAAATGAATACCAAGTCTTCAAGGTCACACCAATTTCTTCACTTTCAAAGTCTTGAGAAAGTCTTCGAATATCAAAGTCTTGATTGAAGAACTTCATTTTTAGGGGTCGACTTTCTCTGTAAATATCAAACTCCTCATAGACTTATAGACCTGTGTACACTCATAAACACATTAGTTTCTTAACCTATAAGTCTTCAATACACCAAAATCACTAAGGGTCACTAGATGCACTTACAGATGTGCTAGATTTGCCATGCCACATCCACACAAAGAAAGATGAGGAGGGTAAAAATCATTTACCCGAAGCATACCACTCGGCAGTGCCGGCTCCTGATCCAGCAGTTCCGGGATAAACAGCCCAAAGACAAGGAAAAAGAGTCCGACAAGGTTGAAGACAAGGAGGAGAGGGATGATGGTTACCCTCACGTCAATTCCACTCTGATGATTTTTGCTGATGTTGAGTGTAAGAGTCGATTGAAAGTGATCAACAGAGAAGTGAATATGGTCGCTCCGGCGATGCCCAGTTATTTGAAATGGTCCCAAACTGCCATCACATTCGACCAGTCCGATCACCTAACACACATAGCCACCCCTGGGAGGCAATGTTTGGTGGTCGACCCAGTTGTCGAAGGCACTCGACTCACTAAAGTTCTGATGGATGGTGGCAGTGGCCTGAACATTCTGTATGCAGAAACATTGAAAGGGATGGGCATTCCGATGTCCAGACTCAGTGAAAGCAGTATGAGTTTCCATGGAGTCATTCCGGGCCAAAAGGCTGAATCACTCGGCCAGATTTCTCTTGACGTGGTTTTCGGTGATCACAAGAATTACCGCAAAGAGAAGTTGATATTTGAAGTGGTGGATTTCCAGAGTGCTTATCACGCCATTCTGGGCAGGCCGGCTTACGCACATTTTATGGCTCGACCATGTTATGTGTACCTCCAATTGAAAATGCCTGGTCCCAAGGGAGTGTCACCATTACTGGCAATCGAAAGAAGGCAGAAGAGTGCTTCCAGAAGGGCTCAAAAATCGCTGATGCGCAGATGGCAGTGGTGGAATTGCAGGAGTATCAGAAAAATGCAGATCCAAGTGATTTGCTACGAGCTAAGAAGCCTGCAATGGATTTAGCATTGCAGTCGTCCGGTGAAACGAAACCGATTCATATCCACCCGACTGATCCCAATGCTGCTCCGACCAACATTTCAACAACTCTCGACTCCAAATAGGAAGAAGCGCTCATCCAGTTCCTCCGTGAGAACTGGGACATCTTTGCATGGAAACCTTCTGACATGCCGGGTGTTCCCAGGGGACTGGCTGAGCATCATTTGCGAGTCGACCCAAAGATAAAACCGGTCAAGGAACATCTTTGACGGTCCGCCATACAGAAGAGAAAAGCAATCGGCGAAGAAGTGGCTCGGCTCCTGGCAGCTGAGTTTATCCGAGAGATTTACCATTCCAAGTGGTTAGCTAACGTTGTCGTGGTCCCTAAGAAGGACAAGTCACTCCGCATATGCATCGACTTCAAGCATATCAATCGGGCATGCCCGAAGGATCACTTTCCTCTCCCTCGCATTGATCAGATAGTCGATTCGACTGCGGGATGTGAGCGTCATTCTTTTGGACGCTTATTCCGGGTATCATCAGGTCCGTCTGTTTGGACCCAATGAAATCAAAACAGCTTTCATCACCCCATTCGGGTGCTTCTGTTATGTCACTATGCCATTCGGCTTGAAGAACGCTGGAGCCACATTCATGCGAATGATTCAGAAGTGTTTACTCACTCAAATCAGTCGGAATGTGGAAGCGTACATGGATGACATTGTGGTCAAGTCAGCATGAGGTTCCGACCTACTGACTGACCTTGCTGAAACCTTTGCCAACCTCAGAAGGTACGATATCAAGCTTAACCCATCAAAGTGCACGTTCGGAGTTCCATGAGGAAAGTTGCTCGGTTTTCTCATTTCTGAACGAGGGATCGATGCTAACCCCGAGAAAGTTGGTGCCATACTTCGAATGAAACGCCTAGTGCGTGTGCATGATGTTCAGAAGCTTACTGGTTGTTTGGCCGCCCTAAGTCGATTCATTTCCAGACTCGGTGAGAAGGTGCTACCTCTGTACCGACTGATGCAGCGTTTGCAGAGCTCAAAGTCCTGCTTTCCACCCAGCCGGTGCTTGCTGCCCCAATCAGCAAAGAGCCTTTACTACTTTACATTGCAGCCATTGGACAAGTCGTCAGTACAGTACTTACGGTCGAGCGAGAAGAAGAGCGAAAGGCCTATAAAGTTCAGCTCCCAGTTTATTATGTTTCTGAAGTTCTGACTCCGTCGAAACAGAGATATCCGCACTATCAGAAGCTTGTTTATGGGATTTATATGACCACGAAGAAGGTTGCACACTATTTCTCTGACCACTCCGTTACAGTCGTCAGCGACGCTCCATTATCAGAGATTCTGCACAACAGAGATGCAACTGGTCGAGTGGCAAAATGGGCGATTGAACTCCTTCCCTTAGATATTCAGTTTGAGGCAAATAAAGCTATCAAGTCCCAAGCAATAGCTGATTTCCTTGCCGAGTGGATCGAACAGCAACTGCCGACTCAAGTTCACTCGGAGCACTGGACCATGTTCTTTGACGGTTCCAAGATGCTGAATGGTTCGGGTGCCGGGGTGGTATTAGTATCCCCCCGAGGAGACAAGCTCAGATATGTACTCCAGATTCACTTTGATTCCTCCAATAACGAAGCAGAATATGAAGCACTCTTATATGGGTTGCGCATGGCCATTTCACTCGGCGTCCGTCGCCTCATGGTCTATGGCGACTCAGATTTGGTGGTCAATCAAGTGATGAAAGAGTTGGATGTCAGAAGCCCAGCCATGACTGGCTACTGCAATGCGGTGAGAAAGTTGGAAAAGAAGTTCGAGGGGTTAGAGCTCCATCATATACCCCGACTGAAAAATCAAGCAGCCAATGATTTGGCGAAGATAGGTTCCAAGAGAGAAGCCATTCCCAGTAATGTGTTTCTGGAGCACATTCACACACCATCAGTTCAAGAAGATCCTTTTACAGAAGAGCCCCCGCAGCCTAAGAGCGCCATAGATCCGACTAAAGTCAAGGTCCCAGTCGTGGTCGACCTAATCATGGAAGTTCTGGTTATCACTCCCGACTGGACAATACCTTACGTCGGGTACATCCTTAGGAAGGAACTCCCAGAGGATGAAGAAGAGGCTCGATAGATCATCCGTCGATCCAAGGCCTTTACAGTGATAAAGGGACAATTGTTCAGAGAAAGTGTGACTGGGGTCAGTCAGAAATGCATAACACCAGAAGAAGGTCGAATGATCCTCAACGACATCCACTCGGGGACCTGTGGTCACCATACGTCCTCTCGGGAAGTTTTGGCTAAAGCATACCGAGCCGGATTTTATTGGCCCCGAGCAAATGAAATGGCGAAAGATATAGTCAACAGATGTGAAGATTGCCAGTTCTACTCTGATATGTCTCACAAGCTCGCTAACCACGAAGACCATTCCACTCGTCTGGCCCTTTGCTGTTTGGGGATTGGACATGGTCGGGCCGCTGAGGACTGGTAGGAGCGGATTTACTCATGTGCTTGTAGCAGTCGACAAGTTTACCAAATGGATCGAAGCCAAGCCTATCAAGAATCTTGATGCCAGCACTGCTGTCAGCTTCATCAGAGAATTGACATTCAAATATGGAGTTCCGCACATCATCATCATTGACAATGGATCGAACTTCGATTCTGACGAGTTTAGAGCGTTCTGCACTTCTCAAGGCACATGAGTCGACTATGCTTTAGTCGCTCACCCACAGTCGAATGGTCAAGCAGAAAGGGCGAATGGTCTAATCCTCAAAGGGCTGAAACCACGACTGATGCGTGATCTCAAACACGCAGCAGGCGCCTGGGTCGATGAGCTTCCATCAGTTCTTTGGGGTTTGAGGACAACTCCCAACCGATCGACCGGATGAACACCTTTCTTTTTGGTCTATGGAGCCGAAGCTGTTCTGCCAAGTGACCTGCTCCACAACGCACCCCAAGTCGAACTCTTCTCTGAAGAAGAAGCAGAGCAGGCCCAGCAAGATTCAGTTGATCTCTTAGAAGAGGAAAGAGAGATGGCATTGATCCGGTCGACCATCTATCAGCAAGATTTGCGTCGATTCCACGCCAGAAACGTGAAGGGTCGAGCTTTTCAAGAGGGAGACTTGGTTCTTCGAGTGGATCAACAGAAGCCACACAAGCTTGCCCCTTCTTGGGAAGGTCCCTTCATTATCACCTGAGTTCTCCACAATGGAGCGTACCATCTTTACAATGTCGAACATCAGAAAGACGAGCCACGAGCTTGGAATGCGGAGCTGCACGGCCCCTTTTATACTTAAGTACTCACTCGGTTGAGATGTAATAAGAAGCACCTTTGTAGTTTATTTATCAAAGATAAGAGCTTTATAATCTTCCTAAACGATTGTTGTCGCTTTTGTTTCCGTTTGAAATCCCCCAGTGGGTGACTTCGCTGCGAATCCGTTTCGCCCAAGTCTGAAAAATCCTACCGAGTGATGAGCAAGCCTCTCACTCGGGGGCTTAGCTGCGAATCCGTTTCGCCTAAGTATGAAAAATCCTACCGAGTGGAGAGCAACCCTCCCACTCTGGGGCTTAGCTGCGGTCAAGTACTCGCCTAAGTATGAAAAATCCTACCGAGTGGAGAGCAACCCTCCCACTCGGGGGCTTAGCTGCGGTCAAGTACTCGCCTAAGTATGAAAAATCCTACCGAGTGGAGAGCAACCCTCCCACTCGGGGGCTTAGCTGCCGTCAAGTACTCGCCTAAGTATGAAAAATCCTACCGAGTGGAGAGCAACGCTCCCACTCGGGGGCTTAGCTGGATCAAGTACTCGCCTAAGTATGAAAAATCCCACCGAGTGGAGAGCAACCCTCCCACTGGGGGCTTAGCCAGCCAAGTACCCGCCTAAGTATGAAAATCCCACCGAGTGGAGGGCAACCTCCCACTCGGGGGCTTAACTTGATCAAGTACTCGCCTAAGTATGAAAAATCCTACTGAGCGGAGAGAAACCCTCCCACTCGGAGGCTTAGCTGGAGTCAAGTACTCGCCTAAGTATGAAAAATCCTACCGAGTGGAGAGCAACCCTCCCACTCGGGGGCTTAGCTGCGGTCAAGTACTCGCCTAAGTATGAAAAATCCTACCGAGTGGAGAGCAACCGTCCCACTCGGGGGCTTAGCTGCAGTCAAGTACTCGCCTAAGTATGAAAAATCCTACCGAGTGGAGAGCAACCCTCCCACTCGGGGGCTTAGCTGCAGCCAAGTACTTGCCTAAGTATGAAAAATCCTATCGAGTAGAGAGCGACCCTCCCACTCGGGGGCTTAGCTGCAGCCAAGTACTCGCCTAAGTATGAAAAATCCTACCGAGTGGAGAGCAACCCTCCCACTCGGGGGCTTAGCTGCAGTCAAGTACTCGCCTAAGTATGAAAAATCCTACCGAGTGGAGAGCAACCCTCCCACTCAGGGGCTTAGCTGCAGTCAAGTACTCACCTAAGTATGAAAAATCCTACCGAGTCGAGAGCAACCCTCCCACTCGGAGGCTTAGCCGCAATCCAGAACTTGCCTAAGTATAGAAGCCATCCCTATCCGCAAGGGCGACGAGATGCAGGTCGACTGCAACCTTCTCCTTGGAGCTACGCCACAAGTACAACGTTCGCTCCATCCCTATCCACAAGGACGACGAGGTGCAGGTCGACTGCAACCTTCTCCTCGGAGCTACGCCACAAGTACAACGTTTGCTCCGTCCCTATCCGCAAGGGCGACGAGGTGCAGGTCGACTGCAACCTTCTCCTCGGAGCTACGCCACAAGTACAACGTTCGCTCCATCCCTATCCGCAAGGACGACGAGGTGTAGGTCGACTGCAACCTTCTCCTTCGGAGCTACGCTATAAGTACAACGTTCGCTCCATCCCTACCTGCAAGGACGATGAAGCGCAGGACGATTGAAATCTCAAACACAAAGATTATTCCGAGTGAAGAAAATTCCACTCGAAGGTAAACGCAAGCATATTCAGAAATAAACCAAGTTCGGATAAATTCCTAAGGTTTCGGACGACGGTTCAAAGTATTCGAGCATCAAGCCTGAAGCAGTTTAACGGTTACACAACCACTCAGCATCCCGAGGCAAATAAAGGTGAAGCTTAATGTTTTTTCGATCACGCACCAGGAGAAGGACTGGCTGGGTCGCAGAAACTGTCAAGGTCAATGTTGTCTGCAATGCGAGTGGCGGCGGCAAGAAAAGTGTCCATGAAGGACTGGAAAGTATGCTTCTCCGTGTTTGCAACTTTAATCTTTGCCAGCTTGTCTTCTTTGGCATCCTTGCAGTGCACTCGGACCAGAGACAGAGCAACGTCAGCACCACAGCGAGCAGAGGACTTCTTCCATTCTTGCACACGCTCGGGGATTTGATTCAGTCGAGCCATCAGAGACTCGAGATCTTGAGACAATTCCTCCTGAGGCTAGAGTTATGCATCAATCCGGGTCATTGCAGCCTTTAGGCGAGATAGATAGGCAATTGCGCCATCCATGCGAGACTCCAACCGCAGCACGTTCATTGCAACTTCATCTTTGGCTGGACAGTTAATGGGGTCAAGACCCGTCTCGACCCGCCCAGTTTCCGCTTCAAAGTCTTGGTAAAATTCTGCACAGTCGAGTGAATTATGAGTCGACAGCGCAATTAACATTATCAGTCGACAAAAAGAAGACGGATTAATCGATACCTTCAAGTTTTAGGACCAGTTTCGCAGCAAGTTGGCTCAGATAAGACTCTAACTCACCGTTCTTGATCTTGAGGCCCCCAAGTTCGCCAGTCAGTTTCTCCTTGTCCTTCTTCAGTCTCTCGACCTCTTGGTTGGTGTCAAAAATAGCAGTCTTCAATTTGGAATTTTCCTCTTCTAACTTGCCGACTGAAGCAAGCTTCTTGCAGCAAGCTTTGTCTTCTCGCGCGCCTCCTTCTGAGCTGCAGCTAGGTCCAGATCCTTCTGCTCCAAAGCCTGCTTCATTTTCTCTAAAGAAATAACATTCTTCAGACGGGCTTGGAGTTGGCGGTTTTCACTACATACATCTGCCGAGTGGAGTCACTCGGTTCAAAAAATGGAAAGGAAAAGTGCGTGATGGGATAAACATTCGGCGATTGATTACCTCCCATGGCAGCAACTTCATCACGAGCACTCTGAAGATTCTTCTTGGCCAATTCCAGATCAAGGTTTAGGCTGATTTGCTGCTTGTTCATTGCAGAGAGCTAAGCCCCAAGATCATAAGATTTCTACAGTCACAAACCATATCAGTCGACAGATATAAAAAGACATCACAATGCTAGTTACTCTAAGACTACCACCAAATCAAACATTCAGCGGCAATCTCGGGGACTACACCCAGTGGGTGCACTTAGCGTGCCCCCACTGATTCTGCAAAAAAAGAAAAAAAGAGGTTCTCAGACCACAGTCGACTGCCCGCAGTCACCTATGGTCTCGGGGACTACACCCAGTGGGTGCACTCAGCATGCCCCCACTGGTTTCGATTCCACTCGGCATGGTCTGCCCAGTTCGAGTGGCAAAAAAGAGGTTCTCAGACCACAGTAGACTGCCCGCGGTCACCTATGGTCTCGGGGACTACACCCAGTGGGTGCACTCAGCGTGCCCCCACTGGTTTCGATTCCACTCGGCATGGTCTGCCCAGTTCGAGTGGCAAAAAAACAAACGGGGAAAGAGGTTCCCATTCCTAGACCACAGTCGACTGCCCGCAGTCACCTATGGTCTCAGGGACTACACCCAGTGGGTGTACTCAGCGTGCCCCCACTGGTTTCGATTCCACTCGGCGTGAGGTTCAGTTCGAATCAACACAAAGAGACATACAACATTAAAAAAGCCACACCCCAGTGGAAATACGGTCGATCGGAAAGTCGACTAACCTGGACATTGGCTTGTAGAGCATCTCCGGCGTTGAAGGCTACCTGACTAGCCTCATGCACCATTTTCATCTGTCCCATCACAAGATTCAATTGAAGAAGAACTTCTTTGGCAGCAGCTGGTGGATCGTATGGAGTTTGATATGTAACGAAAAGTGACAGAGACAGAGCAATCGACCCCGAGGGGCAGTGAGTCGACAGCGGAATGGCGAAGGTGACGTTGGTTCGAGCCGGATCTGTCGTGCGCTCGACCACCGATCCAGGCGTCACAGTCGACTGAGGAACCTGGACCTCAGGCGCCTTCCCGCCCAGCTCCTCGCCTTCCTCCTCCTCCTCTCGCGGCACCTCTTCGCTGCCGTCCGAAGCACAACAGATCTGCAAAGAATAGAGAAAACCATGAAGATAATCGATGAATCGCTCACCAACCGCATTTAATTCGAATCGACTGGCCATCGGCTTTGGAGGTGACGGCGTCGTCAGCTTCCTTGTCAGCTGGAGTCTTGTCAATGTCCATGTCGATCGCAGCTGAGGTCGGGCTACACAAATCCATCATCCATTCGGTCAGAACAAAAAGGCCGGTCGGAACAGAAAGAATTTGATCACAACAAAAGATACGACAAAGGCGTTTACCCAGAAGCAACGGGAACGTCGATCTTAATCTTAGGCAAGGTCTTCCGAGCCTTTGATGGGTTAGCTTCGGGCTGCTTGGTGACCTTCTCAGTCAGATCTGGACTCGGAGACCGAGTGCGCTTGTGAGATGGAGCGCTCGACGCCATGGCCTTGCCGCGCCAGTTCGCGGGGTCGTGCTTCTGCTTGGATCGATGTTCGGTACGAGGCAGCGAGTTGGCTACCTCCTCGTCTTCTGACTCGTCGCTCTCATCTTCATCGTCATCAGCTGGAGACTCCCACTCGCCGCTCTCCTCAGCACTGTCCTCGCCTTCTTGGTCTTGCTCCAGAGCTTGTTCACCATTGGGCATCGAATACATCTCCGTGTAGATCTGCAAAGCAAGAGACCAATCCTAAGTCAGTCGGAACCACAACCAGTTGGAAAATACGTTCAAAAACTCAGTCGTGATGACCAGACCTTATCTGGCGGGTTGCCTTCACTGAAAGGGTCGACTCTTCTAGCGCCCCTGGGGTTGTCCTTGTTCCCGGTGATACCCATCAACCACTCGGCTATGGTTTTGGCCTCCACCTCCTTCGGATGAACCCGAGCAGTGTCACCAGCCCCAGAGTACATCCACATGGGATGGTCACGAGCTTGGAGAGGCTGGATCCGCCGACTGAGAAACACCTCGACCAGATTCATACCAGTGACACCCTGGTTGATCAGTTGTACCACTCTCTCAACTAGCATGCTTGTCTGCCTTCTCCGCATCAGTCACTTTCAAGGAAGATGGAGTTTGAACTCGGTCAAAAGAGAAAGGAGGAAGTCCAGTCGACTGGCTTGGGGTGGCGAGGTCCTGGCAGTAGAACCAGTCGATTGCCAAATTTCATCGACTCAGGAAGAGTCATCGGAGGGAAAGAGCTCCTTTTCCTCTTCTGAATGCCCAGGCCCCCACACATCTGAATGACATGGGTTTTCTCATCTTTCGAGTTTGCTTTCTTCACAGTTTGGGATCGGATGGTAAAGATGTGTTTGAAAAGACCCCAGTGCGGTCGGCACCCCAGGAAATTCTCACACATGGAGACGAACGCAGCAAGATATGTGTTAGTATTGGGAGTGAAATGGTGGAGTTGGGCCCCAAAGAAATTTAGGAATCCGCGAAAGAAGAGATGCGGGGGAAGCGAAAAACCATGGTCGACGTGGGTGGCGAGTAGGACACACTCACCCGACTGCGGCTGTGGCTCCGTTTCTCCCCTCGGCAGGCGCGTGGACTTATGGACGATCAGCCCCAGCTCGGCCATATCATCCAAGTCCTCCTGTCGGAGTGAGGATCGGATCCAATCTCCATGGATCCAACCCGACGGCAACCCCGAGTGCGACGAAGACCCCCGATTCACCTTATTGCCCTTCCCCGCCCCTGTCGCTTTCTTCGCACGCTCCAGCGCCGCTATTTTGTCCTTCCCCATAGCGGCGGAGCAACGGCATCGAGAGTGGATGGTCTGGGTGGAGCAGAGTCGCGGGAGGAAGAAGAAGGGAATGAGCACGCACTGTGCAGACGCTTTGGTCTTGCTGCTTTTAAAGGCCTACTTCCAAGTGGCTGACGCGTGGGCCCGAGCAGTCCTATCAAATCTCTCCAACAGTGGCACACGGGATACATGGCGAAAAAGGTGGCACAGTAATCGAAAAGTCCTATTTATCTACTCCACTTACCGTGGGACGCTCCGCCTGGCGCGCTCCTACCAAAATTTCGAATCCCAGGAAATCCGGGATCCTCTGCAACCGATCACGCCAAAGATTTCGTGTCAGGGATTCTGTTCGACGAACGTGGTGGTCTAAACTAGTCGGTAATTTCTGAATCGATCAAGGCGACTGAAACGAAGCTGAAGTTCTGTCAACTGGCCTCTACTCAGAGATATAGACGGAACAATCAAGAGTAAAAGCAAGGTCAACTCCGTCCTTCTGTTTCACTCAAACCTCGATCCATTCGGGGGCTAATGATGTAGACATAAACCTAGGGTAGGGTAATATGCCTGACCTACACATCCTACCCAAGGTCCTAGTCCTAAGGACAAAGAAGTTAAAGTATCAGAAGAAGGGATCCAGCAAAGGTGTCGAGTGAAGTCCACTCGACCTACCATCCACTCGGAGGTCTCACTTTATCCAGGTCACTCGACCATCAAACCACTCGACGATAAGAAGACCTAAAGCCGTCCTGCACAGTAACGGTCGAGCATTCACTCAGATATTTAATGATCATTTACAACATTTCAATACAGGAGTTACCTGTAACGCCACCTCTTTATGTACATTGAATCTTATGTAATGGATGGGAGCTGGGGTCCTGGTGCACTCTATATAAGCCACCCCCTCCTCTGGGACAAGAGTTCGCACCCCATGTAACACACACGCGTATAATCCAGTCGACTGCCTCCGGGCACTGAGACGTAGGGCTGTTACTTCCTCCGAGAAGGGCCTGAACTCGTAAACCGGCGTGTACAACTCCTCCATAGCTAAGATCTTGCCTCTACATTCCTACCCCCTATTCTACTGCTAGACTCAGAATCGCGACAGACCGTACTCCAAGGAACGAAAGAGGCGGTCACGAGGATGGGGGGCGCGCCCCCCTAGGGCGCGCCCCCTGCCTCGTGGGCCCCCTGTCGCTCCACCGACGTACTCCTTCCTCCTATATATACCTACGTACCCCCAAACGATCATAACAGGAGCCAAAACCTAATTCCACCGCCCGCAACTTCCTCAGATCCACGAGATCCCATCTTGGGGCCTGTTCGAGTTCACGGAGGGGGCATCCACCACGGAGGGCTTCTACATCATCACCATAGCCCCTCCGATGAAGTGTGAGTAGTTTATTTCAAACCTTTGGGTCCATAGCTAGTAGCTAGATGGCTTATTCTCTCTTTTTGGATCTCAATACAATGGTCTCCCCCTCTCTCGTGGAGATCTATTCGATGTAATCTTCTTTTTGCGGTGTGTTTGTTGAGACCGATGAATTGTGGGTTTATGATCCAGCTTATCTATGAATAATATTTGATTCTTCTCTGAATTCTTTTATGTATGATTGAGTTATCTTTGCAAGTCTCTTGAATTATCCGCTTTGGTTTGGCCAACTAGATTGGTAGTTCTTGCAATGGGAGAAGTGCTTAGCTTTGGGTTCAATCTTGCGGTGTCCTTTCCCAAAGGATGTATAAGGGCAGCAAGGCACGATTGTATTGTTGCCATCGAGGATAACAAGATGGAGTATTTATCATATTGCATGAATTTATTCTTCTACATCATGTCATCTTGCTTAAGGCGTTACTCTAATACTCTAGATGCATGCTGGATAGCGGTCGATGAGTGGAGTAATAGTAGTAGATGCAGAATCGTTTCGGGGGATGTGATGCCTATATACATGATCATACCTAGATATACTCATAACTATGCTCAATTCTATCAATTGCTCAACAGTAATTTGTTCACCCACCGTAGAATACTTATGCTCTTGAGAGAAGCCACTAGTGAAACCTATGGCCCCCGGGTCTATTCTCACCATATCAATCTCCATCACTTTAATACTTGCTTTGTTTTTACTTTGCCTTTTACTTTTCACTTTGCATCTATATACCAAAAATACCAAAAATATTATTTATCATCTCTATCAGATCTCACTCTCGTAAGTGACCGTGAAGGGATTGACAACCCCTAATCGCGTTGGTTGCGAGGAGCTATCGTTTTGTGTAGGTACGAGGGACTTGTGCGTGGCCTCCTACTGGATTGATACCTTGCTTCTCAAAAACTAAGGGAAATACTTAAGCTACTTTGCTGCATCATCCTCTCCTCTTCGGGGAAATCCAACGCAGTGCTCAAGAGGTAGCAAGAAGAATTTCTGGCGCCGTTGCCGGGGAGGCTCACGCAAGACCAAGTCAAGACATACCAAGTACCCATCACAATGCCTATCTCTCGCATTACATTATTTGCCATTTGCCTCTCGTTTTCCTCTCCCCCACTTCACCCTTGCCGTTTTATTCGCCCTCTCTTTCCCAATCTCCTCCTCTCTTTCCGTTGCCTTTTCCTTGTCCGCTTGTTTGCTCGTGTGTTAGTTTTCTTGCTTGTCGTTATGGCTAGTCCTCTTTCTGCTCCTTTGTCCCCCGAGTTGGAGGTTCTTCACTTCAAACAAAAACAAGGAGAGAACTTAAAGGATGCTTGGTTTATAATGATGGAATCTTATCGTAATTGCACCCTAGAAGTAAATTTCAGAATTTTGCTTCAAGAACTTTTATGTTGGTCTTAATATGTCTCATAGACAACTTTTGGATTGCGTTGCCAAAGGCAATTTTATTGAAATTGATCCCAGTATTGCGCATGAAATTATAGAAGGTATAGTAGGAACTCTACCTCAACAAAAGGTACCTCATCATACCCAAGAGGAAACGCAAGTTTTTGAGAAAATTTGCGAAGTAACTAAAATTATACAAAAGTCTCTTGTACCTCTTAAAAGTGTTAGCGGGAATCTCCACCGTATGAATATGTTGATTACTCTTTGCAATAAGCGGTTGGACTCTTTAGATCTTAAGATTTCTGAATATGAAGGGAAGCGTAATGAACCTCCCGGATTCGAGCATAATGTCGCTAAAAGAATTAAGAATCAAGATGGCAATACCTAGAACTATCCTTGCTTTTATGCCAAGCTAGGGGCGTTAAACGATAGCGCTTGTTGGGAGGCAACCCAATTTTATTTTTAGTTTTTTGCTTTTTGTTTCTGTTTAGGAATAAATATTCCATCTAGCCTCTGTTTAGATGTGGTTTTATGTTTTAATTAGTGTTTGTGCCAAACTAGACCTATTGGATCTTCTTGGATGATAGTTATTTGATCTTGCTGTAATTTCCAGAAACTTTGCGCTCAGTGCCCGAATTATTAAAAATCACCAGAACGTGATAAAATACTGATTCCAATTGCTGCTGATCAATAAAAAAATTGTCTAGGTCTTCTAAGTTTGGTAGACTTTTTGGAGTTCCAGAAGTTTGTGTTAGTTATAGATTACTACAAGACTGTTCTGTTTTTGACAGATTCTGTTTTTCGTGTGTTGTTTGCTTATTTTGATGAATCTATGGCTAGTAAAATAGTTTATAATCCATAGAGAAGTTGGAATACAGTAGGTTTAACAGCAATATAAATAAAGAATGAGTTCATTACAGCACCTTAAAGTAGTATTTTGTTTTCTTTCTCTAACGGAGCTCACGAGATTTCTATTGAGTTTTGTGTTGTGAAGTTTTCAAGTTTTGGGTAAATTCTTTTGATGGATTATGGAACAAGGAGTGGCAAGAGCCTAAGCTTGGGGATGCCCATGGCACCCTAAGATAATCCAAGTACACCAAAAATTCAAATCTTGGGGATGCCGGAAGGCATCCCCTCTTTAAATCTACTTCCATCGGTAATTTACTTGGAGCTATATTTTTATTCACCAACATGATATGTGTTTTGCTTGGAGCGTCTTGTATTATTTGCGTCTTTTCTTGTTAGTTTACCACAATCATCCTTGCTGTACACACCTTCTGAGAGAGCCATATATAAATTAGAATTTGCTAGAATACTCTATGTGCTTCACTTATATCTTTTGAGCTTGATAGTTTTGCTCATAGTGCTTCACTTATATCTTTTGAGCGTGATAATTTTGGCTCTAGTGCTTCACTTAGATCTTTTAGAGCACGGCGGTGGATTTTTTTAAAGAAACTATTGATCTCTCATGCTTCACTTAGATTATTTTGAGAGTCGTTAATAGCATGGTAATTTGCTTAATGTTAATATACTTGGTATTCAAGATATGTGAAACTTTCTTTTGAGTGCGTTGAATACTAAGAAAAGTTTGATGCTTGATAATTGTTTTGATATATGGAGGTGATAATATCAAAGTCGTGCTAGTTGAGTAGTTGTGAATTTGAGAAATGCTTGTGTTGAAGTTTGCAAGTCCCGTAGCATGCACGTATGGTTAAAGTTGTGTAACAAATTTGAAACATGAAGTGTACCTGGCTTGTGCATCCTTATGAGTGGCGGTCGGGGACGAGCGATGGTCTTTTCCTACCAATCTATCCCCCTAGGAGCATTCGCGTAGTACTTGATTTTTGATGACTTCTAAATTTTTTGCAATAAGTATATGAGTTCTTTTGACTAATGTTGAGTCCATGGATTATACGCACTTTTACCTTTACGCCTTTGCTAGCCTCTTCGGTACCGTGCATTGCCCTTTCTCACCTTGAGAGTTGGTGCAAACTTCGCCGGTGCATCCAAACCCCGTGATATGATACACTCTATCACACATAAATCTCCTTATATCTTCCTCAAAACAGCCACCATACCTACCTATTATGGCATTTCCATAGCCATTCCGAGATATATTGCCATGCAAATTTCCACCGTTCCGTTCATCATCATCATGACATACTTTACTTTTGTCATATTGCCATTGCATGATCATGTAGTTGACATCGTATTTGTGGCAAAGCCACCATGCATTGTTTTTCATACATGCCACTCTTGATTCATTGCACCATCCCGGTACACCGCCGGAGGCATTCATATAGAGTCATATCTTGTCCTAGTATCGAGTTGTAATCCTTGTGTTGTAATCAATAGAAGTGTGATGACCATCATTATTAGATCATTGCCCAATAAAAAAAGAGAAAGGCCAAAAAGAAAAAAAAGAAAGGCCCAAAAAAAGAAATAAAAAGGGCAATGTTACTATCTCTTTTTCCACACTTGTGCTTCAAAGTAGCACCTTGTTCTTCATGTAGTGAGTCTCATATATTGTGCTTCAAAGTAGCACCCACCATGTTTTTCATATAGTGAGTCTCATAAGTTGTTTTTTATATACTAGTTGGAATTTTTTCATTATAGAACTTGGCTTGTATATTCCTACGATGGGCTTCCTCAAATGCCCTAGGTCTTCATGAGCAAGCAAGTTGGATGCACACCCACTAGTTTTATTTTGTTGAGCATTCATAGCTCTAGTGCATCTGTTGCATGGCAATCCCTACTCCTCATGTTGACATCAATTGATGGGCATCTCCATAGCCCGTTGATTTTCCTCGTCAATGTGAGACTTTCTCCTTTTTTGTATTCTCCACACAATCCCCATCATCATATTCTATCCACCCATAGTGCTATATCCATGGCTCACGCTCATGTATTGCGTGAAGGTTGAAAAAGTTTGAGATTATTTAAGTATGAAACAATTGCTTGGCTTGTCATCGGGGGTATAGAAGTTGGGAACATCTTTGTGTGACGAAAATGAAGCATAGCCTAACTATATGATTTTGCAGGGATGAACTTTCTTTTGCCATGCTATTTTGAGAAGACATGATTACTTTGATTAGTATGCTTGAAGTATTATTATTTTTATGTCAATATGAACTTTTGTCTTGAATCTTTCGGATCTGAATATTCATAGCACAATTAAGAAGTTTTACATGAAATTATGCCAAAGTATCACTCCGCATCAAAAATTCTCTTTTTATCATTTACAAACTAGATGACGAGCAGGAATTAAGCTTGGGGATGCCTGATACGTCTCCAATGTATCTATAATTTTTGATTGCTCCATGCTACTTTATCTACTGTTTTGGACTATATTGGGCCTTATTTTCCACTTTTATATTATTTTTGGGACTAACCTATTAACCGGAGGCCCAACCCAGAATTGTTGTTTTTTGCCTATTTCAGTGTTTCGAAGAAACAGAATATCAAACGAAGTCCAAACGGAATGAAACCTTCGGAAACATGATTTTCTCACCGAATGTGATCCAGGGGATTTGGACCCTACTCCAAGGAACGAAAGAGGCAGTCACGAGGGTGGGGGGCGCGCCTAGGGCGCCGCCTCGTGGGGGCCCCTTGTCGCCCACACGCATTTACTCCTTCCTCCTATATATACCTACGCACTTCAAACGATCATAACAGGAGCCAAAAACCTAATTCCACCGCCGCAACTTCCTGTATCCACGAGATCCCATCTTGGGGCCTGTTCCGGAGCTCCGCCGGAGGGGGCATCCACCATGGAGGGCTTCTACATCATCACCATAGCCCCTCCGATGAAGTGTGAATAGTTTACTTCAGACCTTCGGGTCCATAGCTAGTAGCTAGATGGCTTCTTCTCTCTTTTTGGATCTCAATACAATGTTCTCCCCCTCTCTCATGGAGATCTATTCGATGTAATCTTTTTGCGGTGTGTTTGTTGAGACCGATGAATTGTGGGTTTATGATCCAGCTTATGTATGAATAATATTTGATTCTTCTCTGAATTCTTTCATGTATGATTGAGTTATCTTTGCAAGTCTCTTTGAATTATCCGTTTGGTTTGGCCAACTAGATTGGTAGTTCTTGCAATGGGAGAAGTGCTTAGCTTTGGGTTCAATCTCGCGGTGTCCTTTCCCAGTGACAGAAGGGGCAGCAAGGCACGTATTGTATTGTTGCCATCGAGGATAAGAAGATGGGGTATTTATCATATTGCATGAATTTATCTCTCTACATCATGTCATCTTGCTTAAGGCGTTACTCTGTTTTTAACTTAATACTCTAGATGCATGCTGGACAACGGTCGATGAATGGAGTAATAGTAGTAGATGCAGAATCGTTTCGGTCTACTTGTCTCGGACGTGATGCCTATATACATGATCATACCTAGATATACTCATAACTATGCTCAATTCTATCAATTGCTCAACAGTAATTTGTTCACCCACCGTAGAATACTTATGCTCTTGAGAGAAGCCACTAGTGAAACCTATGGCCCCGGTCTATTCTCATCATATCAATCTCCATCACTTTAATACTTGCTTTGTTTTTACTTTGCCTTTTACTTTTCACTTTGCATCTATATACCAAAAATACCAAAAATATTATTTATCATCTCTATCAGATCTCACTCTCGTAAGTGACCGTGAAGGGATTGACAACCCCTAATCGCGTTGGTTGCGAGGAGCTATCGTTTGTGCAGGTACGAGGGACTTGTGCGTGGCCTCCTACTGGATTGATACCTTGCTTCTCAAAAACTGAGGGAAATACTTACGCTACTTTGCTGCATCATCCTCTCCTCTTCGGGGAAATCCAACGCAATGCTTAAGAGGTAGGAGTACCCTAAAAACATCGACAACAAAGATAGATCGAGAGTTCCGCCACTGCAAGCCTCTGTAGCCACCAAAAACCTCTCGGGAGCCCGTTCCGGCACCCTGCCGGAGGGGGAACCCATCACCGGTGGCCATGTTCATCATCCCAGCGCTCTCCATGACGAGGAGGGAGTAGTTCACCCTCGGGGCTGAGGGTATTTACCAGTAGCTATGTGATTGATCTCTCTCTCGTGTTCTCTCTATGGCACGATCTTGATGTATCGCGAGCTTTGCTATTATAGTTGGATCTTATGATGTTTCTCCCCCTCTACTCTCTTATGATGAATTGAGTTTTCCTCTTGAAGTTATCCTATCGGATTGAGTCTTTAATGATTCGAGAACACTTGATGTATGTCTTGCCGTGTTTATCTGTGGTGACAATGGGATATTATGTGCCACTTGATGTATGTTTTGGTGATCAACTTGCGGGTTCCGCCCATGAACCTATGCATAGGGGTTGGCACACGTTTTCATCTTGACTCTCCGGTAGAAACTTTGGGGCACTCTTTGAAGTACTTTGTGTTGGTTTAATAGATGAATCTGAGATTGTGTGATGCATATCGTATAATCATGCCCACAGATACTTGAGGTGACAATGGAGTATCTAGGTGACATTAGGGTTTTGGTTGATTTGTGTCTTAAGGTGTTATTCTAGTACGAACTCTTTAATAGATCGATCCGAAAGAATAACTTTGAGGTGGTTTCAGTACCCTACCATAATATCTTCGCTTGTTCTCCGCTATTAGTGGCTTTGGAGTGACTCTTTGTTGCATGTTGAGGGATTGTTATATGATCTATCTATGTTATTATTGTTGAGAGAACTTGCACTAGTGAAAGTATGAACCCTAGGCCTTGTTTCCTATCATTGCAATACCGTTTACGCTCACTTTTACCACTTGTTACCTTGCTGTTTTTATATTTTCAGATTACAAAAACCTTTATCTACCATCCATATTTCACTTGTATCACCATCTCTTCGCCGAACTAGTGCACCTATACAATTTACCATTGTATTGGGTGTGTTGGGGACACAAGAGACTCTTTTGTTATTTGGTTGCAGGGTTGTTTGAGAGAGACCATCTTCATCCTACGCCTCCCACGGATTGATAAACCTTAGGTCATCCACTTGAGGGAAATTTGCTACTGTCCTACAAACCTGTGCACTTGCAGGCCCAACAACGTCTACAAGAAGAAGGTTGCGTAGTAGACATCAAGTTCTCCTCGATCTTCTTGGAGATCTATTCGATGTAACTCTTTTTGCTGTGTGTTTGTCGAGATCCGATGAATTGTGAGTTTATGATCAAGTTTATCTATGAGAAATATTTGAATCTCCTCTGAATTCTTTTATGTGTGATTAAGTTATCTTTGCAAGTCTCTTCGAATTATCAGTTTGGTATGGCCTACTAGATTGATCTTTCTTGCAATGCGAGAAGTGCTTAGCTTTGGGTTCAATCTTGCGGTGTCTTTTCCCAAAGGATGAGGGGCAGCAAGGCACGATTGTATTGTTGCCATCGAGGATAAAAGATGGGGTTTATATCATATTGCATGAGTTTATCCCTCTACATCATGCCATCTTTCTTAATGCGTTACTCTGTTCTTATGAACTTAATACTCTAGATGCATGCTGGATAGCGGTCGATGTGTGGAGTAATAGTAGTAGATGCAGTCCGGAGTCGATCTACTTGTCACGGACGTGATGCCTATATACATGATCATGCCTAGATAATCTCATAACTATTCGCTTTTCTATCAATTGCTCGACAGTAATTTGTTCACCCACCGTAATACTTATGCTATCTCAAGAGAAGCCACTAGTGAAACCTACGGCCCCCGGATCTATAATTTATCATATAAGATTTTGCTCTACTTTTATTTGCATCTTTTACTTTTCCAATCTATATCATAAAAATACCAAAAATATTTATCTTATCATATTATCTCTATCAGATCTCACTTCCGCGTGAAGGGATTGACAACCCCTTTATTGCGTTGGTTGTGGGGACTTGTTTGTTTGTGTAGGTGCGTGGGACTTTTGAGGAGCCTCCTACTGGATTGATACCTTGGTTCTCAAAAACTGAGGGAAATACTTACGCTACTGTGCTGCATCACCCTTTTCTCTTCAAGGAAAACCAACACAAGCTCAAGACGTAGCATCTCTCTCAGACAACCCTGCAACCAAATTCACACCCAATACAATGGCAAATTGTATAGGTGCACTAGTTCGGCAAAGAGATGGTAATAAAAGTGTAGTATGGATAGTAGATATTGATTTTGTAATAGGAACAATAAAAAATAGCAAGGTAGCAAGTAACAAAAGTGAGCACAAACGGTATTGCAATGCTTGAAAATGAAGGTCTAGGGTCCATATTTTTGCTAGTGCAATCTCTCAATAATGCTAATATAATTGGATCATATAACCATCCCTCAACGTGCAACGAAGAATCACTCCAAAGTTCCTATCTAGCGGAGAATATAAGAAGAAATCGTTTGTAGGGTACGAAACCACCTTGAAGCTATTCTTTCCGATCGATCTATCCAAGAGTTCGTAGTAAAATAACACCAAAAAAATTCAGATTCATAATACTCAATCTAACACAAAAAACCTCAAAGAGTACCCCAAGATTTCTACCAGCGAAACAAAAGACGAGAACGTGCATCAAGAACTATGCATAGATTACCCCAATGTCACCACGGGAATCCACGAGTTTGGCCAAAACACATATCAAGTGAGTCAATATGATACCCCATTGTCACCACGAGTATTCATATGCAAGACATATATCAAGTGCTCTCAAATCCTTAAAAGTATTCAATCTGATAACAACGAAATATCAAAGGGAAAAACTCAATTCATCACAACAAGATAGAGAGGGGAAAACACCATATGATCCAACTACATTAACAAAGCCTGCGATACATCAAGATCATGCCATCTCAAGAACATGAGAGAGAGAGATTTAACACATAGCTACTGGTACAAACCCTCATCCTCGAGGGTGGACTACTCCCTCCTCATTGCGGTAGCCGCCAGGATGATGAAGATGGCCACTGATGATGATCTCTCCCTCCAGCGGAGTGTCGGAATGGGATCTAGATTGGTTTTCTGTGGCTACAGAGCCTTGCATCGATGGAACTTCTGATCTAGGTATACCCCGAGGGTTTTTGGAATATTTGGGAATTTATAGGGTGAAGAAGGGGTGCTGGAGGCCATCGAGGTGGGCACAACCCATAAAATTTCTCCGTGAAGTTTCAACTTATTTGGAGTTGTGCAGAATAGGTAGCCTGACGTAGCTTTTTCAGGTCCAGAATTCCAGCTGCCGGTATTCTCCCTCTTTGTGTGAACCTTGCATATTATGAGAGAAAAGGCATTAGAATTACTCCAAAAAGCATTATTATGCATAAAACATTATAAATAACAGTAGGTAAATATGATGCAAAATAGACGTATCAAACACGAATCAAACCAACATGACGAAAGTGACTAGATGAAATTCCCGTGCGCCCTCAAGAATGCTTTGCCTATTATAAGAGACCGTTTTGGCCTGTCCTTTGCCACAAAAGGATTGGGTTTCCTTGCTGGACTTTATTTACCATTACCGTTACTTGTCCGTTACAAATTATCTTGCTATCAAACTACCTGTTACCAACAATTTTATTGCTTGCAGATATTACCTTGCTGAAAACCGCTTGCCATTTCCTTCTGCTCCTCGTTGGGTTTGACACTCTTACTTACCAAAAGGACTACGATTGATCCCCTATACTTATGGGTCATCACCTTCCGGAACTCGTGCTCGTTGGACTCTTCATCATCCTCCTCATCACTCCCTTCATCTTCTTCTTTCTTCTCTCTACCCCTGGTGGGCTTTTCTTTTGGCCGGTGTTGCCGCGGCGTCCACCTCGACCACTGTGGACCTTCTTGTCAGAAACACCCATACCTTCCTGACCCTTCTCCTTGTCCCGCTTCTCGTACTCTACTTTCTATTTCTCAACCAGCTACTCAACTAGGCGGCACTCTTGGAGGTCGTGGCCCTTGGTATGGTGAATTTTGCAGTATGGCATGTCGGACTTGCCAGTTTTCTCCCCCGCTGCGGCAACCTCGCAATCAGCATATGTAGCCGCTTCTTTGCCAGTACTCTCCGCCTTGGGCTTTTGGCAGGGCCGAAATTACCGGAACCCTCCATAGCCATAACTGATTTTCCCTTGCGCTTCCTGTTGCGCCTTCGACCTTTCTTCTTTGGGGCAGCCTCATCGTTGTCGTTAGAGTCAACTTCAACACTGGCCTCTTCCCCGGGAAGTCTCCTCCCCTCTTATGCACGTGCACACTTGTCCGACAACGTGTAGAGCTCATTGACAGTCTTTGGCAACCGAATATGCATCTTCTCCCTCATCTTGCAATTACGCACATTTCTGTGGAATACAGTAATCACAGCCGCAGGGTGGATATCCGGTATACTGCGGTGCACACGTCTGAACCTCTGGATGTATCTACACAAAGCCTCTCCTTCCTTTTGTGGGATCTCTTGCAAGTCGCTGGGCACCCTGGACCTTTCTGTCCCCGGTGAATGCACCAATAAACTCATTGCAAAGATCAGACCACAAAGAAATGGAGTTTTCTGGCAGGTTCATTAACCAGGACCTCACATTGGGCTTGAGCACCAATGGGACCTTTCCATCTCTTCCCCTGGTAGCTTGTACAGCAATGGTGTAAACACCTAAGAACTCTTCTGGGTTTTGATTGCCGTTGTACTTTTCTGTTACT
This sequence comes from Aegilops bicornis, assembly GCA_021605145.1. NCBI lineage: Eukaryota > Viridiplantae > Streptophyta > Magnoliopsida > Poales > Poaceae > Aegilops > Aegilops bicornis. The sequence continues at coordinate 140,027,383 of CM038673.1, read as the reverse complement.
TCGGGCTTTAATGCGTGGACGGATGGCCAACAGAACTGCCGCAGCTAACATGTGAAAGCAGGGTACCCAACCTCATAAGGTAGGTACCTGCCAACAACGGGGCATTGGCTCATCAACGACTGGACCGTTGCGCTCGTCTGATTGACGCCGTGCCTCCCGGCTCTGCTAGATAGTGGTTCAAGCGTCCTCCGCTCGCCTCTCCAGCAACACTTGCCTCTGATCCCACTGTGTCTACGGATATGAGGAAACCATGGATGCATCGTCGGTTTGCACATCTTGGTGATTTTGCTGTGAGGACCAGTGTTGCCGCTGAGATTGCTGTCGGGAAGGGGACTGCACGGTGGGCGCACTGATACATCTCCAACGTATCAATAATTTATGAAGTATTCATGCCATGTTTACAATAGTTTTATATGATTTTGGTATGATTTGATTAGAACTAACCGGACTGACACTGTTTTCAGCAGAACTACCATGGTGTTGTTTTTGTGCAGAAATAAAAGTTCTCGGAATGCGCTGAAAATCAACGTAGATTTTTTTGGGAAAAAAATACTGGAACAAAAATCTACCGGAGGGGAGTCCCGTGGGCTCCATGAGGGTGGGGGCGCGCCTTGTGCCTCGTGGACTCCCTGTGGGGCCCCTTGACTTGTCCTCGACGCCAACCTCTTCTATAAATACCCAAACCTCCAGAAAATAACCTAGATCGGAAGTTCCACCACTGCAAGCCTCTGTAGCCACGAGAAATCAATGTAGGCCCTCTCAGGCACCCTGCCGGATGGGCCATCATCACCGGAGGCCATGGGGAAGGATCTCGGAGGGGCCATCATTGCCATGAAGGCCAAGGACCAGAGGGGGAACCTCTCCCCCTCCAGGGGGAGGCCATGGAGGAGGAAGCACAAGGGGGAGAACTTCTCCTCCTCTCTCTCGGTGGTGCCAGAGTGCCATCGGGAGGGGAATCATTGCCGCGGTGATCGTCTTCATCAACATCACCATCCTCATCTCTTTTACGCGGTCCACTCTCCCGCACCCCGCTGTAATCCCTACTTGAACATGGTGCTTTATGCCACATATTATGATCTAATGATGTGTTACCATCGTATGATGTTTTGAGTAGATATCCTTTGTCTTTGGGTTGATTGATGATCTAGATTGGTATGAGTTGTATGATTTATTTTGGTGCTGCCTATTATGCCCTCCGTGTCGCGCAAGCGTGAGGGATTCCCGCTGTAGGGTGTTGCAATATGTCCATGGTTTACTTATTGTCTGTGTTGCTTGAGTGACAGAAGTATAAACACGGATAAGTGGGTCACAACGTATGGGAATAAAGGGTACTTGATATGTTAATGCTATGGTTGGGTTTTACCTTAATGATCTTTAGTAGTTGTAGATGCTTGCTAGAGTTCCAATCATAAGTGCATACTTTCCAAGAAGAGAAAGTATGTTAGCTTATGCCTCTCCCTCATATGAAATTGCAATAGTGATACCGGTCTTGTTAACAATTGCCTAGGATAATTCCGCACACCGACCCATCATTATTCCAGACTCGCTATTTATAATATTTAGTAATATATTCTAAATTTATGATAACATCACCTACTTTCATATTTTGGATCTTCGATATCATACAAAGTTACCCCCTTCATACCCACAACGTAGTTTTATTTCTCGTTTCTAGTTGGAAGCAAACGTTCGGTGTACGTAGATTAGTATCAATGGCAGATAGGACTTGAGAGAATATTGATCTTGCCTTTAGCTCCTTGGGTTCGACACTCCATGTTTATCACTTCCACCTTTGGAAATTGCTACGATGATTCCCTGCACTTGGGGATTATCAAGCTCTTTTCTAGCACCGTTGTCGGGGAGCAATAGCGTGGGGTTGATATTCTCGTGTGTGCTTGTTTGCTTTCTTCACTAAGTTGTTTTGTTTTCCCTTTTTTATTTGCTTAGTTGTTGGTGAAACATACAAAAAAAATCAAAAAAAATGAAAATACAAAAAGATGCACTTGCCTCATATGCCTAAAAAGTTTTTTCAAGAAGAGAAGTGATTGGAAAGTTATGCATTGGAGAAGTGAGGGTCGACCTTGAGCACTTGTGTTCATGCTCATGGAAACAATGTAGAATTTTTCATGGAAGTTTCTCTGTAAATAATTATCCCCTTGTATATATCCTTCCTATTATAAAAATAATGTGCCAAGCTTTGGTTTTAGGATGATTAGATTGCTTGTTTACTATGTGCAGTACAAAAATAGAAACTTTGGCTGTAGCGCGTGAATTTACATTTTTTACTGGAAATTCAAATGGGTCTGAAACTTTTTGCACATTACTTCCTTTACAAATTTTTTAAATTTTCATATTTTATTTAGAATTTTTGGAGTTAAATAAGTTTACTAAATTTCCATATTACTACAGACGGTCCTGTTTTTGACAGATTCTGTTTTCTATGTGTTGTTCGCTTATTTTGATGAATCCATGGGTAGTATCGGGGGGTATGAACCATGGTGAAGTTGGAATACAGTAGATAAAGTGCTAATATTAAATTGGAATGAGTTTTCAACAGTACCTAAAGGTAGTGATTTGCTTTATTATACTAACGGATCTCACAAAGTTTTTGTTAAGTTTTGTGTGGATGAAGTGTTCGAAGAACGAGGAGTTACCAATGTGAGAAGAATAAAGAGAGGCAAGAGTTCAAGCTTGGGGATTCCCAAGGCACCCCAAGTAAATAATTCAAGGATACTCAAGTATCTAAGCTTGGGGATGCCCCGGTTGGCATCCCATCTTTCTTCTTCAACAATTATCGGTATACCTTGGTTTTTGTTTTGTTCACATGATTTGTATCCCTTGTGTTTTTATTTTTCTTTAAGAACCATGCTAGTATGAGATACCCCATCATTGATTTATAGAATTCTTCATGTGCTTCATTTATATCTTTTGAGTATGGTTTTACAGAATGCTTCGTGTGCTTCACTTATATATTTTGAGCTTGGATATTGGTTAGTCTATATTAGTTGTAGAATGCTCCATGATCTTCACTTATATCTTTTAGAGTATGAATAATACTATCATCTAAAGTGGGTTTGGAAGAGTGTCAACTTTAGGAATTAGTGATCCCACTATTTTGGAGGGTGTTGAATCTTAGTGTGATATTTATGGAAGTGGATTTGAAAGAGTGTCAACTTTAGTTAGTAATGATTCCACTATTTCGGAAGAGGTTCCAATTGATTATGAGAACAAAGTTGCTATCTATGATGATTAATGTGATAACATGTATGCTATAAATAATAATGTTAACCATGAAACTTGTCATCATAATTTTAATTTTCAATTGGATTATGCCTCACATGACGGTTATTTTGTTGAGTTTGCTCCCACTATTCCGAATGAGAAGAATTTTTGCTTATGTGGAGAGTAGTAAAATTTCTATGCTTGTAGGTCATGAAAAGAATGCTTTATGTGATGGTTCTATTGTTAAACTCATTCATGATGCTACTGAAAATTATTATGAGGGAGGAATATATGCTTGTAGGAGTTGCAATAATATCAAGTTTCCTCTCTATGTGCTTAAAGTTTCGAAGTTATACTTGTTTTGCCTTCCTATGCTAGTTGATTCTTGTTCCCTTAAATTGTGTACTCACAAAATCCCTAGGCATAGGAAGTGGGTTAGGTTTAAATTTGCTAGTCATATTCTTCATGATGCTCTCTTTATGTTTCAATTCTTATCTTTTATGTGAGCATCATTGAAATCATCATGCCTAGCTAAAAGGCATTAAAGAAAAGCGCTTGTTGGGAGACAACCCAATATTTACCTTTACTGTTTTTGTGTGTCCACATGATTAAGCTACTGTAGTAATCATGTTTTATAGCTTTTGTTTCAATAAAGTGCCAAGTAAGACCTTTGGAAAGACTTGGGTGAAATTTAATGTAATCTTGCTGTAAAAAATAGAAACTTTGCGCTCACGAGGTTAGCTGTCATATTTTACAGAAGAGTGATTTTGATTTGATTCCTTTTTCAAAAGATTAATAGACAAATTCCTCGCGTTCACCAATTTATTTTAGAATTTTTGGAGTAGCATAAGTATGGTTGTTGTTCAGATCATTACAGACTGTTCTGTTTTTAACAGATTCTGTTTTCAATGCATAGTTTGCTTGTTTTCTAGTTACTATGGCTTATATTTCTCAATATAAATTATAGAAATGATATGGTACAGTAGGCATTGTGTGAGAAAAATTATGAATCTTGTCTTTAACAGTACCAAAGTGAATGGTTTACTCTTTATCATACTAACCCATCTCACGAAGTTCCGTTAAGTTTTGTGTGATTGAAGTTTTCAAGTTTTGAGTGAGATATAGATATGAGGAGAAAAAGAGTGGGAAGACCCTAAGATTGGGGATTCCCAAGGCACCCCAAGGTAATATTCAAGGAAGACTCAAGCACCTAAGCTTGGGGATGCCCTGGAAGGCATCCCCTCTTTCGTCTTCGAAACCATCGGTATGCCTTACCCGGAGCTATATTTTTATTCGTCGCACGATATGTGTTTTGCTTGGAGCGTATGAATAAAATCATTGGATCTGAAATCTTGAATGAAAAAGAATCCTCCCATGGCTAGTTAATTATTTGAGTACTCAGTGTTCTTCACTTATATCTTTCTGGCGTAGTTTGTCATTTACTCACGTGCTTCACGCATATCATATGAGTAAATGGTTGAATGAATTGAATATCATAAATCTAAATTTATATATGTTTCATATGCTTATAACATGGGTAGTAATGACTTCACACATAATAAGTATAGGTAGTAAACTTATTGAAAGTTAGCAAACGCAGAATTGGTCACTTGAACAATTCATGAAAGAATATTGAAGGAAGAGAGATTTCACGTATAAATATACTATCTTGGACATCTTTTGTAATTGTGAGCACTCATTAAAATATGACATGCTAAAAAGTTGATGTTGGACAAGGAAGACAACTTAATGGGTTATGTTTTCCTATATCTGAAACGTTATATTGTCTTGGATCATCCAACATGTTGAGCTTGATTTTCCCTCTCATGATAGCCAAATTCTTTGCACCAAGTAGAGATACTACTTGTCCTTCCAAACATCCCTTAAACCAGTTTTGCCATGAGAGTCCACCATACCTACCTATGGATTGAGTAAGATCCTTCAAGTAAGTTGTCATCGGTGCATGCAATAAAAATTGCTCCTTAAATATGTATGATCTATTAGTGCGAAGAAAATAAGCTTCATACGAACTTGTGATAGGGAAGAAATAAAAGCGACGGACTGCATAAAAAGGTCTTTATCACAAGCGGCAATATAAAGTGACGTTCTTTTGCATTAATATTTTGTGCATCCAACCATAAAATCGCATGACAACCTCTGCTTCCCTCTGCGAAGGGCCTATCTTTTACTTTTATCTTCTACCCTTATACAAGAGTCATGGTGATCATCACCTTTCCTTTTTACACCTTTTCCTTTAGAAAGCACTTTCTGTTGGAGCGATCCGGATATATATATCCACTTGGATGTAGGTTTTCATAAATTATTATTGTTGACATTACCCTTGAGGTAAAAGGTTGGGAGGCAAAACTATAAGCCACTATCTTTCTCTATGTCCGATTCAAACTTTGAAACCATAAATATCACATGAGTGTTAGCAATTGTGAAAGACTAAATGATAGTTGAGTATGTGGAGTTTGCTGAACCAAAGCTCTTACATAGACCCTTCCCAAAAATAACATGAATTGCAATTGTTTGATGACTAAGAGCATGGTTTGTTAGTTTTCAAGAAAGTTTATGATCTATACTTTAACTTGTTAATAGCTTGTTACTTGATCATGAAAAGTTTTATGAGTTGAGCTACTGTTATGATATATAATGATGCTAGAAAAAGTGATTGAAACTATCATTGATCAAACTTAAGCACTCGCTAGCATTCACACTTAATAAATTATTTCTTTTATCATTTACCTACTCGAGGACGAGCAGGAATTAATCTTGGGGATGCTGATATGTCTCCAACTTATCTATAATTTGTGAAGTATTAATGCCATGTTTACAATAGTTTTATATGATTTTAGTATGATTTGATTAGAACTAACCCGGACTGACGCTGTTTTCAGCAGAACTACCGTGATGTTGTCTTTGTGCAGAAATAAAAGTTCTCGGAATGCGCTGAAAATCAACGGAGATTTTTTTGGGAAAATATAAAAAATACTGGAACAAAAATCTACCGGAGGGGAGTCCCGTGGGCTCCACGAGGGTGGGGGGTGTGCCCACCCCCCCTGGGGCGCGCCCCTGTGCCTCGTGGACTCCCTTTGGGGCCCCTTGACTTGTCCTCGACGCCAACCTCTTCTATAAATACCCAAACCTCCAGAAAATAACCTAGATCATAAGTTCCGCCGCCGCAAGCCTCTGTATCCACGAGAAATCAATCTAGGCCCTCTCTGGCACCCTGCCGGAGGGGGCCATCATCACCGGAGGCCACGGGGAAGGATCTCGGAGGGGGAACCTCTCCCCATCCAGGGGGAGGCCATGGATGAGGAAGCACAAGGGGGAGAACTTCTCCTCCTCTCTCTCGGTGGCACCGGAGTGCCATCGGGAGGGGAATCATCGCCGGTGATCGTCTTCATCAACATCACCATCATCATCACCATCCTCATCTCTTTTACGCGGTCCACTCTCCCGCACCCCGCTGTAGTCCCTACTTGAACATGGTGCTTTATGGCACATATTATGATCCAATGATGTGTTGCCATTTTATGATGTTTTGAGTAGATATCCTTTGTCTTTGGGTTGATTGATGATCTAGATTGGTTGAGTTGTATGATTTTTTTGGTGCTGCCTATTATGCCCTCCGTGTCGCGCAAGCGTGAGGGATTCCCGCTGTAGGGTGTTGCAATATGTCCATGGTTTACTTATTGTCTGCGTTGCTTGAGTGACAGAAGTATAAACACGGATAAGTGGGTCACAACGTATGGGAATAAAGGGTACTTGATATGTTAATGCTATGGTTGGGTTTTACCTTAATGATCTTTAGTAGTTGCGGATGCTTGCTAGAGTTCCAATCATAAGTGCATACTTTCCAAGAAGAGAAAGTATGTTAGCTTATGCCTCTCCCTCATATGAAATTGCAATAGTGATACCGGTCTTGTTAACAATTGCCTAGGATAATTCCGCACACCGACTCCATCATTATTCCAGACTCGCTATTTATAATATTTAGTAATATATTCTAAATTTATGATAACATCACCTACTTTCATATTTTGGATCTTCGATATCATACAAAGTTATCCCCTTCATACCCACAACGTAGTTTTATTTCTCGTTTCTAGTTGGAAGCAAACGTTCGGTGTACGTAGATTAGTATCAGTGGTAGATAGGACTTGAGAGAATATTGATCTTGCCTTTAGCTCCTTGTGGGTTCGACACTCCATGCTTATCACTTCCACCTTTGGAAATTGCTACGATGATTCCCTGCACTTGGGGATTATCACGCACCACCTGCCCCGCGGCCCTCAGCTTGAGCTGCAGGCACAATTGGCGGGCGCCGCTAAGGCTCCTCCAACTGGGACCTTTTCACATCGGGAAACTCAATCAAACTTCGAATGGCGTCCATCTTGTCAGCCAATTGAGGGAAATCCAACAGCATCTGCGGCCCATGCCATTACCTCCATCATCGTTCGGGGCATGTTAGAGAATGAGGAACACGACGTTGCTCTGGACTTCTGGCGTAGCCAGCAGGAGCAGCATTGCGGCCCCGTTGCCGAATCGTGGGCCGGCAGTGGGCTGGCGCGGTGGGAGCGGCGCCTGGAGATCTTGAGCTTGATCAACCGGCGGCTTGCCATGCGGACGCTGCTGTGGAGGCACAACAGCACCGCTTGGCGTCATGTCGCGCCCATCTCACGATGGGCGCGGTGTGTGCCTTGATGTTGTCTCCCCTGCAGTTGTTGGGGTTGGTGCAGCGAGAGAATCTCGGCTTGCGCCAGACTGGGTGGTGTTGCTCTGGTGGACGCGCTCGTTGTGGGGCGGGGGTAGCGGGAGCTGCACGTTCGCACCGCCTGCACCATTGTTGCGTTTGTCGCCAAAGGGTCGTACGAGCTAACCAGCTCCGGCGTTCCCATCGTTCGCTCCCGCAGCGGCGTGCACGGCGACGGCACCTCCTGTGCTGGCCGCGCCCCCCACAGCTTCCGCACCGCCTGCCGGAGTGGCACCGCCTGCGCCATCTGCAGGCGAATGGGGCGAGAGCTTGGATGAGGACGATTTTGTTGCCATGGAGCCCTTCTTCTTGGGCGCCATGGGTGATGAAGAAGATGCATAACTTGATGCAGCGAAGGCGCTGCTCATTGTTTTGATTCACGCTAATGCAGACCCCCTAACTGGCGCGCCAAGATGTCGGCATGGAGCCGGCGATCTATGGGGCAGATCAGCCCCTTTTGCTGGTTCAGCAAAGGGTGGCAATCGATGCAAAGAGCAAACACAACGAGGAGCACACGGTATTACCCAGGTTCGGGCCGCCTAGAGGCGTAAAACCCTACTCCTACCTTTGATGTATTGGGTGGTGTTTGAACACAAAGTACACGGAGCACTCTCCCTGGCAAGTGGTGAGGAGAGAGTAGCTACACTGATATCTATGTGTTGGAGTTGCAAAGATTCGAACCCCTTCTAATGTTGCCTTGGCCCTCCTTTTATAGCTCAAGGGGTTACCAAAGTGGCAAAAAGGTCATTACAGGGGTGATTAGACTAATACATGGCTATCATACCTAACTCTGTTAGTTGAGACAAAATGCATTAAATGTTGTCTTAGGTGTCGCGTGGAGAGGCAACCCCGGCAAGGTTGTCGCGCGCTTATCCAACCACCTCCTATTAGCGTGACACGCCATCAGGACGGGTGTCATTAAAGGTAATCTCCTCCCTTAGGATGCTGCCACGTGCTCGGCAGGATCTACCTAGCTGTACGAGGGCTCGACACCACACCAATTAGTGATCGATGACTTGGTGAGGTGGGGCGGTGGCAACTGGTAGTGGTTTGCTGGCACGGAGCCTGCCGGACTTTGTCTTGCCGGAGTTGGTTGCTCTCACTTATAACTTTCATAGCTTGCTCCAAGACCTGGCCTTCTTAATGCACTCTTTGATCTCACGAAGAGTGGCTTCTCTGGCTTAGCTGTGTATGAAACTTGGTATTTGAGTAGGAGCTGCAATGCGTCTGTGCATAAGTCAGGGCAGCAAACACCCATGTTGGCTGCACCGACACATGGCACTGTTAAAAAAATTGGCATACCCTTGACACTTAGTTTCACCAACGAGGGAAAAAAAAGGTTATTTATGTATTTCACTGTTAAAAAAACGCCCATGTGCTATTTATGTATTTATTAGGGTACTAATATTATTGCTAAACTAAAAAAAGTTGCAACGCTCACTAAATAGCTGCCATGGCAACTTTTTTTTTATTTCTGACCGTCATAACACAACTGCGGAGGGCTCAAGGGGATGCCCGCTACATGTAAATATATGATAAGTGGCAGGCGCATGCCCGCCACCATTGCCATGTTAGCAATGGCGGGAGGTCAATGGCGGTCGCCCCTGAGAGCCTGGCCTGCCGCTGCTAGGCTTTTTCCGTCCACCACTGCAAGGCATTCCTGTAGAAGTGTTCCCTGTCGATTACGAAGGCGTCTGTGGCGATTTCCTCAATCTCAAAATGACGTGCCGGCTCAATCTATCAGAGGTGCTCATAGGGGTAGGGTTTGTGTGCGTTCCCTCATAGGGGTGAGTGTCTGCTCATGTATGTGAGCGACTTCGATTATACTATGTAGAAAAAAAAGAAAATTCAGGTATTCCTCGAGCTAGCGTTTGAAAACCGACAAGGAACACACATTCGAAAACCGACAAGGAACACACATGCTTTGTACCGATGGTGGAGCTAGGAAAGCTTGATTGGGGGAGGGGGCGGGGAACACCATAATCCAAACCTTAGCTGGTACGACGAGCCAACGGGTCGTATGCCACCACCGGCTGCAAGCAGAGCATGAACGCCAAGAAAGCTGCAAGAAGCCTCGCATCAACAAAAAGAGAGCGAGTCAGGCATGCATAGGAGCCCGACTAGCATTGGTGATGGTACAGTGATGTTGACCAATGCCGCAGCGAGGTCCGGCTCAACGGCGTGCAACCACACTTGGTTTACCCCCGGTTTGGTCATGCATGACTCAAAGAATGATGCAGCAACTTGTGGGCCCTCACCGTCCATTGTGGTCGCTCTGCATTATCGGCGCCTGCACTTGTGATGGGGCCCATCTTTGCCGGGGCCGCAACCAGTTTGTCTCCTTGTTCCGTACCAAGCTCATGCTTAGGTGGGGATATGGTTGTTCAGTCATTTTCTTAACGACACCCAAAAACGCCCTACCATCGCATAGGTTAACGTCGTGCTTCATATGGTTCACTAAGAACCTCTTCTAACAGTTCGCTTACCTTTAAATTTTTACTTGGCTTCTTTGTTGCTTATTCATACCCATGTAAGGAATCGGTTTCTCTTTATTAATCATTAATAAAACATGTTTTTCATAGGTTAATCTGATTTGTGGCTTCAATTGGTCTTTGCACTCCTCATCTGGTTACCCTACAACATGGATAGGCATGGTTTTGTAATAAGCTCATAGCCTGCTTAACTTCGTGGCTGAAGTTGGTCTCTGCATCAATAGCGCAATGGGTCATCTAGTAGTACTACCAAATGGCAAGATCATACCAAAGAGAACAATTTGTACATGATGGAGATGGATCTCGCTCCCAATTAGCATGAAGGATGTATCTACATTGCCACCCTCTACTACATATAGTTGAAAGGAAGATTGGGTACTTAAACAAGTACAAACAAAGGAGTAAATCAAAGGCATAAGCAGCTAATAGTGTGCTAATAACTGCTTGTAAATGAACAAATATATTGATTCCCCATTGCATACGAAGGAAAGTACGGCCACAAAATCAAAATCAAGATTAGCAATATGTTGACCAACATAGGGAGGTACTGAGTATTTCAGACTACATATGCGCATGTTGGTCGCAACCGCAACCTCTACTTCCTCTCTTCTCCATAAACGTCGCCTCCTACCTCCCCATTCCCCCCTCGCCGCCGCTAGAGATCAGTGGCTAGGCTATTTCCCGCCATAGGTCGCTGAAAGCAGCGACACGGAGGGCTTTGCTCCAATAGCCTTCGGAGGCAAAATGCATCCTAGAGGGATGACTTGAGGCAGATGATATGGTTGTGCAGCGGTGCCAATGATGTTTCCGAAGGACTGTCAATTTCTGTTGGCGAGGCGTCAGCGGCGCGATCCCATCTGCAGGTGCGCGGGCGACATTGGCGTCCTTCCGTGTCCCAATGACACAACCCTCTGCTTGGGCGCTCGGATAGAACCATGGTCCTGCGCCGCTGGGGGGTTCTCGTAACAGGCCAAAGGGTTTTGGACCTTCAGATCCGGCGACAACGACAAGTATGGCCTGCCGACGAATAATGCACCACAAACGAGGATGTTGGAGCGTGAGAACAGTGTGGGACTATCGTAGTGTCTCAAATTGGGATGTTGGTGATGCCGATGACCTTCCGTCCTCACCAATCTTCGTCACATTTGCAATATCAACTTTCGTCCTTCTAAGCCTTTGGTGACGACTGACACTTGTTGCTGCTCGATTGTTTGCTTGTGCGGGCATGGTCTTCAAATGTGACATCTCATGTCAAGACCGTGCTACACATGCAGCTGCTGGGATCATGGAAAGTGGTGGCGACAACACATGCTGACTTCGATTTGGTGGTGCTTCTTAAGTACCCGGTCTCGAGCACCGGGATGAAAACCCAGACCTGGCCCTAGTTGGTTATACCTAGTAATTGCAGTGTTTTTTCATCGTTACATTTGAAGGCATTGATCAAAATTTTCTCAGACTATTGGTGATTGGATCCGGCGACGACGGCGTTTGAGCATTGTTCCCTTCCTAGAGGCGTCGCTACTGGAGAACCTTTCATATTGTCCTTGTGATGTCAAGAGATATTTGGTGCGGATATGGTCGTTGTTGTAGTTACCTGATCGTTGTTTTGATCGCTTTGGAGTTTTTTCTTTTCTTTTCATATGCCTAGGCATAACTTTGGTCATGCATGACTTTGCTCTTTGCCTGTGTGATTCTTTGTGTGTGCATGTTGATGTTGGTTGTGTGCATCTTAATCATGTAGAGCTCAGATGTGTACTCATTGTGTATGTATATGCTTAATGCTTCATTTTGAGTAAATAAAATTTATCCTTTATCGAAATGTTACTTGGATTCAGTTGCTTCTCAATGCAACTTAGATTTTTTTTTCTGCTACGAAGGTTTCTTTGTACGTATGAGTAAATTTAACTTGTGCCTTGCCAAGAGAAGAAGGTGTAGAATAGGAAAATAATATCTAAAAAATTATAATGAAGAGTTGGTGGAAAAGACAGACAACAGAGCAGTTGTTCTCAAAGCAATCACACTTTCACTATACAAAGCACTTACGATCGTAATTTCATCATTGTTTCCCCTAAAACAGTTAAGTAGTTCACCCAGCTTTTAAAATATCTGCAACATTTGGTCTCGTATTCAACACCATATACTTGCTCATGCTCTTTCGTCCCTACTCAGAAGACCAACATCCTCAATTAGTACACTGGTAGAAACAGAAATGACATAGGATCATCATTATCTGCTCCTAATACAGGGACATCTACACATGCATTACTTGCACTCCGACATTACATTGTACTCCCTCTGTTCCTAAATACAAGTCTTTCTAGAGATTTCAATTTGGACTACATACGGATATATGTAGACGTAGTTTAGAGTGTAGATTCACTCATTTTGCTCCGTATGTAGTCTATATTAGAATCTCTAAAAAGACTTATATTTAAAAATGGAGGGAGTAGTCTGCATGTATTCATATCTGGCCTGCAATATACCCAGGCAGAGATGACTTCAATGAATTGAAGCATCATAACACATCAAGCAATGCATTCAGATTCAGGGTGACACAAAACAAACACCTCCAGAATCAGTAGCTACGGTGCAAAGTTTACTTCCATGCTATCCAAGATAAGAAAAATATACAGAACACGCCTATAAGCAGTGTATATCTATATGTGCAGAACACACCTATCTCTCTTTTACACCGCGAAGGACGTCCGGGGGGATACCAAGTTCCTGAACTGATAAGAAGAAAAATTTCTCGAAAGCTTTGAGGAGAACCCATCTACGTGGACCAGTCTTGTCTTGGTTATCTAAGACTCGAACATGTAGTTCCTGGCGCACGTGCTTGTATGCATAGCAAATAACTGCATGGAGGCCAGTGTTGATTTCCGGTCTCAACTTGCGAAGTTCACTTGCGCCTCTGTACACTTGATCATCATCTTCATCAACCTCGTAGTTTTTCATATCAAAGTATGCTGATTCCACCCACAGTGTGCCAATGCAAGGTCCCCGGGTGAACATAAGTTGGCCAAAATACCTTCCTGGTGTGCTGCTGGAATTGATTTCACTCTTGAAGAAGATTTCATATCTTTGGACCGCAAGGGTATATCTTCTTGGATTACTTGTGGTGAGCACACCACCCTGCTTTATTACTTGATCGAGAACATCCTCAACATAGGAACCATGTTTGGTCAATATAGTCAATCTTCGACATGCTCTTGTCAAATCACTGGGATAAGAAACTCTAAGAGGGAATGTCTGAGGCCCATGAATCCATTCATATGTCATTCTGTGCACGGACTCGATGCCGACGGTTATGGCACATATTGAGCACGTACCTTCATAAAGGAGAAAGAGATACACACAGATTCAGAAACTTCATATGCATGTGGCCTTTTTAATGGTATTTGCAAGAAACTATAATGCTGAAAAATAAACAAGCAACAACATGGGATAAATAATATTCTTACCAGCAGTGGTCTGATGAATTGGAGCACCAAGGATACTGCGCCATGTGTGTTGGCTTGGGATAGCTGACTGGGGCAAGTAGAGTCTCAAAATTGCTGATACCCTTCTTGGCAATAACTGCAATGGTAATTTGTCAAAGAATGCATTTTCTTTAGTATTATTATTAGCTGTAAAAAAACTCATCAACACTTACTGCACATGACATTCTCCAAAGGGATGTAAAAGAGGAAGTAAGAAGTTGACTCAGCATCCTGTACATAGTGTTGTTCCGCCACTTGGGCTCCTCTCTTTGTGTACGCCTCGAATCCCCACGGCCAGCATAGAGAACGTATGAGGCTACACCGTCACTTCCTGTGAGGTCCCAAATCTGACGCACAATAACAGAAAAATTACTAACTGCGGTAAGTGATTCTTCCATGATTATTGCTAACTAAGGTTACAAGTGTAAGGTTTATGGAAGTAATTACTTCAGAATCTGTTGCGTTCATGCCTGCAAGCTCAAGCATGAGCGGTCTGGCACCTTCATACATCTGCATAGGGAACATAAAAACGAGATTAGTCATGTTTGCAGGGTGAAACTTGTATGGTAATTCCCTCTAATTTAGATCCAGCTTGAAGTGTACTGTAACCTGAAGAGAATCATCCCCTTAGAAGGATGTTTAGCTAAGAAACAGTAACATGGAGAACTTACTCTGTAGCTCCTACAAAACTCAGAGGTCCATCCAAAATTTAATTTCTGCATAGACATTCTTTTAACAGCATCAAGGAGATGGTCCGTGTGTGTGTCCTGCCTATCAAGAACTTGCTCCTGTTGTACATTCACATAAACAGAGAAAGTTAAATAACTAAACCTAGACCCTATGCTAAGGAAAATAGATGAGAACAATTAGTCAATTACAAGGTAGGAAGATATGAAGCTCCTGTAGAAACACTCCCCATCTCCAGTCACCGGTCTAAATTCTGAATAGGCATCAAGACGGTTTATTACAGTGCGAGGAGCCACTCCTTGTTCAGTAACCAAATCGGGATGAAGATAATAATTCCTGACTTCAGTGATGGGATGTGTCTGCAACGAACAAGCAAGCACGAAGATTCGAATTACACCGAGTATAACATGGAAACAAGATATTTATATTGTGATGGAAATTCTGTGTTTATTCCAATTTTCAGTTTTTCATGTTCTCTGAAAATGTTTAAAACAGCTAGCATGTATAATCCCAACAGTGATATCGATTGGTTGTTGTTCGGTAAGAAAAGAGGAAAATATCTATTAACGTCTGATAAACTCAACAACAGTACATGTATGATTCAGGCAGACTATCACAACTAAGAGTTAACATAATATTTAGTATCCATAAAAGAAAACAATCCTTCTGAACAGTTGATTGTACAGGAACCACGAATCACAGTATCATGTGATCTAGGACTTCAATCCTGATATTTCATACACACTTCCATTTTGAATATTACAGAAGGCAAACTGGAGTCAAACCTGGTGATTCACATCTTCCGAATACATCCGACTTCCTTCTCTAGGAAA
Source organism: Aegilops bicornis (assembly GCA_021605145.1). Lineage (NCBI taxonomy): Eukaryota > Viridiplantae > Streptophyta > Magnoliopsida > Poales > Poaceae > Aegilops > Aegilops bicornis. The sequence goes on along the minus strand of CM038673.1, from coordinate 140,011,911 downwards.
TATCTACTTGACAAGAAAACAAAGTTAAAGTCCAGACATCCTGCTAGCCTTACAATTGTACAGAATCAATATGAAGATCAAGCATTTCAAAACAAGAAATAAATGAATAAAAAAGAAATGGAATTAAACAACAAGAATGTTATAGCAAGAGCCAAAATGTGTCTGTCCCGAACTTCTTTATTCTTGGCAAATATTTACATGAAATACTATTCTGAGGTTCTGAGCTGATTCCAGGTACCAATCAACCAAATGTTGAAACTTATTAACCAAATCCTAGAGTAAGTGTCAGGAATTTTGCATGTAAATGGCAAATGGTTTACAGAAATTATGTCTAGTTATGCAATCTCGAACTAACGCCTTGTTTGATAACAACATACAGTGAAAAATTTAAACGCTAGAAAATGATATATTTAATTTGGCTGCAAGATTTCTTGCCAAAATATAACAGCAACCACTGCCAAGACATGATCCCCACATTTTAAACTTGCAACAAAATATGCTATCACACTAAATAGAAGAATCAATTAGCACTTGCCTAATCACAACAGGATCCTCCTAGCTTGTCTCTAAATTCATACGGAATAACTCCCAGTAATAATCAAGACATACCTAATCTAGGAGTTACAGAAAATCAAGTTGTACCCAGCATTTGGCACCGATTTTGGTTCTGTTACTCTAATCATCCCAAGATTTCAACAGGCTTTTTTTTTCTTTCTCAGAATACAATTTCAACAGGCTTAGAGATCACAATTCCATATCCCCAACAAAAAAAAAGGGAACACGGATGCTGAGGCGCGACAATAAATCACAAGCGAAGAAGCGAAAAGAACTCCAAGATTCAGGCAGTACCTTCTCGACATTGCTCCAGGGCGCCTCTTTACCGAGCGGCGATTTCACCTGATCCACAGAACAAGAAACGCTCAAGAACTCACTCCAAAAACACCCAAGAACTCCAAGAAACAACATGGCAAACGCGCCATCACCTGCTCCTCCTTCGGCTTCTTCTCCTTCTTTCCCGGTCCCTCGTCCTCCTTGATAGCCGCCTGCTCTTGTACCAGCCGGTTGAACACCAGCTTGCAGTCGAACGAACCTCTTTCAGCCTTGGAGCTTGACGTCCCGGTTCCGAAGAACGCGTCGTCGTCTTCCTCGGGGCTGCTGCCCGCGGAGCTCGGAGCAGAGAAGAAGGGGGCGAGCTGCTTGCCCTTCCGGTCGAGCCGCGCCGCGACGGAGCTCGGTCCATCGGGGACGCCTCCGGCGTGAGGTCGCTCGAGGAGCGTTGCAGTGGCGGCGCTGCCTTGGGCTCCCCGGGCACCATTAGAGGGCGAGGTGGCGGCATTGGGGCCCTCGCGCTGCCCGTTGTGCCCTTGGGCCGGTTCTTGGATGTAGTCGTCCTTCTCCGGTTCTTCCTCTGTTCCTGAACCGGATCTTCTCATCGCGACGGGAGAAACTTGGCGCATTACAGTACACCGAAAAGGACTTAGGTGTCAATTCCGCTAATGTGAGGGGGTGGAGGACAAATATATAGGGGTGGAGGGTACGACTAGCAATCAAGAGAAGTTTGACGGCTATTTATAAAGATGACATGGCACTATATGAGTTTAGGCGTACATGGGAGCTTGGAACGGCGGTTTGCAAAGTTTGGATGATACGCTATGTCCCCCCTTTTTTCTGCGAGGAGTTACAGTTTGCCCTTTACTCTCATGGTTCGGACCTGTTTGATTCAAAATATTTCTAAATGAACTTTAGGCATAGTGGGGATAGTACTGTGAAAGCGCAGGTTTACTCGGACGTGAATGGGATGTTTTTAGAAATTCGTCAACTATGATGAATTTAACAAATATCAGAGTGAAGAAATGAAAACGAGACTAAATCATCATAGAAACATAGAGCATGCATAGAAGATAAATGCGAGTGAAGAATATGCAATCATACAAGCATTCAGCCATACAGAAGATGACTGAAGAAATGAAAAGCATCATGATGAAAGTCTTCAGTACAATTTTTTTAGAATATAGATCACAAATTCTTCAGTAACGGAATAATGTAAAGTAAAAGAGTGAGGAATTTGAAACCAGGTAGGCTTTGTGATGACATGATTATTTGGTAGACCAGTTCCAGTTAATGTATCAACTATACGTCTGGTTGAGATGACTGAGATTGAACTCTGAAGACACTTAGTCTTAGTCGTATTCCTCTTGAGCTAAGGTCACAACAGACCTCGCCCAAACACTCGTAGTAAGTCTTCAATGTAGACTTCCCAAATCTTCACAGACTCGTTCACCGACACGCCGCAATTACTCTCGGGTGCTCAGAACATGGCGTCTAACTGTCTGTAAGAATGTCAATCTTCAAAAGTAACAGGCGTTGGATCACACAGATCAAACTCTTCAGTGATGCTCAGTCACTTTGGCTGTGGTTGGGGTTTTTCTCACTTGGATTTCTCACAAAGTCGTCAGAGGAAGGGTTGCTCTCAAATGACAAGTGCCAAGTTCTCTTTAGAGCAGTCAACCAACAAGTGGTTGTAGAAGGCGGCTATTTATAGCCAGGGGCAACCCTACATGAATTATCATAAATACCTCTCCAGACATGACCGTTGTCAGGATAAGAATCCACTCGACAGCTGGCACACAACACAACAACGATCAGAAATTTGGACTCTCAAATTTGCCGGGGCACTCAATTTCCTCACGATGGGCAGATCACACTGGCGAAATCCTAACTCCTTAGTCCGACTAAATTCGTCAATGACCAGAAGAACTATGTCTCTCTCGCTAGCAAATTCGTCAGCTCTGCCGGAGATTCCAAAGGCTTCACTAAAAGAGGTAGGATATATATAGTTTTGAGCATCACTTCAGAAAATAAGATATATGTATCACCTAGACCCCTATAGTACGGTTTTTCCTATGACTCAAATAAGAAAAGAAACTACAAAAACAAAAGTCTTCATGCTTCCAATTCTTCACTTCAATTTTTTCAAAGGCCGCGCCAAATTCTTCACTTGAAGAAGTACCTCTGCTTCTCAAAATAGATGGCTCATCAAGAATCATCCTTCCTGTAGATTTCTTTAGCTACATGCAACACTATTTCTTCAGCAATCTTCTACATATCCAGAGATTATTTCAGTATAATCCTCTATGGCGCTCATCAGGTTCTGACTAGCATTATGGAACCTGTCTTTAGTTGTTTCAATCAGGCTCTGATACGTCTCCAACATATCTATAATTTTTTATTGTTCCATGCTACCCCCTCCGTCCCAAAATTCTTGTCTTAGATTTGTCTAGATACGAATGTATCTAATACTAAAACATGACTTGATACATCCGTATTTAGACAAATCTAAGACAAGAATTATGGGACGGAGGGAGTATTATATTATCTGTTTTGGATGTTTTATATGCATTAATATGCTATTTTATATTATTTTTGGGACTAACCTATTAACCTATAGCCTAGTGTCAGTTTATGTTTTTTCCTTGTTTTTGAGTTTTATAGAAAAAGAATACCAAATGGAGTCCAAACGAAATTAAACTTTTGCAATGATTTTCCTTGGGCCAGAAGATGTTGGGGATCGTTGCAGAAATTAAAAAAATTTCTACGCATCACCAAGATCAATCTATGGAGTAACTAGCAACGAGAGAGAGGGGAGTGCACCTTCATACCCTTGAAGATCGCAAGTCGGAAGCGTTGCAAGAACGTGGATGAAGGAGTCGTACTCGAAAGCGATTCAGATCGCGGTGGACTCCGATCTAAGCGCCGAACAATGGCACCTCCGCGTTCAACACACGTGCAGCCCGGTGACGTCTCCCGCGCCTTGATCCAGCAAGGAGGAGGGAGAGGTTGAGGAAGAGGGCTCCAGCAGCAGCACGACGGCGTGGTGGTGATGGAGCGGCAGTTCTCAGGCAGGGCTTCACCAAGCTCTTACGGAGGAGGAGAGGTGTTGGGGAGGGGAGGGGCTGCGCCTTGGATGTGGTGCTGCAGCCCTTCCCTCGCCCCTCTATTTACAGGAGAAGGGGGAAGGGGGGCCGGCCCCTCTAGATGGGATCTAGAGGGGCGGCGGCCAAGGGGGGAGGGGGCTTGCCCCCCAAGCAAGGGAGGCCCCCCCCTTAGGGTTCCCCCCAACCCTAGGCGCATGGGCCCTGGGGGGGTTGCACCCAGCCCTCCAAGGGGCTGGTTCCCTTCCCTCTACAGCCCATAAGGCCCTCCTGGATAGGTGGCCCCTCCCGGTGGACCCCCGGAACCCCTCCGGTGGCCCCAAGATAACACTGCAGTATGCCCCGGATATTTCCGGTGACCGTATGACAACTTCCCATATATAAATCTTCACCTCCGGACCATTCCGGAACTCCTCATGACGTACGGGATCTCATCCGGGACTCCGAACAACATTAGGTAATCACATATATATCTTCCTTATAACCCTAGCGTCATCGAACCTTAAGTGTGTAGACCCTACGGGTTCGGGAATCACGCAGACATGACCGAGACAGCTCTCCGGCCAATAACCAACAGCGGGATCTGTATACCCATGTTGGCTCCCACATGTTCCATGATGATCTCATCGGATGAACCACGATGTCGAGGATTCAAGCAATCCCGTATACAATTCCCTTTGACAATCGGTACGTTACTTGCCCGAGATTCGATCGTCGGTATCCCAATACCTCGTTCAATCTCGTTACCGGCAAGTCACTATACTCGTTCCGTGACCAACTACTTAGTCACATTGAGCTCATTATGATGATGCATTACTGAGTGGGCCCAGAGATACCTCTCCATCACACGGAGTGACAAATCCCAGTCTCGATTCGTGCCAACCCAACAGACACTTTCGAAGATACCTGTAGTGCACCTTTATAGTCACCCAGTTACATTGTGACGTTTGGTACACCCAAAGTATTCCTACGGTATCCGGGAGTTGCACGATCTCATGGTCTAAGGAAATGATACTTGACATTAGAAAAGCTCTAGCAAACGAACTACACGATCTTGTGCTATGCTTAGGATTGGGTCTTGTCCATCACATCATTCTCCCAATGATGTGATCCCGTTATCAATGACATCCAATGTCCATGGTCGTGAAACCGTAACCATCCATTGATCAACGAGCTAGTCAACTAGAGGATTACTAGGGACATGTTGTGGTCTATGTATTCACACATTTATTACGATTTCCTGATAAAACAATTATAGCATGAACAATAGACAATTATCATGAACAAGGAAATATAATAATAACCATTTTATTATTGCCTCTAGGGCATATTTCCAACAGTCTCCCACTTGCACTAGAGTCAATAATCTAGTTACATTGTGATGAATCGAACACCCATAGAGTTCTGGTGTTGATCATGTTTTGCTCGCGGAAGAGGTTTAGTCAACGACTCTGCGACATTCAGATCCGTATGAACTTTGCAAATATCTATGTCTCCATCTTGAACATTTTCACGAATGGAGTTGAAGCGACGCTTGATGTGCCTAGTCTTCTTGTGAAACCTGGGCTCCTTGGCCAAGGAAATGGCTCCAGTGTTTGTCACAGAAGAGATTCATCGGCCCCGACGCATTGGGAATAACTCCTAGGTCGGTAATGAACTCCTTCATCTAGATTGCTTCATGTGCTGCCTCCGAGGCTGCCATGTATTCCGCTTCACATGTAGATCCCGCCACGACGCTTTGCTTGCAATTGCCCCAGCTTACTGCCCCACCATTCAAAATATACACGTATCTGGTTTGTGACTTGAGTCATTCAGATCTGTGTCGAAGCTAGCATCGACGTAACCCTTTACGCATTTAGCTCTTCGTCACCTTCATAAATGAGAAACATATCCTTAGTCCTTTTTAGGTACTTCAGGATATTCTTGATCATATCCGGTGTTCCATGCCGGGATTACTTTGGTATCTTCCTACCAAACTTACGGCAAGGTTTACATCAGGTCTGGTACATAGCATGGCATACATAATAGACCCTATGGCCGAGGCATAGGGGATGACACTCATCTTTTCTCTATCTTCTGCCGTGGTCGGGCATTGAGCCGAGCTCAATTTTACACATTGCAACACACGCAAGAACCCCTTCTTGGACTGATCCATATTGAACTTTTTTAATATCTTATCAAGGTATGTGCTTTGTGAAAGACCTATGAGGCGTCTCGATCTATCTCTATAGATCTTGATGCCTAATATATAAGCAGCTTCTCCAAGGTCCTTCATTGAAAAACACTTATTCAAGTAGGCCTTTATACTGTCCAAAAGTTCTATATCATTTCCCATCAAAAGTATGTCATCCACATATAATATGATAAATGCTACAGAGCTCCCACTCACTTTCTTGTAAACGTAGGCTTCTCCATAAGTTTTCATAAACCCAAACGCTTTGATCATTTCATCAAAGCGAATGTTCCAACTCCGAGATGCTTGCACCAACCCATAGATGGAGCGCTGGAGCATGCATACCTTGTTAGCATTCTTAGGATCGACAAAACCTTCCGCTGCATCATATACAATTCTTCCTTAAGAAAGCCGTTAAGGAATGCCGTTTTGACGTCCATTTGCCATATCTCATAATCGTAGAATGCGGCAATTGCTAACATGATTCGGACGGACTTCAACTTTGCTACGGGTGAGAAGGTCTCATCGTAGTCAACCCCTTGAACTTGTCGATAACCCTTAGCGACAAGTCGAGCTTTATAGATGGTAACATTACCGTCTGCGTCCGTCTTCTTCTTAAAGATCCATTTATTTTCTATCGCTCACCGATCATCGGGCAAGTCTGTCAAAGTCCATACTTTGTTTTCATACATGGATCCTATCTCGGATTGCATGGCCTTAAGCCATTTGTTGGAATCTGGGCCCGCCATCGCTTCTTCATAGTTCGAAGGTTCACCGTTGTCTAACAACATGATTTCCAAGACAGGGCTGCCATACCATTCTGGTGTGGAACGTGTCCTTGTGGACCCTCTGAAGTTCAAGAGCAACTTGATCCAAGTACCTTGATCATCATCATTAACTTCCTCTCTATCCAAAGGTGCACCACGTAAACATTTTCCTGAGCTGCACTACTTTCCAGTTCAAGAGGCAGTACTTCATCAAGTTCTACTTTCCTCCCACTTACTTCTCTCTCGAGAAACTCTTTCTCCAGAAAGGACTCGTTCTTGGCAACAAAGATCTTGCCTTCGGATCTGAGGTAGAAGGTATACCCAATGGTTTCCTCAGGGTATCCTATGAAGACGCATTTTTCTGACTTGGGTTCGAGCTTTTCAGGTTGAAGTTTCTTGACATAAGCATCGCATCCCCAAACTTTTAGAAACGATAGCTTAGGTTTCTTCCCAAACCATAATTCATACGGTGTCGTCTCAACGGATTTGGACGGTGCCCTATTTAAAGTGAATGTAGCTGTCTCTAGAGCATATCCCCAAAATGATAGCGGTAAATCGGTGAGTGACATCATAGATCGCACCATATCCAATAGAGTGCGATTACGACGTTCGGACACACCGTTATTACCGAGGTGTTCCAGGCGGCGTGAGTTGTGAAACGATTCCACATTTCCTTAAGTGCGCACCAAATTCATGACTTAAATATTCTCCCCCACGATCTGATTGTAAGAACTTTATTTTTCGGTCACGTTGATTCTCTACCTCATTCTGAAATTCCTTGAACTTTTCAAAGGTCTCAGACTTGTGTTTCATTAAGTAGACATACCCATGTCTACTTAAGTCATAAGTGAGAGTGAGAACATAACGATAGCCTCCGCGAGCCTCAACGCTCATTGGACCGCACACATCAGTATGTATGATTTCCAATAAATTATTTTTGGGACTAACCTATTAACCTATAGCCTAGTGCCAGTTTCTGTTTTTCCTTGTTTTTGAGTTTTATAGAAAAGGAATACCAAATGGAGTCCAAACGAAATTAAAATTTTGCAATGATTTTCCTTGGGCCAGAAGACACCCGTAGGACTTGGAGAGGGGGTCAAAAGCTTCCTGAGGAGGCCACAAGCCTCCTAGGCGCGCCCCGGGGGCGCCCTGAGGGCTTGTGGGCCCCTCGGGAGTCCTCCAACCCTAATATTTGCACTATAAATTCCCAAATATTCTCAAAACCAACAGAAGCGTCCACCAAAATACTTTTCCGCCGCCGCAAGCCTCTGCTCCCGTGAGATCCCATATTGGGGCCTTTACCGGCATCCTGCCGGAGGGAGATTCGATCACGGAGGGCATCTACATCAACCTTGCTGCCCTTCCGGTGAAGCGTGAGTAGTTTACCATAGACCTACGGGTCCATAGCTAGTAGCTAGATGACTTCTTCTCTCTCTTTGATCTTCAATACAATGTTCTCCTCGATGTTCTTGGAGTTCTATCCGATGCAATATTCTTTTGCGGTGTGTTTGTCGAGATCCGATGAATTGTGGATTATGATCAGATTATATATGAATATTATTTTGAGTCTTCTCTGAACTCTTTTATGCATGATTAAATATCTTTGTATTTTTCTTCGAATTACCAGTTTGATTTGGCCAACTAGATTGGTATTTCTTGCAATGGGAGAGGTGCTTAATGTTGGGAAACATAGCATGCAATTTCAAAAAAATTCCTACGCTCACGCAAGATCTATCTAGGAGATGCATAGCAACGGGAGGGGAAGAGTGTGTCCACGTACCCTCGTAGACCGTTAGCGGAAGCTTTAACTTAACGTGGTTGATGTAGTCAAACGTCTTCTCGAATCAACCGATCAAGTACCGAACGTACGGTGCTATGTCTTGAGCTTGCATTGCTTTTCCTTGAAGAGGAAAGGCTGATGCAGCAATAGTAGCGTAAGTATTTCCCTAAGTTTTTGAGAACCAAGGTATCAATCCAATAGGAGGCTCCTCAAAAGTCCCACGCACCTACACAAACAAACAAAGAACTCACAACCAACGCAATAAAGGGGTTGTCAATCCCTTCACGGCCACTTGCGAAAATGAGATCTGATAGAGATTGTATGATAAGATAAATATATTTTTGGTATTTTATAATATAGATAGGAAAAGTAAAGATGCAAATAAAAGTAGATTGAAAGCTTGTATGATAAAAGATAGACCCGGGGGCCATAGGTTTCACTAATGGCTTCTCTCAAGATAGCATAAGTATTACGGTGGGTGAACAAATTACTGTCGAGCAATTGATAGAAAAACGAATAATTATGAGATTATCTAGGCATGATCATGTATATAGGCATCACGTCCGTGACAAGTAGACTGACTCCTGCCTGCATCTACTACTATTACTCCACACATCGACCGCTATCCAGCATGCATCTAGAGTATTAAGTTCATAAAGAATAGAGTAACGCATTAAGAAAGATGACACGATGTAGAGGGATAAACTCATGCAATATGATATAAACCCCATCTTCTTATCCTCGATGGCAACAATACAATACATGCCTTGATGCCCCTGCTGTCACTGGGAAAGGACACCACAAGATTGAACCCAAAGCCAAGCACTTCTCCCATTGCAAGAAAGATCAATCTAGTAGGCCAAACCAAAGTGATAATTTGAAGAGACTTGCAAACATAACTTAATCACACATAAAAGAATTCAGAGGAGATTCAAATATTTCTCATAGATAAACTTGATCATAAACCCACAATTCATCGGATCTCGACAAACACACCGCAAAAAGAGTTACATCGAATAGATCTCCAAGAAGATCGAGGAGAACATTGTATTGAGATCCAAAAAGAGAGAAGAAGCCATCTAGCTAATGACTATGGACCCGAAGGTCTGTGGTAAACTACTCACAACTCATCGGAGGGGCTATGGTGTTGATGTAGAAGCCCTCCGTGGTCGATTCCCCCTCCAGCAGAGCGCCGACGAAGGCTCCAAGATGGGATCTCGCAGATACAGAAGGTTACAGTGGTGAAATAGTTTTTCATCGTCTCCTCTGATGTTCTCGGGGTACGTGGGTATATATAGGAGGAAGAAGTAGGTCGGTGGACGCCTGAGGGGCCCACGAGATAGGGGGGCGCGCCCAGTGGGGGTGGGCGCGCCCTCCACCCTCGTGGCCGCCTCGACTGCTTCTTGACTTGCACTCCAAGTCCTATGGATCACGTTCGTTCCAAAAATCACGCTCCCGAAGGTTTCATTCCGTTTGGACTCCGTTTGATATTCCTTTTCTTCGAAACACTGAAATAGGCAAAAAAAACAGCAATACGGGCTGGGCCTCTGGTTAGTAGGTTAGTCCCAAAAATGATATAAATGTGTAAAGTAAAGCCCATAAACATCCAAAATGGGTAATATAATAGCATGGAACAATAAAAAATTATAGATACGTTGGACACGTATCAAGCATCCGCAAGCTTAATTCCTGCTCGTCCTCGAGTAGGTAAATGATAAAAACAGAAATTTTGATGTGGAACGCTACCTAGCATAATTCTCAATGTAATATTCTTTACTGTGGCATGAATGTTTAGATCCAAATGATTCAAAATAAAAGTTCATATTGACATAAGAAATAGTAATACTTCAAGCATACTAATCAAGGCAATCATGTCTTCTCAAAATAACATGGCTAAAGAAAGTTCATCCCTACAAAATCATATAGTTAGGCTATGTTTCATTTTCATCACACAAAATACTCCAATCAAGAACAACCCCGGTTTCATCCAAGCATTTGGTTCATACTTTTTAACGCGCTTCAACCTTTTTCAACTCTCACGCGATGCATGAGTGTGAGCCATGGATATAGCACTATGGGTGGAATAGAATATGATGATGGAGGTTGTGTGGAGAAGACAAAAAAAGAAAGTCTCACATTGACGAGGATAATCAACGGGCTATGGAGATGCCCATCAATTGATGTCAACATGAGGAGTAGGGATTGCCATGCAACGGATGCACTAGGGCTATAAATGTATTAAAGCTCAACAAAAGAAACTAAGTGGGTGTGCATCCAACTTGCTTGCTCACGAAGACCTAGGGCATTTTGAGGAAGCCCATCGTAGGAATATACAAGCCAAGTTCTATAATGAAAAATTCCCACTAGTATATGAAAGTGACAACATATGAGACTCTCTATATGAAGAACATGGTGCTACTTTGAAGCACAAGTGTGGAAAAAGAGATAGTAACATTGCCCCCTTTTATTTTTTTTCTTTTTTTTCTTTTGGGCCTCCCTTTTTTTGGCCTTTATTTTTTTTCTTTTTTTCTTTGGCCTTTATTTTTTTCTTTTTGGCCTTTCCTTTTTTTATTTGGGGACAATGCTCTAATAATGATGATCATCACACTTCTATTGATTTACAACTCATGAATTACAACCCAAAACTAGAACAAGATATGACTCTATATGAATGCCTCCGGCGATGTACCGGGATGGGCAATGAATCAAGAGTGACATGTATGAAAAATTATGCATGGTGAGTTTGCCACAAATACGATGTCAACTATATGATCATGCAAGGCAATATGACAATAGTAATGTGTGTCATGATGATAAACGGAACGGTGGAAAGTTGCATGGCAATATATCTCGGAATGGCTATGGAAATGCCATAATAGGTAGGTATGGTGGCTGTTTTGAGGAAGATATAAGGAGGTTTATGTGTGATAAAGCGTATAGTATCAGGGGGTTTGGATGCACCGGCGAAGTTTGCACCAACTCTCAAGGTGAGAAAGGGCAATGCATGGTACCGAAGAGGCTAGCAATGATGGAAAGGTAAAAGTGCGTATAATCCATGGACTCAACATTAGTCATAAAGAACTCATATACTTATTGCAAAAGTTTTATTAGCCCTCGAAGCAAAGTACTACTACGCATGCTCCTAGGGGGGAGGTTGGTAGGAGTTAACCATCGCGCGCCCCCGACCTCCACTCAAGGGAAGGCAATCAAAAGAGCACCTCATGCAATAAATTTGTTACACAACTTTTACCATATGTGCATGCTACGGGACTTGCTAACTTCAACACAAACATTCTTTAAATTCATAATCACCCAACTAGCATGACTTTAATATCACTACCTCCATATCTCAAAACAATTATCAAGTATCAAATTGATCATAGCATCCAATTCACTTCCTATGATAGTTTTTATTATACCCAACTTGGATGCCTACCATTCTAGGACCAATTTTATAACCATAGAAAATACCATGCTGTTCTAAGAGACTCTCAAAATAATATAAGTGAAGCATGAGAGACTAATAATTTCTAAAAAATTAAGCCACGCCGTGCTCTAAAAGATATAAGTGAAGCACTAGAGCAAAAACTGTCTAGCTCAAAAGATATAAGTGAAGCACATAGAGTATTCTAATAAATTCCAATCAAGTGGGCTTCTCCCAAAAGGTGTGTACAGCAAGGATGATTGTGGAAAACTAAAAATAAAATACTAATATCATACAAGACGCTCCAAGCAAAACACATATCATGTGGCTTAATAAAAATATAGCTCCAAGTAAAGTTACCAATGAACGAAGATTTAAAGAGGGGATGCCTTCCGGGGGCATCCCCAAGCTTAGGCTTTTGGCTATTCTTGAATATCTTGGGGTGCCATGGGCATCCCCAAGCTTAGGCTTTTGCTACTCCTTATTCCATAGTCCATCAAATCTTTAGCCAAAACTTGAAAACTTCACAACACAAAACTCAACAGGAAATCTCATAAGCTCCGTTAGTGAAAGAAAGCAAAACCACTACATAAGTTACTGTAATGAACTCATTCTTCATTTATATTGGTGTTAAACCTACTGTATTCCAAGTTCTCTATGGTTCATACCACTTAATACTAGCCATAGATGCATCAAAATAAGCAAACAACACACGAACAACAGAATCTGCCAAAAACAGAATAGTATGTAGTAATCTGTAACCCTCGAATACTTCTGGAACTCTGAAAATCCTGAAGGAAATATGCCCTAGAGGCCATAATAAAGTTATTATTTATTCCCTTATATCATGATAAATGTTTATTATTCATGCTAGAATTGTATTAACCGAAAACATAATACATGTGTGAATACATAGACAAACAGATTGTCACTACTATGCCTCTACTTGACTAGCTCGTTGATCAAAGATGGTTATGTTTCCTAGCCATAGAAATGAGTTGTCATTTGATTAACGGGATCACATCATTAGGAGAATGATGTGATTGACATGACCCATTCCGTTAGCTTAGCACACGATCGCTTAGTATGTTGCTATTGCTTTCTTCATGACTTATACATGTTCCTATGACTATGAGATTATGAAACTCCCGTTCTGGGAGGAACACTTTGTGTTCTACCAAACGCCACAACGAATCGGGTGATTATAAAGGAGCTCTACAGTGTGTCTCCGAAGGTACTTGTTGGGTTGGCGTATTTCGAGATTAGGATTTGTCACTCCGATTGTCGGAGAGGTATCTCTGGGCCCTCTCGGTAATGCACATCACTTAAGCCTTGCAAGCATTGCAACTAATGTGTTAGTTGCGGGATGATGTATTACAGTACGAGTAAAGAGACTTGCCGGTAACGAGATTGAACTAGGTATTAAGATACGACGATCGAATCTCGGGCAAGTAACATACCGATGACAAAGGGAACAACGTATGTTGTTATGCGGTCTGACCGGTAAAGATCTTCGTAGAATATGTGGGAACCAATATGAGCATCCAGGTTCCGCTATTGGTTCATCGACCGAGACGTGTCTCGGTCATGTCTACATAGTTCTCGAATCCGTAGGGTCCGCACGCTTAACGTTACGATGGCGATGCTTATATTATGAGTTTATATGTTTTGATGTACCGAAGGTTGTTCGGAGTCTCGGATGTGATCACGGACATGACGAGGAGTCTCGAAATGGTCGTGACATGAAGATTGATATATTGGAAGCCTATGTTTGGATATCGGAAGTGTTCCGGGTGAAATCGGGATTTTACCGGAGTACCGGGAAGTTACTGGAACCCCCTGGGAACTTAATGGGCCTTAGTGGGCCTAGGTGGAAGAGAGGACAGGCGGCTAGGGCCGGGCCGCGCGCCCCTCCCCCCCAGTCCGAATAGGACAAGGAGAAGGGGGCGGCGCCCCCCTCCTTCTTCTCCTCCATTCCTTCCCCCTCCCAAGTCCTAATCCAACTAGGAAAGGGTGGGGGGGGGGGTCGTCCTCCCGGCGCGCCTCTCCCTTGGCCGGCCGCACCCCCTTGCTCCTTTATATACGGGGGCAGGGGGCACCCCATAGACACAACATTGATCAGTTGATATTTTAGCCGTGTGCGGTGCCCCCCTCCACCATAGTCCACCTCAATAATACTGTAGCGATGCTTAGGCGAAACCCTGCGTCGGTAGAACATCAACATCGTCACCACGCTGTTGTGCTGACGAAACTCTCCCTCAACACTCGGCTAGATCGGAGTTCGAGGGACGTCATCGGGCTGAACGTGTGCTGAACTCGGAGGTGCCATATGCTCGGTACTTGATCGGTTGGATCATGAAGACGTACGACTACATCAACCGCATTGTGCTAACGCTTCCGCTTTCGTTCTACGAGGGTACGTGGACAACACTCTCCCCTCTCGTTGCTATGCATCACCATGATCTTGCGTGTGCGTAGCAAAATTTTGAAATTACTACGTTCCACAACAAATTGTTGCGAAGGTTAAAACATCACCAACTTGACGAACTATCGTTGTGGTTTTGATGTGTAGGTAAGAACGGTTCTTGCTCAGCCCGTAGCAGCCACGTAAAACTTGCAACAACAAAGTAGAGGACGTCTAACTTGTTTTTGCAGGGCATGTTGTCATGTGATATGGTCAAGACGTGATGAGATATAAGTTGTTGTATGAGATGATCATGTTTTGTTGAAGTTATCGGCAATGGCGTAAGCCTTATGGTTGTCTCTTTATTGCATAAGATGCAAGCGCCAAATAATTGCTTTACTTTATCGCTATGCGATAGCAATAGTTGCAAGAGCAATAGTTGGTGAGACAACCATGTGACGACACATTGATATAGATCAAGATGATGGAGATCATGGTGTCATGCCAGTGACGATGGAGATCATGACGATGCTTTGGAGATGGAGATCTGTCAGGACCCCGATTCCAAGTCACATCGATCTAGCCGGTAACACCTCATATCACTTTGCGGCCTCACGCACGGTATTCCCACGGGTGTCGCCTTACCATGGCCCGGGACCGTTTGCGCCTTTTGGCTCACGTATATGATAGTGTCGCTAGCCTCCATATGACAGAGAACCCGGGCCGACATGGCTAGTCGTGAACCCAAAGCGGCACTAACTCATGGGGACAAGCATACATGAATCAACTTCGAGCATGTCGGTCAGCAGCGTGTGAATCTGGCTGTAGCACTGGGCTAACAAGACTCATGTAACACCGACTGTAGCAGTCTAGGAATGACTCCGGATGTCAACGCGAGACATTTCCCGAAGGACGAACCACAGAACGAAGTGAAACACATGCCGGCCATCAAGCGCCCCGAAAGCGGTAGTCTCGGGCTAGCAGGACTCCGGTGAACCGGGCTGTAGCGGACTACTATGGCTCAAGGAAGCACTAGACAACATTTCTCCATAAGAGAGTCTGCCAAGGATAAACAACTAGATTGTCGGATCCCACACATACCAAGCATTTCAAACATACACACAATATGCTCGATATGTGTAAATACAACATGGCATCACAACATAACTCTACGACTCAAATATTTATTCATTAGGCTCCGAGGAGCGAGATATTACAAACATGGGTCTCATGACCCAACATACAGAGCATACCAGTCAAGGCACAAGCGGAAGCTTAACATGTCTGAGTACAGACATCTACAAATGAAAAAGGCTGATAAGCCTAACTAACTACCAGATCCTGCCGAGGGCACAAGATCGTAGCTGAGGTATCAAGCTAAACGTCGAAGTCCACATGGAACTACTAGCGAGACTGACATCTCTCTACAAAACATAAAATAGGTAAACGTGAGTACAAATGTACCCAGCAAGACTTACATCAGAACTAGCTACATATGCATCTGTATCAACAAAGGGGTGGTGGAGTTTAACTGCAGCAAGCCAGCTTTGACTCGGTGGCTATCCTAAACTACGACTGCAAGTAACTCTTTTGAGGTGGCACACACGAGTCCACATATTCACCATATCAATACACCACTATGGATCCGCTCCCGCCTCCCTACGAGAACGCCATCCATAGCACTCACGCTTATCTTGCGCATTTTAGAGTATCCACTTTCACTTGTCTATGAACTGTACAGGCAACCCAGAAGTCCTTTACCGCGGACACGGCTATTTGATTAGATGATGTTAACCCTGCAGGGGTGTACTTCTTCACACACGCTCTCGCCACTTACCACCATGTACACGTCGTGTATCTTGGCAACCTTCAAGCGGAAGCCTGGCGAGGGAGTCGGCCACGACCGGACTAACCACACAAGTCTCTAGTCCAAGTTTATCGCCTATTCGGGTTCCATCCGCAGGAGATCCGCCGGGTGTCACCACGGCCCCAAACGCTGTGTGCGTGGTTCCCGAGACACCAAACGGGCGCTCGGTACACCGGCCACAAAGTATCTACCGCATCATAGCCCACCCCTAGGGTCAGCGCCACGCATGGCCTCCAACACATATCCTACAAACACGAAACTAGTTGCAACTCCCCGGACAGAGATCGAGGCGATTAATAAGCCGAGAGGGGTCGAGTTACCGGAACCCAATGTGTGGTAGTAACTGTTCATGGATCACAAACACGTAACTTCAGTTCTCGAGGACGGCTGCAATGAGACAACCCACCATGTACTCCTACATGGACTCTCACCGCTACCTTTACCAAATCGTGTTCACACACTTAGCTCACACACGTGAGGACATGTTCACACACCTCCGATTCATCCTCGATGAATCGGACTGACTCAACTCTAAGCAAGAGCAGGCATGACAAACAAGCATGAATGAGTAGGCACAACAGGCTCAAACAACTCCTACTCATGCTAGTGGGTTTCATCTATTTACTGTGGAATGACAGGTCATGCAGAGGATAAAGGGGTTCAGCTACCGCAGCAAGTAACAGATGAATCATTGTTGTCCTAATGGAGTAAAAGAGTGCAGGAGCGAGAGAGTGGGATTGTATCAGAATGAACAAGGGGGTTTTGCTTGCCTGGCACTTCTAAAGATAGCATTGAGTCTTCATCAGTGTCAATGATCACAGCGTCGGGACAACATCTACCGAGGGGGAATAACACCGGCAAACAGAGAAGAAACACGATCAATGCAATGCACAATATGATGCATGATCATGACATGGCAATATGCTGTGATTTGAGCTAATGCAACAGAAAGTCATTTTGATTGAAGTGGAATTCAAACTAGATCAAATTCCAACTTCAAAACTATTATCAAATTTGTCCTAATCATGTTTCATCCTAAACAGTGATGTTAACTTTCTCAAACATGCATGAAAATGATACAGATGGATAGGTTGCATTTTTCTGATAATTTTTCATATATAATTTATTTCATTCTGAGCTATAGATTAATTTCTATGATTTTTTTGAAGTTTATACTAATTTCTGGAATTTCCTAGATAAACTTAAATCCAGAAAATGCTTTACTGCGTCAGCATGACATCACCGATGATGTCAAGAGGTCAATCGGGCGCTAGTCAAACTCGACGATGGGGTCCACTGGTCGCTGATCGGGCTGGTTAGGGACGCCGATCGGTGGGGCTGGTCAATGACACGCCGGCACGATTAACTCGATCGGTGGGTCCCGCGTGATTAAACTAATCTAGACATAAGTTTAAGCCGTGGTTAGTTAAGGGCGTGGGGCCCATATGTCAGTGAGAGAGGGGGCTAATTAGCAGGGTCATTAGGACTAACTAATCTACCTTGTCACCGGATTAACTCGGGCGATAACCAGAGCGCGGCGGCGATGCCCGTCCGGCCAACTCCTACGTCGGGAGGACGCGCGACAGGTCTTGTTGGAACGGCCGCGACACGACGCGTCCAGCGGTGGCTGCAGCTGTGGCTGGGGTGGCCGGTAGCGGCAACTACGGCGAGCGAGGCGGCGGCCCGAGCTCGGCCTCGAGCGGCTAGGGGGCTATGGTGCGGCTACGGACGATCTACTAGGTGCGTTCGGCTCCTGGGAGTGAGGTGAGTAAGATGACGCGCTCGGGCGCATACTGCAGCGTCCGTAGCGGCAGCGGCGACAAGGTCAGCGGCGGCCGGAGTTCGGCCGCGACGGAGCTATGGCCTAGAGCTCGCAAACGCGAGGGGAAAGAGAGGGGTTCGGATCAGGAGCTCACTACGAGGTCGGAGAGAAGCTCGGCGGGCTCGGGGGCGTCCTGCGTGCGGTGAATCGACGACGTTGGTGGTCGGAGCCCGAGAGGGAAGACAACTGTGGTGTCGGTGTTGCAGGGCGTCCGGGCTTGCGCTTGCTGAGGGGAAAGCTTCACGGCATCGAGGCGGACGGCAGGGTCAGAACGGAGAGGCACGGGGACGGCTGCGACTGCGGCGGTGCTCGTCGGCGGCCTAGGGTGCCCACGAACAGAGAGAGGGGAGGGAGCAGAGGAGGGGAAAGAGAGAGCTGCGAGGGGAACAGGGGGAAAGGTCTCGGGCGTCGCCGTGGCGCGTTCCGAAGAGTCGGGGTGTCGCGGTGGAAGCAGGAGCTGGCGCGCGCGCGGCGACCATGCTCCCTGCCTACTGGCGCGGGGAGGAAGACGACAGAGGGGGCTGCGGTGGTGGGTTGGGCCAGTTGGCTGGGCTGCCAGCTGGGCCGGCCAGCTGGGCTGCGGTAAGTGCCAGGTGGGTTTTTCCTCTCTCTCTCTCTCTCTCTCTCTCTCTCTCTCTCTCTGTTTTTCTAATTCTGTTCTGTTTCTATGTTGCAGGTTTGTTTTGAATTTGGTTTTGAAACCAATTCAATTTTGTTGCTTCTGATAATATTTTTAGAAGCTAAAAGAATTAAATCAAAGCTCCACAAAATATTTCAGAATTATTGGACCTATATTTATTAATATCAGATATAAATCCAATTCAAATAGCTATTGATTTAATTCAAATGCCCATAATAAATGTTTCTGAGACACCAAAAATATTGGTTCGGATTTTACCTCTTGCCAATATTTCCAGAGGATAACAGGAACATTTTCTTGGACTTATTTGAAGAAGTTTTATCTTGATCATTTTTAAAAGGATTCTGAGGCTTTGAAAATTCCTCAATTCAAATTTCATTTGAATTTAAACATGATGCAACAACCAAGCTAGACCAAGGCCAAGGTAAAGCTAGGGATGTGACAACTCACCCCCACTAAACAAGAATTTCGTCCCGAGATTCAGGACGTGAGGTAAGAAGAAAGGAGGTCACAAACTATCACAAACTTCTCGATCCAACTGCCCTTCTTGAAGAAGTAGCTTCATTGCATCATATTGATCTTGACGTCTTTGCTTTCGAGATCTTCATTCAACACGTTGACGACAGAGATAAACTCTACAGAAACGATCTCCTCAAGATCGAAAGCACTCAAGATCAACTCATGGAGTGAGACGGTGGAAACATCTCTTGAGCTGAGGCACAAAACACACATCAAGAAGGATGGAAAGAAACTGATAACAAAGGTTCAATTTGATAGGCAACAATTCCACGCTTAGATAATATGGAGCATGGGCTTCAAAGTAACAAGGAGTTAACTGCCATGACTCCATAACGGGGCACCTTAGAAAAGGTGGCTCGTAGAATTATTCCCTTAAGTGGCAAAAAGAATTACTTTTGATACATAGATCATTGAAAATCTTCATACCAGCTTAAGGCAATTTACAGTTGATCGTTTGAAAGAGCTCGAAGAAATGGCATACTCGGACTAGGATGGATGATGTGGACTACCTTGTTGAAGACAACGCAATGGATGACTTTTGCTTATCACCGAAATGGATGGGGCCCATGACAAGACCACTTTTGAAGATGATCCCGGACATCAATCACGAGAAGGGCATCCCATGGAGATTTGGCACAATGGGGTGCAAGCTGGGAACAAAATGCAATGTTGGGAGTGTTCCAACCATCATATCTGCCTGAGATTCAGATCTGGTTAGAAACAGGATACTTCAGACTCAAATGTCTGAAAAGAAGAGTTGCAACACAAATCGACGAGATAACGTTGCGAGATTCTCGGGAGATGAACTACGATAGAAAGCTCCAAAACATGAGCTGGTTCTGCTACATACATGTGAACACAATGTCCTGCATAAGCATGACCACGTAGTAGTCTTATAATAAAACACTACCGAAGTTCGTGGGGAACCATCATCGAGGATATCAAGTCTTTACGCAAGTCCATGGATTAGAGCCCAAGCATAGACTTCTCTTCCTTTAACAAGTCGATCAGTGGCTTGGTGTGCTAAGAATACATATAGAATGAAGGTTGCAAGTCTCCAGACCACAAAATACTTCGCACGTATGCATGACTGACTTGGGATGATTCCAGGGGAAGCAAAACAAGCTTTCTCAAATTCACGGCGGCAACTTGCATCATATGCACGTGAATTAGAGGAAGTCACTTCTTTCATCCAACATATTCTTCACGAATGGGACATGAAGATAATGCTTATAAAAGTTTCTAACACTAGGTTGATGTTCAACATGAGTCATGGGGGAGACAAAATGCTGCTGATGGACTCAACAGCAACTCATCGGAATTTCCATATCAGTGGACTTCCACCATCATGTGAACACGGTGATAGCATTGGTCAGACCAAAAGATGTAATGGAGTATGCTCGAGGGATCAACCACGAGTAAGACAACATTACGAACATCGTTGGTACTGATTTGATTTGACGACAACCCACACTCAAATCAAAGGATTGATAAGACAATAGGTCCAACAACTGATCACAGGGACCAATCGATGAAGATATCATCTTTCTTCAACACACACTACACAAGAATATCCCTTTGGAATGAACTAAGTTAGGCAAGCTTTTATCTTCCAACTCTCCAAGTTGTTGTTCAGCTTAACCAACCAGCTCAGGGATAACCAACACGGATTCTTGGATAAGGGGTGGTTTACAAGGAAACCAACTTGATCACAAACTCAACATAGCGGTCAGGTGACGACCTGGTGGTACTTCCGAGAAGATATTCGGAAAATCACGAACCATCGATATGTTACTAAGCTTGGGAACAATCTTGCTTTTCAGGGCAAGACGATATGATCAAAAGAGCGAGGGATTGACACAATCCTAACTCATTGATCAAAGAGCACACCAGGAGATAAGGACTAGGTGGCACGATCAACCTTAGGGTGATGATTCAGTAATCAACACGCTAAGGGTGAAGTTATTGTCCATTTACTACCAAGCAACGAGTTGCTCGGAGTATTGATTTCGCACATCACAGTACACTTGTCGGGATTCCGGTTACAACAACACGGAAACCGGGGAATGAACAATGATGGCAAGAAGTATCACTACGTCGAGAATTCATGAGAAATGGTGCAATCCTCATGACAATCCTGACATAAAGGGGGTAATACTCCGAGGTAGAACAGAATCAAAAGCTGGATTGGCATTTGATTTGCGGATTACAACTGCTTTGACCCAATCCTGGATATGGATGAGGTACTGGAGTTTGTTTCTCCTAGTCATTCCAGAACAGAAAGGCTTGACGGACCACAAGAATAATAAACATCGATAACACGGATGCACAATTACTCGTGACTATCAATTGATAGACGATGGTCGGAATACAAATGAAGAGGGACAACTCAAGGAAACCTATATCCTTTTGAGTTGTGGATGCATAGATTAGTATGTCGAGCGAAGCTCAACATTTCTTCCGGATAACCCATGCGGAAAGGGTAGAACTGGCAGAATCACAATATAGAATGGAGGACTCATCAAGAGCACTCTGGTTGTGATCTTTTGGTTTAAAATATCTCCTGCCAAGAATGGTTCATGGTAATTGGAAGGAAGATGTACCACGAACCTCGAGGACTATCATAAAGGTTACTAATATCCTAAAGGAACTAGAAACACTATCAACATTAGGTAAGTAGGGTGAATCTCGGGTTCAAGAACCCAGGAATAGAATACCTACTAACTAATAACATCACGGGATGCTTTCGAGAATGATGGCCCGAATCATCACAGGGGGAACACAAAACATGGCTAGTTTACTAGGTGACTCCCTAAAACACCTAGGGTCATAGTAATAGCTCCAACATATATGCTGAGGCAACAAAGTACCTCAACTCACCGATTAGTGTGCTTATTCTGACCAAAAAAAGACATCGGGAACGGAAAGAAAGGATTTGCAAATGCATCAGACTATTTAGAGACCTGGGATGACTCGGACAGCATAACGGCTGTAAATGCTCAAAATGATTTGAGACATCCTGCAAAAATGGTGGCATAACCACTCAAAAGCACGAGATGAAGGTTCCGAGACCAACTATGAACTCACGGAGGTAGTAGAAACTGAACTGAGATTTGAAACTATCAATACTATAAGTCTATGGATTAGTAACACGTCATCCTGATAGATAGATGAGAAGGCCTAGTTCTTAATCCCGTGAGAAGAGAAGAGGATGACTCGGATCGAAGGCCATGAGGTATAAGGAGTAAAAAGAGCCTTATGTTCCCTTCCACAATCAATTCCCTTACATAACTAAAGCATTTCTAGACACAACTTCGACCAGTTTGGCTTGGTAATCCTACAGGCAGTCAGGCTCTGATACCAAAGCTGTTAGGACCCCGATTCCAAGTCACATCGATCTAGCCGGTAACACCTCATATCACTTTGCGGCCTCACGCACGGTATTCCCACAGGTGTCGCTTTACCATGGCCCGGGACCGTTTTCGCCTTTTGGCTCACGTATATGATAGTGTCGCTAGCATCCATATGACAGATAACCCGGGCCGACATGGCTAGTCGTGAACCCAAAGCGGCACTAACTCATAGGGACAGGCATACATGAATCAACTTCGAGCATGTCGATCAGCGTGCAGAATCCGGGCTGTAGCATCGGGCTAACAGGACTCGGGACCCGGGTCAGAAAGTGTGCCAGTAGACTCCGGATGTCACTGCGTGACATTTCTCCGAAGGAGAGACACAGGACGAAGTGAAACACATGCTGGCCACCAAGCGCCCCGAGCGAGAGTCTGGGCTAGTAGGACTCGGTGAACCGGTCAGAAGCGGACTACTATGGCTCAAGGAAGCACTAGACTACATTTCCCCATAAGAGAGGCTGCCAAGGATAAACAACTAGATTGTCGGATCCCACACATACCAAGCATTTCAAACATACACACAATATGCTCGATATGTGTAAATACAACATGGCATCACAACATAACTCTACGACTCAAATATTTATTCATTAGGCTCCGAGGAGCGAGATATTACAAACATGGGTCTCATGACCCAACATACAGAGCATACAAGTCAAGGCACAAGCGGAAGCTTAACATGTCTGAGTACAGACATCTACAAATGAAAAAGGCTGATAAGCCTGACTAACTACCAGATCATGCCGAGGGCACAAGATCGTAGCTGAGGTATCAAGCTAAACGTCGAAGTCCACACGGAACTACTAGCGAGACTGACATCTCTCTACAAAACATAAAATAGGTAAACGTGAGTACAAATGTACCCAGCAACACTTACATCAGAACTAGCTACATATGCATCATTATCAACAAAGGGGGTGGTGGAGTTTAACTGCAGCAAGCCAGCTTTGACTCGGTGGCTATCCTAAACTACGACTGCAAGTAACTCTTTCGAGGTGGCGCACGAGTCCACATATTCACCATATCAATACACCACTATGGATCCGCCTCCGTCTCCCTACGAGAACGCCATCCATAGCACTCACGCTTATCTTGCATGTTAGAGTATCCACTTTCACTTGTCTATGAACTGCAGCAACCCGTAAGTCCTTTACCGCGGACAAGGCTATTCGAATAGATGATGTTAACCTGCAGGGTGTACTTCTTCACACATGCTCTCGCCACTTACCACCATGTACACGTCGTGTATCTCGGCAACCTTCAAGCGGAAGCTTTGGCGAGGGAGTTGGCCACGACCTGACTAACCACACAAGTCTCTAGTCCAGGTTTATCGCCTATTCGGGTTCCATCCGCAAGGAGATCCGGCCGGGGTGTCGCTCACGGCCCCAAACGATGTGTGCAGGGTTCCCGAGAGACCAAACGGGTGCTCGGTACAACGGGACACGGTGTATCTAGCGCATCATAGCCCACCCCTAGGGTCAGCGCTACGCACGGCCTCCAACACATATCCTACAAACACCAAAAACTAGTTGCAACTCCTGGACAGAGATCGAGGCGATTAATAAGACGAGAGGGGTCGAGTTACCGGAACCCAATTTGTGGTAGTAACTGTTCATGGATCACAAACACAGAACTCAGTTCCCCGAGGACGGCTGCAATGAGACAACCCACCATGTACTCCTACATGGCCTCTCACCGCTACCTTTACCAAATCGTGTTCACACACTTAGCTCACACACAGTGAGGACATGTTCACACACCTCTGATTCATCCTCGATGAATCGGACCTGTATCAACTCTAAGCGATGGCAGGCATGACAAACAAGGATGAATGAGTAGGCACAACAGGCTCAAACAACTCCTACTCATGCTAGTGGGTTTCATCTATTCTTGTGGAATGACAGGTCATGCAGAGGATAAAGGGGTTCAGCTACCGCAACAAGTAACAGATGAATCGTTGTTGTCCTAATGCAGTAAAAGAGAGCAGGGGCAAGAGAGTGGGATTGTATCGGAATGAACA
Source organism: Aegilops bicornis (assembly GCA_021605145.1). NCBI lineage: Eukaryota > Viridiplantae > Streptophyta > Magnoliopsida > Poales > Poaceae > Aegilops > Aegilops bicornis. The sequence goes on along the minus strand of CM038673.1, from coordinate 139,987,150 downwards.
AGGGGGTTTTGCTTGCCTGGCACTTCTGAAGATAGCATTGAGTCTTCATCAGTGTCAACTATCACAGCGTCGGGACAACATCTACCAAGGGGGAACAACACCGGCAAACAGAGAAGAAACACGATCAATGCAATGCACAATATGATGCATGATCATGACATGGCAATATGCTGTGATTTGAGCTAATGCAACAGAAAGTCCTTTTGATTGAAGTGGAATTCAAACTAGATCAAATTCCAACTTCAAAACCATTATCAAATTTGTCCTAATCATGGTTCATCCTAAACAGTGAGGTTAACTTTCTCAAACATGCATGAAAATGATACAGATGGATAGGTTGCATTTTCTTGATAATTTTTCATATACAATTTATTTCATTCTGAGCTATAGATTAATTTCTATGATTTTTTGAAGTTTATACTAATTTCTGGAATTTCCTGGATAAACTTAAATCCAGAAAATGGGCGCCTCCAGGTCAAACCTGACCAGTGAGGTCCACTGGTCAGTGACTGGGGCTGGTTAGGGACGTTGACTGGTGGGGCTGGTCAACAGACACGTCAGCACAGTCAACTCTGACTGGTGGGTCCCGCGTGATTAAACTAATCTAAACAGAAGTTTAAGCCGTGGTTAGTTAAGGGCGTGGGGCCCATATGTCAGTGAGAGAGGGGGCTAATTAGCAGGGTCATTAGCACTAACTAATCTACCTTGTCACCGGATTAACTCCGGTGATAACGAGAGCACGGCGGCGATGCCCGTCCGGCCAACTCCGGCGTCGGGAGGACGCGCGGCAGGTCTTGTTGGAACGGCCGCGACGCGGCGCGTCCAACGGTGGCTGCAGCTGTGGCTGGGGTGGCCGGTAGTGGCAACTGCGGCGAGCGAGGCGGCGGCCGGAGCTCGGGCTCGAGCAGCTAGGGGGCTATGGTGCGGCTACAGACGATCTACTAGGTGTGTTCGGCTCCTGGGAGCGAGGTGAGGAAGATGACGCGTTCGGGCGCAAACTGCAGTGTCCGTAGCGGCAGCGTCGACAAGGTCAGCGGCGACCGGAGTTCGGCCGCGACGGAGCTATGGCCTAGAGCTCGCAAACGCGAGGGGAAAGAGAGGGGTTCGGATCAGGAGCTCACTTCGAGGTCGGAGAGAAGCTCGGCGGGCTCGGGGGCGTCCTGCGTGCGGCGAATCGACGACGGTGGTGGTCGGAGCCCGAGAGGGAAGACGACAGTGGTGTCGGTGTTGCAGGGCGTCCGGGCTTGCGCTTGCTGAGGGGAAAGCTTCACGGCATCGAGGCGGACGGCGGGGTCAGAACGGAGAGGCACGGGGACGACTGCGACCGCGGTGGTGCTCGTCGGCGGCCTCGGGTACCCACGAACAGAGAGAGGGGAGGGAGCAGAGGAGGGGAAAGAGAGAGCTGCGAGGGGAACATGGGGGAAAGGTCTCGGGCGTCTCCGTGGCGCGTTCAGAAGAGCCGGGGTGTCGCGGTGGAAGCAGGAGCTGGCGCGCGCGCGGCGACCACGCTCCCTGCCTACTGGCGCGGGGAGGAAGACGACAGAGGGGGCTGCGGTGGTGGGTTGGGCCAGTTGGCTGGGCTGCCAGCTGGGCCGGCCAGGTGGGCTGCGGTAAGTGCCAGGTGGGTTTTTCCTCTCTCTCTCTATTTTTCTAATTCTGTTCTGTTTCTATTTTGCAGGTTTGTTTTGAATTTGGTTTTGAAACCAATTCAATTTTGTTGCTTCTGATAATATTTTTAGAAGCTAAAAGAATTAAACCAAAGCTCCACAAAATATTTCAGAATTATTGGACCTATATTTATTAATAGCAGATATAAATCCAATTCAAATAGCTATTGATTTAATTCAAATGCCCATAATAAATTTTTCCGAGACACCAAAAATATTGGTTTGGATTTTACCTCTTGCCAATATTTCCAGAGGATAACAGGAACATTTTCTTGGACTTATTTGAAGAAATTTTATCTTGATCATTTTTAAAAGGATTCTGAGGCTTTGAAAATTCCTCAATTCAAATTTCATTTGAATTTAAACATGATGCAACAACCAAGCTAGACCAAGGCCAAGGTAAAGCTAGGGATGTGAGAAGATCAAAGGCACAAGATGATGATGGCCATATCATGTCACATATTTTGATTGCATGTGATGTTTATCTTTTATACATCTTATTTTGCTTAGTTCGGCGGTAGCTTTATAAGATGATCTCTCACTAAATTATCAAGGTATAAGTGTTCTCCCGACTATGCACCGCTATGAAAGTTCTTCGTCCGAGACACCACGTGATGATCGGTGTGATAGGCACTACGTTCAAATACAACGGGTGCAAAACAGTTGCACACGCGGAATACTCGGGTTAAACTTGACGAGCCTAGCATATAATGATATGGCCTCGGAACACGGAGACCGAAAGGTCGAAAGCGTGAATCATATAGTAGATATGATCAACATAGTGATGTTCACCATTGAAACTACTCCATCTCACGTGATGATCGGTTATGGTTTAGTTGATTTGGATCACGTGATCACTTAGATGACTAGATGGATGTCTATCTAAGTGGGAGTTCTTAGGTAATATGATTAATTGAACTTTAATTTATCATGAACTTAGTCCTGGTAGTATTAGCATATCTATGTTGTAGATCAATAGCTCGCGATGTTGCTCCCCGTTTAATTTTGATATGTTACTAGAGAAAACTAAGTTGAAAGATGTTAGTAGCAATGATGCGGATTGGATCCGTGATCTGAGGTTTATCCTCATTGCTGCACAGAAGAATTATGTCCTTGATGCACCGCTAGGTGACAGACCTATTGGAGGAGCAGATGCAGACGTTATGAACTTTTGGCTAGCTCAATATGATGACTACTTGATAGTTTAGTGCGCCATGGTTAAGGCTTAGAATCGGCACTTCAAAGACGTTTTTAACGTCATGGACCATATGAGATGTTCCAGGAGTTGAAGTTAATATTTCAAGCAAATACCCGAGTTGAGAGATATGAAGTCTCCAACAAGTTCTATAGCTAAAAAGATGGAGGAGAATAGCTCAAGCAGTGAGCATGTGCTCAGATTGTCTGGGTAATACAATCGCTTGAATCAAGTGGGAGTTAATCTTCCAGATAAGATAGTGATTGACATAATTCTCTAGTCACCATCACCAAGTTAGTAGAACTTCGTGATGAGCTATAATATGCAAGGGATAACGGAAACGATTCCCAAGCTCTTCGTGATCTTTGAAATCGACGAAGGTAGAAATCAAGAAAAACATCAAGTGTTGATGGTAGACAAGACCACTAGTTTCAAGAAAAGGGCAAAGGGAAGAAGGGGAACTTCAAGAAGAACGGCAAGCAAGTTGCTGCTCAAGTGAAGAAGCCCAAGTCTGGTCCTAAGCCTGAGACTAAGTGCTTATACTGCAAAGGGACTGGTCACTGGAAGCGGAACTGCCCCAAGTATTTGGTGGATAAGAAGGATGACAAAGTGAACAAGCTATATTTGATATACATGTTATTGATGTGTACTTTACTAGTGTTTATAGCAACCCCTCAGTATTTGATACTAGTTCAGTTGCTAAGATTAGTAACTCGAAACGGGAGTTGCAGAATAAACAGAGACTAGTTAAGGATGAAGTGACGATGTGTGTTGGAAGTGGTTCCAAGATTGATATGATCATCATCGCAGACTCCCTATACTTTCGGGATTAGTATTGAACCTAAATAAGTGTTATTTGGTGTTTGCGTTGAGCATGAATATGATTTGATCATGTTTATTGCAATACGGTTATTCATTTAAGTTAGAGAATAATTGTTGTTACATTTACATGAATAAAACCTTCTATGGTCATACACCCAATGAAAATGGTTTGTTGGATCTCGATCGTAGTGATACACATATTCATAATATTGAAGCCAAAAGATGCAAAGTTAATAATGATAGTGCAACTTATTTGTGGCACTGTCGTTTAGGTCATATTGGTGTAAAGCTGTAGCGACCTGACCCAAAATCGGTCAAATCTCTGTGTCTATACCATCCCAAGATCATGCTGGTACTCACAGTACATCGATGAAATAATCAAAGTTCAATCACACCTGAATTTATTACACGATTCTCATATAGAGTCTTTATTACAAGAGAATAAATTCGGCTCAAGGCCAACTCATGAGAAATAAACTACTAATGCTGTGGAAGCGTAGAAGTATAGCGAGTCCATCCGACTCCAAGGGCAATCGCCAAGCGCGGAGCGTAGCCTCACTCCTGATCGGAATAAATCTCTGCAACAAAAGACGTTGCAGCCGTGTAGGTCAGCTTTTTGAATAAGCTGGCAAGTCATGAAGAGAATAACAATAATAAAATTACTATCACTATATGCATTTTGGCTGTGGGGCTCTAAGTTTCATCATTTTGCGAAAAGCAAATTTTTCCCTACTACAGTGGACTTACTTGCAAATTACTACAAATTCTTGGTAGTTATTGAGATGGTTCCGCCAACCAATATCTCATTCCCAAATTATTAAGTCATAAAACCCTCAAATTAATTCATTAGTTTTAGTGTTGAGATTTCTGAATACTTCCAAGTTCCAGAGGCTCAATTTGTCCGTGAATCGGGACACGGCTAATCGATTAGATCTTTAACTCTGCAGAGGTTTGCGCACTTTACCCGCAAGAATCATTCCCTCCTTTTTAAGTCTTCGCACTTCATGGTGTTTGAAGACGGGATGAATGAAACAGGGTCTTCCAAAGAGTTCTTCTGGCTCTGCGGTACCCATCCAATCCTACCGCTCTTCTACATCTCGTAGTACCGTCAGCTAGTGTCACAACTAGGGTTGACCCAGCCAGAGCCCATAATGGCTTGCGGCTACACAGGTAAGCTTCCGGTCAATGGGGCATCCATCCGTCTCTACGTGGCTGGGTGAAGCTTTCCGCAAGATGTCATGGCACTTCTCCATGCATCCCGGCCAACCACTGGGTTCTCCAGGGTGCCCGTCAACCGTCCTCCACCCAGTAGTGAATTCCGAAGTCCATCTTGATCTTGTAGTTCATGGGGTTGTCATCATCATTGACTCTCACATCTTTCTTATGAATTTCACTCAACCAAACCCGTCTACGAGCATAGCAAAATAAACTACTTAATTCCGGGGTCATGGTAACAAGGGGATTGGTTCATCCTACCACATGATACTACTCAAGATTAATAACTTCAAAATTTCAACTACTGCATGCATGGTGGGGTGGTGATAATTTCTAATGCACAAAAACATAGGTATAGAAAATAACATGATCAAAACTTGCCTTGCTGATGATCCTCGTAAGCTAAGGACTCGTAGTAGCAAGCTTCGCACTCCGGAAACTCTACCAAGACAAACAATAATCTCAATAAGCATATAGCATATCATCACTTAACACAATAGCAATAGCATCATAACACACCAAAACAAACAAGTCAAAACCCAAAGGAAAACTCAAAGAATACCAACTCAAAGTATTTTCCTACTTCAAGCATCAACTAGAAATAGTTTTACATAACAAGTTTTTCTCAACATAACCTAATCATGAGTTTATGTTAACTTAATAGAAAGGATTTCATTAAGCAACTAGGAGCAAAAAGAATTAATTTAAAATCTATTATGAAACTCCTATTAGGCCTAATTCAATTTCTATTAAGAAAAAAATAAAAGTTTTATTTATTATAAATAAAAGTTCATCCTATAAAGTGACAGAAACTATCCTAGAATAATTAATCACATGTGAAAAATAAATTGATTTACTAATTAAAATAATATGAAAACAGTAGCTAGTCAATTAATTAGGATTAAGAAGATTCTGCTTAAAACTAATTTTTTTATTAATCCTAAAATACCCAAATTAATTTCTACGGTTAGACAATGTTAAAACAAAGTTGGGACAAAAAGAATCATTTTAAAATAATAATTTTCCTAACTCATTTTATGGCAGATTTACTATTCTGACTAAATCTAAAATAAAGCAATTTTAATTAATTTTAACATAGCTAAATATATTTTCTACAGAAACTATAGAAAATTTGCAAACCAACAAAAAAAGAATCACCTAAAAATATTAAGTAGAATAAAAGTTATGAATTTTTCAAATCAGGAACTATTCTGTTAAAACAGAAAACAAAAACAAAAGAAAAAAAATGGCCTAATGGGCCTAACCTACGCACTGAGCGTAATATAATTAAACGGGCCCTAGGGTTAAACTGAATCGGGCCGGGCTAAATAAAAATAAACCCTAACTTAAATTAAACCGGACTAAACCGGAGCGAACCGGTTTTATCTAAAAGAACCTACCCCTTCGGGGGTGTTCTAATCTACACCGTAGATGTGAGATCGGACGGCGGGGGTGGAGCTCCGGCGACTCACCGGCGTTGGACGGCGGCGGCGGCTCGGTGGCGAGTGCGTCGACGGCTCCGGTCGTCGGGGAGGGCGGTGGAGTAGTCCGGCGGGTGCGGGGCGACGAGGGGGGTGGTCTGGTGGAGTCGGCGAGGCTCGGGGAGGTCTAGGGCGACGGCGGCGATGAAAATGGCGGCGACGGGGTTCGGCAAGTCCGGCGACGGCGTGAGGGGGAAGGAGGGGTTCCGGCAAGGGGCGAGGGGGGAATGGAAGGGAGGGTTTAAATAGGGGGGGGGGGCTCGGCTTGGCAAGGGGGGGCGATCGGGAGGGGATCGAATCCCGGATCCGGGATCCGGCGATCGGCGGCGGGCGAGGCGTGGCGAGGGGTTGAAGACGGGGTGGGGTCCGCCTGTCGGTGAGAGGAGGTGCGCGGCTGGGCACCGAGCCAAAGCGGTTCGGGCGAGGGGGTGGCTCGGCCGGTGGTGGCTCATGGCTGGCCGGGCTCCGCCCTCTGGGCCGGTGGGCAGTGGTGGCCTCGGCCTTAGCTGGGCTAAAGAGTTCTGGCCGGCGCTGGGGGTTTCTTTTTTTAATTTTTTAATAAAAACAAAACAGATAACTTATAAAATATAAATATTTTATATAGGACATATATATACCAAAATGATCAGGGGAATATTCCCTATCATTTGAACATTTTTCCAAAGGCAAAATCCAAACTTTATAAAATTTCATTTTTTTTTCAAATTCAAATAAAACTCAAGTTTGAATTCAAAACTTTTGGCATTATTTTCCTCTGATATTTTTGGAGTGTCATGTTTGCTCCTCTCATACTTTTACTCAAGTATTTATCAGGCATAGTTTTTGAAATGATTCCCACTTGCCATAGTTTGAATTCAAATTTGAAAACTCAAAACTCTGAAACTCCAAATGGCACTCAAATTCAAACAGAATGCATAGATGCTTAGCTATAATTGTAAAACATTCCAAATAGGAAATTTGGGATGTTACAAACCTACCCACCTTAAGATGAATCTCGCCCTCGAGATTCGGGTTGGCTAGCAAATAGGTGAGGGTGGTCTCGAAGAAGGTCTTCTTCGCGCTCCCAGGTGGCTTCTTCCTCGGAGTGATGATTCCACAGCACCTTGCAAAACTTGATGACCTTCTTTGCGGGTGACTCTGCTTTCATGATCTCGAGAATTCGGACGGGTTTCTCCTTATAAGTCGATCACCGCTGTCAAGCTGTATGGCCTCTAAGGCACTGTGTCTCTCAACGGAACATCGGCCATGTCGGCATGACACTTCTTGGTGAGAAACATGGAAGACATCATGAACTCCGGACAATCCTTCCGGCAGTTCCAACTTGTAAGCAACTTCTCCACGATGTTCGAGGATTTTGTAGGGGCCAATGAATCGGGGTGCTAACTTTCCCTTGACACCAAACCTCTTGATTCCACGAAGTGGAGACACACGAAGATATGCTCGGTCTCCCGCTTCGTAAGTCACTTCCTTGCGTTCTTGTCGGCATAACTCTTCCGTCTCGATTTGTGCTATCTTGAGCCTGTCTCGAATCAGCTTGACTTTCTCTTGGAATCCTCGATAAGGTCGGAACCGAAAAGTGATCGATCTCCAACACTATCCCACAACAATGGTGTTCGCACCTCCTTAGTATAGAGCTTGAAAGGGGCCATCTTCGCATGGATTGATAAGCTGTTGTTGTATGAGAACTTCTGCGTATGGCAAATTATCATCCCAGCTAGACCCATAGTCTAGTACACAAGCTCTCAACATGTCCTCCAGAATCTGGTTGACTCTCTCGGTCTGTCCATCATCTGCTGCGGATGAAAAGTCGCATCTTGAATTCCAGCCTCGTACACAAAGTTTCATGTAACTGCTTCCAAAACTTTGAGGTAAACTGTGTTCCTCTATCTGACACGATTTTCCGTGGAACTCCATGCAGACATACGATCCTGGTCATGTATATCTTGGCCAACTTAGCACTGGTATAAGTAGTCTTCACGGGAATGAAGTGAGCTACCTTGGTCAAACGATCAACCACTAGCCAGATAGAATCATAACCTGAACGGGTCCTGGGTAATCCTGTGATGAAATCCATTCCAAGTTTCTCCCATTTCCAATCGGGAATCGGCAAAGGTTGAAGTAACCCTGCTGGCTTCTGATGTTCTGCCTTTACACGTTGACAAACATCGCATACTACTACGTACTCGGCAATATCCTTCTTCATACCTGTCCACCAGAAACTTTCCTTCAAATCCAGGTACATCTTGGTGTTGCCGGGATGAATCGAGTACGGTGAATCATGAGCTTCCTGAAGAATTAGCTTCCTAAGCTCGGGATCATTGGGTACATAAATACGATCCTCGAACCATATAGCTCCGTGCTCATCCTTACGGAATCCCTTAGCTTTTCCTTCATTCATCTTCTGCTTTATCTCATCAATTTCCTTGTCCGACTTTTGGGCTTCACGAATCCTTTCGGCCAAAGTGGACTGAACTTCCAGAGTTGCAACATATCCCCTCGGAACTATCTCCACCGGAGATCTCTCGAGGTCATCGACTAACTCTGGGGTAATCCTCCTGCTTTGTAAGAGTATTCACATAACTCTTACGGCTCAAAGCATCTGCTACAACATTAGCCTTACTCGGGTGGTAATGCAATCTCATGTCGTAGTCCTTGATCAACTCTAGCCATCTCCTCTGCCTGAGGTTCAATTCCTTCTGCGTGAAAATATACTTCAAACTCTTGTGATCTGTGTAGACATCACAACGGTTTCCGATGAGGAAATGTCTCCAGGTCTTGAGTGCATGTACTACGGCTGCTAACTCCAAATCATGTGTGGCATAATTCATCTCGTGAGGTCGTAGCTGTCTGGAGGCATAAGCTACAACTTTACCTTCCTGCATCAATACTCCTCCGAGTCCTTGACGAGAAGCGTCACAATAAACCTGGTATTCCTTGTGTATGTTTGGCAAAATCAAGATCGGGCTGTGACCAACCGCTTTCTTCAATTCACAAAACCGGCTTCACATTCCTCGGTCCAAACATACTTGGCTTCCTTCTTCAACAGCTCAGTCATGGGCTTGGAAATCTTCGAGAAGTTCTCAATAAACCTCCGATAATATCCTCGCGAGTCCGAGAAAACTGCGGATCTCCTTGATCGAGGTGGGTGACCGCCAATCGGTGATCGATTCAACCTTGGCGGGATCAATCGCTATTCCTTCTCCTGAAATAACATGTCCGAGGAATCCAACTTCCTTCAGCCAAAATTCACATTTGCTGAACTTGGCATACAACTGATGTTCTCGAAGTTTCTCCAGAACTACACGCAAATGTTCCTTATGCTCTTCCTCGCTCTTGGAGAAAATCAATATATCATCGATGAACACCACGACAAACTTGTCCAGATATTCCATAAATACCTTGTTCATCAAATTCATGAAGTATGCAGGAGCATTAGTCAATCCAAATGACATGACGGTATACTCATATAAACCATACCTGGTAGTGAATGCTGTTTTGGGTATATCCTTTTCACGAATCTTCAATTGATGATACCCTGATCGAAGATCGATCTTGGAGAATACCTTGGCTCCCACTAGTTGATCAAACAAGTCATTAATCATTGGCAGAGGGTACTTGTTCTTGATGGTCACTTCGTTCAACGCACGATAATCCACAACCATCCTCAAGCTTCCATCCTTCTTCTCTACCAAAAGAACTGGGGCTCCCCAAGGTGATGAGCTTGGCCGAATATATCCTTTCTCCAATAACTCATTAATTTGATCCTTGATCTCTTTCAACTCATTCGGTGGCATCCGATAAGGTCTCTTGGATATTGGGGCTGTGTCGGGCAATAACTCAATCATAAATTCGATGTCCCTGTCTGGTGGCATCCCTGGTAATTCCTCCGGGAACACATCGGGAAAATCTTGCACTACTGGCACTTCCTCCTGAACAATTCCCGTGAGGGAATGCACCTGATTCTTCATCTGGCTGTGCCTGGCTACATACTTGATCCTCTTACGCTCCGGTGGTGAGCAGAATAGACTTATGGGCACGATCTATGTTTCCTTGAACTTCACAACCAATCCATGCCTAGGATTACATCCAAGGTCCGGGTTTCCAACACTATGAGGTCTCAAGGGAAATTTATGGTTCCCGATGTTGAGGGTTGCATGACAGCCTAAGCTCGCCATCATTTCTCCTCCTGCGGCCCGACGCGAAGGGGCTTCTAAGGGTTTTAGTGGGCAACCCGTACTTTTCCACAACTACCCTTGATATGAATGAATGCGTTGCACCAGAATCAAAGAGTACCAATACTGAACGTGAATTCAATAAAAACTTACCAACCACAGTGTCTGGCTGATCATAGACGTCCTCCACGTCAATGTGGTTCACCTGAGCATGAGGGAACGGGTTGGGCTTCTTCGCTGAGCTCCCATTGCCGTTTCCATTCCTCTGCTTGGCCTCCGGGCAGTCGGTGGCATAGTGCCCTCGCCTTCCGGCACTTGAAGGTGTGATGTGGCTCGAGATCCTTGAGCCGGGCGTAACGATCTTGATTGCCATTACCGTTTCCATTGCCATTGCCATGGCCCGACTTGTTGTCCTGGCTGCGGTTGTTCCCATTTCCTCCATGGTTATGACCTCCATGGTTATGATGGGTGTGCCCTCCCGAGTATGGTGCATAACGGGCTTCACGAGCTCTGAGTTGTGCTTCCCTGGCTGTACTTCCGCTATGCGGCTTTCAATCTGGCCGCTGCTTGCCTTCAAGTATGGTGGCCTTGTCTACCAGCTCCCGGTAGTTGTTGAAGGTAGCCACAATAAGCTGCATACTCAGCTCATCGTTGAGTCCTCGAGAAATTTCTCCGCTTATGCGGCATCCGTGGCCACATCATCCGGGGCATAGCGGGCTAGCTTGCTGAACTCATCCACGCATCGCGCCACAAGACGGTTCCCCTGGCGTAAGTTGCGGAACTCACGCTTCTTCAGACTCATGGCTCTAGCTGAAACATGAGCGGTGCGGAAGGCCTGCTGGAATTGATCCCACGTGATGGCACCAATGGGATAAGTGGCGGTGTAGTTCTCCCACCAAGAAGCTGCAGGTCCATCAAGTTGATCTTGTGCAAAAGCGCACCTTCTCTCGCATCGGTGCATCCAACAGTGATTAGCTCTCTTCCGACTTTATGGCCAATCATCAGCCACAATCGGCTCGGTGCTACTAGAGAACATCATGGATTCAGCCTCAGGAATCGAGTCAAGTTGTCCACAGAGGGTGGTGGCGGTGGATTGTTGGTGTTGTTGTTCTGATTCTGGATGAGTAGCTGCATGAGGGCATTCTGCTGCTGGAGCAGCTGGGTGAGCTCTGGCGGAAAACCGGTGTCACGTCTCGGAGGCATCTGGTGTTTTGGAGTGGATGAGAAAATTAGAATAGAACAATGGTCTATGAGAAATAACACTACCCATATGAATGCACAATCATAAACACACCAATCATTTATTCATTCCACTCAAACATGGTTCAAACTCGATTACAAAAGCTCATGACTATTCGAAAAAATATCGGCCTAACTGATCGACGTAAAGTAAAATAACATGGTGGTCGACTAAAAAGTCTTCATCAATAATCCTTGCGTCCTCTGGTGCGATGTCCTCTGTTGTGACGCCTCCTCTTGCGGCTTCCTCCAGTGGAACTCCCTTCATAATCCTGATCATTGCTCACGAGGGGTCCATCATCTCCACTCGGAAAAAGGTCCTCTCCCAAGTACATCTTTTCCTCTATCGCGGCAAGCTTCATCTTCAGGTCGTCGACTGTCTCCATCAAGTCCACGACTTCTTCCTCATGGTTAAGGAAGTCTGCGTGTGCCTTCTCCTCCAGTTCCAGTTCACAGAACAATAGCCTCCTGTGTGCCTTCGAGTTACGGGCGATGCAATCTCCCGCTTCTGAGGAAACACTCCAAGTCCTGGACATAAGAGAGAATGGAGTCGTCCTCTATGGTACGGATGATATCTCCATTCCTTGCTGCGAGAAACCATGGCGAGGTGCGAGGGATCGAGCTCGGCCTCAGTACTCCTCTCGGAGATGTCCAAGGGCACGATAGATCGCCATGTCCCTTCCGATGATCCGGTTGAAGTCGGTGAACTCAAAGTCAATAGGCTCCGTGTGTCCTCCGAAGGTTCTCCTGGAATATGCACCTCAATCTCAGAAGCGGTGTCCGCTTGAAGTGCATTGGTTGGCTTCGGTGATCGAGGGCGAGCAATCTTCAGCTTCTTCACCATCTCGGACCAGCTTCCCGCCAAGGGCATCGTCTCATCGGGCCGGCAAAACTCCGTAGCAAAAGCGGGGTGAACTCGACGGCCATCTAAAATGTTGAAAATCGGAGAAGAGTCAGAAATGAACAGGGGAGAATTACGGAATGATAAGGATATAAAGTACATGATCTCTTCCTATGGCTTTCCGATCCTAGGGGTTACGATCCTATGGTCAGCGTGTGCTCTGATACCATCTCTGTAGCGACCTGACCCAAAATCGGTCAAATCTACGTATGCATACCATCCCAAGATCATGCTTTGGTACTCACAAAGACATCGATGAAATAATCAAAGTTCAATCACACCTGAATTTATTACACGATTCTCATATAGAGTCTTTATTACAAGAGAATAAATTCGGCTCAAGGCCAACTCATGAGAAATAAACTACTAATCCGTGGAAGCGTAGAAGTATAGCGAGTCCATCCGACTCAAGGGCAATCGCCAAGCGCTGAGCGTAGCCTCACTCCTCGATCGGAATAAATCTCGCAACAAAAGACGTTGCAGCCGTGTAGGTCAGCTTTTGAATAAGTCGGCAAGTCATGAAGAGAATAACAATAATAAAATTACTATCACTATATGCATTTTGGCTGTGGGGCTTTAAGTTTCATCATTTTGCGAAAAGCAAATTTTTCCCTACTACAGTGGACTTACTTGCAAATTACTACAAATTGTTGGTAGTTATTGAGATGGTTCCGCCAACCAATATCTCATTCCCAAATTATTAAGTCATAAACCCCTCAAATTAATTCATTAGTTTTAGTGTTGAGATTTCTGAATACTTCCAAGTTCCAGAGGCTCAATTTGTCCGTAACCGGGGACACGGCTACTCGATTAGATCTTTAACTCTGCAGAGGTTTGCGCACTTTACCCGCAAGAATCATTCCCTCCTTTTAAGTCTTCGCACTTCATGGTGTTTGAAGACGGGATGAATGAAACAGGGTCTTCCAAAGAGTTCTTCCTGCTACTGCCGGTACCCATCCAATCCTACCGTTCTTCTACATCTCGTAGTACCGTCCAGCCCGTCACAACTAGGGTTGACCCAGCCAGAGCCCATAATGGCTTGCGGCTGCCTGAGGTAAGCTTCCGGTCAATGGGGCATCCATCCGTCTCTTCGTGGCCGGGTGAAGCTTTCCGCAAGATGTCATGGCACTTCTCCATGCATCCCGGCCAACCACCGGGTTCTCCAGTGGTGCCCGTCAACCGTCCTCCACCCAAAGAGTGAATTCTGAAGTCCATCTTGATCTTGTAGTTCATGGGGTTGTCATCATCATTGACTCTCACATCTTTCTTATGAATTTCACTCAACCAAAACCCGTCTACGAGCATAGCAAAGTAAAGTACTTCGTCCCGGGGTCATGGTAACAAGGGGAATTGGTTCATCCTACCACATGATACTACTCAAGATTAATAACTTCAAAATTTCAACTACTGCATGCATGGTGGGGTGGTGATAATTTCTAATGCACAAAAACATAGGTATAGAAAATAACATGATCAAAACTTGCCTTGCTGATGATCCTCGTAAGCTAAGGACTCGTAGTAGCAAGCTTAGCACCGAAACTCTACCAAGACAAACAATAATCTCAATAAGCATATAGCATATCATCACTTAACACAATAGCAATAGCATCATAACACACCAAAACAAACAAGTCAAAACCCAAAGGAAAACTCAAAGAATACCAACTCAAAGTTTTTTCCTACTTCAAGCATCAACTAGAAATAGTTTTACATAACAAGTTTTTCTCAACATAACCTAATCATGAGTTTATGTTAACTTAATAGAAAGGATTTCATTAAGCAACTAGGAGCAAAAAGAATTAATTTAAAATCTATTATGAAACTCCTATTAGGCCTAATTCAATTTCTATTAAGAAAAAAAAATAAAAGTTTTATTTATTATAAATAAAAGTTCATCCTATAAAGTGACAGAAACTATCCTAGAATAATTAATCACATGTGAAAAATAAATTGATTTACTAATTAAAATAATATGAAAACAGTAGCTAGTCAATTAATTAGGATTAAGAAGATTCTGCTTAAAACTAATTTTTTTATTAATCCTAAAATACCCAAATTAATTTCTACGGTTAGACAATGTTAAAACAAAGTTGGGACAAAAAGAATCATTTTAAAAATAATTTTCCTAACTCATTTTATGACAGATTTACTATTCTGACTAAATCTAAAATAAAGCAATTTTAATTAATTTTAACATAGCTAAATATATTTTCTACAGAAACTATAGAAAATTTGCAAACCAACAAAAAAAGAATCACCTAAAAATATTAAGTAGAATAAAAGTTATGAATTTTTCAAATCAGGAACTATTACATTAAAGCGAAAAACAAAAACAAAAACAAAAGAAAAAAATGGCCTAATGGGCCTAACCTACGCACTGAGCGTAATATAATTAAACGGGCCCTATGGTTAAACTGAATCGGGCCGGGCTAAATAAAAATAAACCCTAACTTAAATTAAACCGGACTAAACCGGAGCGAACCGGTTTTATCTAAAAGAACCTACCCCTTCGGGGGTGTTCTAATCTACACCGTAGATGTGAGATCGGACGGCGGGGGTGGAGCTCGCGACTCACCGGCGTTGACGGCGGCGGCGGCGGTGGCGAAGTCGTCGGCAGCTCGGTCGTCGGGAGGGCTGTGGAGTAATCTGGCGGGTCTTGGGCGACGAGGGGTGGTCTGGTGGAGTCGGCGAGGCTCGGGAGGTCTAGGGCGACGGCATGGCGATGAAAACGGGCGACGGGTTCGGCAAGTCCGGCGACGGCGTGAGGGGAAGGAGGGGTTCCGCAAGGCGAGGGGGGGAATGGGGTGCGGGAGGGTTTAAATAGGGGGGCTCGGCTTGGGCGGTGGAGGCGATCGGGAGGATCGAAGCCCGGATCCGTCGGGATCCGGCGATCGGCGGCGGCGCGGGCGAGGCGTGGGCGAGGGGTTGAAGACGGGGTGGGGTCCGCCTGTCGGTGAGCGGGAGGGGGGTGCGGCGCGTCGGGCGACCGAGCCGAAAGCGGTTCGGGCGAGGGGGTTGGCCGGGCCGTTGGCTGGCTCGCTGGGCCGCCTGGTGGGCCGGTGCGGTGGGTGGCCTCGGCGCTGGCTGGGCCAGTGGCCTGGCTGGCGCCTGGGGGGGGGGGTTTCTTTTTTTTAAAATTTATTTTTTTAATAAAAACAAAAACAGAGATAACTTATAAAATATAAATATTTTATATAGGACATATATATACCAAAATGATCAGGGGAATATTCCCTATCATTTGAACATTTTTCCAAAGGCAAAATCCAAACTTTATAAAAATGCATTTTTTTCAAATTCAAATAAAACTCAAGTTTGAATTCAAAACTTTTGGCATTATTTTCCTCGATATTTTTGGAGTGTCATGTTTGCTCCTCTCATACTTTTTACTCAAGTATTTATCGGGCATAGTTTTTGAAATGATTCCCACTTGCCATAGTTTGAATTCAAATTTGAAAACTCAAAACTCTGAAACTCCAAATGGCACTCAAATTCAAACAGAATGCATATATGCTTAGCTATAATTGTAAAACATTCCAAATAGGAAATTTGGGATGTTACAAAAGCGCATGAAGAAACTCCATGCTGATGGGCTTTTAGAATCACTTGATTATGAATCACTTGATGCTTGCGAACCATGCCTCATGGGAAAGATGACTAAGACTCCGTTCTCCATAATAATGGAGCGAGCAACTGACTTATTGGAAATAATACATACTGATGTATGCAATCCGATGAGTGTTAAGGCTCGCGGGAAGTATTGTTATTTTCTGACCTTCACAGATGATTTGAGCAGATATGGGTATATCTACTTGATGAAACACAAGTCTGAAACATTTGAAAAGTTCAAAGAATTTCAGAGTGAAGTGGAGAATCATCGTAACAAGAAAAAAGTTTCCACGATCTAATCACGGAGACGAATATTTGAGTTACGAGTTTGGTCTTCAATTAAAACAGTGTGGAATAGTTTCACAAACTCATGCCACCTGGAACACCACAGCGTAATGGTGTGTCCGAACATCGTAACCGTACTTTATTTGATATGGTGCGATCTATGTTGTTTCTTACCGATTTACCACTATCGTTTTGGGGTTATGCATTAGAGACAGCTGCATTCACGTTAAATAGGGCACCATCAAAATCCATTGAGACGACGCCTTATGAACTGTGGTTTGGCAAGAAACCAAAGTTGTCATTTCTTAAAGTTTGGGGCTACGATGCTTATGTGAAAAAATTTCATCCTGATAAGCTCAAACCCAAATCGGAGAGATGTGTCTTCATAGGATACCCAAAGGAGACAGGTGGGTACACCTTCTATCACAGATCCGAAAGGCAAGACATTCATTGCTAAGAATGGATCCTTTCTAGAGAAGGAGTTTCTCTCGAAAGAAACGTAGAACTTGATGAGGTAACTGTACCTGCTCCCTTATTGGAAAGTAGTTTATCACAGAAATCTGTTCCTGTGACTCCTACACCAATTAGTGAGGAAGCTAATGATCATGATCATGTAACTTCAGATCAAGTTACTACCGAACCTCGTAGGTAAACCAGAGTAAGATCCACACCAGAGTGGTACGGTAATCCTGTTCTGGAGGTCATGTTACTTGACCATGACGAACCTATGAACTATGAGGAAGCAATAATGAGCCCAGATTCCGCAAAATGGTTTAAGGCCATAAAATCTGAGATGGGATCCATGTATAAGAACAAAATATGGACTTTGATTGACTTGCCCGATGATTGGTGAGCCATTGAGATTAAATGGATCTTCAAGAGGGAGACGGACGCTAATAGTAGTGTTACTATCTACAAAGCTAGAATTGTCGCAAAAGGTTTTCGACAAGTTCAAGGTGTTGACTACGATGAGAGTTTCTCACTCGTATCTATGCTTAAGTCTGTCCGAGTCATGTTAGCAATTGCCGCATTTTATGAAATCTGGCAAATGGATAAACAAAACTGCACTCCTTAATGGATTTATTAAACAAGAGTTGTATATG
Organism: Aegilops bicornis; assembly: GCA_021605145.1. Classification (NCBI taxonomy): domain Eukaryota; kingdom Viridiplantae; phylum Streptophyta; class Magnoliopsida; order Poales; family Poaceae; genus Aegilops; species Aegilops bicornis. Next base: position 139,969,461 of record CM038673.1, on the reverse strand, counting down.
ATGCAACCAGAAGGTTTTATCAATCCTAAAGGTGCTCACAAAATATGCAAGCTCCAGCGATCCATCTATGGACTGGTGCAAGCATCTCGGAGTTGGAATACACGCTTTGATAAGTTGATCAAAGCATATAGTTTTATACAAACTTGTGGTGAAGCCTGTATTTACAAGAAAGTGAGTGGGAGCACTACAAAAAAAAGACACATCCCTGACATTTTGGGCCGAACGAATTTTTTTTCTATCATACATATGGCACTTCTATGACGATAATTGTGACAAAACCCGGTATCATCATAGATGTGGTGGGCTCCTACTTCTATGACAAAAAATCATGATGTAAAATGGGCTTTTCGTCTCTGGCAGGCCGGAGACGCAGCTGCATGACATTCTTTGGGCCGTCCATGACGGGAAAAACCATGGTAGAAGCGAGGGGGAGGAAAATTTCGGGGAGTTGCCGGTTACGGTGGGAGGTCGGGGCGGAGCGATGCGCTGCTTTCTCTCGACGTCTGCTGCAGGTGTAGGCGTTGGCTCTAATCAAGCCGAAGCGAGGCGTTGGGCTCTAATCGAACCCGGCGACAGACTGCAGTTACGACATTCGAACCCGAGGGATCGATCGATGGCTGTTAATCGAACCCGATGGAGCGATTCTTCGCCATCGCCGCTAATCAAACTGATCGATGTTGCCTCTGGGATGAACAAAGTGAGCGCTATGGGAGGGGGGGGGTTTGGATGAATAAAGGAGCGGTGGCGTTGCCTCCGGATGAACAGGAACCCGTGGTGTGGAGGGCTGGATGAGCGATTATACGGTGGAGGGGTGCCCGTGGAGGGGTGGTTACAGGACCCGTGGTGTGGAGGGCTGGATGAACAGAGACGGCGGAGGGGTGCCCGTGGAGGGGTGGTTGAACAAGAGCCGTGGAGTAGCGGGGTGGAGGCTGGATGAACAGGAGCCCGTGGAGGCTGGAGGAGGTCGACGGTAGCCCGTGGAGGCCGGAGGAGGTCGACGGTGGAGATGAACAGTATCCCGTGGAGTCCTGTTTTGGCGGTACTCCACACCTCCTGATGAACAGGACCCCTGCTTTCGACCGTAGGAGGCCCGTTTAAATCTGCTTTACTGCACGCCACCCCTCCCGATCAACAGGACCCCCGTTTCGACCGTAGGAGGTCCGTTTCGTCCGTTTTGCGGTACGCCACACCCCTCCCGATCAACAGGACCCCCGTCTCGACCATATGAGGTCCGTTTCCTCCATTTTGCAGTACGCCAGGCCCGTCCCGATAAACATGACCCCGTTTCGAACATGGACGGTCGAACACAAGGCTATTTCCTCCGTTGTGCGGTACGCCAGGCCTCGTTTCCATCGCCTGTTCCGTCCAAGCCCTCCCGATGAACACGACCACGCATTCCGTTCCGACCCAGCCGGTTGGCTCCCCATGAACACGACGACGACGCTGTTACTCCGTTCCGACCCAGCCATGTACGTATGCACGATAGGCGTTAGAGACCCTGCCCGTATGTACGTACATGGCGGTATTTTCTTTCTTGCACCCTCGCTGCTGTACGTACGTGTACATGCTACGTGTGCGCCTCTACTACGACACGTGCGCGCCTCTACATCCACCAGTATATATGTACGCATATCGTCATGACCAGAATGACAACGCTACGTACGCTTCGACCAGGTGGGTCCCGACTGTCAGGCACTTCCTTGCGTGCGAAGATGTAGCTGGTGGGTCCCAGCAGTCAGGGGGGCGAATTGTTTTGGTTTATTTTTTGCCCGGACGCACTTCTTTCCGTGCGAAGATGTAGCTAGTGGGTCCCAGCAGTCAGGGGGCGAATCGTTTTTTTTGCCCGGACGCACTTCCTTGCGTGCGAAGGTGTAGCTGGTGGGTCCCGGCAGTCAGGGGGGAAACGTTTTTTTCACGAAATATGGTGGCCCGTCCGGTGGGTCCCTGCTGTCAGGTGGAGGAATAATTATTTTGCGCGTAATAAGGAGGCACTTCCTTGCTGCGGCCGTGGACCGGTGTCGGCCTCTCCACGTCTGATCCACGTCCGATGGAAGCCGTTCCTTGACCACGTTGACCACGCCCGCCGAGAGCACCAAGGCGGTGGACGACGGCGAGGCCTAGGAAGGGGACGACGCGAGCCGGGAAGACGCGGCAAAGGATGCCCACGCCAGAGGAGTACGAGGGTTCACCGGTTCGCTGCGGTGTGAGGTTGCTGCCGCCAGAATAACAAAGCGGTGTGAGTGAGTAGAGGGATGGCCTGGCCAGCGGTGGGAGTAGTAGGGGGCGGTGAGGCCTCCGCCGCATCGCAGCCGGCCATGGGAGGCAGGAGCACGAGGCACGACCGGCGCTGGTTTGGGCGGTTGGAGCAAGAAGACCAGAGGTTGAAGAAGCACTACGGCCGTTGGATGGACATCGTACGGTCACTGGAGCTAGAATCGTGCATATTGACTAGGTTGACAAAGCCCTCCGGCCCCGTCAACTTAGTAGGCCCACAAGTCAGCTTGCCACTATACTGGGTCCCAGCTAACAGGGGGAGTATTCATTTTTTTATTGCGTAATAAGGAGGCACTTCCTTGCGTGCGAAGATATAGCTGGTGGGTCCGAGCTATCGGCGGCGGTAACGTTTTTTTTGCGAAATACTGAGGCCCTTTCGGTGGGTCCCTGATGTCAGGTGGACGAATCATTATTTTGCGCGTAATAAGGAGGCATTTCCTTGCGTGCGGCCGTGGACCCAGCTTCAGATGCATGTCGGTCGTTCACCATGTTGACCAGGCTGCGCCGAGAGCACCAGGTCGGTGGACGACGGCGAGGCCTAGGAAGGGAACGACACGGAGGCAGGGAAGACTCAGCAGTTGTTTCCCACGCGGAGGGGAGTACAACTGAACGAGGGTTTACTGGTTCGTCTGCCGTCGCCGAAGAATAACAGCTGGTGTGGGTGAGTAGAGGGATGGCTAGGCCAGCGATGGGAGTACGGTGGGGCGGTGAGGCTCTTGCGGCAAAGACAGCCGATCAAGGGGAGGAGGGAGCAGGCAGTCCCGCCGGCGCTTGTTTGAGCGGCTGGAGCAGGAAGAGCAGAGATTGACGAAGCATGACGGCCGTTGGATGGACATCCAACCGTCATTGCTTGTGCGTCAACCTTTTTTTAGGAAGTCATTCCTTGACCACGTTGACCACGCCGCGCAGAGAGCACCACGGCGGTGGACGACGACGAGGCCTAGGAAGGGGACGACGCGGAGCCGGGGAAGACGCGGTAGTGGAAGCCTGCGCGGAGAGGAGTATGAGGGTTCACTGGTTCGGCTGCGGTGTGAGGCTGCCGTCACCGCAGGGCCTGGTCAGCGGTGGGAATAGCAGGGGCGTGAGGCCTCGCCGGCAGACAACCGCCACGGGAGGCAGGGAGCATGCGGCACGACCGACGCTACTTTGGGCGGCTGGAGCAAGAAGACCTGAGGTTGAAGAAGCACTACAGCCGTTGGATGGACATTGTACGGTCACTGGAGCTAGAATCGTTCATATTGACTAAGTTGACAAAGCCCTTCGGCACCGTCAACTTAGTAGGCCCACAAGACAGCCTCCCACCAAGGTGGGTACCAGCTAGCCGAAGGAGTATTCATTTTTTTGTGCGTAATAAGGAGGCACTTGCGGTGGGTCTGAGCTGACAGCGGGGGGAACGTTTTTTTCGCAAAATACGGTGGCCCGTCAGGTGTGTCCCAGCAGTTAGGGGGAAATGATTTATTTCACAAAATACTGGTGGCCGGTCCGGTGGGTCCCCGCTGTTAGGTGGAGGAATAATTTTTTTCCGCGTAATAAGGAGGCACTTCCTTGCGGCTGCCGTGGACCCAGCTGTCAGCCTCTCCACGCACAGTACTCTTCCGATGGAAGTCGGTCGTTTACCACATTGACCATGCCGTGCCGAGAGCACCACGGCGGTGGACGATGGCGAGGCCTAGGAAGGGGACGACGCGGAGCCGGGCCACGGGAGGCAGGAGCAGGCGGTAGCACAGCCGGCCCCGGGAGGCCGGAGCAAAGGCACGACCGGGCGCCGCTTTGGGCGGCCGGAGCAAGAAGACCAGAGGTTGAAGTAGCCAGATGGCCGTTGGCTGGACATCATACGGTCCTTTGGAGTATTGACTAAGTTGACAAAGCCCTCCGTCCCGTCAACTTAGTAGGCCCACAAGTCAGCCCAACAATATGGTGGGTCCCAGCTAGCAGGGGGTATTCATTTTTTTGGGCGTAATAAGGAGGCACTTCCTTGCGTGCGAAGATATAGCTGGTGGGTCCGACCTGTCAGCGGGGGGAACGTTTTTTCACGAAATACAGAGGCCCTTCCTGTGGGTCCTAGCTGTCAGGTGGAGGAATCATTATTTTGCGCGTAATAAGGAGGCATTTCCTTGCGTGCGGCCGTGGACCCAACTGTCAGCCTCTCCACGTACAGTCCACTTCCGATGGATGTCGTTCATTGACCACGTTGACCAGGTCGCGCCGAGAGCACCAGGGCGGTGGACGACGGCGAGGCCTAGGAAGGGAACGACACGGAGCCAGGGAATACTCGGCAGTTGTTTCCCACGCGGAGGAGTACGAGGGTTTACTGGTTCGTCTGCCGTCGCCGGAGAATAACAACATGTGTGGGTGAGTAGAGGGATGGCTAGGCCAGCGATGGGAGTATGGTGGGGCCGTGAGGCTCTTGGCGGCAAAGATAGCCCGGCATGGAGGAGGGAGCAGCAGTCCCACCGACGCTTGTTTGAGCGGCCGGAGCATGAAGAGCAGAGATTGAAGAAGCACGACGGCCGTTGGATGGATATCCAACAAATAACGCTTCTCGTGTGTTGACTAAGTTGATGTATGCTATGCAAAGGCCAACCTTTTTATGAAAGCATACGCGTCAACCTGTAGTAGGCGCACAAGTCAGCCTCAAATCTGTGGAAAACAGCATACAACCCATCTGCCATTATTTCTAATAATGTACAGCCCATTTGCTAATTTTAAGATTTTTTTTGGAGCCCATCTTCTTTTTGTTAGCATTACACCCCATATTGTGGCCACGGCTAAAAAGTATACGAAATTTTGCATATTTCGGTGCGGTCAACTGTTTTTAATCCAGAAATATCGATTCCCATTCAAACTATTTTGAAAAATAATTTATATAAATATAAAATCAAAATAATTGTCCATGCATAAAAATCTATGGAATTTAAGATCTTGTAATGAAAAAAATGAAACTAATTCCCGGTTTGATGTATTTCAAAAATGTACAGGCCATTTCTGGGCAAACCGAATGAAACTCTCCTCGTCTTGAAACATTTGCAGCCCAGCAGGGCCGATAAAGCAAGTAGGCCTTGTTTGGGTATTTCTTAAAAAAAAATAGAACTGGGCTAGCCATTATCAGCAAGAAAAAACACATCTGGGCTCATGATGTGGTAAACATAAATAAAACCCTGGCTAGACGGGCCACAACACCGTTGTTACCCTGATCCGTCGCTAAAACTAGTATAAATAACAACTGCTTGTTCCTCATTGTCTCAAAAAAAATGCTTGTTCCTAAAAAAACAGCGCGACTTGCTGGGTCCCTGGTGTCAGCCGCTCGTAGTGTAATTCTCTCATTTATTGACTACGTTGACGATGGCTTGAGCCCCAGATGTCCAACCATTAGGAGGAACCATATTTTTGGGCTTGTACTATAGAGGCACTTGCTTGCATCGCCATGACGCTGGTGGGTCCCTACCGTCATCCTCTCCACGTACAATCATCTCCTTGTTCCTCTCGGTTGTTGTGATGTTGACAACGCGAAGAGGGCGCATCACAAGACGGCGAAGCGAACCAAGGCCGCAAGGCGGAGGACGACGGCGAGGCCTTTGGGCGGAACGTAACAGAGCCGTTGAAGATGCGCCGGTCCAACGCAGCGGAGGGGAGTACGAGGTTGATCGGTGAGGGTGGTGGGGGCTAGTCACTTGGCTTCGTAATGCACTGATGAGCTCAAGCAGCCGGGCGTGAGTGATGTTATTTCCCTTGGTTGTGATTTGTTACAATATTTCACTCTAAATTAAACGAATGGCAAGCCATTTGCCTTGTTTCAAAGAAAATATGACGATCTGGCCGAGTTGAAAAGGGCAGGAACATCTAATTCCAGCTTACAAACTGCATAAAAGCACGAGGGTTGATTGTTCATCGGGTTTACAAAAAACCCAGATTGAAAAGGGCAACAACATCTAACTCCAGCCTTTGTTTTCTGTCCGCAGTCAAATGGATCGGTCAGGTCCATAGAATGAACATCTGGATCGTAAAATTTACTAGATTATGACCACAATATGTTGTAAATAGAAGGCCGCACGCTCGTAAGCTCTTTTGCCCACCTGAAACTCCTTTTTTGCTCTTCGACATACCCATCCGTCAAAACCATGCTGCTGATAAACTTAAGCCTGATGGACAATAGTAACCTCACATTCAGCAGGAAGAATGTGACAAATCTTGTGTTTGCACGGTTGGCTACATATCGTTCTAGCGTTATTTTCTTCAATCGAATCTCATGAGAAGTGAGAATCCCGATGCTTACGAATCCACCGATTGGTTATAACTTTCTTACCCCGTCCTGTTGCCTAAATAGACATGAAAATTGAAAACAGTTAAGGTCTAAAAGAAGAGTGTCGAAAGAGCAACAGCTAAACGATTAATTCTAGTACAGTATATGCGGGCTTCCAATGTGCACGTGAAATTATCACCTTTATATACAACTTCTCCAGACATGGAAAGCATTGCAGCAAGCCAATAATCTTGTTCAGATCAAAACTATTCATTTGGATATATAAGATCTTGATGTAATCCAAAGACCATTGATAGGCCATCCATGGAGAAACTCTTCATTGAGCATAGAACATAATATTAGTACAAAATGTGTACTCCAAGATGATATATAAATTATGCGCAGAAATTTAAAATGCAGCATATGGTTACAAGTGTAGATGATAATATAAAGTACCTGAAGAAATGTGGAGCCAAACACCATATTGAAATGAGCACAGAGATCATGTATTACACCCAAGGTCTCCAGTTTAGGCGTAGAGAGGACGGTTATTTGCAACGGTGAATAACTAGAATCAAGGATCAACCTTTGAAGTGAAGGGCATCTTGGATGATGAGCTGCCTTCCGTCAAAAGAAATTCCAATTCTTACAAGGTTAGGGCGACTTTTATTTGGAGACAACCGATTCTAACTGTGAAAACAAGCACCAAGCACTCCGGCGCAGGGCAACTGGAGTGGATGATGCTGTGCAATGAGGCCTCCGATATACGAACCCGCACAAGTGAAAGTTTCTTGAGAAATGGGAGTCGAAGGTTTAGTACCAGATTGTCTGGAAGGTAGCACAGCGCAAAGGTGGCGGTGTGGAGAGAGAGAGAGGAGGAAAACCACGAGATGGACATCGGTGCTGAGGGCACAAGTTCATGGCGTTCTGTATGTGGTATGTGATTTCCAGGGGAATAGTAGAAATCAAGCAGCTGTAGTTCTGTGAATTCAGGGGATTTCAGCCAGGCGTCCACCATGCAGGGCATGGTATGCTTGCTCAGGTAGCATGACGGGGATGCAGAGGCTTTGAACGGAGCCCTGGTGGGAGGAGATGATGGCTCTGGGATTTCAAAATCATTGAAGAGAGATAGCCGATTTACGATCGAGATTAAGGGGCACGGCGCGCCATAGAGGGCGCCACCGAATTGAGAGGACTTAAAAGGGCAGCAATCCTTGGTGGGGAGAAGCAAGATGATCTCCCCAAGGACGGCGTCCGGGAGATCGCTGATGCGGTCCACCCGAGATTCTACGGGTTCCTGGGATCCGGTGGGGGCGGGGTCGCCGCTTCTCCCCGCGCTGCCGGGTGCGGGATCTACAACAGGTGTCGCCGCTGGCGGGAGCCTCATCTTCTTGGCGCTGGGGTCAGCCGACTCCATTTTCCTCGAGGGCGTCGCGTCGCGCTGGCGGATTTGAGCAGAGTAACGAATGACAAGCCTAGTTGTAGTGTGAGCAAAGAAGAAGGGGAGCTGGGGGTTTTCTGTAGGAGTGAGGAAGAAGGGGAGCTGGGGTTTTCTGTAGGAGTGAGGTGAGGAATTTGGGGGTACGAGTGGAGCGAGCTGACGTGAGGTGGGTGGGAGCGAGGAGGAAGAAGAGCACCCAGGTTTTTTTTGTGGGGGAGGGGGGGTGTGCTGGGTGTGGGTAGCGCATTTTGAATTGATTTTACTATTTACTAGTGTGGATTGGCTGTTTTGTCTTGGGCCTAGAGAAACAATTACTACTAGTACAGTGGAGACACTCTACAGCTACCCGTAAAAACAATTACTACTAGTACAGTGGAGACACTCTACCGCTTCTGGCTCCTCCTAGGTCATTGAAACGTCTCCCTCTACTGAATGCCGTTATACTTTTGTTCACCGACACGCGGGCCATGCAGCGCGCATGCCCAAATGCCATCCACCAATTAACAGGCAATATGTAGGCGGAGAGTCACCCGGTCAGAAGGCGGGCAAAGAACGAGCCGTCAGATCACAAAACCCCACCTCCCCGCAGTCTAAGTTTGACGGATGAAGCAACCATCATTTCACTCCTTGCTGAATCCCTTTTCCCTCACCGTCTTGAAGAAAGGCAACACTCGTGATTCCGCCACCGTTTCTTCTCTCCCAACGAAGGGAAGGTAAGCGGATTCGTGATGTTGGTATATTTTCGTTCAGAGAAAAAAAATAACTTTTGCAAAGCAGTAACCGATCCTCACTCTCTTTTTTGTTTCATTGTTATTGCGATTGTGTTTTCCTTTCAGTGGTCTCCTAGTATTAGTCAGTTTCATGATGGACCAAGGAGAACCAGGAAAAGATCTGCCGATATTGGAGCAGACGCGGGAGGCTGATCCCCACGAGATAGAGAGCTCCAAGAAGATGGAGGCAACCACCGAGCCGACCCCAGATACGCTCACGGCCACTACTGAGATGGTCAATGCGCCGTTTGAGGTTACAGCCCCCGTGGCACTGCAGGAGCAGTTTTCCCCCTTCGAGGATGTGTCCCCCCCACTGAGCTGCCCAAGGTGATTTCCTTCTTTGCCGATCTCGATTGTGGTTTTTCATCTAAGTATGTGGTGATTTTTTTAGAAAAGAAAGTATGTGGTGATTAATAATGCAAAATTTTATTAGCTTCGATGCCATGCTATACATAGTGGTTTAAATAACTTGTGGTTCTTATACTGAAAAGTAATTCAGAATTTTTTTCTGTTTCCATTAGAGCCCTGATGCAGACAAGGATTGTGTGGTTGTGCATGTCACTCGCAATGAGGCGGACGACCTGAATATACGCACTGGGAAAACTGAGTTCTTAGGCTGTTGGATCTTGGAAGCCATTTGCGGTTATACCAATGAAGAGTTGTATTCCAGCCTCACTGTTGTCAGGCATGTTGTCCAGGGTGTACTGAAGCACAAGAAGTCCAAAGCTACTCCTTCGTTTGTGAGGCATGCTGTTCTTGTCAAGCTTACCCAGGAGGATGACGTGGCATGCCTCCACAAACAAGTTTATCAGTGGCAAGGCCACAAGGTTGTCTTCATGAAGGTTCACAGGATTGAGCTGCTGCGGGACGTCCTCGATGATGTTCATGGCAAGGTCCGTCTTGTGTCCAGCCCAAATTAGATCGAGGCATGAAATAGTTGCCCCAGCTAGTGTTTAATTAGTAGTTTGGATTGTGTCTAATTATCCGAACCTTGCATGTTATCGACCCCTCTAGGGCTAGTGCTCTGTTTGAATCTGTCTATGGGAACTGCTGCTACTTTTGTGTGCCCGTGAATCATGTGAGAACCATCGTAATTATTGCCGAAACAGATGCGTCCTCACTAGTTTTTTCATGAATATGGCATGGTAAGACATAAGTTGTCACGGTTTATCATACGAGCAAAGGTGTGTTTTGATGAAATAGAGCACTCGTTCGAGAACCGTGCGCCGACGTATACATAAGTACTTGTAAACACTGTTGGTGCTACCCCACTTGTAAGAAGTTGTGCAAAACACGACACACTGGCTCAGCTCGCTTCAACACTAGGCTATCGACCAACTAACAATTAACGATCTGCTGTCTGACATATAATCAACTACTATGTATCTTGTTACAGTGGTTCATGCAGTTAATTGAGGCCACAATGTAATAAATTCCAAACGTTCACACGCTAGTCCAAATAGCTCATGTGGAACACTCACAATTAAACTCGTCTTCATAAAAATCTTGAAAAGCATAAGTTAAGCAATTTTATACATCTCAATGATGCATAGAACATAACAAACACATACTAGTTCACAACAAAAGACAAAGTTGTGAGAAGGTTTACAAATCAGGAAAAAACAAGCAAGGCTTCTCTGAGCAAAAGATTCCCACAGGCTTAAATTCGAGTTCACTCTGGTTTTTCTTGTTGCCACCATTCGTGGTTAGGTTCTCTCATTCCGTAATAACCAGTTATAATTGTGGTCTCAAATTGGAATGCTTGAACTGAACCATGCAAAGGTATCGACCAGCTGAAATGCTTGTGCATTCCACTAAATTTAAGCACCGCTATTTGCGTAAATAAGAAGACCACAATGCCTCTTGTCCGCAAGACTGTCCAAAAAACCGCCGTGCAGCCGTGCCAGCTAGTCCTCGGTCCATGGATGAACTGGTAGAAAGTGCATTCCGGACTAGGATGCAGTTGTTTTCGCTCGTCCCTGCACTGCAATCAGGAAGTAAAATGTACGAATCAGCTTCTTTTAGATTGCGTTGGTCATTCTACCTTAGTTACTACCAATGTAGGGATACCTTGAAGACGGGAGGTTAGACGACGGCAACGAGGGATAGCCATCTCATTTTGCGCAGTTGTACTAAACCTGAGGTTTGTGCTTTTGATCACGCGGATAGAAACGATCACGGAGAGACATCCCGAAACGATATGGAGATGTACATCCCTGTTTATGCAAATATGAAATAAGGTTATTTAAATAGTGACACATATTACTACTTTCCCCGCTTCCTCTTAGAACCAAGTCCTAGATTCATGCTACAGCTTTCCCACTTTCTTCCCTGTTTGAACCAACGCTTTGAGTTCACTGTATGAACTTGCTTTACTTCTAATAATAGTAGAAGTCTAGGTGGCTTTGCAACAGCAGACGGAAGTAGAAAAGGATCCACACGAAGGGGGAAGAGCTGGGGTAGTAGAGCAAGGCAGGTTTCGAAGGAATATATACCTGAGGGTCGTCGGCACGTGGCAAAGACGGTGTCAGGAGGCCGCATCTTGGCCACAATATCGTAGGGAGGAAGAAGGGGTCGGAGGCCCTCCCGAGCCGGCGCTCTCTCGGAGAGAACGGCACGTCCGTCGATCGGGACGCGCAGGCAGCCGTTAGTCTCCTCCCTCGCCGCTGACGACAGCGTGAACAATGCACCTACACCCCCTGCCCCGGTCGAGGTTGTCCGACCGGATTTGTGACCAGTTGTGAGCTGAGAGAGAGAGAGAGTGTGGCCACCTATGTCTTGCTTAGATCTGAAGAGCATGAGAGAGTGGACGAGAGGAACCCTAGTAAAGCAAGCACTAAGGCTCCTGCTTTTATATATAGTGGAGTGATTTTGTTGTACCGGCTTCAAAAAAATGCGCTCCTACATGTACACGCGAGTGGGTGTGAGAGAACTAGTGCGTGCGTGCACCGCTTCTCTTCATGAGAGTACAATATATACTATGCCCAAAGAATGTTCGCCGCAAGAGTAATAGTATAAGTGTGTGACGTGTGAGCTAAAATAAAATGTGCGCTGCCTTTTTGTTTTTAGAAGTTCTGAGGGTAGGGTGTGAAGAGCACATATGTGCGTGACGTCTACCTGCAGATAGAGGATGGGTGAGACGTGCGAGTCTGCGAGAGTACTCGGGAGAGTCGTGACTCGTGACGGTGCGTGTGCGTGAGAGAGAGGGGGGCACGTATCAATGCAATGCATGTGTACGTAAATCATTATCCGACAAACGTCACACAAGCCTTTTCCCGATTTAACGCCAGAAGAACCGTTAGATCGGCATCCGACAGTGTCGGTTTTGCCATGTCATTTAATGTAACAGCCACTCCTCCTACACACAAATCTTCCACATGAGTGTTAGCAACTGCCGTATGCTCCCTCCGCTACGAAATGCAAAGGTGCATATAGCTTTATTGAAAATTAGAACCTCACAAACTTTTACCGAGCTTTCGTGTACCAAATTGCACATGTAGAATACCCTGTATATATCATTTCATTCATCTTCGATAGGTAACTATAAAGATGGGTGAGGAGTCTACAAAGAAATACCATCGTATCACCCGCAGCAATTTCAACCATCCTTTAGTGTCGAGGAATATCATAGGAACTCTATATGATATGATTTTTATAGGATTTTTTCCTTTAGAGCCAATTGGTTCATAGGAATAGATTCATATACTCTACATTTCAAAGGAAATAAACATGATATCATTTCTATAGCTTTAGAGCTACTTGGTTCATATGAATGGATTCCTATACTCCCTTAATTTCAAAGGAAAATAAACATTAGCATATATTCAATAGAAAAGTTCCTATGATATGAACCAAATTACATCTCTTTACTAATCCCTCCTCATAGGAATTGAGATACATGTCATCTCTAGATTCAGTAGAAAAGTTCCTACGATGTGAACCAATTGACATCTCTTTTCCAATCCCTACTCATAGTAATTGAGATGCTCCATGTCATCTCTTTAACTACAACTTCCACGTATTCATCTTCTAAACCTAAATAGATAGTACAACCCACTAGTAGCTTTTTTCCAAAACATGCAACTATGGAACAAGAACTATATAGTGTGCCCATAACTTTGAAAGATGGTTGCTGGATGAAGCTAACCTGACAGTGCAGAGATGGGCAAATCTGAGTACTACTGGCCGTTGGATATCATCAACATTCCACCAGATCTGCCACATGTACAATTTAGAAGACTCCATGGTTGAACTTAAGCATAATGCACAAACCTCAAAACACAAGCACTTCTCCTTTGTTCTAGAATCTTACAGATCATAATTGATTATTTTTTTCTAAATGAATTGCCATTATTTGTTTTTTACTTTATGATTTACAATGCACAACCCCATGAATCTTAACATTTTTATAAAACTAATTGATTTTGAATGAGATGAACTATAAGAACTAAACGAACATCTACATCATGCATATATGACTCAAAGCTTTACATGCTATAGTGTGTATTTATTCATAATTTGGTTTCAAATCTCATGCGTTCAATACATGTGTACCTTACTAGTTTTGAGTAGAGTAGCAAATTTCACGCGGCCCCGGGTATATCAAAATGCAGGGCCCATGCATCATTGCCTTTCGGTCGAACCTCCGTCCACAATTTTTTGTACGTGCTATATCTCCATTGGTCCCCGAACCCAAAATGCTGCCTCGTTCCCGTAAAACCAAGCGGCCCACACATATTTAAGGCGTCGACTCGAACCCGTTTACTACGACGTGGCCCCGCACGCCGTAGTACTCCTACAAACCCTACCACCACACTCATCAACGGTTTTCTTTAAGAGGACGAGGGAGAAGCCGATTTGTAGTGGAGGCGCTTTCAAAAAAAGGATCTGTAGTGGAGACCCGTACCCTAGGGTGCCCTAGGTAGCTGCCGCAGGCATCATTGTTTTCTCTTTTCTTTATGCTCTGCGCCGCTAGAGTGAAATGATGGTTGCTTCGTCCGTCCGACTTAATGCGGAAAGGTGGGGCTTTGTGATTTGACCCATCATCGCCGCTTTATACTATCAAGGCGCTACGACCGGGTGCCTCCAATTCCAACCGCTTCTCCGAACTGTAATTTGGTGCATCGCACGTGGAACAAGACGGTGGATGAGCCACATGTCCGCCAAAGGGGTCTGTTAAGTGTGTCGCCATTTCGTATGCGGACTGACCACCGCTTGAGTTGTTACGCCAACACGACAGGAGCAGCCTACCACTTGGTTTTGCTCCTTGGTGAATCCCGACTATAATGATCTAAAAAGATACGTGCTGAACTACCCTCTCCGTCTCAGTTTTTTATTTGTAGGCGTCTCGGCTTAATGATCTAAAAAGATACGTGCTGAACTAAAAAGATACGTGCTGAACTACCCTGCACATAGTTCTAGGTCATCCATTTGACTAACTAAATATGAGTTACTATGTCACAAAAAGTATATCATTAGATTCTTATCTGCTGATATGTGAAGAAACAAGAAACGAGGTAGAAGTTAATGCACCACGCCTTAGTATTGTGGGATTATTTGGTTTTCGTAAGATGACGTGCGTTTGGTTGCAAGGGTGGTCATGAATGGGTTGGGATCGTTCAGAAAATAGACATGTTTGGTTATAAAGCACATGAATGGTTCGAGTCAAAAAAAGAGAATATGCCTTGAAGATGCTGAACCATTCCACCCAACCAAATCAGTCAAATCAAATGGCCACCCTTTGCATGCATACTATGTGAGCATGACTGGTGGTCCCGTCTTAAATAATTAGCTCATCTCTTATATTCAGCCAAACACATGAATTGAATGGTTCAATCCCAAAAAAATTAAATGGTCCCAATCCATTCATACTATACCTTCAACCAAACGCATCCGACGGAGGGAGTAGTTGTATTTAAAAGTCGAGGGCGGGGCTTTTCCTGCACGGTAGGCGGGGCAGTTCCGCCTAGTCGGTTTGACAGAGACGCGAGAAGACGAGGGAGTAGGCTGCTGCAAACGTAGGGCTGTGTGATTTGACAGCGAGTTACTGCTGGACAGGTGGGGCCCCGTGATTTGACTTGCCATTATCATTTTAACTGTGGCGCTACGACCGGCGTGAGTCTCCTGATTCCTGACCACCTCCATACAGGTGCCTCTCCCGATGCTCCACCATGTAGTAGTAGAGGCTGGCTCTTGCATGAGAGCCCACTTCTCCATTTTTTCCTTGCCTCTCTTTCCTCCACATATGCAAAATGCCATGTAAAGCGCACTATTGTACTTACTTGCTCCTACAGTGCTTAAGCTTGCCACATAGGCATAAAGTCCGATGTGGCAAGTTAATCAAGAAGAGAGAGACTAGTTTGGTGACCCAAGGAAGAAACGGTGCTAAGCGCGTGTACCTAGGTGAAAAGACAATTTTGAGTCTATAGCTAATTAAATGAAGCAAACTTAGCAACACCATTTCATTGGAAGAGGTCACTCCTTAGCAAATGCAATAAATACTAGTACTCCTTGTGTCCCATTATATAAGAACGTTTTTGACACTACACTAGCTAGTGTCAAAAATGTTCTTATATTATGGGACAGAGGGAGTACGAAGAAAGAGATAGAGAGGAGTAAAGAAATACACTTATAGCCTACCTTATAGCCAACCTTGTTGTAGTATGAGTGACTAAGTGATGACTATGTATGACATGCCAACATCAGATAGCCTAACGCACCGTGTTAAATCTCCAAGGGCACGACCATGCGAGTGACGCGACGGTCGTGGTAGGCGCGACCATGATACGGCTGTCAGCCCTTGGATCTGAGATCAAACGGTCGCATGCTAAGTTGCTGAAAATTTTAAGAATAACCCTCCGTGATAGGATATTCACCCATAGGTCTAGAATCACGCCATGCAACCGCTTGATCTCAGATCCAAGGGCTCTCGAAGCCCGTATCATGGGAGAATGGAAAGCCACTACCCCGCCGTCAGACGCTTAGCAGTTCGCTCCTACTCTTTCCCGCAGACGTCCTTTAATACTACGGCGTTCGCTTCCTAGTCGTCCCGTCCATTCACATTACGGCAGTTCCACTAATCCTAACCCTCCTCCCAAATCCATGGCGTCCCCAAATCTCCCCGATCGGGCGGTGAGTACAAGGTTAGAACCATCACCGGCGATGAGTTCGACGTCATCTACACCCGCATTTCCGCCGACGGTGAAAGGATGACTTTCTCGCTTGAGACGCATTTTGAAAACTCACATGATGAGTGGGTCGCGGGCTAGATGTTGAGTACACCACACCGTGGGACAAGAGAAGGATCTAAAGGACGAAGAGAAGAAGAAGCCCGCCGTGATCCAGGTTTGCATACATAATGTTTGCTTGGTCTACCACATATGCCATGCCGACGTTGAGTGCCGTGGATTTTAAGAACTTCCTTGAGGACAAAACAGTCAAATTCATTCAGTAGACTTTAAGAATGACAAAGAAGTCCTGCGTCGGATAGGCCTCATTGTAAGCAACCCTTCGACCTCTAGAAGAATCAATTTGGTGCCCTCGTCGACCCTCAATGCTGACCTGGCAGGAGCCATGGTTCATCCTTCGACCGCAAGTCGGAGAAACCTCATTACATCGTTTCATCGTCATGCATGGCAGCGGAATGTACTAGATATAGACCACATCCACTACGCCGCAATGGATGGCTACCTTTGTTTCAATATCTACAAGGGTTGGATGAAGAGCAACAGCCAAGTTGGCGGTTCAAGCAAAGAAGTATCGGCCAAGAGGAAGAGGGACAAGGATGAAGTCGAGGACGTGGACGAGAACTCCGAGTAAGGTGGCAGTGTCGTTGCTCATGGCGGTTCTAAACTTCTAATGCAGTGTCTACCGGATTAGTTGCATAGTTTAATTTCAGGTGTGCTTAATTTAATTTGAGGGGTGTGTTGTCTTTGAGCCCCATGAGAACTATGTTATGTTTCTTCTCGTTACTTTAACTCTTCAGTATGTACATACTAGTACTAGTATTTCTTTAATAGAATTTACCACCCCAATTAAGCACGTACTAGCTTTTTTAATAGTACTATATGCATAAATTGGCATTTAGCTCTCTATATGTACCACCTTTTTTTTAAATTTCAATTTTTGCTCCATGGCGCAATCCATCGATAGTGGAGTACTACTATACAAAACATTTTTTTAAAGGCTAGCGTACTGTTCATCACACACACACACACACACACACACACACACACACACACACACACACACACACACACACACACACACACACACAAAAATATATATATATATATAGCCGATTAAATTCTCAACCTAGAACGACGTGCATGCCATGTAGTAAACCGATCCAGAGGAAGTATAGTAAAAATGAGGTGATTTTACCCAGCGATCGGCGTGGGAGCATGGCCTGTCATGCGGTCCAACGTGTCATGATGTACCAAGGCGATGCGTGTCCCTCTTGAGGCAGAAGCAATACTAGTACGTGGTTTGAGATGATGTCGAACCGAAGTGTGAAATAATGGTTGCTTCGTCCATCTGGGAAGGTGCGGCATTGTGATTTGACGTCTCATTGCTCATTACTAACACTGGGCCGGTACGAGTGGGGTGCGTCCCCCCTGCTGTTCTGCACTGTTATTTGGTGCTTGACACGTCGACCCGGTTGCTATATGTCCCACATGTCGGTGACAGGAAGTACATAATTCATGAAAGGGAGCATCGCTGGAGGAGTGTACTACAGAATTCATGAAAGGGAGCGACTTAGTTTTGGAAAAATCTATTTTTACGGAGTACGTACCCACTAGGGTTCATAGGGCTCATCTAAAAAACATCCATTTTTCCGTTTGATAAGTTTCAATTCTAGTACTATACTAGCAGTAGTACCATTACATGTTGGATTTCGAGGTGCGTTAGATCACCCGACGCAAGCAGTGTCAAGAGGAAACTAACCAATGCATGTACAAGTTCATGGAAATTTAATGGTCATTCATGCATTCGTTCTAATTAATGCCTCGGAAAACATAACTTCTTGAGAAAACGAGCTGCATCGTGCAAACTACGAAATTAATTCGACCACTCACCGTCTACCTTGGTTGGAGAGATTTTGAAATTGAGCCATAAATTGGAAAGGAGGGAGTAGTAACTTTTGTCTCGATTACTATTTGTGGCCTTGTATAGATGCAAAATGTATTTTTTTATAGTTGCCTTTTATAAGTAAATAGAGGGAGTACTAACCAAAGTACGTAGTAGGGACGAGGAGTAAACGGAGGGAGTAGTAAAATTTTCTCCTCGTGGTCATGAGCCACACAAGTGGGCGAGGGAGCGGGCGAAAGGCATACAATAGTACTCCAGCTTCACCTCATCCTGTGAGCCACCGCGCCTGTGGGCGGGGAGACGGCGTACTAAGCAAGTTTCTCCTCGCTCATGAGTTGACGGACACATCAAAAGTACTCCAGTGTATAGAGCCTTGCCTCTAAGGTAGGCCCCACATGGTTTGCCTCTTTTTTTAATTTAACATAACGCGTCAAGTCGCAATTTGTTTGTTCATCCGTGGTGGACGATCCTCCCTCCACCAAGTGGACAACCAGTACACATGCCAAATTACCACGTGGGCTGCCTTTTTCGTACAGAAATGAGCTCCACCGTGTACCCGCGCGGGCGTGGTTGGGAAAGAGACGGGAGTACGTGCGTCGTGCGTGCAGCTCTTCTCTTCGTGCACGTCCCCCACCTAAGTGGGTGTGTGTGAGAGAGATACAAACCTAGACATAATGCGCCGTCCATCCCCATGCCTCCGCCCATCCGACCACCACCACCACCACGGCACCACGCCCCACTCCTCTTCACCTTATCTCTCATATTTCTCCCTCCATTTTTATATACAAGGGGCCACTATCAAAATTACAATTTACATATATACAAGGCCACTAACACTAATCGATGCAATATTAATGGTGTTTGCCTCATGGTACTAGCAAAGGAGGACATTAATTAACCCTTGCATGCATGCGGGAGTTTGTAAAAAATTGCATCTTGATGTTCCGTGCAATGCACGGGCATCTTGCTAGTCCATGAAAACAACACATGGAAAAATTCCACGGTGAACGAGGGATTTGAATCTGTTGGTGGATCTTGCTCGGGGTAGCCAAAATATTGGCGACCCTTTTGTCTACCGGTGCCTTTGCCACCTACGAACGAGGAACGGCTCGGGTGCTCATGCTGTCATGCATCCTCCAGTAGCAAGACGTTGGAGACGAGCTCAAGACGAGCTGTGTTTTTTGTCCCACAACACCGCCTCGAGCCGCCTGCAGACCGACCGGGCGACCCGCAAATTACGCCATCCAACCGTAGCTACACACATTATGACTGCAACTCAACCAATCGGACGAAATTCACGCAAACACGTAGACAAACCGATACTCATTCACGCAACCACCGGAGTATTTCATATAAACAACGACGGAAATCATATAGAATACCAGATTTTCACACAAACATGACGGATTTCATTACATTCAAATGAACTATGCGGTGCTAGTTCTGGACATCACATGTATATAATACATGGCCTAAATGGTCGCCCGCTGATCTATTTGTGTTCCTCATGTCCGGCAGCACGATCACCGGACTGCCGAGAGCCCCGGAGGTATATGCTTCAGCGCAAAGGACGGCTCGCTTCCCCACTGCCCAACTGATACCATTGGCTGGTGCCGAAGATGATGGTGGCCGGCACCGGTTCGAGTTCATCACCGGCCACTACTTCGCCATGGCCGGCACCGGCTCGAGTTCATCCTAACATTCCCCTCTTCCGTGGAGCCCATGCGGGGTCGACGAAGGTCCTCGCAACAAAAGGATCCGGCAAGACACCTGCTGTGTACGCTGGCGTCGCCTCCGTGGTGGCCTTCATGGGACCCAAGCGGCGGCGGCCTCCCGTGTTCTACTTGTCCTCAATGATGGCGGAGGACGCGGAGGCGCTGGCCACCGACTTGTCGCTCTCCGCGCACCCGGCTTCTGTCGCTGCTTGCATGGCGCGGCCGCCGGCATGGGAGTCTCGGCCACAGAAACGGGAGACGCAGTGCAAGGCGGTGGCGTGGACGGCAGCAACGACGCCCGTGCGCTGCTCCTCGTCGAGCTGGCCTGGAGCGGCGAGTTGCTGAACCGCGTGCCGGCTTGGGGCGGCAACTGGCTCCATCGGGTGAGGAGAGGGAGGTGGATCAGCGAGCTGCATAGCTCGTATCCGGCGGGCTACCCAACTGGCTTGGATGCGGAATAAATACTCTTCGTAAGCCATTGTAAGAGTGGACAAAATGGTGGAGGAGATAGGGGAGCGGCGGAGGTGTGCGATTCTTGGCCGGCGTTTGGCCTCGTTTAAATAGGAGATTAAATAGACGGCGGACGGGAGGAGCTCGGCCGGCGTTGCGTTTAACACCGGCCCGGTCATGAACGGACGTGTGTCAAGAGTGGGTTTCTCGGCTTCCACACGGGCAGGTTTCATGGAGGCGTTTGAATGCGGGACGGAGGCGTGTTTAGCCGGGCGTGCCACGAGTGGCGCCCTCGACTCTGACCTAGGACACCGCACCGTTCTTCCACTGACGTGTGGGCTCTTTGGGTGCATGGCCTGCATGTCAGTGACCCAACGCAGGCAGCGCACAGCAGAGGTACCTTTGGTGGGCCAGGGCGGTCAGAAGCGGGCATTTCATAAACCGATGATTGTTCATTGAGTGTGATGTCATCTTTTTCATGTAGTTAAGCGTGTGTCTTGCGTCGTGTACTGTGTGCATGCAGGCGTGCGAGTGTTGCGTGCGTGCAAGGGTGCATTTCAGTGTTGCATGCATGGGTGCGTACATGCAAGGGCGTGTTTTAGTGTTGCATGCATGGGTGCGTACGTGCGTGTGTTCGTGAGTGCATGTGTACGTGTCAGTGTTGCACGCCAGCATGCGTGCGTGTGTACGTTATGTGTACGTGTCAGTGTTGCACGCCTACATGCGTGCGTGTCTTGCATGCGTGCATGTGTACGTGTGAGGTGAGGCTACACGTCAGTCGACTGAATTTTTCATCTCTGGTCATTAGATTTTCCAGCCGTTGGATAAGAAATCAAGGGCCTCCAGTTTATCATCAAACTCCACCCCCGAGCCGCCACCACCACCAGCCGAATCGCCTCACCAAGCCCGCGCCGCCCGCCTCCCGAAACCACTCCCCACACGCCCGGTCCGCCGCACCTTCGAGAGAGTGGGCTAGCATATATGATCTTGAGATTTCTGAAGTCACCATAGGTGCCTCGTAGTCGAGTGGAACGTCTCCTCCCACTGAACGTACATCGCCGGAAAATACTAAAATTAACACAAGATAAATGTGAGCACCGGGACTTTAACCTTGGTGGGCTCGAGAAACCACTGTCCTCTAGCCATCCAACCACATGTTGGTTAGCACGACAAAATGTATGTGGTGACCGTGATGAGCTTATTCTAAAGTCTAGTGACCATATCGTGCTTTCGCTTCAAATACAATGACCGTAAGTGTCGTCAACAAAATATGGAGCACGCATCAAATGCAAAGTCCGTCAGTGTCATCAACAAAATATGGAGACGTATCGTGAGCTAGATACCGTTGTACTATTGTATATGCTTATTTTCTTAGTGGCCGATTGTGCGTGTGGTGTGGTGGGCACATCATTTCTAGTTGTGGTGGGTCAACATGAAGACTCATGGGTCGGTTCCATCCTGCGCCACATATAGGTTGGACCGAGACGTGTTATACGGAGACCCATGTGGAGGACTCGGCGTACAACACGAAGCTACCAGAGTCGCGGAGGACTCTATCCCCACTGGTGATAAGCCGACTATATATGATTTGTAACCCTAGGCCCTTAGTATGTTATACAAGCTTGGGGGCTAGTTCGTCGATAGTATACACACACGCACAATGCCTGTATTCACGTGTACTTTGTACACACCCCTAACACTAATATAAAGTACCAGGAGTAGGCTCTTTCTTCAACTACAAGGGTCCAATCCGAACTAGGGTAAAACTTTGCCTCGTATTACCATCCAGCCTAACAGCCAGGGATATCCTACCGAATGATATGATGAAATCATATCTGCCAACTACTATTAGAGAGGTGTGTCGGGGGAGCAATGTAGAGAAGCCTAAAGATAATGTGCGTATGAGACACGAGGGCACATATATGTGCGTATAGAGGGCTAGTAGAGACCGTGCATGTGTATATATGCATGTGAGAGAAATAGTGTTTTCCAATTGAGATTAGTGAAAAGAGTGGTACATAGTAGTTTAAAGAGAGATAGAGAAACAGAGAGAGCATGTGCGTGAGACACCCCGACGCCCTGAGAGAGATTGTGAGCATGTGTGAAAGAGAAATGCCGATGCATATAAAGTGTGTGCACTTATGCGTTAGATAGAGAGATATCTATGTGTAAAAGGCGGTTCTATGCATTAAATTAAAATATAAATGGCATTATTATTTTTGGATGAGATCATGAATTTTGCAAAATTGCGTATGGACGAAAATCGGTCTATCAGACACCCATACACTATTGAATTCTAGCATGTGCATGTGTTTATTTCATATTATCGATCCATAGAGTGAGAGCGGTTTGAAATACAGGCAATGGATGCTTTTGCAATTCATATATAAACATTAATTAGTGCACTCCATGTTGTTAGTGTGAAGCACTTTATACATTTGTCACTTGCATGGATACATTCCAAATTGCTACCTACGAAATAAAATACATGTCGAATTCAACATAAAGGGGGTTTCGAAGATTCGAATTCATAGGAAGTGCATTCATCTATTTGAACCAGAGATAATGGCATTTGTAATTCAGATGTAAAAGGGGGCATCAATATTTGTTGTGAGTTTGAACATGGTATATATATTCATACGCATGTCTAACTTTTTTTTGCAACCAAGGAGATTATACCTGGAACCATGCATGAACTGAGGCAAGTTGCATATTTTTTAATATATACTCGTGTACAATGTATATTAAAATGTACCCGCTCCATTCCAAAATAATCGTAGCTTTAGGATTTTCAAGAGTAAAGATTTGTGAAGTTTGACAAATCCTGAAAGTTCAATTCAAGAGAACCGAAAACGTTAATGCTTCTGCTCCCAAATATTGAACGAAGCGCCAAATAGGCCTCTGGTCACCCGAAACTGCGCGAGACTAATGTTTTGGTGGTAGGAAATTACTGTCCTGACTCTGGCCCGTGTAGCCTATCGGCCCGATGTCCAAAGGTCTAAACCGGGGTAGGTTTGTAACTTCACCAAGACGCCAGTCTCAACCGCCTCCGAGAAGCATTCATACGCCGTGGGTGCCTAAACACCCATGCGCCGCAAATCTATCCCGCCCACACTTGGGACACTGACATGACTGTCCTACCCCCAACCCGCAATATGTCCGAATTTTAGATGGGGCAAAGTTTGTAACTTTCCCAAATTTCAAACAAGCGCGTCTCAAACTGAAACATTGTTCCCCCTTAGTTCCCCGCCTCCCACCGTTTCCCCATTCATACTCCGTGGGCGTGAAAACGCCCTCTCTACCAGCTGCGAAACCCCAACCTCCTCCGTCCTCCACCCCATAGCGGCCAATCCACCGCCGCCCTCCTCCATCATGCCGGAGCCGGTACCCCGACGTCGTCGTCCAACGCAACCGCAACCGCAACGCCCTCAAGGACTTAGTACAAGCCGAGGCAGAAGCGTTTCCACGACGCCGACGCCGACGCAGGTGCCGTACTGTAACCACCCGACCACGCCTGCTTCTACCACATACCTGCAGCTCCACTATCGCAACCGTCCACCGCACCGGAGCTATTCCCGCTACACCATCGTTCGCCCCCTCGGATCTCCTTCCCCGCCGCCGAAAAATGGCCACTGCACCACACTCAACAACTTGGCCATGGGTTCGTCCAAGGCTGCACCGTCCTCCACAACTTCTGGTTTCCGGCGAACAACAAGATTGTCGGAAAAACAGAAGGAGGACACAGCACTGCCAGCAGAAAGAGGTACTCCTCTTCCCTTATTCGTGCAAATCTTACGTCTCCGCTCACACCGTATTCATCCCACGAAAGAAACTAGTTGAGCGCTTCTTACTACATCTTCTTCGTGATACTAAATGCACAAGGTTTCCTCCCTTTTACTATTTCACCTTTGCTAGAGGTCAGTAGCCCGCCTGGATTTCAATTCAAGGTCAGTCGAACCGCAATTAAAATAAGCAGCACTCGCTTAGGCGCGCGGAGCACCTAGTCCGCATGTTCCCCGGGGAAGCCGCGCATCAGTGTCTATCATAGGGGCGTGGGGCGCAGGAGCTGCTTGCGCCCGATCTGGAGGTCGGCGGGGCTTGAATGTATAGCCGGGGGGGGGGGGGGGTGCCAAGCACGATGATGCGGTGAGGTCGAGGGGAGGGCGTAGGTAGGGGGGGAATAATGGGCCGGTGGTCGCTGGCGTTTCAAGGAAGATCGTCAACACTAAGCGGCTGGAGGTAGATGAAGGCGATCTCCCGTTCTTTGTACATCGGACGGTGCGTAAAAAATGGACTGACCTATTTGCTTTCAAATCATTGTTATTTTCATAGAATCCTCTAGTAATTGAGTGTGCCATGCATGTTGTAGAGCTATCATATGTCTCCCGTCATTTATTTCTCACCGACCTGCTATCTGCTACCTTTACACTATACTAATTGTGCACACACTTCACCCAAACTCACACTATTGTTTTTTTATGCATGGGTATTTCAGAATCTGACGCAATGTTGATGAATGCAGAAAAGAAAAGACAAAATTCTCTCCAGTGTAATTTGAAGATAAGCAGTAAGCGTTTCAACACTCTAATGGGTGCAGTGTCAGCAGTTGGAGACAGAAAAGTAGCTCTGCAGTTGATGATCACAATTTCCACACACAACCATCCCAGATGCTTGCTTTAACTTCGCGCTGTTAAATGTGGTTGCATGTTGCATATGGTGTCTAGCTTGTATTTCTTCCAATTTGGTTAAATTGCATCCGCTTACTTTTACACATTATACCTTTGATAATGACATGCCTTCCTGTTTTTGATACATACTACATATGTCTATTAACCATGTTCGTACGTCAAACTAATGCTCTTTTGTATCCCTCGTCAATCACTTATGATGAGACAGTCACCCGGGTGGGTTACTGTGAGAAGCCCTACTCGTTTAAAGAGTGCAGTGTCATCCTCCCCACATGAATCTCAAGAAACAACAAGGCTAAATGAAGATAGTCAATGTAGCTCTCTAGTTGATCACCGCAATTCCCCCACACCACCATCGCAGGTGCTTGCTCTTACTTGGCAGTGTGATATGTGGTTGCATGTTGCATATGGTGTCTACCTTGTAATGCTTCTAATTAGGGTAAATTGCATCTTCTTAGTTAACACATTATACCTGTGAATATGACATGCCTTCCTGTTTTTGGTACATACTACGTCTTTCTATTAACCATGTTCTTACATCAAACTACTTCTCTTGTGTATCCCTCATGAATGCTCCTAATTTGTTAAATTGCATCTCCTTAGCTTACACATTATACATGTGAATATGACACGCCTTCCTGTTTTTGATACATACTACATCTGCCTATCACACCATGTTCTTACATCAAACTACTGTTCTTGTGTATCCTGCGTCTATCGCTTATGATGAGACAGTCACGCGTGGGTTAATATGAGACGCAATACTCTTATAAAGAATGCAATTTCATCCTCTCCACATGATTGTCAAGAAACAACAAGCCTAAATGAAGATATTGAACGTTGCTCTGTACCTGAAGACAACACTTCCCCTACACCACCATCACAGGTGCTTGCTCCAACTTCGCAGTGTGATATGTGGTTGCATGTTGCATACGGTGTCTAGCTTGTAATGCTTCTAATTAGGGTAAATTGCATCTGCTTAGTTTACACACTATACCTATGAATATGACATGCCTTCCTATTTTTGGTACACACTACATCTATGTGTTAACCTTGTTCTTACATGAAACTACCTCTCTTCTGTATCCTGCATCAATTACTTACGATGAGTCACCTTTATTCGTTGCATATTACATATTATTTCTAGCCTGTTGCCATGTATTGCTTCTAATTTGGTCAAATACATTTGTTAGGGCACCCTTTTAATTTGGCAGAGTGATATTGGTTTCATCTTTCATATGGTTTCTAGCTTGCATCGATTCTAACAAGTTCAAGCACCTTGTGCTTAGTTTACACTTTATACATCATACATGTCAATATGTCACGCCGTCCTGTTTTTCATACATATTATTCCTCCTATCATGCGAACGCTTTATATGAAAGTAGTGTTCACAAGATCATGCATCAATAAGTTCTGAAGAGCAAATTTTATTCCTTTTTCTTGTGGGTTTGACTTGACAAGGAAAAATCAAGAAAGAGGAAGGAAAAGAGTAAGGAAAGCGATGATGGTGGTCCTCTACAGCAACATAAACGGATCATCTGTACTGATTCTCCTTGTACTGATAGTGCATTACATGGTCCAAGTCTCCGCTCCCCGACTCCACCATCCAAGGTGCTTGCTCTAACTTGGCAGTGTGATATCTGGTTGCATGTTGCATATGGTGTCTAGTTCGTATTGCTCCTAATTTGTGTAAACTGCATCTGCTTAGCTTACACATGATACATGTGAATATGACACGCTTTCCTATTTTTGGTACATACTATATCTGTCTATCACACCATGTTCTTACATGAAACTACTCTTCTTGTGTGTCCTGCATCAGTCACTTATGATGGGACGCCTTTAAGTTGGCAGTGTAATATTGGTTTGCGTCTTGAATATGATTTCTAGCATGTATTGCTTCTAGTTTGATGAACGCCACCTATGACGAGACAGTTTTAACTTGGCAGAGTGATATTGATTGCACCTTCCATATGGTGTCTTGCGGTGTTTCTAATTTGTTGAAGTGCCTTCTCGCTTAGTTACCACATCATAGGTGTGAATATGTCAAGCCGTCCATTTTTTCGCATATATTTCATCATCGTATCATGACTTTGCCTTTCATCAGAGTAGTGTTCATCAGTATCATGCATGAATGAGTTCTGAAGAGCGAATGATATTCCTTTTTCTTGTCGGTATGACCTCACAATGCAAAATCAATAAAGCTGAAGGAAATTGGCAAGGCATTGGATGATGGTGGTCCTTCCGAGCAACTGAAACGGAGGTTCTCTACAGATTCTACTCCGCCATCCTCCCAACAAGATTCGCAAGACAACGCAAGGCTAGACAATCAACGTAGCTGTGTAGATGATGAGCACATCTCCCCTACTCCACCATCGCAGGTGCTTGCTCTAACTTGGCACTATTATATGTGGTTCCATGTTGCGTATGATGTCTAGCTTGTATTGCTTCTAACTTTTTTGAATTGCATCTGCTTACTTTACACATAATGCCTGTGAATATGACATGTGTCCCTGTTTCTACATCAGACTACTATTCTTGCATATCCCGCATCAGTCACTTATGATAAGGCACCTTTAAGTCGCCACTTTGATATTGGTTGTGTCTTGCATATGATTTCTAGCATATACTGCTTCTAATTTGTTGAAACGCCATACAGTTTGAACTTGGCAGAGTGATATTGGTTGCATCTTTCATATGGTGTCTAGCTTGTAGTGCTTCTAATTTGTTGAAATGCCTTCTGCTTAGTTACCACATCATAGGTGTGAATATGTCACACCATGCTGTTTTTCATACATATTCCATCCTCGCATCCTGTGTTTGCCTTTCATCCGAGTAGTGTTCGTCAGTATCATGCATGAATGAGTTCTGAAGAGTGAATTTTATTCCATTTTCTTATCGGTTTGACTTCACAATGCAAAATCATTACAGCTGAAGGAAATTAGTCCGGCAGTGGATGATGGTGGTCCTTGAGCAACTCAAACAGGGGTCTCTACAGATTCTACTCCGCCATCCTCCCAACAAGAGTCGCAAGACAACACAAGGCTGGATAGTCAATGTAGCTGTGTAGATGATGAGCACATCTCCCCTACTCCACCATGACAGGTGCTTGCTCTAACTTGACACTATTATATGTGGTTGCATGTTGCGTATGATGTCTAGCTTGTATTGC
Source organism: Aegilops bicornis (assembly GCA_021605145.1). Classification (NCBI taxonomy): domain Eukaryota; kingdom Viridiplantae; phylum Streptophyta; class Magnoliopsida; order Poales; family Poaceae; genus Aegilops; species Aegilops bicornis. The sequence goes on along the minus strand of CM038673.1, from coordinate 139,941,620 downwards.
TTCTAACTTGAATTTCATCTGCTTACTTTACACATAATGCCTGTGAATATGACATGTGTTCCTGTTTCTAGAACATACATGTACACGATGAGCACATCTCCCCTACTCCACCATCACAGGTGCTTGCTCTTACTTGGAACTGTTATACGTGGTTGCGTTTTCCGTATGATGTCTAGTTTGTATTGCTTCTGATTATGTTGAATTGCATCTGCGTAGCTTACAACTTATACCTGCAACGATCACTTACCCATAAGACACATTTAACTTGGGACTTTGATGTAGGTTGCATCTTGCATTGTCTTCTAGCTTGTACTGCTTCTAATTTCTTGAAATGGCACTTACGACGAGACACTTTTTACCTGATAGAGTGATATTGGTTGCATGTTCATATGGTGCCTAGCTTTCATTTCTTCTAATTTTGTTGAAATGCCTTCCGCCATCGTTTTTTCATACATATTCCATCCTCCTATCGCACGTGTGAATATGAAACGCTGTCTTTTTTGTATATATTCCATCCTCCTGCGCTTGCCTTACATCAAAGTAGTGTTCGTATCATGCATCAACCAGTTATGCAGATCTAATTTTATTCATCTTCTTGTGGTTTTGACTTCATAAGGCAATATCGTAAAATAGGAAGGAAAAGAGTAAGTTAGGGGATGTTGGTGGTATCTGACCTTGACGCTTAAGCAGAGACTCTCTAGATTTGCCATCGCCATCGCTAATTAAGTTGAAGTCCCAAGTCTACATGATGAGTTCATCTCCCGCACTCCACCATCGCAGTGCTTGCTCTAAGTTGACGGTGTGATAATTGGTTTCATGTTGCATATGTTGTCTAGCCTGTATTTCTTCTATTTTGATTAAATTGCACCTGCTGAGTTTATACGTTATACATGTGCATATGACATGGCTTTCTGTGTCTAGAATACACTACATCTATCTATCATACCATGTTCTTACATCAAAGTACCGCTGTTGTGTATCCCGCATCAAGAACTCATGATTGGACGCTTTTAACATGGCAGTTTGATAGTGGTTGCATCTTGCATTGATTTCTACATTGTACTGCTTCTAATTTTTCGAATTGCCACTTATGACAGGACACTTTTAACTTGGCAGAGTAATATTGGTTGCATCTTTCATATGGTGTCTAGCTTGCATTACTTCTATTTTCTTGAAAATCCTTCTGCTTAGTTTGCACATCGTAGCTGTGAATATGTCATGCCGTCCTGTTTTTCTTACATATTCCATCCTCATACGGTTGTCTTACATCAAAGTATTGCTTGTCTCAGATCATGCATCAATGAGTTACGAAGAGTGATTTTATTCTTTTGTGTTGTGGGTACAGCTTGACATGGCAAAGTCAAAAAGAGCAAGGAAAATAATATAGTAGGGAGTCTTTGTTACGTCGGGTGAAACGGAAAAGGCTCTGCCGTCCGAGATTCTGCTGGTACTTATAGTGCGAGAAGGTCCAAGTCCACCAAATGAAATCTACAAACACAAGATCACTCGCTTCCACCAGCTGCAAAGATCCGCTTCAACTGCATCAAAGATCTCAACCAGTTACTCGTTCATTTGCTCCGCAATAGGCCAGTTCCCAAGCTGCCTTCACACCTAACACTACTTATGAAGCACTGTTGAGACAACAGAACTTGGCAAGATCAGATGAACCTCATGAGCATCAACACCAAGACAGTACCTGACCGAGTCAAGTTGCAGTTGCATGCTCCTTTATATGTACTCTCACAGTTTGATGTACACTAACACTTTCCATATTCGTTGTTGAACTAGCACCACAGTCAATAAGCGAAAGCAGACATCGAGGATAATGATTGATGATTAACAAAATATAAAGGAGGAAGAATGGAGATCCATTTTGAGGCAGGTTTAAAAAGGCCAATTGATGAAACAGAGTCAGACAAGTTAGTATCGAGGCAGCCGTTGCCGTAGGGTGTCATGCGCGTATCCTCCCAATGTGGATCCAAAGACAGGAATGAGAAAGACAATACCCAGTTTAACACCTTCCTTGACCATTTATCTGTAAGTAATGTTATTCATCGCAATTAGTAATATTGTCTTGCTCTGTCCCATACTTTCTAGCTTCCTCCTAATAAGACTCACATTGTTTTTTTTAACAGATGAGGTTCAAGTTGGATCCGAAAGATGATGCAACTAAACAAGCATGCACTCATGTTTTTCACCGCTCATGACAAAGATCGGTACCACCTTAGAAAATCTCACTTTGAAGGTAAGGCTAACAATGAAATCGCCCAAACATCTCCAGTGGAATATATTACAGATGAAGACTGGATAGCCCTCGTTAAACACTGGCCTGATCCAAAGTATTTATGTATGTGCCTTACAAGTGTATCTTCTTCTAGGCTAACTATTTGAAGAACAAAACCAACCGTTCTAAAGTGAAATTCCAACAGACAACATGATCTCGTAGCTATATTGCACACTACGAGGCTCTTGTAAATAGCTGCTACTTCCTTTTTTTTGTGCCATATTATCGTATCTATATTGACTTGTTCCAAATACAGCGGAAAGCCCGTGTGGACCAAAAAGAACCTGAACCGAATGCAGTGCAAATCTTCAAGGATTGCCACACCAGCAAGATGAAGGGCATGAGCACACCAGTTCAAACCGCTGTTGTAAGTCCTTACTCCTCCTACCTTGAACTGATTGGTACTGTGATGTGTTCATTTAACTACTTGGTTTGCAACCAATGTTAGTTACTCTGTTCACTTTTATACACAGTTGTCCTAACGTATCATTTCACCTTACATGGTTTAAAAGAGATGAAGGATATTCTTTTGGTCTTGATCTGTAATCTAGTTGTTATGTTCACGCATGCACACAATGATATTATAGCATGTTTGTTTTATATATATTTGCCCATGATATGAATGATGTCATACTATGTTCATCCTACTTTAAACCATGTCTCTTTATCCTTAGATGTCAACGAATGTGAGGAAATAGACAATACAATAGGCATGCTACTTTGACATATGTTCCGAAAGTGATTTTATTATGTAGTTGGCACTACAATACATGCTAATGTATTACAGTAGTTCACCAAAATAAGTTATGTATAAACATTTAACCTACTTTGTTTGTTTTTTTCTCATTAGTAACTCACTGGTACACTAATCTACAAGTTCAAACTTTCAGGAAGCTATGGAACAAATGATTGAACAGCCACAACCACCTGAAGGTGACGGGGCTACTACAGGTACAATGTCACCTCTTGCTGCGCAAGGCGTCAAGATCTCTCCACTAACAAAGTGCAAAAAGCACCTTCCTGCGTAATGCAGGTTGGTTGTCAAGGTAACCTCGTCCAAATCGCCATCTTGAACAAAATCTTCCTGCTAGACAGAGTGATATATCTGCTCTAGACACAAGTCCAATCCCTAATGGACGTTGTTTCTAAAACAAGAATAGTGGTTGAGAAATGCCGTCAAGATATGAATGGTTTTGAAACCAGACTATCAGACATTCGCTTTATTGTTGAAGAGCAATGGCGGAAAAAAGGTGGATATCGTGCTGCTCCATCAGATTCTACAGCCTGAAACATTAGCACTTAGGTCAAATGATCTGTGCTTCTATACATCTGATGGTGCTTTTATCTGGAAGGACTGTAAACTTTATGCCAACAGGCCTTTTGTTGTATGATTGGAATTTATTTTGTTGTGATACAACATTTATGATGCTGCCACAAAGCGGCAGTAATTATGACGCTATTTTTGTATAGTGTAGGTTTATCTTAGTAATGTATTGGACGAAAGCTTCAGAGGAGCCCAACATGCCAACATTCGCCGGGCCCATTCCAATTGGGCTAAAAGCGATTACGGGCAGAAATTGGCATGTAGCCCACTAAAAATATCTGGGCTTAAATTAGCATAAGCTTTCAAATTTTACGGTAGGCCTGTGCCCATAGTGGGCCTTTAATGAGCCTAAACATAATTTCGGCCCTCAGTAAAAGTAGGCCGTTTACAGGTGTAAATATGTCGAGCCCATAAAAAACATGGGCCTTTAATAGACCGAAAGTAAGATTGGCCCCTGATTGTGCCAAATAACCCACTGGACTTAGCAGGCCGAAATGGTGGCCCATTTACGATGCGGATATTTGACAGGCCGAAATTCAGATGGGTCGTAAATGCGCCGACCTAATACACAGGCCTTTAACAGGCCGGAACTTCGGTCGGGTTAGATTATCGTCATTTTTATATGGGCCGTTAATCGGCCCGATATGACGTTGGGCCACATATGGCCTATGGTTTACGTCCGGTGTTAACGGGCCGAAAATGACAACAGGCCGAAAGTGGGCCAAATCTATAGTGGGCCTCTAACGGGCGAATAGCGGAACATGGCGAATATGACCCAAATCCTTCACGGTGCTTTATGGGCGAAAGTTTTGATGGCTCGTAAATGGGCCCAAATGAAGCCGGACCTTTAACAGGCCAGAAATACACCGGGCCGTAATTCGGCCCAATTACTTAGCGAACTGTTAACGGGCCAGAAGTGACCATGGGCCGCATTGATGACAAGTTTAGACCAGGTCGTTGACGGGCCGATTTGACAGAGAATGTTGGGCCTTTAGCTGGTCGGCCCATTATGGTCCGCAAAATCTTATGGGCCTTTAGCTGGGCCGGCCCATTGTGGTCCGCAAAATCTTGTGGGCCTTTAGCTGGGCCGGCCCATTATGGTTCACTAAATTTTGTGGGCCTTTAGCTGGGCCGGCCCATTATGGTCTGCTAAATCTTATGGGCCTTCGGTTGGGCCGATCCATTTAAACTTTGTGGGCCACTTTTGGGCCGGTCCACGTGTCAACATATCATAGGCCCATCTCGACCGTTGGATGAGTGACACCTGTGCCAACGCGGAGCTGACACGTGGATCCGTCAGCCAATGAGAATTTTACACGTGGAAAATGTGACGCCCATGATTCAATCGTACACTAATCATACACGCAAATGTGTACGATCAAGATCAAGGACTCACGGGAAGATATCACAACACAACTCTAGACACAAAATAAAATCATACAAGCTTTATGTTACAAGCCAGGGCCTCGAGGGCTTGAATACATAAGCTCGAATACACAAGAGTCGATGGAAGCAACAATATCCGAGTACGGACATAAGTTAGACAAGTTTGCCTTAAGAAGGCTAGCACAAAAGCAACAACGATCGAAAAGGCAAGGCCTCTCCCGCCTGGGAGCCTCCTAACTACTCCCCGGTCGCCGACGGTCTCCACGTAGTAGTAGGCACCCTCGGGGTAGTAGCCGCCGCCAAAGGTGGCATCGGCTCCTGGCTCACATCTGGTTGCACCAACCGGAAAGAAGAAGAAAGGGGAAAAGGGGAGCAAAGAAACCGTGAGTACTCATCCAAAGTACTGCAAGCAAGGATCTACACTACATATGCAACATTATCAAAGGAAGGCTGTATATGTGGACTGGGCTGCAGAAATGCCAGAATAGAGAGAAGGCCTAGTCCTATCGAAGACTAGCATCTTCTGGAAACCACCATCTTGCAGCAAATAGGAGGAAATAGAGTAGCGCAAAGTAAGGTAGAAGTAGTGTTATCAACCTCGTAGGAGATCCTTTCTCGACTCCTGCGAGAAAGAAATCCCAGAGCCATACTATCCAGTTACCATCACAATCCAATTCTCATCGCAATCCATTGCTCATATCCATGTCTCATCTCAAGTATCCAGTTCTAGTTGTATCGATCGGGATACAACTCCAAGTGTCCGTTACCATAGGACAGGCTATCGATAGATGTTTTTTCACCGCAGGGTGCACCAACTTACCTACCACGCCGCTTAACTCTGGCGGACACACTTTCTAGGGTCATGCCCGCCTCGGCCAAACAATACCGCAACCCGACCTAGGCTTAATAGAGATGCCAAAGACGCCGGACTAAACCTATGCCCTGTGGGTCATGGGCCATCTCCCGAGAACTCCCAGACGCTATGCGGGCGGCCGGTGAGCGCACCTAGCTACCTCCTTCAACAAGGCAGGCACTTACGCAGTCCAACCTCAGCGCGCTCGATCGGCCGACGCCTATTAAGCTTCCGGCTGATGTATCTGACGCAGAACGCCCACACTATGCCCACGTGATGGTTAGTGCTATCAGGCCAGAGGCCCCTCGGATCAAATATCCAAATCGTAGTGGATTAGGAACGCGCGGTAACAAGCAGAGACTCACGAAATACGTGACCCCGTTGCCCCGTCTCGAGGACTTGCGGCAAGGGCTGGGAATGCCCAGCCACGCCTCGTAATTATCTCGCGGGCACCCTCCAGGTCAACCCGTCTCCACATCACTCGCAATTAAGCTCTCGCGGGTACCCCTCAGGGCCAACCCGTCTTTAGTAACAGGGTCCAGTGCAAAGTCATAGTAACCATAGTAATCGTGTGTCTAAACATCAAGGGAAAGCCCGAGGAATCACCCCGGCGAATTCCACTCGATGTAGTCATCAAGGTGAACGTAAGAGGATTCACCCTCGAGGTCCACACTTGAGGGGTTGCATGATGAGTCGTGCAGAAGTGGTTAAAGAGGAAATCACCCTCGATGACCACGACCGAATAACTACACTACGTGGTTAACATCGGAAGTCGATGAGGTCTCACCCTTGGTACTCGATAGTAAGCCAAAGAGTGTCGAGCAACTAAGGGGAAGTGATGTGCGGTGCGGGGCCTGGTCTTCGATCCCGTTGATCGGGTCTTCAATGATGAAGCGAGGGCAACAAGGACAAGGTGGGGGTCACCGATGGGTCACTAACCAACCTATACTAAGCGGTTTAGGATAAGCGGTAAGGAACAACGGCAGATACAAAAGCAGGCTATGCATCGTAATAGGTGCAAACAATAACAAGAGTAAAATCTAATGCAAGCATGAGAGCCTGGAATGGGCGATATCGGGATGATCAAAGGGGGGGCTTTCCTGGTTGCTCTGGCAAGGAGGGGGTCATCGTCGACATAGTCGATCACGGGGACGGCATCGGTCTCGGGGTCTACCGGAGAGAAGAGGGGGAAGAAACAGTAAATATAATGCAAACATAGCATCACAAAGCGTAACATGGCAATATGTTGCTGGATGTGACCTAACGCATGGCTACACGATATAGGTGAAGGGGGAATTCAACCGGGAATGTATTCCCGGTTCCGGACCCGTGTCACACAGATGGCCGGAGGGGAAATGTTCCAAGTTCAGCATGCTAGAGGCATGTGACAGCTGAATGGACCGCATTTTCAGATTCGTTGGATTTTTCTGAGCAACTTTCATATAGAAATCATTTTCATCTGAGTTACAGATTATTTGAATTTTCTAAGTTTTAAACATATTCTGGAATTATTTAAAATAACAGAAAAGATAAAATGACGTCAGCATGACATAGGAGTGACGTCGTGATCAATGATCCGGTTGGTGGTCAAAATCGACACGGGGACCCACCTGTCATAGACAGTGGGTTAAAAAGTTCAAACTAATCTAAATTTAGTTAGTAAACCATCTGGGCCCACTGCCGGTGTCTAATTAACTAAACTAATTAGTTTTAATTATTAAAATGTTTTAATTAGAGGATTAAGAAGTGGGACCCGACGCCGCTGGCACCGAAAGTGCCAGTCATAAGATAGTCGACCACGGTCAACGTGGTCAATCGGGTCCAGGGGCCTGACCTGCAGGCGGGCCTTGCCGGTGCAGTCGCGCCAGGCCACCGAGTAACGCCGGGCGAGGCCATCCATGGCGGATCCGCTACCGGAGTTGCCGGAATTCGCGCTGCAGGCGCGAGAGGGGTGTGGCCTAGTGCGTTCGATCGGGCGTCCGACGCCAGATCGATCTACGGCGGTCCCGTGGGCTAACTCGGCCGGAGTGGAGTGCTACATCGACGGCGGCGGGCGGCGCGTTCAGGCGGAGTTCGGGATCGGCGCTACAGAGCGCGTGCGAGCGAGGTAAAGGGCTAGGCGAGGTCTATGGCTTTCCGGGAGCTCGTCAGAGCTACTAGCTCGAGCGGAGGAGCTCGGTGGCGAGCCCTACGACGGCAATGGCGGACGGCGGAGCTCGGCTTGCGGGCGAGCTAGCTACGGCGCGGGGAAGAGCATGGGGAGAGAGGGAGAGGAAGGCGGAGCTCACTGGGCGCCTGTAGGGGAGGGCAGCGTGCTCGAGGAGGGCGCGAGGTAGCTTGAATTGACGGAGAAGCGGCGGCTGTCGAAGGAAGAAGAAGACGAGGATCCGGGGCAGCAACGCGTTCTGTTACGGTGGATGCCACGTGTCGGTCACCCTTGACGAAAGCACTTCTGTGACGCGCGATTTATCGTCATGGAAGTGGACACTTCCGTGATGATAATTTTGGTAAGGTCATGGAACACTTCTACGACAAAGACAGTGTATGACTATCTTGATTCTCATAAATTTGTCATGGATGTACATGCATGACAAAAACGCGACCTCTTGTGACAAACACGTATCATCATGGAAGTGTATTTTTTGTAGTGGAGCACTACAACATTTCGATAAGTATATGTGAATGACATATTGTTGATCGGAAATAATGTAGAATTATTCTGCAATGCATAAAGGAATGTTTGAAAGGAGTTTTTCAAAGAAAGACCTCGGTGAAGCTGCTTACATATTGAGCATCAAGATCTATAGAGACAGATCAAGACGCTTGATAAGTTTTTTCAATGAGTGCATACCTTGACAAGATTTTGAAGTAGTTCAAAATGGAATACCAAAGAAAGAGTTTCTTGCCTGTGTTACAAGGTGTGAAATTGAGTAAGACTTAAAAGCCGACCACGACAGAAGATAGAAAGAGAATGAAAGTCATTCCCTATGCCTCAGCCATAGGTTCTATAAAGTATGCCATGCTATGTACCAGATCTATTGTATACTCTACACTGATTTTGGCAAGGGAGTACAATAGTGATCTAGGAGTAGATCACTGGACATCGGTCAAAATTATCCTTAGTGGAATAAGGATATGTTTCTCGATTATGGAGGTGACAAAAGGTTCGTCGTAAAGGGTTACGTCGATACAAGTTTTGGCACTGATCCAGATGACTCTAAGTCTTCATCTGGATACATATTGATAGTGGGAGAAATTAGCTAAACTAGCTCTGTGCATAACATTGTAGACATAGAAATTTGCAAAATACATACGGGTCTGAATATGGCAGACCCGTTGACTAAACTTCTCTCACAAGCAAAACATGATCACACCTTAGTACTCTTTGGGTGTTAATCACATAGCGATGTGAACTAGATTATTGACTCTAGTAAACCCTTTGGGTGTTGATCACATGACGATGTGAACTATGGGTGTTAATCACATGGTGATGTGAACTATTGATGTTAAATCACATGGCGATGTGATCTAGATTATTGACTCTAGTGCAAGTGGGAGACTGAAGGAAATATGCCCTAGAGGCAATAATAAAGTTATTATTTATTTCCTTATATCATGATAAATGTTTATTATTCATGCTAGAATTGTATTAATCGAAAACATAATGCATGTGTGAATACATAGACAAACAGATTGTCACTAGTATGCCTCTACTTGACTAGCTCGTTGATCAAAGATGGTTATGTTTCCTAGCCATAGACATGAGTTGTCATTTGATTAACGAGATCACATCATTAGGAGAATGATGTGATTGACATGACCCATTCTGTTAGCTTAGCACATGATCGTTTAGTATGTTGCTATTGCTTTCTTCATGACTTATACATGTTCCAATGACAATGAGATTATGCAACTCCCGAAAAACGGAGGAACACTTTGTGTGCTACCAAACGCCACAACGTAACTGGGTGATTATAAAGGAGCTCTACAGGTGTCTCCGAAGGTACTCGTTGGGTTGGCGTATTTCGAGATTAGGATTTGTCACTACGATTGTCGGAGAGGTATCTCTGGGCCCTCTCGGTAATGCACATCACTTAAGCCTTGCAAGCATTGAAACCAATGAGTTAGTTGCGGGATGATGTATTACAGTACGAGTAAAGAGACTTGCCTGTAACGAGACTGAACTAGGTATTGAGATACCGACGATCGGATCTCGGGAAAGTAACATACCGATGACAAAGGGAACAACGTATGTTGTTATGCGGTCTGACCGATAAAGATCTTCGTAGAATATGTGGGAGCCAATATGAGCATCGAGGTTCCGCTATTGGTTATTGACCGGAGACGTGTCTCGGTCATGTCTACATAGTTCTCGAACCCGTAGGGTCCGCACGCTTAACGTTACGATGACAGTTATATTATGAGTTTATATGTTTTGATGTACCGAAGGTTGTTCGGAGTCCTGGATGTGATCGCGGACATGACGAGGAGTCTCGAAATGGTCGAGACATGAAGATTGATATATTGGAAGCCTATGTTTGGATATCGTAAGTGTTCCGGGTGAAATCGGGATTTTACCGGAGTACCGGGAGGTTACCGGAACCCCCCGGGAACTTAATGGGCCTTAGTGGGCCTAGGTCGAAGATAGGAGAGGCGACTAGGGCTGGGCCGTGCGCCCCTCCCCCCCAGTCGGAATAGGACAAGGAGAAGGGGGCGGCGCCCCCCCTTCCTTCTTCTCCTCCACTCCTTCCCCCTCCCAAGTCCTAATCCAACTAGGAAAGGGGGGGAGTCCTACTCCCGGTGGGAGTAGGACTCCTCGGCGTCTCTCCCTTGGCCGGCCGCACCCCCCTTGCTCCTTTATATACGGGGGCAGGGGGGCACCCCATAGACACAACATTGATCAGTTGATCTTTTAGCCGTGTGCGGTGCCCCCCTCCACCATAGTCCACCTCGATAATAATATAGCGGTGCTTAGGCGAAGCCCTGCGTCGGTAGAAAATCAACATCGTCACCACGCCGTCGTGCTGATGAAACTCTCCCTCAACACTCGGCTGGATCGTACTTTGAGGGACGTCATCGGGCTGAACGTGTGCTGAACTCGGAGGTGCCGTACGTTCGGTACTTGATCGGTCGGATCGTGAAGAAGTACGACTACATCAACCGCATTGTGCTAACGCTTCCACTTTTGGTCTACGAGGGTACGTGGACACCACTCTCCCCTCTTGTTGCTATGCATCACCATGATCTTGCGTGTGCGTAGGAAAATTTTGAAATTACTAAGTTCCCCAACAAATCCTACCAAAATAGGAAGTCCTGGGCAATTTGTTTATTGATTTACATAAAAAAGAATCAACGCAAAAGCACGTTTCTGTGATTAAACAAAATTATTTTCGTGCGCGCAAAGTTTCCGTTTTTCAGCAGAATCAAATTAACTATCACCATAGGTTATCCTATAGGTTCTACTTGGCACAAACACTAATTAAAACATAAAACCACATCTAAACGGAAGGTAGATGCAAGATTTATTACTAAACAGAAACAAAAACAAAAAACACAAATAAAATTGGGTTGCCTCCCAACTAGCGCTATCGTTTAACGCCCCTAGCTAGGCATAAAAGCGAGGATAGATCTAAGTAGTGCCATAATAATAAGATAGATCTTGAAAACCCATCTCATATTCTGTATGTTCAGCAGCAAGTTTTCTTTGAGGCAAGCAAAAGTAATCAAAAGGGCTAAATTTAATGGGACAAAAGTCCCCAAGATCAATCTCAGGAGGTATGGGTTCCTCCTTTGGCCCTTCATATTGCACAACTAATTCATCATTATAAGCATTCTTTTGGCAGAATTTCGTGAGCCTATACTCAAGAGAGTATCCTAGCTCATTGTTTCGAAGAGCAAAATCATTATTAAGTTCGGAAATTCTATCAATTAGGACATTGGTAGGAACCTTTTTCCTAAGGTTTTCATTAAAAGCAACATTGTCCAAAGATTGAAAACGCCTAATTTCTTCTTGATCAAAGAGGATCGCCTCTATGGGAGGACGACCGACATCCACCCTATAGTGCGCAAAGATTTCTTTGGCCTCTCTTATTATAAATCTAAACTCATGAGCCAAAAAGATAGTAACAACGCGCTTAACAGAAGAATGCTCAATATTAGAAAATTCCAGGAAAATTCTTTGTATTCACAGATGCAAAAGCATAAATTGTCTTTCAAGCTCAACTACAAGCATAGCGATAGCATACGCAAGACTACTAGTTCTATGAAGAATAGAACCACCCATAGAAGGTAAAACACCAGCACAAGTAAAGAAATCTTGAATAACCCCTTTCCCAATAATGTTACCACTACCGATTCGAAACTTTTTAGTATGCAAGATAGGGGGTTCTTTATCCGGAGCATCAGAATTTTCCATATTATCATTATTGTCCATATCGACGATAATCTCCCCAATTTCAGACATAACAGCAAACAAAAGCAAGGAAGAAGAAGAGGGCAAGCGAAAGAGAGAGAAGAGATTGGGAAAGAGAGGGCGAATAAAACGACAAGGGTGAAGTGGGGGAGAGGAAAACGAGAGGCAAATGGCAAATAATGTAAATGCAAGGGAGATGAGTTTGTGATGGATACTTGGTATGTCTTGACTTGAGCGAAGACCTCCCCATGACGGTGCTGTAAATCCTTCTTGCTACGTCTTGAGCTTGCGTTGGTTTTCCTTGAAGAGGAAAGGGTGATGCAGCAATAGTAGCGTAAGTATTTCACTCAGTTTCTGAGAACCAAGGTATCAATCCAGTAGGAGGCTCCTCAAAAGTCCCACGCACCTACACAAACAAACAAAGAACTCGCAACCAACGCAATAAAGGGGTTGTCAATCCCTTCACGGCCACTTGCGAAAGTGAGATTTGATAGAGATAATATGATAAGATAAATAGATTTTTGGTATTTTATAATATAGATAAGAAAAGTAAAGATGCAAATAAAAGTAGATTGAAATCTTATATGATAAAAGATAGACCCGTGGGCCATAGGTTTCACTAGTAGCTTCTCTCAAGATAGCATAAGTATTACGGTGGGTGAACAAATTACTGTCGAGCAATTGATAGAAAAGCGAATAATTATGAGATTATCTAGGCATGATCATGTATATAGGCATCACGTCCGTGACAAGTAGACCGACTCCTTCCTGCATCTACTACTATTACTCCACACATCCACCGCTATTCAGCATGCATCTAGAGTATTAAGTTCATAAAGAATAGAGTAATGCATTAAGAAAGATGACATGATGTAGAGGGATAAACTCATGCAATATGATATAAACCCCATCTTTTTAACCTCGATGGCAACAATACAATACGTGCCTTTCACTCACCAGGAAATTGACGATGTCATTAAATACATGCCTGCGGATAGGGCTCCGGGTCCAGATGGTTTCACTGGACATTTTCTCAAATCTTGTTGGCACGTGATTAAAGAAGACTTTATCTTACGTGCAACCAATTTCATGAGGGCAACTTAAACCTGGAGAGTATTAATGAGGGCTTCATTACTTTGATCCCAAAAATCAATGCTCCTGCTTCAGTCAATGATTACCGACCAATCACACTACTCAACTGCTGTCTTAAGATCATTACGAAACTTCTTGCCAACCGTCTCCAAAAGATCATCCTAAAGATCGTGCATCGAAATCAATATGGGTTTTTGAAGGGTAAATCTATTCAGGACTGTCTGGCGTGGGCGTTTGAGTACATTTATCAATGTCAAACATCAAAGAAACCAATTATCATCCTTAAACTTGATTTTGCTAAGGCCTTTGACACTATTGAGCATGAGCCCATGTTGGAGATAATGAGGCATATGGGATTTAACGACAAATGGATAAACTGGATCCAAACAATCTTGACTTCAGGTAAATCTTCGGTCCTTTTAAATGGCGTTCCAGGGAGACAATTCCATTGCAAAACGGGGGTTCGACAAGGTGACCCGTTATCTCCCCTGATTTTCGTGCTGGCAGCCGACCTTCTTCAAGCCGTCGTTAATGATGCTTTTGCTCAGGGTCATATTCAGCTTCCTTTCCCATGTGCAACTCAAAAGGATTACCCGGTCATTCAATACGCTGATGACACTATTTTAGTTTTACCGGCTTGTGAAACTCAGGCAGCCACGATCAAGCAGATTCTGTCGGATTATGCAACTTCCATTGGCCTTAAAATAAACTTCCAAAAATCCACTATCATCCCAATCAACTGTGATGAGTCCCTCAGTAACAGCATTGCACAAATCTTCGGTTGCATGACTGGCAAAATGCCCTTTACTTACCTTGGGCTGCCTTTGGGAACCACACGACCATCTGTTCAGGATCTAATGCCTTTGGTTTGCAAAGTGGAACGACGACTAACTGCTACCCTCAACATGATTTCGTATGGTGCAAAACTTTCTCTAGTAAATTCAGTGATCACTTCGCTCATAATTTTTGCTCTTTGCACTCTCAAGCTTCCCGTCTCCATTATTGAGCTCTTAGACAAGATCAGAAGGAAATGTATCTGGACTAAAAAGACTGAGCAGGGGGAAACATGTAATTCACTAGCGGCTTGGAGCATGATCTGTAAACCTAAAGAGTGTGGTGGAATGGGCATATTGGACCTCAGAACGCAAAGTGATGCCTTGTTACTTAAATATCTTCACAAATTCTACAATCACTGGGATTTACCTTGGGTGGAATTAATCTGGAACACCTATTACTCATCGAAAATCCCTCATACAACGGATGCTTGTGGTTCCTTCTGGTGGAGAGACGTCACAAAACTCATGCCAGTTTATAGGGGGATCACCAAAGTCACAATTCAAGATGGTTGCACCACTTTACTTTGGAAAGATATTTGGATGGATAACATTTTGGCATCTAGCCACCCAAGGGCATTTTCATACACCAAATATGAGGATATCTCTGTCCAGGCAATGCTAACGGTTGACACGTTGGGCGAAATCTTCCACCTTCCCCTTTCTGCGCAGGCACATGCAGAGCTACTAGACCTTCAGCAACTGTTGACTCCAATTACTTTGGCACACGGAGAGGACAAATGGACATGCATTTGGGGTAAAGGAGATTATACTGCGAGTCAATATTACTCATACTATTTCAGAGAAATAAGAGCTCACCAAACATACAACTGGCTGTGGAAATCCAAGGTCACCATGAAAATAAAGGTGTTCGGCTGGCTACTCCTCTCAGATAGATTAAACACACGAAACATGCTCAAGAGGAGACACTACAACATTGGTGACAACCACACATGTCTGCTGTGTACTTCTCCAATTGAAGAAACTTTGGAGCACCTTTTCTTCACCTGTCCATTTAGCCAAGAGTGCTGGGCACATATTAATATAAACTGGATGACACATGGTACAAGACTTCAATGGGTTGAGCGTGCGAAATCTACATGGAATAGCCCGATGTTCATGGACATCTTCCTACAGGCTGCTTGGAGCATATGGAAGGAGAGAAACAACAAACACTTCAGAGGGATTCCACCTACGAAATCATCCTGGCTGGCTAGATTGAAGGAGGACCTTTCCCTTCTTCGTTATAGAGTGGGAGAGAAATTTCAACCCTTTTTGTCCTCTTTTGTAAATAATATATAACTTTACTCTTCTGTTCCCTCTTTCTAGTTTTAGACCCCTCCCCCCCTTAGTTTCATCATGGCTATGGATGTAAGGTTATAACTCTGTAAGACTTTTGTCACTTAATTTAATACATACAGTAGGAGCCTCTCCTACTGTTTCAAGTGTCAAAAAACAATACAATACGTGCCTTGCTGCCCTTGCTGTCACTGGGAAAGGACACCACAAGATTGAACCCAAGCCAAGCACTTCTCCCATTGCTAGAAAGATCAATCTAGTAGGCCAAACCAAACTGATAATTTGAAGATACTTGCAAAGATAACTTAATCACACATAAAAGAATTCAGAGGATATTCAAATATTTCTCATAGATAAACTTGATCATAAACCCACAATTCATCGGATCTCGACAAACACACCGCAAAAAGAGTTACATCGAATAGATCTCCAAGAAGATCGAGGAGAACATGGTATTGAGATCCAAAAAGAGAGAAGAAGCCATCTAGCAAATAACTATGGACCCGAAGGTCTGTGGTAAACTACTCACAACTCATCGGAGGGGCTATGGTGTTGATGTAGAAGCCCTCCATGGTCGATTCCCCCTCTGGCGGAGCGCCGGCGAAGGCTCCAAGATGGGATCTTGCGGATACAGAAGGTTACGGTGGTGGAAATAGTTTTTCATCGTCTCCTCTGATGTTCTCGGGGTACGTGGGTATATATAGGAGGAAGAAGTAGGTCGGTGGATGCCCGAGGGGCCCATGAGACAGGGGGGCGCGCCCAGTAGGGGTGGGCACACCCTCCACCCTCGTGGCCACCTCGACTGCTTCTTGACTTGCACTCCAGGTCCTCTGGATCACGTTCGTTCCAAAAATCACGCTCCCGAAGGTTTCATTCCGTTTGGACTCCGTTTGATATTCCTTTTCTTCGAAACATTGAAATAGCCAAAAAAACAGCAATACGGGCTGGGCCTCCAGTTAGTAGGTTAGTCCCAAAATGATATAAATGTGTAAAGTAAAGCCCATAAACATCCAAAACGGGTAATATAATAGCATGGAACAATCAAAAATTATAGATACGTTGGAGACGTATCATACGACACCTCCAAGTTTTGCACATGTTCAGCTCAATGACGTCCCTCGAACTCTTGATCAATCAGAGTGTTGATGGAGTCAATGAGTTCCTTCAGCACGACGGCGTGATGATCGTGTTGGTGATGTGATCCGTGCAGGGCATCGCCTAAGCACTACGATGATACTATCAGAGGAGTAAACGATGGAGGGGCACCGCACACGGCTAAGACAATTGTTGTATCTTTGGAGTGCCCCCTGCCCCCGTATATAAACGAGGGAGGAGGAGCCCGGCCACCAGGGGCGCGTGCCATGGGGGGAGTCCTACTAGAACTCCACTCCTTGTAGGATTCGCCTCCCTTTTTTCCTTCTTTCCGGAGGTGAAAAGGGGAAGGGAGAGGGAACCGGAGAAGGAAAGGGGGCGCGCCCCCTCCCCTATTCCAATTTGGACTCCCTATGGGGATGGGGCATGGCCACCCCTTGTGGTCTGCCTCCCCTATCCCCTATGGCCTATGTTGGCCCATTACTTCCCCGGGGGGGGGGGGGTTGCGGTAACCTCCCGGTACTCCAAAAATTATCTGAAACTTCCCGAAACCATTCCGGTGTCCAAATGTAACCTTCCAATATATAAATATTTACCTCTTGACCATTTCGAGACTCCTCGTCATGTCCGTGATCTAATCCGGGACTCCGAACAACATTCGGTCACCAAAACACATAACTCATATAATACCAATCGTCATCGAACGTTAAGCGTGCGGACCCTATGGGTTCGAGAACTATGTAGACTTGACCGAGACACCTCTCCGGTCAATAACCAATAGCGGAACCTGGATTCTCATATTGGTTCCCACATATTGTACGAAGATCTTTATCGGTCGAACCGCGATGTCAATATAGTTATTCCCTTTGTCGTCGGTATGTTACTTGCCCGAGATTCGATCGTCAGTATCTTCATACCTACTTCAATCTCGTTACTGGCAAGTCTCTTTACTCGTTCTGTAGTGCATCATCCCGCAACTAACTCATTAGTCACATTGCTTTTGAGGCTTCATATGATGTGCCTTATCGAGAGGGCCCAGAGAAACCTCTCTGATACTCGGAGTGACAAATCATAATCTCGATCTATGCCAACCCAACAAACACCTTCGGAGATACCTGTAGAGCATCCTTATAATCACCTAGTTATGTTTTGAAGTTTGATAGCACATAGGCATTCCTTAGGTGTCCGGGAGTTGCATAATCCCATAGTTAGAGGAATATATATTTGACACGAAGAAAGCAGTAGCAATAAAACTGAACGATCATTATGCTAAGCTAACGGATGGGTCTTGTCCATCACATCATTCTACTAATGATGTGATCCCGTTATCAAATGACAACTCATGTCCATGGCTAGGAAACTTAACCATCTTTGATCAATGAGCTAATCTAGTGGAGGCATACTAGGGACACGTTGTTTTGTCTATGTATTCACACATGTCTCAAGTTTCCAGTTAATACAATTCTAGCATTAATAATAAACATTTATCATGAATAAGGAAATATAAAATAACAAATTTATTGTTGCATCTAGGGCATAGTTCCTTCACTTAGTTTTGGGTTCAATCTTGCGGTGTCCTCACCCAGTGACAAATAGGGGTAGTGAGGCACGTATTGTATTGTTGCCATCAAGGGTAAAAAGATGGGGTTTTCATCATATTGCTTGAGTTTATCTCTCTACATCATGTCATCATACTTAAGGCGTTACTCCGTTCTTATGAACTTAATACTGTAGATGCATGCTGGATAGCGGTCGATGTGTGGAGTAATAGTAGTAGATGCAGACAGGAGTCGGTCTACTTGACACGGACGTGATGCCTATACTCATGATCATTGCCTTGGATATCGTTGATAACCCACAAGTATAGGAGACTGCAACAGTTTTCGAGGGTAGAGTATTCAACCCAAATTTATAGATTCGACACAAGGGGAGCCAAAAAATATTTGCAAGTATTAGCAGCTGAGTTGTCAATTCAACCACACCTGGAGATTAATTATCTGCAGCAATATGATTAGTAGCAAATTAAGATGATAGTTTCGATAGTAGTAGCAACAAGAATACTAATGGTAACAATGATAGCAATGATTTTGTAGCAAGTGTAACGGTAACAACACCAATAGTAACTTAGCAAGAACAATATAAGAGAAATTCGTAGGCATTGGATCGGTGAATTCGTTGGATGATATTCATCATATAACAGTCCTAAGCTAGGGCGATACGACACTAGCTCCAGTTCATAAATATAATGTAGGCATGTATTCCGTAAATAGTCATACATGCTTATGCAAAGGACTTGCATGACATCTTTTGTCCTACCCTCTCGTGGCAGCGGGGTCCAAATGGATACTAAGGGATATTAAGGCCTCCTTCTAATAGAGAATCGAAACAAAGCATTAGCACATAGTGAATACATGAACTCCTCAAACTACGATCATCACCGGAAAGTATCCCGACTACTGTCACTCCGGGGTTTTCGGATCATAACACGTAATAGGTGACTATAACTTGCAAGATTGGATCAGAACATAGATATAATGATGATATCATAAACGGTTCAGATCTAAAATCATGGTACCCGGGCCCAAAGTGACAAGCATTAAGCATGGCAAAGTCATAGCAACATCAATCTCAGAACATAATGGATACTAGGGATCAATCCCTAACCAAACTAACTCGATTACATGATGAATCTCATCCAACTCCTCACCAACCAGCGAGCCTACGAAGGAATTACTCACTCTCAGTGAGGAGCATCATGGAATTGGCGATGGAGAAGGGTTGGTGATAATGAAGATTGAAGATCCCCCTCTCTAGAGCCCCAAATGGACTCCAGATCTGGCCTCCCGATGAAGAATGGGAGGTGTCGGTGGCTTTGTCTTGTGAAACGCGATAATTATTTCTCCCTGATTTTTCTCCAAAACTAGGATTTTATAGAGTTGGAAGCAGGGTCTACGGGGCCACCATGTGGGCACAACCCACTTGGGCACGCCAGGAGGGGGCGCGCCCTGGTAGGTTGTCCTCACCCAGGGCCCCCTCTAGTGGTTCTTGGCTCCAGTATTTTTCTTTTACTAGGTAAGTGCCCGTGCGTTGCAACGGGAGATAATTTTTTTTCATGTTTGCAGTATGGTAGGATGTGTTAAAGTAACTAATACAAACATTGTAATTTTCACATTAATATTTAGTAGGTACATGCATGAAACCGTTGTCAGATCTCGAATTTGCACTTGCCTCAATCCAACGCCCTCGAAGAAGAGCAGAACCGCCACTTGCACTCCATTTTTATTTTCATTTTTGAACAAGAAGAATCCTCAAATTATTGTTAACTTGTTTTCATGCCAAATGAAATGCCTTATATTTTTGTGGATCTAAATGTTCCATGCATTCCGTTTCATTCCTTCTATAACGGAACTATTTGGGACAAAATTCTTCAATCGCAGCAATGTGAGTATGATATATTGATGAATGCACATAGTAGTACAAAGGAATCTGTAGTACCCACTTCACAAAACAATAAGAATCGAGTGAGAGAAGAGAATGGTATACTACTAATAATTCCCAAAGGGACTGAGAGCTAATTCAAGACCTACGAACAAATGTAACATGATGTTGTAGGGGCAGGCGACTACTCCTCTAACTTAGCTTTTGCTAGGTAGCCGATATCCACCACATAGAACACATCTAATGGCTCTCATCTCCTCAGTATATATACTACTGTGTACAATTAAAAGGCCTATAGATGTTTTAAAAAGAGGTTAAAAAGAGTATAATGCTCACCAAAGCTCCGTGATTTGAAAATATCTTCAGCACATATGATTATAATGGTCTCCAGAACTTCGTTGGAGACATGTATGAAACTTGTTGATTCTACAAAGGAGAAAGCTGTACAAGTGTGGGCCAGAACTTCAGCACATATTTTTGTGAACTTCTTCTGTTCCTGGCTGATTTCGGTTCATCAATGTAAAAGAGCCAAACATGCTATTTTGTGAACTTGTCTAGTTCTGTAAGATTGCAGCTGTATGTAAAACAATCGAACCAGTTGTTTTGTGAATTGTGCAAGCTAGTTTCTTTCTTCTTACGTTCAAAAGTCAAAACATACAGGAAGTAGTACGCTCCTTGGTAGTAGCAGCAAGTAGCTATATAGAGTATATGTCTCCCTTTACAATCACAAACTACATATAGGAAGGATCGAATCAACTCCAATTCTCTTATTAGTTAGTTTGTTTAGTGCGTAACAATGTAGCAGCAGTAATGCATCTGTGCATACACAAGGAATGGAAATCCCGATCATAGCCAAAAAGAATAGAAGAGAAACCAATTTGTCCCATCCTTGATGCATGTTGGGTAAGCTCCAAATGTCTCTAGCAGATGAAGAAGGAATGGAATTTGAGCACGAAATACTAGCAGTCTGCTGCAGGTTTGAGTAATCCTCAAATCTCTAGCCGATCTTCAGTGTTGTTGCTTAGGACTTGGTCGCTGCCGTGGCCATGGAGTGGCGCCTCGTCTCAACGTCGTGGTGGTCCTTCTTCTCCACCGCAACCCCTGTGGCCTTCTCCTCGTTCCTCCACTGTCAGATGTGGGCTTCAGGTCGTCCAGGATGCGCATCGATGAGGAACGGCTGAAAGAACGAGTGGGTTTATGTTGGATGATGATGAAGATGGTGCTAAGTACGAGAATGACCGGAAGTGTGCAGCCTGCACGTGGTCGTCGTCGTCCCGTATGCAAGTTTGGCATCCAAGAGAGCAGCGTCAGTGGGGGGAGACATGAAGGAGATAGCAAAGCCTGAGCCGGCGGCTAGGGTTAGCTATGGGGGTGCATGCAAGGGCAGAAGGGCAATGCGATTCGGCATGGAGACCATGGTTGGGTCACACTAGTGGATAGCGGCAAGGAAGATGGCCTGAGTTGACCGGAATCGGAGCCGCGGGCGGCAGCGGTGGCGGCGGCAATGACTTGGAGCGAAGGGAGAGAGAGACACCGGGATTTAAGATGTGTGCATGGTCGTGTGGGTACTGATTTAATTATGCCTAAACCGGTAGAAAATAAACCGGAAACATGAGGGAGGAGGGGAAAATCGGAGAGGCAAACGAAGGAGGCCGACGAAGGCTGGGCATCGCACGATGACATAAGAGGGGAAACAGAACACTCTGTTTCTTTTAGGTAGTAGAGATTCCATAAAAAATCTCCAGAAAGTTTCGTGCCATTCCGAGAACTTTAATTTCTGCACAAAAACACCACCATGGTAGTTCTGCTGAAAACAACGTCAGCCCGGGTTAGTTTCAATTAAATCATGCAAATTAGAGTCCAAAACAAGAGGAAAAGCGTTAGAAAAGTAGATACGACGGAGACGTATCAACTCCCCCAAGATTAAACCTTTGCTTGTCCTCAAGCAATTCTGTTGATAAACTGAAAGTGAAAAAGAAAAACTTTACGAACTCTTTTTCTCTTGTTTACATAAATAAGCTTAAGTAGCACCCAGGTTTTTAGCAAAGATCATGACTAACCATATCAAAAATAACTCCTAAAAATTATATTAACTCATACCAATGGCATAATCATCTAGCGAGCAATAGTAAGATATCTCAAATGACAACACTTTGTCAAAACAACCATGATATAATATGACAACAGTGGTATCTCGCTAGCCCTTTCTGAGATTGGAAACCATAAATGCAGAGCGCCTCCAAAGTTCAAGCAGCAACTAAACATTGTAATTCATGGTAGAAAAGATCGAGTCATGATGCACCCAACATTAGCTATACACAATGCATGAGGATGACAATAGTGCTCTCAGGTCTGGCGCTTATTTGAGAAGGTGATGACACAACATAAAAGTAAATAGATAGTCCCTTCACAGAGGGAAGGAATGATTTGCGGTGGTGCTAGATCTCAAATTCTTGAAACAGAGGTAAATGAATTTTCGAGAAATGCACACTTCTTGTTTACCTCACGATCATTAGTTGTCGGTATCTTCCATGCTAAACACATTAGTGGCGGTTACCAAGCGATAAAAAGTAAAGGTTTACTCACCTTCCACCAACAGACACACTCCACGGCTAACCAAATCCACAGGTACCATCCATATATGCCAACAACAATCCCGGGGGAGTTTTGTTTAATTATTTGCAATTTTGAATTCGGGACTGGGAATCCCTATTACCGTCCCCTCATGCAAGGACGAGTGAATAAACACTCATCATGAGAATAACCCTCGTAGCATGGAAGATACTGACTACCTCCTGTCACACTATGAACAATCCAGGCACACAAAAATAGATGTTTATTTGAAGTTTTTAGAGGTGGCACATGCAAATTTACTTGGAACAGTAGGGTGATACCGCATATAGGTAGATATATGATGGACTTAACTGGAATAACTTGGGTTTTAGGATTTTGATGCACAAACAGTATTCTCGCTTAGTACAGGCGAAGGCTAGCAAATAGGTTGAGAAGCGGCCAGCTAGAGAGAAAAAACGGTCATGAACATGCATTATGCATAAGTAACATTGAATACTAGCATCAGTAGGATATGAACACCATGAACATAAATATCATAGAGGCTATGTTGGTTTTGATTCAACTACATGCATGAACATGTGCCAAGTCAAGCCACTCGAATATTCAGAGGAGGATACCATATCATCATACTACATAACAATCATTTTTACACAATGTTGACATCCAAGATAAATCATTATCCACTCCTAGATACTTAAGCATGGCATGGTAAACTATGATCTCTAATTGTCATTGCGAACGTGTTTGATCATAATAGGCTGAATCATCGATACTAGGTTAAACATATTTACAAAAATAGATCAAGTTGAGTTCATACCCGTTTCTCTCTGCCACAACCAGTTCATCAAATATCATCATTATTGCCTTTCACTTGAACGACTGAATGATATGAAAATGATAATGGTGCAAGATTGCCGTGGACTAAGCTGGAATCTGCAAACAATTTTATTCAGAAGGAGAAGATAAAGTAATATGGGCTCTTCGCTAGATCAACAATAATGTGTATGAGAGTCACTCAACATTTTCATCGTGGTCTTGTCCTCGGTATGACTCAATAAAAAGAAAAAGAAATTCAGAGAAACACAGTGAAATATTTTTTTGTGTTTTTTAGTTTTTCTTGAAGGAAGCAAATTTACGAAAGAAAAACAAAAAACAAGAAAAACTATTTACACGAGAGAGCTCCCAACAAGCAAAAGAAGAATCGAGAAATATTTTTTGGGGGTTTTCATTTTATTACTACAATTAACTACACTATAAAAAACTGAAAAGAAGCTAGCAACATTTTTTTGGGTTTTCTCAAAGTTTTTCAAACACACAAGAAGAAAGCGAGAGAAATAAATCTAGCATGGATAATAAAATGAAAAAGTGTGGACACCGACAACTGGAATGAAATGTGTAAACATGAATGTAATGTCGATGGAAATACGTACTCCCCCAAGGTTAGGCTTTTGGACTAGCTTGGTAATCACCGCATGTAGCCTCCATAATAATAGGAGTGATAGCTCACGGAGGCTCTTGGTGCAGCCTCCTCGGCCTACCGAGCAGCCACAACCTCTGCGTTGTGTGCACGGGCCTAGCTCTCAAGAACATAATACCTTCCTTTGCTATGAAAATCAAAGAGAGAATGTGAAGGAAAAAAGGTGTCCACAACAGACTTTTTATTAGACAACATGTTATATGTAAAGTTATGCATTTCACGACTAAGGAACTTATGGCGCTTCATAGCCTCAAAGTCCAAGTACTGCGTGGGCAGGATAGGGTCATAAGGCCAAGGTGATACGCCCAGCTCCCATGCTAAATGTGAGGCACAAATCCCACCATAAAAATATCCACTACCGGCATTGTGTTGCAATCTACGTGCAACAATCGCTCCAAGATTATAACATTTGTCACCAGTGAGGGCGGTGCGTATGAGGCTCAAGTCAGGAGCACAAAGTGTACTATAGTCTTGTTTCCCTACGATGCATTTTCCATTAAATAGTGCAAAGTATTGAATCGAAGGGAAATGAATGCTCTTTATTCTACCTTGTGTCACCCCTCTAGTCTCACCATAGCAAAGGCTAGTCAAGAATACCTCATACTCAGATCTTGGTGGTTCATCCGGCGAACCCCAAAATGTGATTTTTGCAGTAATTAGAAAATGTCTCTAGAGGTAAAATAAATAGATGGTCATACGATTTAAACGACACTCTAGACTCACGAGGATGAAATTTAAATTCTTTAGTAAACGATTCTGTGAGGCTGATATGTTGGTTGCACTTATCTTCAATGTAGGGACCGAGATGGGTGTTGTGAACATATTGCTCAAATTCTTCTTTAATACCCGCACGCACCATAAAATCGTTGCATGGCCATAGACATGATTTGGTGGCGGCATCCCCTATGGAATTTGCACTTGGTTCAACATAAGACCAGCAAACTAAGCTGCTACTAGAGGATGCCTCCGAGGACCTCCGCCTCTAAGAACTCGTTTCAAAGAGGTTCATCATATTTGTGTACAATTTTCTAAAAAAAATCGGGTCACAAATTTTTTGTCAACAAAACTTCACAAGATTGATAGCAACTACTCATAGGGATGTGATATGTCTCCAATGTATCTATAATTTTTATTGTTCCATGCTATTATATTATCTATTTTGGATGTTCTATATGCATTAATATGCTATTTTATATTATTTTTGGGACTAACTATTAACCTAGAGCCTAGTGCCAGTTTCTGTTTTCCCTTATTTTTTAGCTTCACAGAAAAAGAATACCAAATGGAGTCCAAACGGAATAAAACCTTCGCGATGATTTTTCTTGGACTAGAAGACACCCAGGAGACTTGGAGATCAAGT
Source organism: Aegilops bicornis (assembly GCA_021605145.1). Lineage (NCBI taxonomy): Eukaryota > Viridiplantae > Streptophyta > Magnoliopsida > Poales > Poaceae > Aegilops > Aegilops bicornis. Next base: position 139,916,196 of record CM038673.1, on the reverse strand, counting down.
CAGAAGAGCCTTGAGGCGGACACAAGGGTGCAGGGCGCGCCTAGGGGGGTAGGGCGCACCCCACTACCTTGTGGGCCCCCATGACTCCCCTGACCTAGTTCTGCCTCCTATATATTTCAGATATAGTCCCGAACCTCCAGAAGAACCCACCAAAACACTTTTCCACCGCCGCAACCTTCTGTTCCCGTGAGATCCCATCTTGGGGCCTTTTCCGGCATCCTGCCGGAGGGGGATTCTATAATGGTGAGCTTCTACATCAACTCTATTGCCCTTCCGGTGAAGTGTGAGTAGTTTATCTCAGACCTACGGGTCCATAGCTAGTAGCTAGATGGCTTCTTCTCTCTCTTTCATTCTCAATACCATGTTCTCCGCGATGTTCTTGGAGATCTATCAGATGTAATCTTCTTTTGCGGTGTGTTTGTCGAGATCCGATGAATTGTGGATTTATGATCAGATTATCTATGAATATTATTTGAATCTTCTCTGAATTCTCATATGCATGATTTGATATCTTTGTAATTCTCTTCGAACTATCGGTTTAGTTTGGCCAACTAGATTGGTTTTTCTTGCAATGGGAGAAGTGCTTAGCTTTGGGTTCAATCTTGCAGTGTCCTCACCCAGTGACAAAGTAGGGGTAGCGAGGCACGTATTGTATTGTTGCCATCGAGGAAAAAAATATGGGGTTTACATCATATTGCTTGAGTTTATTCCTCTACATCATGTCATCTTACTTAAAGCGTTACTCTGTTCTTCATGAACTTAATACTCTAGGTGCATGCAGGAGTCAGTCAATGTGTGGAGTAATAGTAGTAGATGCAGGCAGGAGTAGGTCTACTTGACACGGACGTGATGCCTATATTACATAATCATTGCCTTGGATATCGTCATAACTTTGCGCTTTTCTATCAATTGCTCGATAGTAATTTGTCCATCCACCGTATTATTTGCCTTCAAGAGAGAAGCCTCTAGTGAAACCTATGGCCCCCGGGTCTATTTTCCATCATATTAGTTTCCAATCTACTATTTTGCAATCTTTTATTTTCAGATCTATAAACTAAAAAACCCAAAAATATTTTATCTTTCGTTCAGTTTTATTTATCTATCTCTATCAGATCTCACTTTTGCAAGTGACCTTGAAGGGATTGACAACCCCTTTATCGCGTTGGGTGCAAGGGTTTGTTTGTTTGTGCAGGTATTGGTGATTTGTGCATTTATCTCCTACTGGATTGATACCTTGGTTCTGAACTGAGGGAAATACTTATCTCTACTTTGCTGCATCACCCTTTCCTCTTCAAGGGAAAAACCAATGCAAGCTCAAGAAGTAGCAGGAAGAATTTTTGGCGCCGTTGCCGGGGAGATCTACGCCAAGTCAAGCCTACCAAGTACCCATCACAAACTCTCATATCTTGCATTACATTATTCGCCATTTGTCTCTCGTTTTCCTCTCCCCCACTTCTAAAACGATTGTCGAAAAGATTTGCCTTTTTATTCGTCCTTCTTTCCGTATGCCTTTTTGCTCGTTTGCTATCTTTGCTTGTGATGCCACGTGCCTTCTATTTGCTTGCAGCTTTGCTTGCTAAAAATCTGTTGATATGGATCCACTTAAAGTTTTCTACTTGGATTATCTACGATCCATATGTGCTCGTGCTGAAACCCTAACTAGTTTTGTTGAGGGAAAATCTTTAGATGAGCATGCTCATTTTGTGCGTCACCGTTTGTCTGAAAAAGGGAGACTCCTATGGAATCAAATAAATTGTTTGCTAAGCTATGCTTGGAATCTTTGTGAACTTTGTGATTTTACTTGTTGCTCTAAGAACCCTAAAAAACACCTTCCCTACCTATGTGAGTTTGATGATAATGAAATCTTATCTTCTTGTGAAAAGGGTGTTTACAGTTACTATGATATCGAACAAATTGAGGAATTTGTTGCTTTTAAGGGTGCTTATGAATTTGCTTCTTTGATTGAAAAGTATGATATTACTCTATATAATTCTGAATTTTTTGACATACTTAAATATTGCTATGAAAACTATGCTCATAATGTCTATGTCAAAGAATTTATTGAGAGAATGACCATTGCTTTAGAAAATAATCATAAGCACGAATCTATAGATAATTACGATTCCGATGATTTGATTGAGATATCCTCCCTTGATGAAGTGATGCTTGCTATTCTTATGGCCATGATGACAATATTAATTATACTTATGGAGATGAACTTGCTATAGTTCCTTATTTTAAACATGAGATTGTTGCTATTGCACCCATACTTGATAGTTCCTTGAATCAAAAGCATAATTGCAATGATGTTATTATAAATTCTATTAATGTCAATTGTGATAATAATATGCAAAACCCCAAGCTTGAGGATGCTAGTTTTGCTATGCCCATGATACGTCTCCGTCGTATCTATAATTTTTGATTGTTCCATGCCAATATTCTACAACTTTCATATACTTTTGGCAACTTTTTATACTATTTTTTGGGACTAACATATTGATCCAAAGGCCCAGTGCAGTTCACATGCATTGCATATTTTATGTTTCGCAGAAACCCCATATCAAACGGAGTCCAAACGGGATAAAAACGGACGGAGATTTTTTTTGGAATATTTGTGATTTTTGGGAAGTAAAATCAACGTGATACGGTGCCCGAGGTGGCCACGAGACAGGGGCCCACGCCCACTCCAGGTGGGCGCCCCCACCCTCCTGGGCCCCTCGTAAGGAAGTTGATGCCCATCTTTGGCTGCAAGAAAGCTAATTTTTGGAAAAAGATCTGGGCGAAGGTTTCAATCCAATCGGAGTTACGGATCTCCAGATATAAAAGAAACGGTGCCAGGGCAGAATGCCGAAATGCAGAAACAGGGAGGTAGATCCAATCTCGGAGGGGCTCTCGCCCCTCCCATGCCATGGGAGCAAAGGACCAGAGGGGAAACCCTTCTCCCATCTAGGGAGAAGGTCAAGGAAGAATAGGAAGAAGGGGGGCTCTCTCCCCCTTGCTTCCGGTGGCGCCGGAGCGCTGCCGGGGGCCATCATCATCACCGCGATAATAACCAACACCTCCGCCATCTTCACCAACATCTTCATCACCTTCCCCCATCTATATTCAGCGGTCCACTCTCCCGCAACCCACTGTACCCTCTACTTGAACATGGTGTTTTATGCTTCATATTATTATCCAATGATGTGTTGCCATCCTATGATGTCTGAGTAGATTTTCGTTGTCCTATCGGTGATTGTTGAATTGCTATGATTGGTTTGAGTTGCATGTTTTATTATTGGTGCTGTCCTATGGTGCTCTCCGTGTCGCGCAAGCATGAGGGATTCCCGATGTAGGGTTTGCAATATGTTCATGATTTGCTTATGGTGGGCGGCGTGAGTGACAGAAGCACATACCCGAGTAAGTAGGTTGTTTGAGTATGGGATAAACATGACTTGATACTTTAATGCTATGGTTGGGGTTTACCTTAATGATCTTTAGTAGTTGCGGATGCTTGCTAGAGTTCCAATCATAAGTGCATATGATCCAAGAAGAGAAAGTATGTTAGCTTATGCCTCTCCCTCAAATAAAATTGCAATAATGATTACCGGTCTAGTAACGTAGTCAATTGCTTTAGGAACAATTTCACAACTCCTACCACCACTTTTCCACACTCGCTATATTTTCTTTATTGCTTCTTTATCTAAACAGCCCCTAGTTTATATTTACGTGCTCTTTGTTATCTTGCAAACCTATCCCACAACACCTACAAAGTACTTCTAGTTTCATACTTGTTCTAGGTAAAGCGAACACTAAGTGTGCGTAGAGTCATATCAGTGGCAGATAGGACTTGAGAGAATATTTGTTCTACCTTTAGCTCCTCATGTGGTTCGACACTCTTACTTATCGAAAGAGGCTACATTGATCACGTATAGTTGCGGGTTATCAAGACCTTTTTCTGGCGCCGTTGCCGGGGAGTCATAGCGTGGGGTGAATATTTTCGTGTGTGCTTGTTTGCTTTATCACTAAGTAATTTTTATTTGTTGTTCTTAGTTGTTCCCTATCTTTAGTTATGGATATGGAACACGAAATACTAAAAAAATAGGTGTACTTGCTACTCATGGAGATGGGAACCTCCTAAAACCCTCGATGCTCGTTATGTGAAAGAAATTATGTACTACTTTGATAATCCTGAGAAAACCCCATTCAATTATGTTATGGGAGACACATTGGATCAACGTGAATACTTTAGGGATTATCTCTTGACACAAAAAGGGAAACTATTATGGGATCAAATTTATATGTTGTATTGGTATGCTCGCCAACTATGCTTGAGATATGATTATACTTGTTGCTCTAGGATGAAGGCTCCACACCTTCCCTTTTCATGCGAATTTAATGATAATAAAACCTTGGCTTCTTATGCTAATGGTATCTATGATTACTATGATGTGGAACAAATAGAAGAATTTGTTGCTTTTATGGGTGCTTATGAGATTGAATCTATGTTTAAAGAGTTTGAAGATCTTGATGATTCAGTTTATAGACCTGAAAATTTTGCTATACTTAAATATTGTTATAAGAATTATGAATACAATTACAATATTGATGCATTTATTGAGAAAGTCTCCGCTGTCCAAGAAGAGACTAATATTTTGCAGGAGTCTATGGAAGAAGAAATTGATGAAACTGTGAGCTCATTGGATGAAAAAGATGATGAGGAGAGCAAAGAACAAAAGGATGAAGAGCGGATTAACTACCCGTGCCCACCTTCTAATGAGAGAAACTCTTCAACTCATACATTGTTTAATTCCCCTTCGTGCTTACCGAAGGATGATTGCTATGATGATTGTTATGATCCCGTTGATTCTCTTGAAATATCCCTTTTTGATGATGCTTGCTATGCTTGTGGCCAAGATGCCAATATGAATTATGCTTATGAAGATGAACTTGCTATAGTTCCTTATGTTAAGCATGAAATTGTTGCTATTGCACCCATGCATGATAGTCCTATTATCTTTTTGAATTCTCCAAACTACACTATATCGGAGAAGTTTGTGCTTATTAAGATTATATTGAGGGGTTGCCTTTTACCATTGCACATGATGATTTTGATAGATATAATATGCATGTGCTTGCTTCTCCTACTTGCAATTATTATGAGAGAGGAACTTTATCTCCACCTCTCTATGTTTCCAATATGATAAAATTGCAAGAAACTGCTTATACTATGCATTGGCCTTTACTATGTGTGCATGAATTGTTCTTTTATGACATGACGATGCATAGGAAGAGAGTTAGACTTTGTTGTTACATGATATATGTTACTTTTATGCTCATTATTAAATTACAAATCTTTGTTAATTAAAAGTGGCTTTGATATACCTTGGGATCCGGGTGGATCCATTACTTGAGCACTATATGCCTAGCTTAATGGCTTTAAAGAAAGCGCTGCCAGGAAATGATCTTTAAGACAACCTATCCGTTTCGGTTTTGAAGAAGACACTTCGCCAACTGGCATTACCTGCGCTTTCGTGTCTCTCAGTGTGGTCAGCCCAGCATCATCCTTCACTGGGAACTACAAAAGCAACATCCAACTTCAACCTGGCGGCCTCAGTGAGGGAGCTCTGTTGGAGAAGAGTGGGACTAGAAAGAGGGAATACAGCCCGGGAGTTTTAGAGAGTCATTTATTTCTGTTGTGTGCTTTCATATAGTTTAAAAACAAAAAATAAAGAGGGGAACCCAAAACTTTTCAAAAAGGAAAGTGAAAGTGAGAAAGACAAGCATTGTTGAAGTGGGAGCTAGCCTTGAACTTTGTTCATGCTCAAGGAAACTTTGTGAATCTTGATTACAGAAACTTTTCAACAAAAATAATTATCCCCTTGTACAATTCCATTGTATTATAAAAATAATGTGCTAAGATTTGCCTTTAGGATGTTTACAATGCTTGTTGGTTTGTACGGTGCAGGACAGAAACTTTGTCTGTAGTGAGCGATTTTACATTTTTAACTGGAAAGTCAAATTGTTCTGATTATTTTTTCACTGTCTTGCTGTACAAATTGTGCATTTCTCCTAATTTTGGTAGAATTTTTGGGGTACCATAAGTATGGTGGATGTTCAGATTGCTACAGACTGTTCTATTTTTGACAGATTCTGTTTTTCATGCATAGTTTGCTTGTTTTGATGAATCTATCAATTTCTATCAGTGGATTAAGCCATGGAAAAGCTATATTACAGTAGACACAATTCAAAAACAAAATATTAATTGGTTTGGTACAGTACTTAGAGTAGTGATTTGCTTTATTATACTAATGGATCTTACCGAGTTTTCTGTTGAAGTTTTGTGTGGATGAAGTGTTTGATCGAGGAGGTCTCGATATGAGGAAAAGGAAGAGAGGCAAGAGCTCAAGCTTGGGGATGCCCAAGGCACCTGTGACGCCCCAAGACCGGAGCTTCAGTTGCCTTCCAGGGTTTCCGGGTTTCGCCGTGTGTTTCTTCTGTGCCTGCCCTTTTATTTTTTGCATTGCATCATGTCATCATGGCATCATATCTTTAATTTTCAAAAACTCAACTAAATAAATTGTATGGATTTTTTCGATCCATTTAAATCGAGGGATATTCACCATGGTGACTTCTCTTTATAACATACCCTCCCAATATTATTAGGGAGCTATAATAAACATTCCATTATTTTGGAATCACCATAACCCACTTGCAAAATAAATCCCATGCCTTTTCTGCTCCGAGTTGACCTCAAAACCTTGCCAATATTATTTCATCATTTTCCGGAGCTCCACCAAAAATCCTTGGGCCATTTTTGTTAAATTCTTCATATTTTTGTGAGCCCGGGAAAATTGTCCTCGTTCCCAAATTCTTTCCCTAACCCTCTCTTTCTTTTTGTCTCTCTTTAATGGTTTTTCTGCTAAGTAATATAAGAGAGGGAGAGAGAGTGCCTAGCCGGCCTCTTAGGCCCAGCCGGCCCCTGGCCATTCTCCTCCACCAGGCCGGCCTAGCCTCCCGAGGCCCAAGGCCCACCAACCCTCTAACCCTAGCCCGCAGCCCTCCTCCCTCGACTCCCTCCAGCGCCGCCAGCGCTCGACCCCGCTCGCCTCCCTCTCGATCCCCTTCTCTCCCTCATCGCCCGATCCCCATCCCCTCGATCCTTCTCCTCCTCTCCTCGATCCCGCGTCGCGCCCGATCTCCCCATCTCTCCCGATCCCCCCTCATCTCCTCCTCGCCGCCCTTGGTGCCGCGCCGATCCCTCTCCGTCCGGCCGCTTGCCGGAGTTCCACCTGCGCCCGTCCTCAGAGCCCCACGCCAGGAGCTCCTTCCCTTTGCTCGCTTCGACCCCGGGTCGACGGAGACACCAGGGGATCTCCTCTGCCTCGCCTGCTCGCCGGAAGTTCCGCAGCCACCGGTGCTCCCTCCGCCGCCAAGCATCATCAGCCCGTGCTGGCCTCCCGCGCCACTGGAGGCCAACTCCGGCGGCCCTCAGGCCATGGCGCCACCTTGCTCCTCCCTCCACCGCGCCATCCATCCCGAGCCGCGGCTGCTGCCCGGATCCACCGACCCCTGCCATGGCCGCGCCTCCCTGCGCCAAGTCCGGCCGCCGTGCCGCTGTTTCCCGTCGCTCCACCTCCCGCAAGTCCGATGCCCCGCCTCTGCCTTGTTTGAGCAGGAAGGAGGATGCGCCCGCTTGCCCTCATCGACCAGAACGCCAAGGCCAAGACCAGCCTGGCAGACCTCGTGTACATCACTATCGCCGCAAGAACCGAGACCGGCAAGTTCAGAAGATCCCAAGTACCACTACGACCCGACGACCACCGAACCGAAACGACAAGTACCCCTACGGAAACCTGAATCGCCAAGACCGGATCCGGCAAGTACCTGGCGACGTGTGTACCACTATCGCCGACCCTCGAAGACCCGTGGACCCCGAACATCCACGGGACATGAACGTCTACTTCCCTACGCCGTGTCGACTACTTCCCTCTACGAAACGCGAACCGTCCCGTTTGAACGATCCGAAGGTATAACCCGAGACGACCGCGATGAGATGCCCTTGCATGTATGAGATGCACGATATGTTTGCACCGTGTCCGAATTGTCCTTGCGATGCCCCTCTTTTGCCATGCCACCATTCCGTGGGAACCCGGTAATCGGGAGCACCCCCACCATCCTCGCATGACTCGCTTCCGCCCACTTCTTTTGCTCCGGTATCTCCGTGAGCTACCGGAACCGATATGTTGCCGTGGCATCATTTTCGGATATGTTGCCGTGGCACCATTTTCGTTTTCGCCGCCGTGGCACCCTTTTCGGTCCGCCACGGTGACATAATGCCTCGTAACATGCTCTTGTCAACATTTTCATAAAAATTGCATAAACTTGCACATGTCATCCGCATCATGATAACAACAATTAAAATGTTTAAAATTGTTGTTTGCATTAATTTGCTTAATCGCCATGCTAAAATGATTTATTTCATAACTAAATAACCGTAACTCGGATTTAAATATATTATATATGTAAATGGGGTAGAAAAATGCCTAGTTTAACATGGTAGCATTACTTTGCATGTTTAACAACTCTAAAATATGCTTTAGGTCAGAACAGTACCAAATTCGAAATATGGTCATGAGGATTTTCCGGAATTGTTGTTTCTTATTTCCGGCCTCATTTAAATTTGCCTAGATAGTTAGTTTACTTATGCTTCACCTCTTGCCATGTTTAATAACATTTAATATTGTTGAGTACCTAACCGAGTGAGAACTAAATAATTGATGTGGTGTTCCGTCAATATGCAACTCGTTGCATATTGAGCTCCACTTAACTTGTAGTGTTGTTTGTGTATATTGCCATGCCATGCCTCATTAAACCGGACATGCATCATACTTGATTGTGCATCATGACATGGTTATGTGATGGTTGTTTACTATGTTGTTTGTTTGTTTCCGGTTTGCTTTTCGTTAACTTCGGTTTCGTTCCGGAGTTGTGAGGATTCGTTCGACTACGTCCGTTTGTCTTCTTCATGGACTCGTTCTTCTTCCTTGCGGGATTTCAGGCAAGATGACCATACCCTCGAAATCACTTCTATCTTTGCTTGCTAGTTGCTCGCTCTTTTGCTATGCCTATGCTACGATGCCTACCACGTGCTATATCATACCTCCCATGTTGCCATGTCAGCCTCTAACCTTTTTCACCCTTCCTAGCAAACCGTTGTTTGGCTATGTTACCGCTTTGCTCAGCCCCTCTTATAGCGTTGTTAGTTGCAGGTGAAGATGAAGTTTGTTCCTTGTTGGAACATGGAGATGTTGTTCCTTGTTGGAACATGTTTACTTGTTGGGATATCACAATATATCTTATTTAATTAATGCATCTATACACTTGGTTAAGGGTGGAAGGCTCGGCCTTATGCCTGGTGTTTTGTTCCACTCTTGCCGCCCTAGTTTCCGTCATACCGGTGTTATGTTCCCGGATTTTGCGTCCCTAACGCTGTTGGGTGATTTATGGGACCCCCTTGACAGTTCACTTTGAATAAGACTTTTCCAAAGAAGGCCCAACATTGGTTTTACCATTTGCCTCACCTATGCCCTTTTTCCCTTGGGTTTCGGAGCCCGAGGGTCATCTTTATTTTAGCCCCCGGGCCAGTTCTCCTTCGAGTGCTGGTCCAAACCGGCGATGTCCGGCGCCTGGGCAATCGTGGTTTATGCCAACCCGACGTCTGGCTCATCCGGTGTGCCTCGAGACCGAGATATGTGCAGCTCCTATCAGGATTTGTCGGCACATCCGGGCGGCTTTGCTGGTCTTGTTTTATTGCTTTGTCGAAATGTCTTGTAGCCGGGATTCCGAGATCGATCGGGTCTTCCGGGAGAAGGAATATCCTTCGTTGATCGCGAGAGCTTATCATGGGCTAAGTTGGGACACCCTGCAGGTTTGAACTTTCGAAAGCCGTGCTGCGGTTATGTGGCAGATGGGAATTTGTTAATGTCCGGTTGTAGAAAACCCGAAGTTGATCTTAACTAAAATACACCAACCGCGTGTGTAACCGTGATGGTCTCTTCTCGGTGGAGTCCGGGAAGTGAACACGGTGTTGGAGTTATGCTTGACGGAGGTTGCTCTAGGATCCCTTCTGGATCATGGTTGTTCGACCGTGCTTTGCTTCTCTTCTCGCTCTCTTTGCGTATGTTAGCCACCATATATGCTAGTCGCTGTCGCAGCTCCACCTCACTACCCTGTCCTACCTTTAAGCGTAAATAGTCTTGATCTCACGGGTGTGAGATTGCTGAGTCCCCGTGACTCATGATACTTCCAAAACCAGTTTGCGGTGCCAATGAAACCGTGCAGACGCGTGACCTTTGAGCTCAAGGAGGAGCCTGATGAAGACTTTGTGCATTGTGTTGTTTCGTTTCAGCTGATCAGTAGTGGAGCCCAGTTGGGACGATCGGGGATCTGTGTAGCATTTGGGGTAGTCTTCTTTTATTTTGGTTCCGTAGTCGGACCTGGATTGTATCTGTATGATGTAATGCCTTACTTATGTATTGTGTGAAGTGGCGATTGTAAGCCAACTATGTATCTCTTTTTCCCTTATGTATGACATGGGTTGTGTGAAGATTACCTCACTTGCGACATTGCTTTCAATGCGGTTATGCCTCTAAGTCGTGCCTCGACACGTGGGAGATATAGCCGCATCGAGGGCGTTACAAGTTGGTAATCAGAGCCTTCCCGACTTAGGAGCCCTCGCTTGATTGTTTGTCATGCGTTGTTGAGTCTAGAGCGGAAAATGTTTTGAGTCTTAGGATTATATATATCGGAGTAGGATTCTTTTACTCCTCGGTCCTTAAATCGCTCTGGTGAGGTATCCCGACGTAGAGTTTTGACTTTTCTCTCCTCAAATTTCACTAAATTTTTTTAGGATCACGCTGGGTATCTTGGAATCGTTCCGATGGTTTTGTGACGAGAACATTGTTCTTGGTGCCTCCTGTCATTTAGGGGTTGTGGCGGTGTCCCGGGAGTTGAGCTCCGAGGTGTTGTCGTCACAATTTTATCGTTATTCTGGAATACCTGAGTTTTGCTGACATCGAAATCTCTTTTGTGCAGTTGTTGGTGAGATAACCCCGATAGCCCAGTACTGAGGTGAGTGCGGGAGTATTGCCATGACTTGTATAACGGATGTTTTTCGAAGGTCGAGGTACACGATTTTCGAGGATTTCTAGTTTATGTGTTGACGGATGGATACAAATTTGGATCTAGGTATTGTTAGTTTGGGTGATATATTTTGTGTCCCTGTATCCCCAACACCAGATTGCATAACCGTAAAGTTTCGGGAGTTTATAGGTGGGGATTCTAGTAGCTTACGGGGATATCTTTCCGACAGATGTATGATTGGAGATTGGGGTTCAAAGTTTAGTGGTCCGCCCATTCACGGTCGACGATTTACAGTGGTCGCGAGACGTCTTAAAGAATCCTTGGCTATGCTGATTCGGGGACGTCTTGTTTGTCATTCGTGACGTCCGCTATACGTCGTGCCCGTGTGGGCCCCACCACGAACACTTTGGACGAAATCTCTATCATATGTATTTGTTCCGGCTTATTCTGCAAGCCAAATCCTTTGTTTTTTTTGTTCCGTTTTGTGGTATTCAAGTTGCTTCAATGCCAAGTGTTGATTCCATACCTTTCCTAATTGGTGTTCTCATATTGCTATGTGAATACTAATCCTTCTTGATCACTGAGCTTGTCATGTCAATTCTTTTCTCAACCGGCGTGCTTCTCTTCAAGTGGATCCGATTATTCCAACATCCGCAAGATCAATTCTAAGTTTTTTCTCAACGGTGTTCATTTCATCCGACCCAAGTTGCCTTTGTTTTCCCGCCCTCCCACCCTTTTTCTTCAAGGACTCAGATTTCTTAACCAAGAATCCATTTTATTGAGTGAAGTTTCTTCATTCTTTTCCTTTAATGTTTCATCCGGTGATTTCTCATGAAGACACTAAAGGAAGCTTCAAGTTTATCATTCTTCTTTCTTTTCTTCTCCGGTGGATTCAATTCAAGCTTTGTTGATCATATCTTTCCCTCATTTCAAGTGCTTTCTCATGCCAGTGCCCCCCTAATCATTCACCTCTCGTTATTCATTTGTTCCGGAGTGCTGAAGATATCTCAGAAGATTCTAGGTTCCATTCTTAATCCGTTCAAGTTATTTCGAGATTGCTATCTCATTCAAGCCATTTAATTCTACCGGTGCAATATCTGTTTCAAACAATTGTTCAACGGTGGTTCTTTTGAGTGGGCCCTAACCCACGTGTCTTTCTCGAGGATCTTACGACTCTTTTATTTTCCGGAGCTATTCCCAAATTCTTTTCAAGTTTGACGTAAGAATGAATTATCATCAGTCATGGTTTTCTCCAAGATCTTCCCAATTCTTTTCATCGTTGGTTCAACCTTTCTAATTTTCATTCGGAGTGCTTCAATAATTCATGGTGATGTTTCTCGTCGTCATTCTCGAATTTTGAAGACCGAAGATGAGTTTCTCTTTAATCTTGCTCCATTCTCTTCAAGATTCATGGTTCTAGTTTGATGCCATCCTCTCATAATTATTTTCGATTGTGAGAATTCTTTTAACCCACGGAGCATTTCAGAGTCTTTCGGTTTGATTCTTGAGCCCATCATCTCAGAATTATTCATTCAAGCTGTTCAACTCTTGTTTTCCAAATCTCACCGGTGCGTCGTCGAAATATCCTCTAATCAGTTCATGATCTCTTCGTTCTAATGTATCTAAATTTTGTCAAGCATCTTTATTCGCTTTTCCAATTCTTCCGGTGAATTGTGCCTTTGCTACGTTCATTCTCAATTATTATGGTGGTTTGTTCAAGAGTTCTCTTCCTTCGTTATCATATAGATTCATTCGTTCTTCTCAAATCCTACCGGTGGTTCGTTGAAGACCTTCCCAAGTTTGCGCCATATCTATCTTCATCCTTTCTACGAGAATAAGTAGTATGCCAAATCCATTGCTTGTCATCAATTTAATTGGTGAAGGATGAGCATAATGTAATTCTTATTCTTGTTCCATCGAGTAAATTCAATTCCTTATTTCGGAGGTTCATCAAAATTCTTGATTTCATTTGTTCATCTTTCTTTCTGGAGTTCCAAGTTTTCTCGGCTATATCATTTCAAAGCTTCATCTTATCACTGCAAGGCTTCACCTTGTGTTGTCAACTTCTCTTTCTTTTATCATCCTTCTGGTTACCGGAGTTCTTCATGGAGGCTCTACATGATGGTTCGTCAAGGGTTCTTTTAATTATTAATTGTTCTTCAAGATTTCTCTCGGAGTTATGATCCGCCAAGCTATACTCAAAATTGAACATGGTGCTCAACACATGTTTTGTTTTGAGGAGTTCAAGCATTCTTCTTCTTGCATTCCGAAGTGCAATTCTCTCTATCTTATCTTTTGAGATGGTGTTATGTCATTCTTGATAATTTCCCTTCGTGTTTCATGATTCAAATGTTGTCAAGAATGAGGTATTTTAAATCCATCAATCTCTTCATTGGAGTTGTCTTGGGCTATATTTCACCTAAAGCTTTCCCTAAGGATTGTTGCTATTTATGGTGCTTATAAAGGACCCAAGTTCTTCATTTGTCCTCTCGGTGAAATAAGTTTCTCGTCTCCTTGTTGATATCAATCCAATCGTTTGTTTCCGTTGGTGGCAAAATTTCACCTCGTAATTTTGAGATGTTTTCATAAGCCCACTACAAGCTTATTCTTACCGTTGTTGTTTTTCAAACAACTCCGTTCTAGCCTTCCTCGTAAGGATGTTTCTTTCAAACTCATTTGTGGTAGAAGTTATCATTTTCTTCTCCATTCCTTTATTCCAATGATCTATCTTCAATTTATTTTTCTTCCGGAGGCATTTTGATGATGCTCTATTCGACCCATCATCTTCATTTGTCAATATACAGTTCTTTTTCTTGCTTATCCATTTAACCGGAATGTCATGTTTTCATTCGAGTTCTCTCATCTTATCAAGTTTTGCCTGCTTCCTCAACCGGAGAGCTGTCTGAAATCTTCCTTACCCCTTGTGCCATTCTTTCAATAGTTCCGGAGGCAGTGTGTTGTTGATTTCATCAACTATCATCCCATCTTCTCAAGTTCATGATTCTAATTCCTTCCATTTTCAGTCGGAGTGCTGCCCAAATTTTATCAATCTTATTCCTAGTCTATCTAGTTTTAACCGGAGTGGTTTCAATATCTATCTTATCACTAAACCTCTTGGTTTTCGTCGTATCCCTTGTTCCTCTTTTCTAACAGAGTGTTTTCAACTTTCTTCACCTTCATTGTTTTCTTTCTTTCATTTTGTTCAACCTATCAAGGTTCTTTGTTTCACTCGTTTGTCGGAGAAGCAACTTTGTTTTACCTCTTCCTCTTCCGTTTTTCTCCGGTGCCATCCTAGATCTCGGGACGAGATCCTCTCGTAGTGGTGGAGTGTTGTGACGCACCAAGACCGGAGCTTCAGTTGCCTTCCAGGGTTTCCGGGTTTCGCCGTGTGTTTCTTCTGTGCCTGCCCTTTTATTTTTTGCATTGCATCATGTCATCATGGCATCATATCTTTAATTTTCAAAAACTCAACTAAATAAATTGTATGGATTTTTTCGATCCATTTAAATCGAGGGATATTCACCATGGTGACTTCTCTTTATAACATACCCTCCCAATATTATTAGGGAGCTATAATAAATATTCCATTGTTTTGGAATCACCATAACCCACTTGCAAAATAAATCCCATGCCTTTTCTGCTCCGAGTTGACCTCAAAACCTTGCCAATATTATTTCATCATTTTCCGAAGCTCCACCAAAAATCCTTGGGCCATTTTTGTTAAATTCTTCATATTTTTGTGAGCCCGGGAAAATTGTCCTCGTTCCCAAATTCTTTCCCTAACCCTCTCTTTCTTTTTGTCTCTCTTTAATGGTTTTTCTGCTAAGTAATATAAGAGAGGGAGAGAGAGTGCCTAGCCGGCCTCTTAGGCCCAGCCGGCCCCTGGCCATTCTCCTCCACCAGGCCGGCCTAGCCTCCCGAGGCCCAAGGCCCACCAACCCTCTAACCCTAGCCCGCAGCCCTCCTCCCTCGACTCCCTCCAGCGCCGCCTTGGCCGACCGCCGCCTCCCTCTCGATCCCCTTCTCTCCCTCATCGCCTGATCCCCATCCCCTCGATCCTTCTCCTCCTCTCCTCGATCCCGTCGCTACCCGATCTCCCATCTCTCCCAATCCCCTCATCTCCTCCTCGCCGCCTTTGGTGCCGCCGATCCCTCTCTCCGTCTGCCGCTTGCCGGAGTTCCACCTGCGCCCGTCCTCAGAGCCCCACGCCAGGAGCTCCTTCCCTTTGCTCGCTTCGACCCCGGGTCGACGGAGACACCAGGGGATCTCCTCTGCCTCGCCCCGTTCGCCCGGAAGTTCCGCAGCGCCACCGGTGCTCCCTCCGGCCGCCAAGCATCATCAGCCCCGTGCCTGGCCTCCCGCGCCGCCACTGGAGGCCAACTCCGGCGGCCCTCAGGCCATGGCGCCACCTTGCTCCTCCCTCCACCGCGCCATCCGTCCCGAGCCGCGGCCGCTGCCCGGATCCACCGACCCCTGCCATGGCCGCGCCTCCCTGCGCCAAGTCCGGCCGCCCGTGCCGCTGTTTCCGTCGCTCCACCTCCCGCAAGTCCGATGCCCGCCCGCCTTTGTTTGAGCAGGAAGGAGGATGCGCCTCCGCTTGCCCTCATCGACCAGGAACGCCAAGGCCAAGACCAGTCCCTGGCAGGACCTCGTGTACATCACTATCGTTGCAAGAACCGAGACCGGCAAGTTCAGAAGATCCCAAGTACCACTACGACCCGACGACCACCGAACCGGAAACGACAAGTACCCCTACGGAAACCTGAATCGCCAAGACCGGATCCGACAAGTACCCCGATGACGTGTGTACCACTACTGTCGACGACCAAGACCCGTGGACCCCGAACATCCACGGGACATGAACGTCTACTTCCCCTACGCCGTGTACGACTACTTCCCTCTACGAAACGCGAACCGTCCCGTTTGAACGATCCGAAGGTATAACCCGAGACGACCGCGATGAGATGCCCTTGCATGTATGAGATGCACGATATGTTTGCACCGTGTCCGAATTGTCCTTGCGATGCCCCTCTTTTGCCATGCCACCGTTCCGTGGGAACCCGGTAATCGGGAGCACCCCCACCATCTTCGCATGACTCGCTTCCGCCCACTTCTTTTGCTCCGGTATCTCCGTGAGCTACCGGAACCGATATGTTGCCGTGGCATCATTTTCGGATATGTTGCCGTGGCACCATTTTCGTTTTCGCCGCCGTGGCACCCTTTTCGTTCATACGGTGACATAATGCCTCGTAACATGCTCTTGTCAACATTTTCATAAAAATTGCATAAACTTGCACATGTCATCCGCATCATGATAACAACAATTAAAATGTTTAAAATTGTTGTTTGCATTAATTTGCTTAACTGCCATGCTAAAATGATTTATTTCATAACTAAATAACCGTAACTCGGATTTAAATATATTATATATGTAAATGGGGTAGAAAAATGCCTAGTTTAACATGGTAGCATTACTTTGCATGTTTAACAACTCTAAAATATGCTTTAGGTCAGAACAGTACCAAATTCGAAATATGGTCATGAGGATTTTCCGAATTGTTGTTTCTTATTTCCGGCCTCATTTAAATTTGCCTAGATAGTTAGTTTACTTATGCTTCACCTCTTGCCATGTTTAATAACATTTAATATTGTTGAGTACCTAACCGAGTGAGAACTAAATAATTGATGTGGTGTTCCGTCAATATGCAACTTCGTTGCATATTGAGCTCCACTTAACTTGTAGTGTTGTTTGTGTATATTGCCATGCCATGCCTCATTAAACCGGACATGCATCATACTTGATTGTGCATCATGACATGGTTATGTGATGGTTGTTTACTATGTTGTTTGTTTGTTTCCGGTTTGCTTTTCTCGTTAACTTCGGTTTCGTTCCAGAGTTGTGAGGATTCGTTCGACTACGTCCGTTTGTCTTCTTCATGGACTCGTTCTTCTTCCTTATGGATTTCAGGCAAGATGACCATACCCTCGAAATCACTTCTATCTTTGCTTGCTAGTTGCTCGCTCTTTTGCTATGCCTATGCTACGATGCCTACCACGTGCTATATCATACCTCCCATGTTGCCATGTCAGCCTCTAACCTTTTTCACCCTTCCTAGCAAACCGTTGTTTGGCTATGTTACCGCTTTGCTCAGCCCCTCTTATAGCGTTGTTAGTTGCGGTGAAGATGAAGTTTGTTCCTTGTTGGAACATGGAGATGTTGTTCCTTGTTGGAACATGTTTATTTGTTGGGATATCACAATATATCTTATTTAATTAATGCATCTATACACTTGGTTAAGGGTGGAAGGCTCGGCCTTATGCCCGTGTTTTGTTCCACTCTTGCCGCCTAGTTTCCGTCATACCGGTGTTATGTTCCCGGATTTTGCGTCCCTAACACGGTCGGGTGATTTATGGGACCCCTTGACAGTTCGCTTTGAATAAGACTTTTCCAAAGAAGGCCCAACATTGGTTTACCATTTGCCTCACCTATGCCCTTTTTCCCTTGGGTTTAGGAGCCCGAGGGTCATCTTTATTTTAGCCCCGGGCCAGTTCTCCTTCGAAAGTGCTGGTCCAAACCGAAGCGATGTCCGGCGCCTGGCAATCAGGGGTTTATGCCAACCCGACGTCTGGCTCATCCGGTGTGCCCCGAGACCGAGATATGTGCAGCTCCTATCAGGATTTGTCGGCACATCCGGGCGGCTTTGCTGGTCTTGTTTTATTGCTTTGTCGAAATGTCTTGTAGCCGGATTCCGAGACTGATCGGGTCTTCCCGGGAGAAGGAATATCCTTCGTTGATCGCGAGAGCTTATCATGGGCTAAGTTGGGACACCACTGCAGTGTTTGAACTTTCGAAAGAAGTGCCCGCGGTTATTTGGCAGATGGGAATTTGTTAATGTCCGGTTGTAGAAAACCCGAAGTTGATCTTAACTAAAATACACCAACCGCGTGTGTAACCGTGATGGTCTCTTCTCGGCGGAGTCCGGGAAGTGAACACGGTGTTGGAGTTATGCTTGACGTAGGTGGCTCTAGGATCACTTCTTGATCATAGTTGTTCGACCGTGCTTTGCTTCTCTTCTCGCTCTCTTTGCGTATGTTAGCCACCATATATGCTAGTCGCTTGCTGCAGCTCCACCTCACTACCCTGTCCTACCTTTAAGCGTAAATAGTCTTGATCTCGCGGGTGTGAGATTGCTGAGTCCCCGTGACTCACAGATACTTCCAAAACCAGTTTGCAGGTGCCGATGAAACTGCAGGTAGGCCGTGACCCGAGCTCAAGGAGGAGCTCGATGAAGACTTTGTGCATTGTGTTGTTTCGTTTCAGCTGATCAGTAGTGGAGCGCAGTTGGGACGATCGGGGATCTGTGTAGCATTTGGGGTAGTCTTCTTTTATTTTGGTTCCGTAGTCGGACCTTGATTGTATCTGTACGATGTAATGCCTTACTTATGTATTGTGTGAAGTGGCGATTGTAAGCCAACTATGTATCTCTTTTTCCCTTATATATGACATGGGTTGTGTGAAGATTACCTCACTTGCGACATTGCTTTCAATGCGGTTATGCCTCTAAGTCGTGCCTCGACACGTGGGAGATATAGCCGCATCGAGGGCGTTACAGCACCCCAAGTAAATATTCAAGGAGACTCAATCGTCTAAGCTTGGGGATGCCCCGGAAGGCATCCCCTCTTTCTTCAACAAGTATCGGTATGTTTTTGTATTCGTTTCGTTCATGAAATATGTGGAAGTCTTGAAGCGTCTTTTGCATTTAGTTTTCATTTTTCTTTTATGGACCATGCTTGTCGTGGAATTAACACGTCAGATGTCCTTAGTGTCAGGACTTAGTCGCGAGGCCAACGCATCTATGTGGTAGCTTGAGAGGGGTTGAGCGGAATCGAGAGACGCAACACAAGACAGGGATTTAGACAGCTTGGGCCCCGGAAACATCATTCGGTAAAAACCCTACATGCTTGTTTGAGGCTAGGTCTCATTATCATCACGAGGAGTCACCGTAAACCGGCTCTCCTCTTTGTGTCTAGCCCTAAGATTGTTTCTTCTTGCTTGTAGCTTGTCCCTCTTTGGGAAGCCCTGCCCCTCCTTATATATGTTGAAGGGGCGGGTTACATGTGGAGTCCTATTAGGATTATGATTACTCTATTACAAGTGGAGTCCTAGTCTTGCTTCCTTCGTAGGAGAATAGTCCTTACGCTTTCCTCATAAACCGGCCCACCATTAAACGTAAACCGCCTTACGGGCCTTGGGCCTTGTCATCCGTCCGTCTCCGGTCGCCGGATCACCAAAGTGAGTCATAATGACCAGGTGGGTTGCTTGTAAACCGCTGTGTCGTATGGTCGCCCGTGAATCGCCAAGTGCCAGCCGGATCTCAGTAAACCGCCAAGTCCGGCCGGGTTATACCTCCGGCCGGTTTACGCCGCGGGGTATATCCCCGACATTAGCCCGCAGTTTAATTTGGATTTGTCCATGTTAAACGGATCCTGTGAAATAAACACAAGAACAAACTTGACAGATTATGCTCCGGGTTAAGAATTCTTGTAAACCGGCATCTGATCATCCTTAAATCCTTGTCATTTCCTCCTTCTAGAAAATCCGGTTTAATAGGCCAGCTTCATAATCAATTTGCTGACATTGGTTTCTCATAGAAAACATATTGTGAAGAATAACTCCTTTGATTCAGCTCCCAATTCTTAAAAACAATATTGGTCCTTGAAATACTCATCCGATCTTCAGCTGGTTTAAGGACGTAGAATTTGCCGGTTTATCATTGCCAAGATCACCGGTTTATAAATATTGATAGCACCGGGTCATACTTGTAGTTAACATCCATCTTGAAAATATACCTCTTATATGCCCATCACTTGTAGCCTCCAAGTCTTAAGAAGGTAGCATAGCAACAGCTTAAGACTTGCTTCAATAAATATCACAATCTTGAAGAAATCCAGGTTGTTCATCTCAATCACTAGTCAGAATTGAGTATTCCACATATGTAGCCCCCAAGTGCCGGGTTGCCATGCTTGCAAAGCAACCTGGGACTTGTAATTTCTGATGCTCATAAAAACTTCAACAGTGTAGCCCCTAAGGGCCGGGTCATTATGCAATAATGAGCAGGGACTTTGTAAATATAATCATGTAGATTTGAGCAATGATGTATAGCCCCAAGGACCGCTCAAGAAGATAATATTGAGCTGGGACTTGATATATACTTCAATGAAAATAACATCATATGATATAACCCCCATCATGGGGCTTGAATCCACGTCCACAAGGTTAAGAGCCTTGTGCTTTACCAATCGAGCAGTGGACCCTTCAAAGATAATGGATAAAAAGGTTTGTACCTTGAATTGTTGACAGGAGCAATTGGTAGCCCCCAAGGGCCGGCTCATTATAATATGATGAGTCGGGTCTTTAATAATATGAGCAAAAAATTACTTTGCATTAGCCTCCAAGTGTCATGGTGCATGCTTGCAGCGACATGATACTTGCATATTTGATATAATCTCAACTTAAATAATGTAGCCCCCAAGTGCCGGGTCATAAGCCTGCAGCAACTCGGGACTATTCCCTCCATTGTAGAAAAAATCATACCCATTGATGAAATAATAGCCATTGCGCTGAAACGACCTTGAAAACCTCAATCATAATATTGGTTATTGATAACCATAATAAAAATCTAGCCATGTTGGCTTATTCAAGATAATATAATCTGGTATGAAAAACCTTATTCATTCAATATCATAATGAAAATTCAGCCAAGTTTGGCTATTTGAATAATATAACCCAATGACTTATAAGCGCATGATCCAAATATATACTGGCGACTTATAGTCCAAAGCCAGGCCGGGTTAACAAACACCGGATAATTTCTCATCATATACTGGCGACTTATCGTCTTAAAGCCAGGCCGGTTTAATAAACATCGGATAATTTATCATCATGCTTTATTCAACCTGTCTCTGCATACAACAAGTTTAAAGTGTCCTGGCGGTTTACCGCCGGACGGGTCATAATGCCCAACATATAACCCAGGTTTATAACCAAGGCTGCACTTTAAGAATAATCAATGAAATATATCATACTGTGACATTGAATCACATCATTGGTTTACCAATTTTTTGTAGTAAGGGTGATGACCCCAATCTTGAGTAATGATAACTCCTTTCA
This sequence comes from Aegilops bicornis, assembly GCA_021605145.1. Lineage (NCBI taxonomy): Eukaryota > Viridiplantae > Streptophyta > Magnoliopsida > Poales > Poaceae > Aegilops > Aegilops bicornis. The sequence continues at coordinate 139,894,901 of CM038673.1, read as the reverse complement.
TCTTTGTGCGGTTCTGATGAAACCGCATCGGGTTGTATAACGACCACCGGTTTAACCATATATAATCTTTGGCGACTTCGTAGTCAAACCAGACCGGGCTGATAGTCTACGGATTATGATTTGATCATGTATCGACAACTTGTAATCGAAAGTCAAGCCGGGTTAATGAATACCGGTTTACTCCACAATAAGATGGTAACATAGAATCAAACCGGGCAGATAGTCTCCGGATTAGGATTTGACCGTGTTCCGCCAATTTGTAATTGACAGTTTGAACCGGATTAATAATGTCGGTTTAAAAAATGCAACAAGAAGTAAATAACAGCTATGAAAAGAATATGGAAGCAAAGGCAATGATAAGATCGTTTGCAAAAAAGAGGCTTTACTGAGCCGATCAGATGGTGTTACCATGGTCGGACACGACCAAGCTCCCAATAAGGTGTAGCTATGGTTCAAGTCAGCGGTCCCCAACTGAAACCGTGGCATTATGCCGATCAAGTGGCGTGGCAATGGTTCGGGTTCGACCAAGCCCCAAGTGACTCTATGGCCTTAGGCCGATCAAGAGGCGTGTTGGTTCAGACTTGACCATGTCCCCAAGTGATCCGGTGGCTTTCGCCTATCAAAAGGTGTTGCATTGGTTCGGCACGACCAAGCCCCCAAGTGATGTTGTGGCACTAGGCCGATTAAGAGGTGTGACTATGGTTCGAGACATGACCAAGCCCCAAGTGATCAATGATAAGCCAATAAGGCGTGATACCCATGTTTGAACCGCGATCATGGCAGCAGGCCCTCTTTGGCACCTTTTAACTTATTGTAAGAGATAAATCCTTCTTGAACCGGGATTTTGAACCGGATTTGAGAGCTTCAAAGCTTTGTGGGAGATATCTTCCCCTTAAACCGGATTTTAAACCGGAATCCTTCTTTTTAAGCCAGAAATTTTCTGACGGCCTTTAAATTTGCACCAATATGGCGGTTTAGAGTCCTGCATTAGACAACTTTGCAGGCCAAAGTAATTGCTCTTTTAAAGAAGGCAATATACAATATAAAATATATTGGATGGATTTCACCTGATATATCATGCCAGGGGTTATTCACCGTGGAGTTGATGATCACCATGGTAAAGCTGAAATTAATGACGGCCGAGTCGGCCACGGCGTTGTAAACCGGTTCGGACGGGCGAGTCAAACGCAGGCACGGTCCCGGCAAGCTGATGTAAACCGGGCCGTAAGGGCGGCGTCTTGCATGCGTCCATTCACAGTGTAATATGGCACGGACAAACACCGGGCATGACGTTGCCAGCGCGTGCTTCGTTCCCATGGTATAAACCACGTTTATAATGAATAATTGTCCTGCATAAAAAATATCACATGCCAAAGTAATTGTTCCTTGACAAAAACAATGTGTGCTAATAAACTTAGATGGATATCACCTGATTTGTTTGGACGATCAATGGTCTTTAGCAGCATCCGCAGATAAGTCCAGAAATGTTACGGTGCAAATGTTGACTTGCCCGCTTTGACAGGGTAACATGTATAGTGATAAATCCGTCGCTTCTTCCCATCAGCTCCATACGTTGTCCATGTTGTAGAAAATTTTGGTTTGGTCAAACAATGCATCCATTGCTTGACATTGGTTCTGCTATGTTGTACCGGGGCATGTGTACATAGTGCTGCGACGATGGTGACTTGAAGTAGAGCCATGACGACGGAGGTGGCGGTTCAGGGACGAAGCAAGATACGGCAACAACGGAATTGCACTTGACTTCGTGGCGGGCGTAGTAGAAGCCGGGGTGGTTCGGTGCAGCAATGGCGCCCGGCTTGAGGAGGAGCGACGGGCTGACCCGCGGCGGCTTAAGGCGCCGGGCAAGGACAGCTCAGTAAGCCGGGCGACGGTCGGCCGCCGGAAGCCGGGTGTGGAGGTGAGCACGACGGCGGTCCACGGCACTTTCCCGTTCAGGCGATGTAGGGGAGGACCATGGTCGCCGCTTGGGTGCCGCCGATGGTGCAACAAGGTGAAACAGATGGTCGATGTGATTCACGATCACTTATTATGTGACCCCTTGTCATGCTTTGGTTTTAATCTTCTTCATGGAGTATGATTGCCTCCTTTGGAAATCTTACCAAGGCTTAGTGATAGCTGCACCAATACATTTAGTCTATTTGCGAGACCACGGCCAATCTTGGATAACTCACGGGGCTGCGGCCTCTTTCTTTTCTTCCTCAACTTCCCAGTCAGCTCCTGCTTTCCTTTCTCGAGCAACAACCAGCAGTTTTAGGACACGGCGGCGCTGCGGCAGTAACTCAGCAAAAGCGGCTCGGAGATGTGGGGCCGCTTGGTCAAGGCGACTCAGCGCAGCTCCTAACAGACAATGGAAGCGTCTGGCGGGTCTCGGTGCGGCGGCTGCTCAAGCAAAAAACTGCAGGATGACAACGGCGGCTTAATACGCGGATGCAACCGTGCAATAGTACTGGAGGAGTCCGGGGCGGCTCAGCGCTGATCGCCGGTGGTGGATTTGACGCGGAGACGGGCCGCTGCGATTTGGAGGCAGGCGGGGTGTGTTGCGGCCTTGTGGGCATCTGCAGGATGCGGAACGGAGAGAACCGACTCCGATGGCGGCTCGGAAGAGGCCATGAAGGCGACTCGGAGTAGGTGGCGGTTCATCCAGCTTGCAGGTGAAGGTCCAGGGCAGGAGCGCAACCCGCCAGTGTGGTGAAGCGGCGAAGGCGGTGTTGGGCGCGGAGCCCACGGCGGCGTAGGCGGTCCATGTGAGGCCGGCGGCTTTTACGAGGGCAGTAGTAGCAGTTGGTCTGGTCGGCTCAGGACGGATCTGACGATCGCTGCAGCAATTTTGGTGACTTGGCGTCGGTGGTTTTGAGGCCGGGGTGATCCGGACGGCAGCTCTGGCAATGAGGCAACAGGGCCGGCCGGCAGGCTTGCTGCGACGGCAGGAGGCCCCTGGCAGCCCGAGGCCTGGGACGACGGTTCGTCGAAGGCGGCGATTCAAGGCCGCGCCGGTGCGGTTGACCGCAGCGGATGGCGAGGCCGGCAAAACCGGGGTACGTCGGCGGAGGGGAACCGGCCAGGCGAGGTGCGGTCTGCTCACGGGGGGGCACGCAGAGGCGATCCACCACGGCGGAGACGGCGGCAAGGCCGGTGACTCGGCCCGGCTGCAGCCGAGGAAACCCCTGGCGGAGGCGGCTCAGGAGCAGAACGCGGCCACGGCAGCGCGAGGTAGCGGCGAGGTGAGGCCTCTCGGACGCAGCGACTTCGGCGACGGGGAGGCGAGTCCAAGGTGCAGCGGCGTGAGTTGCAGCCCGCGCGGTTGGGGCGGCAGCCGACCGGGGAGCCCGTGAGGCGAGGCGGGGCACCGGGCTATCGCGGGACGGCGCAGGCGTAGACGCAGTCCGGCGGCGCTTCGACATGGGAGCAGAAGGCGAGGCCGAGGCTCGATGGAGTCCGGTAGCGACTCGGCCCGGCTGCAGATGGCGCGTGGCCGCTCCGGCGAGAACTGGTTTGGAGGCGGAAGCGGATCGAAGCGAGAACTCTCCTCTGGGTCGTCTGTGGAAACGTAGGATCGTGGCCGGCCTACTGCCAATCCTTTTGTCTTGATCTGCATAAACAAATCTGGCCTCTTTTGTTTTCTCTGCTTCATCTGATTCTGTCGGACAAAATAATTTTCTTTTCCTTCTGGTCCCAGTGGGTTGCATGAACTGCAGGACTCCCTTTTTGTGTGCTGACAGTTAATCTGGAGTAATCGAGATGCTTCAGATTGCATTAAAACTTGAAACAAACGTGAAGATGTGGACAAAAACAGCCACAACTCGGCGGATCGCAAAATACAGCCACAATGAAAAATTTCTGGTCCGTCTCGGTGCAATTGGCGACTGATGGATTCTTGACACTTCTCCTTATAAAAAATTCTTGTCTCGAACTTGGCGGATCTCCTTGGCGCTCTCTGCTACCTCTTTTGCACTCAACCATAATAACTTCCAAATCTTAATTTTATGCCTTGTTTGTTCCGATTCTTTGGTCGACGTAGATCTTTCTGGAATTAACTTTCATCCGGAAAATTATGAACTTTCTCGATCCCTGAAAAAATCCCTTCAAGAACTCAACACCACCGTGCGCAAGCCCCACGGTGGGCGCCAACTGTCGTGGAATTAACACGTCAGATGTCCTTAGTGTCAGGACTTAGTCGCGAGGCCAACACATCTATGTGGTAGCTTGAGAGGGGTTGAGCGGAATCGAGAGACGCAACACAAGACATGGATTTAGACAGCTTCGGGCCTCGGGAAACATTATCCGGTAGAAACCCTACATGCTGTTTGAGGCTAGGTCTCATTATCATCACGAGGAGTCACCAGAACCGGCTCTCCTCTTTGTGTCTAGCCCTAAGATTGTTTCTTCTTGCTTGTAGCTTGTCCCTCTTTGGGAAGCCCTGCCCCTCCTTATATATGTTGAAGGGGCGGGTTACATGTGGAGTCCTATTAGGATTACGATTACTCTATTACAAGTGGAGTCCTAGTCTTGCTTCCTTCGTAGGAGAATAGTCCTTACGCTTTCCTCATAAACCGGCCCACCATTAAACGTAAACCGGCCTTCTGGGCCTTGGGCCTTGTCATCCGTCTGTCCAGTGCGCCGGATCACCAGTGAGTCATAATGACCAGGTGGGTTGCTTGTAAACCGCCAGGTCAGGGCGGGTCGCCCGTGAATCGCCAAGTGCCAGCCGGATCTCAGTAAACCGCCAAGTCCGGCCGGGTTATACTTCCGGCCGGTTTACGCCGCGGGGTATATCCCCGACAATGCTGGTATGAGATAGTCCTTGGTTGATTTATAGAATTCTCATTGCACTTCACTTAAATCTTTTGAGTATGGCTTTATAGAATGCTTCATGTGCTTCACTTATATCATTTGAAGTTTGGATTGCCTGTTTCTCTTCGCATAGAAAACCGCCATTTGTAGAATGATCTTTTGCTTCACTTGTATTTGTTAGAGCGTGGGCATATCTTTCGTAGAAAGAATTAAACTCTCTTGCTTCACTTATATCTATTTAGAGAGATGACATGAATTGGTCATTCACATGGTTAGTCATAAAATCCTACATAAACTTGTGGATCACTGAATATGATATGTTTGATTCCTTGCAATAGTTTTGCGATATAGAGGTGATAATATTTGGGAGGTACTAGTAGATGGTTGTGTTTAGTAAGGATGTTGGTGTTAAGGTTTGTGATTCCCGAAGCATGCACGTATGGTCTACTAACTATGTAACCAAATTGGTGCGCATTGTATTTTGATTGTTTATCTTTGCGTGAAGGTCGGGCGCGCGCGATGGTTAACTCCTACCAACATCCCCCCTAGGAGCATGTGCGTAGTACTTTGTTTCAAGGGATAATAAATTTTTGCAATAAGTATGTGAGTTCTTTATGACTAATGTTGAGTCCATGGATTATACGCACTCTCACCCTTCCATCATTGCTAGCCTCTTCAGTACCGTGCATTGCCTTTTCTCACCTCGAGAGTTGGTGCAAACTTCGCCGGTGCATCCAAACCCCGTGATACGATATGCTCTACCACACATAAGCCTCCTTATATCTTCCTCAAAACAGCCACCATACCTACCTTTTATGGCATTTCCATAGCCATTCCAAGATATATTGCCATGCAACTTCCATCATCATGACTTGAGCATTCATTGTCATATTGCTTTGCATGATCGTAAGATAGCTAGCATGATGTTTTCATGGCTTGTCCGTTTTTTGATGTCATTTCTGCGCTAGATCATTGCACATCCCGGTACACCGTCGGAGGCATTCATATAGAGTCATATCTTTATTCCAGTACCGAGTTGTAATATTGAGTTGTAAGTAAATAAAGTGTGATGGTCACCATTATAGAGCATTGCCCCATGAAAAAAAAGAAAAAAGAGAGGCCAAAGAAGCCTAAATAAAAAAGGGGGCCAAAGAAGCCCACCCAAAAAAAGAAAGAAAAAAAAGGGAAAAAAAGAAAAGAAAAGAAAAGGGGCAATGTTACTATCCTTTTTCCACACTTGTGCTTCAAAGTAGCACCATGTTCTTCATATAGAGAGTCTCCTATGTTGTCACTTTCATATACTAGTGGGAATTTTCATTATAGAACTTGGCTTGTATATTCCAACGATGGCTTCCTCAAATGCCCTAGGTCTTCATGAGCAAGCAAGTTGGATGCACACCCACTTAGTTTCTTTTGTTGAGCTTTCATACACTTATAGCTCTAGTGAATCCTTTGCATGTCATTCCCTACTCCTCGCATTTACATAAATTGATGGGCTTCTCCATAGCCCCTTGATTAGCCACGTCGATGTGAGACTTTCTCCCTTTTTGTCTTCTCCACATAACCTCCACCATCATATTATATTCCAACCATAGTGCTATATCCATGGCTCACGCTCATGTATTGCGTGAAGGTTGAAAAAGTTTGAGAATACTAAAGTATGAAACAATTGCTTGGCTGACACCGGGATAGGCATGAGGGGTACCTTGTGTTAAGAAAAGGGAGCATACAAGACTATATGATTTTGTAGGGATAACATTCTGGAAGCATTGATATTTTGAAAGACATGATTGTTTGTTGGGATGCCCTAAGTATTATTGTTTTTATGTCAAATGATATACTATTGCTTTGAATCACTCGTGTCATAATATTCATGCCATGATTAGACATATGATCAAGATTATGCTAGGTAGCATTCCACATCATTTTTTTTATCATTTACCTACTCGACGGCAATAGCTGGCGAGTCCGAGAAAACTTCTGACTTGGTTGACATTCTTCGGAGGAGTCCAATCGAGAATAGCCTGAACTCGCTCGGGGTTGACGGCAATACCATCCTTGGAGATGACATGTCCAAGGTAGGTCACTTCTGGAAGCCAGAATTCACATTTAGAATACTTAGCATATAGTTGATGTTCTCGAAGCTTTTCCAGAACAAGCCGAAGGTGTTCAGCATGTTCTTCTTTATTCTTCGAATATACAAGGATATCATCCAGATAAACCACAACGAACTTGTCGAGGTATTCCATGAATATATAGTTCATCAGATGAGAGAATGTCGCTGGAGCATTGGTCAAGCCGAAAGACATGACAGTGTACTCGTATGAACCATAGCGAGTCACGAAAGCAGTCTTGGGAATATCCTCTTCACGAACCCGAATCTGGTGGTAACCCAACCTCAAATCAAGTTTAGAGAATACTGAGGAACCAGCAAGTTGGTCATACAGATCATTGATTCTGGGAAGCGGATACTTGTTTTGAATTTTCGCCTGGTTGATAGGTCGGTAATCTTGAACCAAACAATTCGTACCATCCTTCTTCTTGACAAAGAGAGAAGGTGCTTTCCAAGCAGATGAACTTGGAAGAATGAAACCCTTGTGAAGAGATTTGTCGATTTCCTCCTTAAGTTCAAGGAGCTCATGTGGCGGCATCTTGTAGGGTCACTTGGCAATAGGAGTTGTGCCCGGTTTCAAGTCTATGACGAATTCGACAGCTCTGGCAGGGGGTATTCCTGGAAGTTCTTCTGGGAAGACGTCTTTGAATTCACAAACAACTGGAATGTTCTCTATTCCCTCAAGAGGTGAGGCATTCAATGCATTCAGAACATATATCTGATTCTCGGCATCCTGAGCTGCTCGAGCTGAGTAATGGACTATCTGGCCAGAAGGGTGGGTGAGCTGGACTGTCCTGGTAGCACAGTCGATCTTAGCACTATGGGCTGTCAACCAGTCCATTCCAAGAATGATATCTATGTTGGAAGGTCCAAGCATAATGAGATAAGCCGGAAAAGGTAGACCTCCAATCTCGATGTGGTTGTGAGGGCTTACCATTGTGGTTTTCCACTTGGACCCTGGGGATTGAACCGTTAGAGGAGTGGGTAATTCTTCCATGCCTAGTCCATGCAACTGAGCAAACCGTTGGGACACAAAAGCATGCGATGCTCCTGAATCAAAGAGGACAGAGGCTGGTACTGAATTAACAGAGAGAGTTCCCAGCACGATAGTCGGTTCCTCCTGAGCCATTTCAGGGTCGACATGATTGGCATGGCCAAGTACAATAGCAGGCGGTATGATAGTATGGTTTCTGAACCGACGGTTTCGGCAATTCTTATTACGGCCAATAGGAAGACGTGGTGCATCTTGAGACTGACCATGGTGACAATCGAGGGTAAGGTGCTTTGGCTGTCCACCCTGAATTGTTAGCTGTCTCAGCGACGGAGGCAGACGAGGTGCCACATAAGACGGCCTTGGTGTTGGAGCAGGTCGGTGATGAACATTGTGTGGGATCCGGACTCGACGTTTCTGAGCAGGCTGACTCGAGGATGAGCGAACATCTCGAGTACACTTGAGCGACTCCTGCTACTCAGTGAGACCAGTTTCAGTTCGGAAAGCTTGGCTGACAAGTGTCACAAAGTCTGCACAATCATGAGCAACACGTGTGAGCTTTATATTGGGACACAGTCCTTCACAAAATTTCTCCTGCTTGCGAGCATCGGTGCAGACGTCATCCGCAGCATAGCGAGATAATTCAAGGAATTTCCTCTGATATTCATCCACAGTCATTGAGCCTTGTGATAGTTTGCGGAACTCCTTCTTCTTACGGTCCATCGGACCTTGAGGAATGTGTCGTGCGGAAGGGTAACAGAAATTCCTGCCAAGTGGTTACAGTCTCTGCAGGCAGCATACCGCTATGGCTTTCCCATCATTGAGCAGCTGCACCCTTCAGGTGAAATGTCGCAAAGGTGACATAACTAGCAGGGGCAACATTAGCTGACTCCATCTCAAACAGGATGTCACGAAGCCAATCATCAGCATCCATAGGATTAGTGGAGTTCCGGAAAATGGATGGGTTGAGGCGCACGAATTCTTGCAGTGTTATTGGGGCAGGTTGTTGATGAGCATTCTGGTTTGGAAGCTGAGCCATTACTCCAGTCATAAACTGACGATTCAGCTCAAACTGCTGCATCATTGCGGCAATATAGGGTGGAGGTGGAGGATCGTCAGCCATCCTGCTAAAACATCAGGAAGCAATTTAACACGGGTGGAGCAGGTGTATGGAGTCATTCATGATGTAACTTGAACAATGAGCAAAGGCGCAGTATGTACAAAACAGTAGTCATTAAAGACTTACATATACATATACAAAGCCAATTACACATTGTTAGTAGGAGTTCGGACAAGAGAATCATCCTAGACATACTAGGCGGCACGCATGCTCGCGATGGAGGGATACAACAATGAGACATAGCAAAGGCTACATCATCGTCGGAGAAAACCACTAGAGCGAGGAATCTGCAGGGGACGATGCAGGGTGCCCTCGATATGAAGGATTTCTGCGGCCCGTGGACAAAGTGAAGCAGATCCTGGCTCCCAATTCAAGAAAAGGGATGATACAAATCTCCGGGTGGATGTGATCATGAGAACCTAGGGTAGAGTTAGCAAAACCATTTAACCAATAGAAGAGAGATCAGAGACCCAGAGTATAGACGAGGAGTAAAAGATCCTAATACCACCCAATGGCGACGTGGGCCCGTAAGCCACACAGCCATGTTAGTAAAACAGTTTTTCAAAGACTAGACTCAACTTCGGCCAAGGAGTTGGAAAGGGGGATCCTACAGGCAGTCGGCTCTGATACCAACTTGTGACGCCCCCGACTCGACCGTACACTAATCATACACGCAAATGTGTACGATCAAGATCAGGGACTCACGAGAAGATATCACAACACAACTCTAGACACAAATAAAATAATACAAGCTTTATGTTACAAGCCAAGGGCCTCGAGGGCTCAAATACATAAGCTCGATACACAAGCGTCAGCGGAATCAACAATATCTGAGTACAGACATAAGTTAAACAAGTTTTGCCTTAAGAAGGCTAGCACAAAAGTAACACAATCGAAAAGGCAAGGCCTCCTGCCTGGGACCTCCTAACTACTCCTGGTCTTCGGCGGTCTTCACGTAGTAGCATCCATCTGCGGTGGCATCTGGCTCCAAGGATCCATCATCTGGTTGCATCAACCGGAAAGAAGAAAGAAGGGGGGAAAGGGGTAGCAAAGCAACCGTGAGTACTCATCCAAAGTACTCGCAAGCATCAGATCTATACTAAGTATGCATTGGTATCAAATGGAAGGTTGTATCCGTGGACTGAACTGCAGAATGCCAGAATAGAGGGGGAAGGCCTAGCCTATCGAAGACTAGCATCTTCACGCAGCTCCGAGCATCTTGCAGCATGTAGAAGAGTAAATAATAGCAGTTTATAATTAACAAGCATGTTGTAACATTAATGCCCAGAGATCCTTCCTCGACTCCCTGCGAGAAAGCAATCCCGGAGCCACATATCTCAAGTGTCCATTTGTAGTTGTATAAGATCAGGATATAAGTCTGAACGTACATTACCGTGGACACGGTATTCAAATATATAACTTCCCTGCAGGGGTGCACCACGTTACCCAACACGCTCGATCACTCTGGCCGGACACACCTTTACGGGTCAATGCCCGCCTCGGAAGATCAACACGTCGCAGCCCTACCTAGGCTCGTGAGAGGTCCCCGCCGGTCTACATCCTAAGCACTCCGGGGTCTTGGGCCCATCGCCCATGACACTCCGGTCGTTGCGAGGGTGGATACCAGCACCGCCTCGGATGGCCAGCACGATCCGACCGTGCCGCACTACTGAACTGGACGTCTGATAAAGCTTCGGCTGATACTGCGACGTCGAGGCCCATAACTATTCTTGCATGGTGGTTAGTGCGTAAAGGCCAAAGGCCAACTCAGAACAAATACCCAAACCTGTTAGTGCATTATTAAAAGGAGTGACGGCTGTCGGGACAAGTCCGGAGCTATCACCCCCTCCCGGGTGATACCGTTAAACAACCAGTCGCCACTGTCACATTGCACGGGTGCTCTCTGGGCCCTCCCGGCTTTCACAACTGTCTCCAATAAAGTCAAGGTAATCAAGGCGTCCGGACATCAAGGGAAAACCAAGGAATCACCCTCGGAGGATTCCACTCGATGTAATCATCAAGGTGAGCGTAAGAGGAACCACCCTCGAGGTTCACACTTGAGGTGTTGCAACGACAGCCGTATCGGGAATGGTGAAAGAGGAACCACCCTCGATGACCACACCGAATAGCTACACCACAGAATTATCATCAGGAGTGCGTTAAGAGGGATCACCCTCGGCACTCGATAGTAGCTCTGCAGAGTGGAGCAATTAAAGGGGCGTGATGTGATGTGAGGTGTCAGGCTCTGGTCGTCGATCATGTTGATCGAGGCGTCAATGATGAAGCAGGGGCAACAAGAACAAGGTGGAGGTCACTGATGGATCACTAGCCAACCTATACTAAGTAGTTTAGGGTAAGCAGGTAGGTAACAATAGCAGGTACAAAAGCAGGCTATGCATCAGAATAGGAGGAAACAATAACAGTAGCAAAATCTAATGCAAGCATGAGAGTATAGAATGGGCGATATCGGGATGATCAAAAGGGGGGGGGGCTTGCCTGGTTGCTCAGACAAGAAGAAGGGGTCGTCGTCGACATAGTTGATCACAGCGGCATCAGCGGCGGTCTCGGGGTCTACCGGAGAGAAGAGGGGCAAGAAAGCGATAAATCTGAGCAAACATATGCACAACAAGATTACAAAGCGGGGCTAGAGGTGTTCTAACGCAGTGCTAGGATTTACTGGCGAAGGGAGAAACATCCGGGAAAGTTTTCCCGGTCCTGGACGTCAGTCAGACAAATGAACCGGAGGGGAAAGTTTGCAGGTTCGCTATGCTAAGGACGTGTGGCAGATGAACGGACCGCATATCCGGATTCGTCTCGTCGTTCTGAGCAACTTTCATGTAGAAAATATTTTCATCCCAGCTACGGTTTAATTTCTATTAATTTTCAAAATTTTATTAATATTCAGAAATTATTATTAATTCAAAATTTGAATTATGACGTCAGCCTGACATCATCATGATGTCAGAAGTCAACAGAGCTAACCAAAGTCAACCCTGACGTGTGGGGTCGTTCTGTCATAGTCTAACAACTAATTAACAGTTTTAATTAACTAAACAAGTTAATTAGGTACTAAAGGGAGTTAATTAAGTTAATTAATTACCTAATTAAATATATAATTAACTAATTACTTATTCAAATACATTTCTTTTTTTTAAATTGTTTTTGGGGGCTGGGCCCCATGTGGCCTCTAAAAATACATTTCTTTTTTTTAAATTGTTTTTGGGGGCTGGGCCCCACGTGTCATTTGCCCAGGGGGCCGATGCGGGCACGAGCGCTGGATGCGGGGGCGTGGGCGCTTGCCCGGGACGACAGGGGGCGCCAGCCAGGGGTGAGGCCACGGCGATGGCCGGAGGGGCCGCAGTCACGGCGAGGTCGGCCGGGCTGCGAGCGGCGCCGGGCGAGGCGAATCGAGCGGCGGACGGGCCGGGCAGCGGCCGGAGCAGGGGAGAGCGGGCGAGCGCTGCAGGGCCGTGGTGGTGGCCGAGGCGACCGGCGGAGAGGCGGCGCCGCAGGGGCCACTTCAGGCGCGGCGCCAGGCAAGACGGGTGCGGGGAGAGGCGTCCAGGGAAGCGGTCGAGGGCACCGCGGGCAGTGGCGAAGCCACAGGGGAGCGACGGGTAGAGGCGCGGTGAGCGCAACAGGCGCGGCCGGAGCGCGCCGACCGCGGGAGGGGACGGCGGTGACTAGGTCTACGAGGTCGAAAGGGGGACAAGGGACGGCGCGTTCGGCGCAGAAGCTCACCGCGGGAGCGTGGGGTGTAGGCAGACGGCTCGGGGAGGTTCGAGGAGGTCCGACGAGGGAGAGGACGAGGCGGCGGCAGTCCGGCGAAGACGCAGGGGATGGGCGCCGGCGTCGAGGCGCGTTGGGGCGGCGCGGGATCTGGCCCCACCCTGATCCAGTCGAGTGGGGGTTGCCTGGGAGGAGGCAGGGGGTGGAGGTCCGGCGTCGGCGGGCGTCGTCGGGGAGGCGGGGTCCCGATCCAGATCGGGGTCGTGGGAGGGGGAGTGACGAGGGAGGGGAGGAGTGGACTGAGTGGGGGAGTGGGGGTTCGTGGCTAGGGTTCGATTGGGGTGGGGGTAGGTGTAGTGGGGTGGATGGGCCGGTTTAGGTGGGTTGGCCGGTTGGCCGAGGCCCCGGTGGGCAGGGGGCTTGCGGCCCCTTCTTTTTTTTTGCTTTTGTTTGATTTATCTTTTTCTTTTATTTACTTTTGCCGTTTGATATAATTTTGAAAATTGAAACCGAAAGTGATTGAATCAACGCAAGGTTAACAACAGTAAATGCGGTGACAGGGCACCATTAGCATAGGATTACTGTAGCATAACTATCCGGTCATTACAGGGGGTATAAACCATGGAGAAGTTGGAATACAGTAGATATTACACCAATTTAAATAAATAATGAGTTCACAATAGTACCATAAGTGGTGATTTATTTTTCTTATACCAACGAATCTCATGAGTTTTCTGTTGTGAAGTTTTCAAGTTTTGGGTAAGGACTTGATGGACTATGGAATAAGGAGTGGCAACAACCTAATCTTGTGGATTTCCAAGGCACCCCAAGGTAATTTTCAAGGACAACCAAGAGCCTAAGCTTGGCGATGCCCCGAAAGGCATCTCCTCTTTCGTCTTTGTCTATCGGTAACTTTACTTGAGGCTATATTTTTATTCACCACATGATTTGTGTTTTGCTTGGAACGTCTTGTATGATATGAGTCTTTGCTTCTTAGTTTGCCACAATCATCCTTGCTGTACATACCTTTTGAGAGGGACACACATGAATCGTGATTTATTAGAATACTCTATGTGCTTCACTTATATCTTTTGAGCTAGGCAATTTTGCTCTAGTACTTCACTTATATCTTTTTAGAACACGACAGTGGTTTTATTTTATAGAAATTGTTGAACTATCATGCTTCCCTTATATTATTTTGAGAGTCTCTTTAAACAGCATGTTAATTTGCATTGGTTATAATTTAGTCCTAATATGATAGGCATCCAAGAGGGATATAATAAAAACTTTCATATACAGTGCAATGAATACTATGAGAAGTTTGATTCCTTATGATTGTTTGAGATATAAAGATTGTGATATTAGAGTCATGCTAGTGAGTAATTTTTGATTGTAGAAATACTTGAGTTAAAGCTTGTGATTCCTGTAGCATGCATGTATGGTGAACTGTTATATGATGAAGTCGGAACATGATTTATTTATTGATTGTCTTCCTTATGAGTGGCGGTCGGGGACGAGCGATGGTGTTTTCCTACCAATCTATCGCCTAGTAGCATGCACGTAGTACTTTGTTTCGATAACTAATAAATTTTTGCAATAAGTATGTCAGTTCTTTATGACTAATGTTGATTCCATGGATTATACACACTCTCACCCTTCCACCATTGCTAGCCTCTCTAGTACCGCACAACTTTCGTCGGTGCATTAAACCCACCATGTACCTTCCTCAAAACATCCACCATACGTACCTATTATGGCATTTCCATAGCCATTCCAAGTTATATTGCCATGCTACTTGCACGGTTCCATTTATTATGACACACTTCATCATTGTCATATTGCTTTGCATGATCATGTAGTTCACATCGTATTTGTGGCAAAGCCACCTTTCATCATTTTTTATACATGTCGCTCTTGAGTCATTGCACATCCCGGTACACCGCCGGAGGCATTCATATAGAGTCATATTTTGTTCTAGAATCGAGTTGTAAGTAAATAAAAGTGTGATGATCATCATTATTAGAGCATTGTCCCATGTGAGAAAAGGATGATGGAAGCTATGGTTCCCTCACAAGTTGGGATGAGTCTCTGGACTTCACAAAAAATAAAAGAGGCGAAAGAAGTCCACAATAAAAAAAGAAACAAAAAATTGAGAGGAAAGAGAGGAGGGGCAATGTTACTATCCTTTTTCCACACTTGTGCTTCAAAGTAGCACCATGATCTTTATGATAGAGAGTCTCCTATGTGGTCATTGACTGAGTCAACAGGAACCCTGGACCCACTGTCAGCCTCCGGTGGCCCTGCTGTGTGCACTCTGCTGGGTGCACATAGCAATTTCCCCTTTATTTCGAATTAATAATAATTTTGGAATATTGTTAAAACTTTGAAAAATCATAGAAAAGAAACCGAAGCTCAGATCGAAAAACTTTATATATGAAAGTTGCTCAGAACAACGAGACAAATCCGGTTATGCAGCCCGTTCGTCCTCCACACACCCCTAGCATATCAAACACGTAACTTTCCCTCACCGGTTCATCTGTCCGAAAACGCGAAACACCGGGGATACTTCCCCGGATGTTTCCCCCCTTCGTCGGTATCACCTACTACCGCGTTAGGGCACACCTAGCACCGCGTATTGCCTCGTTATGTTTGTGATACTTTGTTGGCTCCATATTTACTGTTTCTTCCCCCCTCTTCTTCCCCGGTAGACCCCGAGACCGGCGCTGATGCCACCGAGTACGACTACATCGACGATTTAACCCTTCTCTTGCCGAGCAACCAGGCAAGCCCCCCCTTGATCACGGATATCGCCTATTCTACTCTATACTTCTTGCATTAGAGTAGTGTAGCATATTCTTGCTTTCCGTTATATCTATCACGATGCATAGCCTGTCCTTGCTACTATCATTTGTTACCTTTACCCGCAATCCTACATGCCTAGTATAGGATGCTAGTTTTCCATCAGTGGCCCTACATTCTTGTCCGTCTGTTGTGCTATACTATCGGGCCGTGATCACTCGGGAGGTGATCACGGGTATATACTATATACTTTATACATGATACATGTGGTGATTCACGGATTGGGGGCTGAAAGGACCTTTGTCCTGACGGCCCTCTGGATGGATCTTTGTGGCGGAGCGACAGGGCAGGTTGAGACCGCCTAGGAGAGAGGTGGGCCTGGCCCTATTCGGCGTTCGCGGATACTTAACACGCTTAACGAGTTCTTGGTATTTGATCTGAGTCTGGCCATTTGGTCTATACGCACTAACCAACTACGTGGGAAAGATATGGGCACTCGACGTCGTGGTATCAGCCGAAGCCTTCGTGACGTCAGCGACTGAGCGGCGCGCGCCAGATTGGACCGTGTAACGTGACTTCCTTTGTAATGGAGGTTGCTAGGCCTGCTTCCGGCCGCGTTCGCAACGTGCATGTGTGCTAAGGGTGATGGGCCCAGACCCCTGGGCGCTTAGGTTTAGACCGGCGTGCTGACCGCTCTATTGGCCTAGGTCGGGCTGCGACGTGTTGATCTTCCGGACGGGCATGACCCAGAAAAGTGTGTTCTACCAAATGGGATCAAGCGTGTTGTGTAATTTGGTGCACACCTGCAGGGAAGTTAATCTATTCGAATAGCCGTGATCTTTGGTAACAGGACGACTTGGAGTTGTACCTTGACCTTATGACAACTAGAACCGGATACTTAATAAAACACACCCTTCCAAGTGCCAGATACAACCCGGTGGTCGCTCTCTAACAGGGCTACGAGGAGGGGATCGCCGGGTAGGATTATTGCTATGTGATGCTACTTGGAGGACTTGATCTACTCTCTTCATCGATGCAAGGCGGAGGCTGCCAAAAGCGTAGTCTTGACGGATTAGCTATCCCCCTCTTATTCTGGCATTCTGTAGTTCAGTCCACTGATATGGCCCTTTACACATATATCCGTGCATATGTAGTGTAGCTCCTTGCTTGCGAGTACTTTGGATGAGTACTCATGGTTGCCTTGTTCCCCCTTTTCCCCCTATCTCGACCCGATTGCTGCGACCAGATGTCAGAGCCCAGGAGCCAGACGACACCGTCGATGACGACTACTACCCCGGAGGTGCCTACTACTACGTGCAGCCCGGCGGCGACCAGGAGTAGTTAGGAGGATCGAGCGGGAGGCTGCGCCACTTTCAATATGTATCCCGGTTTGTGCTAGCCTTCTTAAGGCAAACTTGTTTAACTTATGCGTACTCAGATATTGTTGCTTCCGCTGACTCGTCTATGATCGAGCACTTGTATTCGAGCCCTCGAGGCCCCTGGCTTGTATTATGATGCTTGTATGACTTATTTTATTTCTAGAGTTGTGTTGTGATATCTTCCCGTGAGTCCCTGATCTTGATCGTACACGTTTGCGTGTATGATTAGTGTACGATTGGATCGGGGGCGTCACAAGTTGGTATCAGAGCCGACTGCCTGTAGGAATCCCCCTTTTCAACTCCTTGGCCGAAGTCGAGTCTAGACGTTGCAAAAACTTTTACTAACATGGTTGTGTGTCTTACGGGCACACGTCGCCATTGGGTGGTAGTAGGATCTTTTACTCCTCGACCTTTACTCTGGGACTCTGATCTCTATTCTATTCGGGTTAAATGAAATTTTGCTAAATCTAACATTAGGATCTCGTTATCACTTTCACCCGGAGAGCCCCTTATTACTGATCTGCCACGTGAAGACCCTGAAGATACTCTCCGCTGTTAACCCGAGAACTTGTGTTCATCGCGTTTGCAATTCCCCTTCCACCGTCAACCCTTATGGATAACTACTTGAATTTGTTATTCTTACATTCATCCCCAGTTGGTCTTGTTATTACAAGATACCCCGAAGCACTCGTCGTTGTTTCGATAATCCTTTGAGCTTACTGCCTCGCTGTTCATTGACACCTGAATACTCCTACGGTTAATTCTCGCACTTGTCGAGTATCCGCTCATCCCCCAGTTGTTCATGCTTTACACAAACTCTTCGAAATACCATTCGATCTTTCGAAAATCCTCCGCAACCTCTTGCTCTGGAATTTCTTGTTTGCTTTCATTATGATTAATCCCATAAGTATAGTAATCTTATTGGCATCCTTTGTCACCATCATTTTTGAGTCCATTGATTTCAATACGTTGTGAATGTTCACAATCATCAGTCGAATCCTAGGATTATCTTTCCGGCCCAGACGTCATTTTGAACATGAGCTGGTTCTCGACCTAACTATCTATCGTCGATTATGCCTCTGGTATATTCAATTGATCCATCCTTGATCAAAGGGCCTGCTTCTGATCCTTTGTTTTGGAAATCATAATTCCTTTGCATTTAAGTTTTGAATTACTTAGATGATTCCATAACCTGTTGCATTTGCAATCCCTCCTCTTCTGGTTGAGTATCGATACTCACATAAGATCCTTTGTGGACCATCAAGTCCTTTGTTGGATTATTATCCGACAGTGTCCTTCACATTTGATCACTTTGTGAGTTCTTCCCCCGATACCTAATGCCTTTGTTAAGTTGTATCCTCCGCTTGGCCAACCATACTCTGCTTTTGGGCTTGTGTTATTTACTCTTGAAACTTGTGGTATATGTTTCTAAGAAGCCACTATGGGTTGAACATATGCTTTCTCTAGACCGTGTGAACCCGAAAGTTTTCACGAGTCATACTCTTCTGGTGCTTCGCCAGATAAAATTTCGACACTGCAACTTAATCGAACACGAGAAGTGGATGAAAGGTTATGCATGGGAGAAGTGGGAGTCGACCTTGAACTTTGTGTTCATGCCCATGGACCCGATGTACATCTTCTCATCGAAGCTTCTTTTAAAATTAATTATTCCCTTGATATAAGTTCATCTTATATCTGGGGTCTGGCCTTTTACAATCGTGGTTCCGACCATGTTCTCCTTTAAATACCATTTTCGATGCAAGTGTAAGCACTTGTCTTACGTGGATCAATACCCGGTACAACCTATACTTTGATGCGTAGTCAAGTATTACCCCATGGTATCTCGAGATTATCTTGGAACCGCATAACTTCCTATGAGTTCTTCATCAAGTACTACATTCTCACTGATTACAATTTTCATGGGCTACGAGTTATTAAACACTCAAAGACACAGATAACTGAACCGAGTCTACACTACGGTTGAACGACACTTGATAATCTTCTTTAAGTACGAGTTTGTAACCGATCACGCCATTCCTAGCCTGTTGGCTATATCCTTGTCGTGCCGATTTTAACTGTGCTACCTGGTCCTTATCCTAGGAGCACAAATTTCGACGATGAGCTAAGCTTGTGTCGATCTTCCTCGTCATATCATATCACCTTGAACAACAAGCTTGGTTTCGAGTTTGTGTCGTACCCATGGTTCCAATGACTTTTGGCTTCATCATTTCCATTGACTTGATGTCATCGCCGATTAGTTACATCTTCTCGAAACCTCTCGACAAATGTGTCGTGATCATCATCAACATTCTGGGGTCTTCCAACATATCTATCGAATTCTTGATGAGAAATAGCATCCTTTGCCCTCGATGGTTTGGGTTATCATCCACAACATTATTGCATTCCCTCCAACACAAAAATTGTTCCTGTTTTGTGTTGTTCCTTGAGTTCCTTTATATCCTACTTATGTTATGATTCTACCGCGGAGTATTACCATCTTTGATGTCAAGAATATTGTGAGGATTGCTCCACCTCTTCAGAATTCTTGCTATAATGATACTTCTCACCACCACCATTCTTTCTTGGTCCTCGTGTGATTCCAACCGGGGTACCCACAAGTGAACGGTGTTGTTTGGATTCTTCCCTTCTAGCAACCCTCTTAATGGTCGACCGTTCTTTCTTAGACTATTAATTATTGAATCACCATTCTGACATTGGTCGTGCAACCCAACCCATATTTCGGGTGCACCTTTCAACCATTGTTAAATTGTGTATGTTTTCCTCGAGCATACATCAATATATCATTTTGATCTGACAAATGTTATCTCCTTGGTCACATAATTGTGGAAATCCATCCTTTGGAAATCTTGATAAATTGTCGCTGAGTTCATCAGCCACCTCCTTGTCCTCTCCTTGGGTTAATGATGAACTCTTGTTAACGGAAATCACTTCATAGTTCATTTCCCGAGAATCTTCTGATGTCATCCCGTCAAATTATGTCGCACCTTTTCTTCTCAAGCATCCTAAGTCCGAGGTATCCCGACACCAACCAGATCTGAAACTTCGGTCGAGATATGATGGTTGGAACATTTTCCAAGAGTCATAGCATTGGTCTTTCTATAACCCAATAAGGTGATGTCATGCCTAGCACACTTGACCGGAGGGCCTATTGTTATAGTTCTTCCTTTTAGCAATGTTAGTCATTCTTACGTGAGGAAATTGTAAGACTTATTCTATAAGTTGTTCCTGATGGATCCTTTGTGTTTCCAAAGTCTGATCTTCACCTGATGACCATGTCAACACTATCCCGAAGCATGTGTGTGGTACTCCGATCATCAACAAGAACATTGGGAGCACAATGCTAACTGTTCTTGATATATTATCCAAACACCTTTGTATGGGTAATATTCTAATTTTTCGCTCGCCCCTTTATCTAAATGCTTTTGCAGTTAATGTCCTATCATGTATATCATGCCCCGCTTTTCTTTGGGAAGGATATACTCCCAATTCTGGTGCGAAACACATTTTCCTTTCCATTGGTTTGTTTAAACTTTCTTCTGATATATATGATATAAGCAGAAATAAATCCCTACTTATAGAACACCCCGATGTACAACCTTGTCAGTGAGACCCTGATACTAATGTTGCTGACATTTCGGTATCACCGATGGACGAGAACTTTGCCTATTGGTCCGCCTCGTTCAACGAGCAGGAAAATGGTTCTCTTCGTCCCTCGCCCTTGGTACCAACGTTGTTGCCAACATAACTGACATGCTATACTATGACATGCCTTGCTATCTTATCCGTGCAAGGTGTCGCCGCTCTTCCTACTCTGAACACACAGGGTGGGCCCATAACCCACAGTTCCACAGGATCGGAACCTGACTCTCCTGTATATCCTTTATTCCGAAGTATCTTTTGCTCTTGGCTTTGTGTGTTTTCATGAGCCACCGTCCGAGAGATGATCTATTCTAGATGCTCTGAACCCCCTTCTCACACTCTGTTCAGGTATCGATCGTTTGTCCATTCGCTTGAAACTTCTTATTGTACCTTCATATTTTTCTCTCGGCGTTTTCTTAAATTTCAACTCGAGAGATACTTCTGTCACATTCCCTGCATTGTTCACCAGACAATTAACCCTATAAGGGTCAGTTCACCCGAAGTTACTCTTTACTTCCCCACTTAAATCTCGGGACGAGATTTCTTGTAGTGGAGGAGATTTGTAACACCCCGAGAATCATGCTACAGTGATCTCCCTCTAATGGCGGTCATGTCATTATGATCACTAAGCTAATTTTCCACTTGTCCAAAAATCAAAGCCTTTTTCAAATTTAAAATAAGTCAAACAAATTATTTCTTGACGAGTAAAACAAAAATGTTTGTTGGGTTTAAAATTTTCCTTGACTAATTATCATATAAGACCCAACCTTAGTTGAGTATACGAAATGCCATTAACCTATTTGGACTTGGACCAGTAGCATTTAATTTATCGTTTACAATTTAAATAATGGTGAAACTTCTCCAAATAAATTGAGACCTTGTGTGTGGCTTCAGAATCCTACCTAGTAATTACGTGCAAAGTTGCACCTATAAATAAATTCATTTAGTACTACCTCAAAATAATGCAAAACAGAGGTGAACTAATGAATAGCTGTATATAAACAAAAACAAAAGGAGCCCAGCTAACTACTGTGCACCGGGCCCTAATGGCCCCGATACAACCGCCCAGCCCATTCACGCCTCCTCCTACCTCCTGTTCACCTCGCTCCCGTGGGCGCGCCTGCAAATCCGGCCGCACGCGGATGTCGCGCTGCCGCCCATCCCGCGGTTGAAGAGTTGGATAAGAGCCCTCCCTCGACGCCCCTCTCTCTGCCATGAACCCTAGCTCCCTCCATTTTTCCCCTCTGGCCCCGTTCTCCACCAAATCGAGCCGCGTCTGAGAGCTCCCATGGCTGCGCCGTCGACGTTGGCGTGGACACCGGCCTCCCCTCGCCTATCTAGCAGGTCCAGGAGACGTGCACCTTCACCTATTCAACTACGGCAAGTCGCGCGAGTAGGGACGCCCTCACGCCGTCGCATTCATCGATCCCCATCGTCGGCCGTCGCTTCTACCTCGTCGTCAATGAATCGCCACCACGAGCGCAACCCCGAGCCTGCTACGCCGTCGTCGAATGCGCTGTGAGCCGCCGTTCCCCCCATCCCTCTATTTTCCACGACGAATCGTCGCCGTAGTCGCCGTGCTCGCCGCACCTCCCCTCGGTCGCGTCGACCGCGCCTCCAGGCGTGCTGCACTGTAGGCCTTGGCCTCGGCTGCTGCTGCACACGCCCACTCACCCTGCTCCCTTCCCGTCGCGAGCCTTCCCACGCCGTCGGCCGCCGCCCGCCCGGTCGAAGCTCCACCCGCCTTGCCCCTGTCCGCCTCGCCTTGTTGTAGCCGGTTGCCGTCGCCGCCCGCTGCCGTCCACGCTGCTTGGCGGGGCGCGCCTGCGCACCCCTCCCCTCCCCCTCGCGTTGGGCACCGTCTGCGCGGCGCTCGTGAGCGGGCGTGCTCCCCGCCGTGGCCTCTGGCCACTTCACGCTTGCGGCCCGGGCCGTAGGACCCGCCCGCGTGCGCCTATGGCCGCCCGCGAGAGCTCAAGCTCACCGCGCCCGTGCACCACTCGCGCCCACCCCGCTGCCCGCATAAGCGCGTTGCGCTGCTCTCTGAAGCTACGTAAGCTGTTGTCTGTTGATAGTTACTGTAGATGCTACTAGCTAGATTTTCTAAATCTATGATGACTAAACCTCTAGACAACCCCTGAACTGCAGCAAAACAACTGTTAACAGGCCAAAAATAAATATAAGTAGAATGTACACTTGACAAACTTCATATTACTCCACTGGACCAAATTCATTTGATGCATGGTTTAAATCCTACAAAAATCACAAAATGCTATCTTTTCTTAACCCTAGCATTGTGTGCGTGTGTGTTCTCTGCTAGTACTCCTACTAGTTAGTCTAATCAGTGGTTGGGTATAGTGCAAATGACAGGTGGACCCCCCTCTAAATATCCACTTAAAAAGAAAATGCAAGATATGTGTGAATGACACATCGGCCCCATCTACGATTTTGACCGGTCAACAGTTGACTATTGATTGCCTTGTTGGTGAGTCAACAGAACCCTGGACCCACTTGTCGACCTCCGGTGGCCCTGCTGTGTGCACTCTGCTGGGTGCACATAGCAATTTCCCCTTTTATTTCGAATTAATTATAATTTTGGAATATTGTTAAAATTTTGAAAAATCATAGAAAAGGAACCGTAGCTCAGATCGAAAAACTTTATATATGAAAGTTTCTCAGAACAATGAGACAAATCCGGTTATGCAGCCCGTTCGTCCGCCACACACCCCTAGCATATCGAACACGTAACTTTCCCTCACCGGTTCATCTGTCCGAAAACGCGAAACACCGGGGATACTTCCCCGGATGTTTCCCCCCTTCGTCGGTATCACCTACTACCGCGTTAGGGCACACCTAGCACCGCGTATTGCCTCGATATATTTGTGATACTTTGTTGTCTCCATATTTACTGTTTCTTCCCCCCTCTTCTTCCCCGGTAGACCCCGAGACCGGCGCTGATGCCACCGAGTACGTCTACATCGACGACGAACCCTACTCTTGCCAGAGCAACCCGGGACGCCCCCCTTGATCACCGGATATCGCCTATTCTACTCTATCTGCTTGCATTAGAGTAGTGTAGCATGTTCTTGCTTTCCGTTATATCTATCACGATGCATAGCCTGTCCTTGCTACTCTTGTTGTTACCTTTACCGCAATCCTACATGCCTAGTATAGGATGCTAGTTTTCCATCGGTGGCCCTACATTCTTGTCCGTACATTTGTGCTATACTATCGGGCCGTGATCACTCGGGAGGTGATCACGGTATATACTATATACTTTATACATGATACATGTGGTGATTAAAGTCGGGTCGGCTCGAGGAGTACCCGCGAGTGATTCACGGATTGGGGCGAAAGGACCTTTGTCCCGACGGCCCTCTGGATGGATCTTTGTGGCGGGCGGCAGGGCAGGTTGAGACCGCCTAGGAGAGAGGTGGGCCTGGCCCTGTTCGGCGTTCACGGATACTTAACACGCTTAACGAGATCTTGGTATTTGATTTGAGTCTGGCCATTTGTTCTATACGCACTAACCAACTACGTGGGAAAGATATGGGCACTCGACGTCGTGGTATCAGCCGAAGCCTTCGTGGACGTCGTGGCCGAGCTATGCGCGCCAGATTGGACCCCGTAACGTGACTTCCTTTGTAATGGAGGTTGCTAGGTCTGCTTCCGGCCGCGTTCGCAACGTGCAGGTGTGCTAAGGGCGATGGGTTATGCATGATTTAGACCCCTGGGCGCTTAGGTTTAGACCGGCGTGCTGACCGCTCTGTTGGCCTAGGTCGGGCTGCGACGTGTTGATCTTACGCGGTCGGGCATGACCCAGAAAAGTGTGTCCGGCCAAATGGGATCAAGCGTGTTGGGTTATGTGGTGCACCCCTGCAGGGAAGTTAATCTATTCGAATAGCCGTGATCTTGATAGCAGGGACGACTTGGAGTTGTACCTTGACCTTATGACAACTAGAACCGGATACTTAATAAAACACACCCTTCCAAGT
This sequence comes from Aegilops bicornis, assembly GCA_021605145.1. Lineage (NCBI taxonomy): Eukaryota > Viridiplantae > Streptophyta > Magnoliopsida > Poales > Poaceae > Aegilops > Aegilops bicornis. The sequence goes on along the minus strand of CM038673.1, from coordinate 139,870,303 downwards.
GCCAGATACAACCCGGTGGTCGCTCTCTAACAGGGCTACGAGGAGGGGATCGCCGGGTAGGATTATTGCTATGTGATGCTACTTGGAGGACTTCAGTCTACTCTCTTCTACTGATGCAAGACGGAGGCTGCCAGAAGCGTAGTCTTCGAAGGATTAGCTATCCCCCTCTTATTCTGGCATTCTGCAGTTCAGTCCACTGATATGGCCCTTTACACATATATCCATGCATATGTAGTGTAGCTCCTTGCTTGCAGTACTTTGGATGAGTACTCACGGTTGCCTTGTTCCCCTTTTCCCCTATCTCTACCCGATTGCTGCGACCGGATGTTGGAGCCGGAGCGAACGACACCGTCGATGGCGACTACTACCCGGAGGTGCCTACTAATACGTGCAGCCCGGCGGCGACCAGGAGTAGTTAGGAGGATCCCGGCGGAGGCTGCGCCTCTTCGATATGTATCCCGGTTTGTGCTAGCCTTCTTAAGGCAAACTTGTTTAACTTATGTACGTACTCGAGATATTGTTGCTTCCGGCTGACTCGTCTATGATCGAGCACTTGTATTCGAGCCCTCGAGGCCTGGCTTGTATTATGATGCTTGTATGACTTATTTTATTTTTAGAGTTGTGTTGTGATATCTTCCCGTGAGTCCCTGATCTTGATCGTACACGTTTGCGTGTATGATTAGTGTACGATTGAATCGGGGGCGTCACACCTTTGGTACTTTTTTCGATTTTTTTTAATTTTTCAAAAACAGAAGGTAACCCTACCTCCTCTCCTTGAACTCTATGAAATCATGTATGTGATAGCTCATATGTGTGAAGGTTTTCTCATGAAAATGACCATAGACCAAGTTTATGATTTTTGGTTGGTAACATGTCACATAAGACAACATTGTGCTCAAGTTATATATTTTTTTGATTTTTTTAAAATTAATGGCGCTCATTTGACCTCGATCGTGCCAGCTATGGTTTTTTCATGAAAATGACCATAGACCAAGTTCAGTATTTTTCCTTGTTAGTTTGTCTTATAAAACGACGAACGGTGAAGGTTTCATATATTTTTGATTTTTTTAAATTAGTTATGCTCAGTCAAAGCCTTCGAAACCCTGTTGACCAGCTCAAAACCCATCTAAACCCCGCGGGGTTTCGCCTAACCCTAGCTCCCAAAGTCACCCGTCCAATCATACCCTCGCGCCAAGCGATAGCCCTCAGATCTAGTCTTCTAGAAGGAATTAGGTGGGCAGGCTGCGTGCAGGCTCCGTGCCGTTGGATCACAAGGATGGCTCCGCATCGTTGGATCATGGGGCGATCCGCCAGAGGCGATCCTATTGGTTGTGCTCGGCTTCTCGTCCACCACTGACTCCATGAAGAAAACGATGTTATTGGGCCCAAAAGGAAACCAAGCTCTGGTTGGGCTGTCGAATTGCGTCTTTTTTTTGCATCGTTTGCCCTGTTTTTTGTGAACGTGTTGGCTCTGTTTTTTTGCATTGTTTGAAATCAATTGACATTGTGTAGCAAAATTTAGTTCTTTTTGTTCTATACAAATGCATAATGACCAAATTTTGAGGCCAAATTTATTTTTATCATGCAAAATGGCCACAAACTATTCAAAAAATGTCTCTTTTTGTTCATATAATATATATGACCATGGATACCCACACGTGCAATTAGTTTATATTTCTTCTTCTTTCCAAACCACCATTTCCCATGCATGTACACTCTCGATGCTGCGGTGGGTTTGAAAACAGGCTACTTCACATTTGACCCAGTTATTGCCACGGCTAAATAACACGTAGCACTACGGTTATTTAAGACACCCTCTACCTCTGCCATCCCTCATCCATCTCCCATCCTCTCTGCCATCTGCCCTTCTTGCTCTTTGACCACTTCTTCTTCTAGCACATCCTCAGCCATGCAGTACACCCGACCAACCTACCACTTCCCACCCACCGTGCCGGAGAGGATCTACCCTCCTAGTGTGTACGTTGAGCGCACACTACGTGTGTGGGCGATATCAAGGTGGAGGACCGCAAGGAACTTCACCGAGTTCTTCCTCACGTCCGGCTACCACCACCTCCCGCGGGGATCTCCAAGGATGTTCCGTGTCGAGGAGGTCATCCAAAACGGGGTCGTGGTTGCTCTCCTTGCCCACTTCACCAACACATTCGACGCCTTCTACCTCCTCGGCCGTTGTTTTGGTGTGGCTGCGAGTTCATCGCTTTCACCACCCACAACATGTTCATGGAGTACACCAACATCTTCCCCACCGCGTCACGCATGCACACTCTTCCGTACCCCATCGACAACGCCTCGGAGGAGCAGTGAAGGGCACCTGGAGGAGGAGCGAGCTGGAGAAGGTGACGTCTAGGGTTCTAAACCCTCTATCTATTTTTGTTTTTTTAGTCTATGTTATGTTAAGCTGTAATTGAACTATGTTGGAGATGCTATGGGCTTGTTGGCCCTTTTATTAAGTTCTATTATTAAGTTTTCTATCTATTCTATTATGAAGTTCTTCCTAGTTTCAACTATGTGATCGTGCTATGGGCTTGTTGGCCCTATCTACATATTTGTTATTGTTTTCTTAGAAAGCTCGCTTTGTTAGCAACCACCTAGTGCATGCAGCCACAACAAACCCTTCTTCTTTTACACAAGCCACAAATATGTAGCCACCTAGCTACTGCATGCAGCCAGAAAAATATAAAACATATTTGTTTAATTTATTTGTTGTAGCAAAACAGGTGCAGATGCGACTGGATCGAAAAGGCTACAACTGATCATAAAAAATGATGCTCTAAATCGAGGAGACAAGTGTGCGAGGACAGAGGAACCAACGGCGGCGACCGCCGCTGCATCCATGGCGGCTGGCGTGCATGAAAGCGGTTCGGTCAGTGCATTGTGGCGGCACGCATCAACGCATGCAGGCTCGATCAATGCATGCAGGCTCAGTCGGCGCATCGTGGCGGCGCACATCGACGCATGCAGGCATGCTTTTTGGGTACATGCATAGCAGACTCCGGTCGTGGCGGCGCGTGCAGGCCTTTAATGCAAGGGACATCCCAAGAAAACCACGGCCCAACGGGACACCGCCCAATGTGGCCCCACTCATCAGAGTTAACGGTCAAAGCACTGACCCGACGACAATGTCCGTTGTGACCTGTTCTGAGGGTTTCGGGCAAGGGAGTGGGGAAAACTAAGCAAAAGTTAAGAGCGTGGGGATGAATGAGTAGAGCTAAGGAACCAGGGGCATAGATGTAAAAAACCCAAATTTGATTGGGTAACGTGGGGAATTTATGTAGGACTTAATGATGAGTGGATGGAGAAGATCACTAGGGAACCCATTAAAAACGAGATACACATATTATATGACAATATTTATGGTGACGATCCAGATTATGGGTTTATGAATGTTAAAATCACTAATCAAAGTCCTTTTCATGAATTAAGTTCACCTACTAGAAAGGAAATAAAATAAAAGAGATATTTGCTAGGAAAAGTTTTTGAAGATTTGGTTAAGAAGGAATTGGATGACAATACGTAGATCTATGTTTTGTGCCTACCTAGGGGCGTTAAACGATAGCGCTTGTTGGGAGGCAACCCAATTTTATTTTTGTGCTTTTTTGTTCTGTTTTTCAATAAATATGTATTAATTACTTCTGTAGTAGTTGTGTTTTAGTGTTTTAGTTAGTGTTTCTGCCAAGCAAGGCCTTTGGGATGGTCTATGGTGATAGTTGATTTGATCTTGCTGAAAAATAGAAACTTTTGTGCTCATTGCCAGAATTTTAAAAAATCCCAATAGCGTTGGTTTTTCCCTTGAAGAGGAAAGGGTGATGCAGCAAATTAGAGATATGTATTTGCCTCAGTTTGAGAACCAAGGTATCAATCCAGTAGGAGACAACGCACAAATCACCTAATAAGTGCACAAACAATCAAACAACTTGCACCCAACGCGATAAAGGGGTTGTCAATCCCTTCACGATTACTTGCAAAAGTGAGATCTGATAGATATAGATGAAACTAAACAAATGATAAAGTAAATATTTTTGGTATTTTTTGTTTATAGATCAAAAAGTAAAAGATTGTAAAATAGTAGATCAGAAACTAATATGATGGAAAATAGTAGATTGGAAACTTAGATGATGGAAAATAGTAGATCGGAAACTTATATGATGGAAAATAGACCCGGGGGCTATAGGTTTCACTAGAGGCTTCTCTCAAGATAGCAAATAATACGGTGGGTGACCAGATTACTATCGAGCAATTGGTAGAAAAGCGCAAAGTTATGATGATATCTAAGGCAATGATTATGAAATATAGGCATCACGTCCGTGTCAAGTAGACCAAAACGATTCTGCATCTACTACTATTACTCCACAGATTGACCGACTCCTGCCTGCATCTAGAGTATTAAGCTCATGAAGAACAAAGTGACACATTAAGTAATATGATATGATGTAGAGGAATAAACTCAAGCAATTGATGTAAACCCCATCTTTTTATCCTTGATGGAAACAATACAATATGTGCCTTGCCGCCCCTGTTGTCACTTGGAAAGGACACCGCAAGATTGAACCCAAAGCTAAGAACTTCTCCCATTGCAAGAAAAACCAATCTATTTGGCCAAACCAAACCGGTAATTCAAAGAGAATTACAAAGATACCAAATCATGCACAAAAGAATTCAGAGAAGATTCAAATAATACTCATAGATAAGGTGATCATAAATCCACAATTCATCGGATCTCGACAAACACACCGCAAAAGAAGATTACATCGGATAGATCTTTAAGAACATCGAGGAGAACATGATATTGAGAATCAAAAAGAGAGAAGAAGCCATCTAGCTACTAGCTATGGACCCATAGGTCTGTGGTAAACTACTCATGCTTCATCGGAAGGGCAATAGAGTTGATGTAGAAGCCCTCCGTGATCGAATCCCCCTCCGGTAGGATGCCGGAAAAGGCCCGTAGATGGGATCTCATGGGTACAGAGGGTTGCGGCGGTGGAAAATTGTTCTCGTGGATACTTCAGGTGGTTTGGGAATATATGTGAATATATAGGCAAAGGAATTAGGTCAGGGGAGTCACGGGGGGGGGGGGGGTGGCACAAGACAGTGAATGTGCCCTCCACCCTTGTGACTGTCTTGTGGCTCCTCCAACTTGATCTCCAAGTCTCCTGGGTGTCCTCTGGTCCAAGAAAAATCATTGCGAAGGTTTTACTCCGTTTGGACTCCGTTTGGTATTCCTTTTCTGTGAAACTCAAAAACAAGGAAAAAACAAAAACTGGCACTGGGCTCTAGGTTAATACGTTAGTCCCAAAAATAATATAAAATATCATATTAATGCATATAAAACATCCAAAACAGATAATATTATAGCATGTAGCAATCAAAAATTATAGATACGTTGGAAACGTATCAAGCATCCCCAAGCTTAATTCCTGCTCGTCCTCGAGTAGGTAAATGATAAAAACAGAATTTTTTATGTGGAATGCTACCTAACATATTTATCCATGTAATTTTTCTTTATTGTGGCATGAAAGTTCAGATCCATAAGATTCAAAACAAAAGTTTAATATTGACATAAAAACAATAATACTTCAAGCATACTAACAAGGCGATTATGTCTTCCCAAAATAACATGGCCAAAGAAAGCTTATCCCTACAAAATCATATAGTCTGGCTATGCTCCATCTCCATCACACAAAATATTCAAATCATGCACAACCCCGATGACCAGCCAAGCAATTGTTTCATACTTTTGATGTTCTCAATTTTTTTCAACTTCCATGCAATACATGAGCGTGAGCCATGGACATAGCACTATAGGTGGAATAGAATATGGTTGTTCTGGAGAAGACAAAAAGAAGGAGATAGTCTTGTTCGCACACGAACACATCACCGTGTACCCTCGATGCCGGGGGTGATGCACCGCAGCTCACGTCAAAGGAGACCCGTCCGGAAGCGCGGTACGCAAGCAATCCGGCGGGCGCTTTTGAAGACCCGAAACCCCACACGCCCGGGAGGGACCCCGTCAGGGCACACGGCGGCTATGGGCTGCCCTAGGTCGACCTTATTGCCCCTAGGGCCTCGAAGTTTGCCGCCCCGAAATGAAGAAGAACAGGCGAAGAACGAGGAAGAAGAAGAAATAGGGTTAAGGAGAAAAGATAAAAGATAAAAAGTGGGAGATGAGTTGATCGATTGTGTGTTGTTCAATCGGCCGTCACCCCTTGGGTATATAAGAGGCGGCTGGACTTCTCGTGCAAGGAAAAGGCTTGGATTCACGTCCAAAACCCTAGTCAAATTCGGATTGGTTTTGTTCGAACTTTCCAAAACTGTTCGGTTTAAACTGGCTGCACCTTGCGGGTCTTTTTTGTGGTGGTAAACGACCTCGGATCGAAACGAGCCCAAAAGCAGTCTTGAAAGTTTTGATGAGACGAACAACTTTCATGTTAAATTTTTTTGATCAGAGGTCATCTTCAGGGTCAAATCGGTCGCCAAAACAGGCTATTCCCTCACGCTACCCACCAGACATGCGTGTGGTGGGGCACGCCACATCTCGCCTCGTGACAGGGCCGCACTCTGATTGCTCTAACTTTTGCATACGAACTCGGATTTGGATGATTTTTATATCAAAATCGATTGTTTCGACGAGGCGAATACAATTCCTCTAGAATGTTTTTCTATCAGGCCGTCTTGCGGGCGTACTCAGCAGAATAGTATTCTGAATACAAAATCTCAGTATTTCGAACACAACTTCGGCCTTCGAGATGAGTTCGGATGGCGATGGCCCAAACTTCAAAGATATTCATATGGACAATACAAAACTCTTTTATGTAGATCACTTATCCATTTGATGCCATATTAATTAAGTTATTGACCGTGCCCAAATCTGGTGTCAACAAGTCTCACATCAACTAGGCGTATCAACGTGCTATGGAGATGCCCATCTATAGATATCAATGTGAGTGAGTAGGGATTGCCATGCAACGGATGCACTAGAGCTATAAGTTTATGAAAGCTCAAAAAGAAACTAAATGGGTGTGCATCCAACTCGCTTGCTGATGAAGACCTAGGGAAATTTGAGGAAGCACATCATTGGAATATACAAGTCAAGTAATATAATGGAAAATTCCCACTAGTATATGAAAGTGACAACACAGGAGACTCTATCATGAAGATCATGGTGCTACTTTGAAGCACAATTATGGTAAAAGGATAGTAACGTTGCCCCTTCTCTCTATTCTCTCATTTTTTTATTGGGCATTCTCTCATTTTTTTGGCCTCTTTATTTTCGTCCGGAGTCTCATCCGGACTTGTGGGGGAATCATAGTCTCCATCATCCTTTCCTCACATGGGACAATGCTCTAATAATGAAGATCATCACACTTTTATTTAATTACAACACAAGAATTACAACTCGATACTTAGAACAAAATATGATTCTATAGCCTCCGGCGGTGTACCGGGATGTGCAATGAATCAAGAGTGACATGTATGAAAGAATTATGAATGGTGGCTTTGCCACAAATACGATGTAACCTACATGATCATGCAAAGTAATATGACAATGATGAAGCGTGTCATAATAAACGGAACGGTGGAAAGTTGCATGGCAATATATCTCGAATGGCTATGAAAATGCCATAATAGGTATATGGTGGGTGTAAGGTACCGGCGAAAGTTGCATGGTACTAGAGTGGCTAGCAATGGTGGAAGGGTGAGAGTGTGTATAATCCATGGGCTCAACATTAGTTACAAAGAACTTACATACTTATTGCAAAAATCTATTAGTTATCAAAACAAAGTACTACGAGCATGCTCCTAGGGGATAGATTGGTTGGAAAAGACCATCGCTCATCCTCGACCACCACTCATAAGGAAGGCAATCAATAAGTAAATCATGCTCCGACTTCATCACATAACGGTTCACCATACGTGCATGCTATGGGAATCACAAACTTTAACACAAGTATTTCTACAATCCACAATTACTCACTAGCATGACTCTAATATCACCATCTTTATATCTCAAAACAATCATAAAGAATCAAACTTCTCATAGCATTTAATGTACTTTATATGAAAGTTTATATTATACCCCCTTTGGATGTCTATCATATTAGGACTAAATTTATAACCAAAGATAATTACCATGCTGTTTAGAGACTCTCAAAATAACATAAGCGAAGCATGAGAGTTCAATAATTTCTATAAAATAAAGCCACCACCGTGCTCTAAAAAGACAGAAGTGAAGCACTAGAGCAAAATTGCCTAGCTCAAAAGATATAAGTGAAGCACATAGAGTATTCTAATAAATCACGATTCATGCGCGTCCCTCTCAAAAGGTATGTACAGAAAGGATGATTGTGGAAAACTAAAAAGCAAGGACTCATATCATACAAGACGCTCCAAGCAAAACACATATCATGTGGTGAATAAAAATATAGCATCAAGTAAAGTTACCGATAGACGAAGACAAAAGAGGGGATGCCTTCCGATGCATCCCCAAGCTTAGGCTCTTGGTTGTCCTTGCATATTACCTTGGGGTGCCTTGGGAATCCCCAAGTTTAGGCTCTTGCCACTCCTTATTCCATAGTCCATCAAATATTTACCCAAAACTTGAAAACTTCACAACACAAAACTCAACAGAAAATCTCATAAGCTCTATTAGTATAAGAAAATAAATCACCACTTTTGGTACTGTTGTGAAGTCATTCTTTATTTTTATTGGTGCAATATCTACTATATTCCATCTTTTTGAGCTTCTCTCGTCCCCGACTGATACGTCTCCAACGTATCTACTTTTCCAAACTCTTTTGCCCATGTTTTGGACTCTAATTTGCATGATTGGATGGAACTAACCCGGACTTACATTGTTTTCAGCAGAATTGTGATGGTATTATTTTTGTGCAGAAATAACAGCTCTCGGAATGACCTGAAATTTCATGGAGAGACTTTTTGGAATTAATTAAGAATACTAGCGAAAGAATCAACCAAAGGGGGCCCACACCCTGGCCACGAGGGTGGGGGCACGCCCTACCCCTTGGGTGCGCCCTCCTGCCTCGTGGGCCCCCTGGACCTCCACCGACCTCAATTCCAACTCCATATATTCACGTTCGGGGAGAAAAAAATCAGAGAGAAGGATTCATCGTGTTTAACGATACGGAGCCGCCGTCGAGCCCTGTCCTTCCTCGGGGGGGGGGGGGGGGGCTGATGTGGAGTTAGTTCGGGGCTCTGAAGAGGGGAATCCGTCGCCATTGTCATCATCAACCATCCTCCATCACCAATTTTATGATGCTCACTGCTGTGTGTGAGTAATCCCATCGTAGGCTTGCTGGACGATGATGGGTTGGATGAGATTTACCATGTAATCAAGTTTGTTAGGGTTTGATCCCTAGTATCCATTATGTTCTAAGATTGATGTTGCTATGAGTTTGAGATGCTTAATGCTTGTCACTAGGGCCCGAGTGCCATGATTTCAGATCTGATCCTATTATTTTTTCATGAATATATGGGTGTTCTTGATCCTATCTTGCAAGTTATAGTCACCTACTACGTGTTATGATCCGGCAACCCCGGAGTGACAATAGTCGGGAAACTTCCTGGTGATGACCGTAGTTTGATGAGTTCATGTGTTCACTAACTGCTAATTCTTTGGTCTGATTCTCTATTAAAAGGAGGCCTTAATATCCCTTAGTTTCCAATAGGACCCCGCTGCCACGGGAGGGTAGGACAAAAGATGTCATGCAAGTTCTTTTCCATAAGCACGTATGACTATATTCGGAATACATGGCTACATTATATTGATGAACTGGAGCTAGTTCTGTGTCACCCTATGTTATAATTGTTGCAGGACGAATGCCATCTAAAATAATTATCCATCATTGATCCATTGCCTACGAGCTTGTTTCATATTGATCTTTGATAAGTTACTTTTCCGTTGCCACTGTTACGATTGCTATAAAACTGCTACTGTTACTTTTGCCACCGTTACCGTTACTTCCATACTACTTTGCTACTAAATACTTTACTGCAGATATTAAGTCTTTTAGGTGTGGTTGAATTGACATCTCAGCTGCTAATACTTGAGAATATTCTGTGACTCCCCTTGTGTCGAATCGATAAATTTGGGTTGAATACTATACCCTCGAAAACTTTTGTGATCCCCTATACTTGTGGATTATCAAGACCTTTTTTTGGCGCGGTTGCCGCGGAGCATAGCCCTATTCTCTGAGTCACTTGGGATTTATATTTCTTGATCACTAAGAGAAATCTGAAAGACATCAAAACCAAGATCTATCCCTCAACTACGAGGGGAGGTAAGGAACTACCATCTAGCACTGCACTTGATTCACCTTCTGTTTTGAGTAAACTTGCGACACCTACACCTGCTATTGATTTTGATATGTCGCATGTTAGTGATGATGCCACTTCTCTTTGCATGATGTTTATGATGATACTACTTCTCTGCTTGATAATATTGTGCCACTAGGTGAATTTCTTGATGAACAACTCGCTAGGGTTAGAGAGAATGAAATTACTGAAACTGATGATATTCATGAAAGTGATGATGATTCTCCCCCTAGATATGAATTGCCTGTTGTACCTGAGGGTTATATTATGGATGAAGAAACTGCTAGAGACTTCTTTGCTTGCAATGATAGATACGATCTTAAGAAACTATTAGCTAAGCCAAAAGAAAATTCTTTGAATGCTAGAATGCAATATGACCCTACATTTGCTACTTCACCTATCTGTGTTACTGATAAGGATTATGATTTTTTTGTCGATCCTGAGTTAATCACTTTGGTTGCATATGATCCTTTCTATGGTTATGAATCTGAAATTGTTGTGTGTCGGGGAAAATATACGGGGGTATATGTTTTCCCCTGACTCGTGCACGGACAAGCCAAGATGTACAAGAAACCAAGAGATTCAAAGGACCAACAAGCAGATCAGAGGCACCAAGACCAAGCCAGAGAAGCAAGATATTGTCAAGAGAAAGGCCTCCTTTGCCTGGCAGGCGAGCCCGGCAAGGGATGAGGCCACCCCTAGAAGAAGACAACCAAGGCATCCAGGCAGGGCCTGCCGGGACTTGCGGAGGCTAAATCACCTCACCAACAACTCCACCATGACTCGCGTCATCGATCAGTGCGGTGTCAAGTCGCGGAGTGATTAAGTGGCTGCCATTCGCCACATGGTGGCCTCTTCCTACAGCAAAAACCCACAGATGACGCCCGTCATGCGACGTGTCAAACAAGCAGGCGTGGAGCTAGAAAGATATCCCGACAAGCCTTGCCGGGCAACCAACAATGTGATGTTGAGCAGTGCATTAAATGCGCACTGTCAGCCCACAGAGTTAGGTATGCTAGCACTATTTGCTATCATATCAATGCATAATGACTACTTTGCGATTGTGGTGAACCCTTTGATCTATAAAAGGAGGCCCTTGGCAACCGTAAATCAGGTTAGAGGGTTTGAAAGTTGATCAAGCCCTCACGAGGCTAGACCCCCGTACGTAGCGTAGGCCACTGCCGCCCCTGTCGGGAAAGTGTACTACGTTCCACCACCACTCTCCCACCATCAATCCACCAAAGCAGGGGTAGGGTTTTACGCCTCACGGCAGCCCGAACCTAGTTAAAACTGCCCGTGTGATCTCTGCCGTGCTGCCTCACAATCGTCAGCTCTTTGTGCAACGCGACTCCCCCTATCGAACTAGCAAGGGGCCTCCTGGTCCCATACGTGGCCGTGGTTTCCCGCGACATCTTTGGCGTGCCAGGTAGGGGGACCGCTTGCATGAACCTGAAGACATGAGCAGCATCTCAACTTCGTCGCCATCTGCATCTTCAATGATGGCATTGACCATGCCGCCGAAGAAAAAACCCGCTTCTTCGGCTCATCCATCCACCTCGAAGGCTCCACCGCCCGAGGGCTCCAACGCTGCGGGGGGCGCGGAGATGCGCGAGGATGCGGACACTGCTGGGGATGTGGTCGGACCAGGCGGCACCGCCACCACTTCCCCCGTGGCCGACGTAGGAGCAGGAGGCACCCGAGGAGAGCAGCATCAGCAACACCCCGACGACCGTGCTCCACAAGGCCCGGGCGAAGGTGTTACTCCGTCTGCACCCCTTTCACCCGCCGACGAGCACAGCCATAGCAACGACACTCAAACCGGGGCGAACCACCGTCCTCCAACCTCTCCCACCGCATGTGTGGTCGTAGCGCGTGCACCACCCCCGGGACAGGTTGACCAAGTCGTTGTGCTCAACGGAGCTGCTGGCCCTCGAGCTCCTTCGCTGCACCACCCTGCCATTCAGGTGGTCACACCGCAATAGCGGGGGTGCGGTGCTGCCGCCGTTGGCACCGTCAGGAGCCGAGCGATGGCACGATCGACTTCGTCATCATCCATGCCAAGTACAGCCTCGGAGGCGATGGCTTCAGCTCAGCTGCTGCTGAGGTTCCGCCGGCGACTGAGCAGATGGATGAATGGCGTGCCACCATCCAAAGTCTGCTCGGTTTCGCCGAAGCTGGGGGATCACGGCGAGCTGACCCGCCACGACCTCCCCAAGCGACAACGACGGCTCATGCTGCTGCCCGTACGAAGGGGGCCGTCCCCACGGTGCAGTCCCAACGCGGCAGCCAGCACGAGCGCAACCAAATCAAGACCCCAACGTCGCCTCAATGGCCTTCTCTGACCCTCGAGCACGTCCAGGCCAACGACAAACCCCGAAGGATAGGTGGAGAGGATACGCGCGCGTCGTTGAGCAATGCCGCGACGACTCCATCGAACCGACGGGTGTGACGGCCCCAACGTCGATGAGCCCGTGGTCGGTATTGGCGGGTGCCTACCTTTCGAGGTTGGCTGCCCTGCCTTTACTCGTGGGCTGCGGCAAGTCCGTTGGCGTCCGTTCGCACGTTCAAGCCAGAGATAGAAGTGCGATGGGCGGTTGAACCCGGTAGAGTTCCTGAGCATCTACAACATCGTTCTTCAGGCTGCCGGGAGAAGAGATGGGAAGGTGTTCGCCAACTACTTCCCTTTGGCCCTCAAGTCCAATGCGAGGTCTTGGCTGATGCACCTGATGGAGAACTCCATTTCATCATGGGCAGACCTGTGCCACGAGTTCATCGGTGTCTTCGCCGGTGGCCACCAGGAGCCGGGCCGACCCAGCGACCTGCAGCTTCTCCAACAGAAGGAAGGAGAAAACCTCCATAAGTATTTACAAAGATTCAGCAAAGTTCATAGAAATATTCCAAATATCCATCCAGCAGCTGTGACAGCTGCCTTCCAGTCCAATGAGCACAACCGCTGGATTCATTCTAAGGTGAACGTGTGGTTTCCCAAGACTGTGAAGGAGCTCTACACATTGGTGGGTAAGTGTGCTCAGATGGAGGAGGGAAGGAAGTTGCGCAGAGAGGAAGACTGCATCAATGTTGATTCAGAGGATGATGATGAATCAACCAATCAGAAGAAGAGGAAGAAGCACAGTAAAAAGCGGAGGGATAAGGTAGTGATGACCATTGAAGGATCAGGAACACCTAGTACCGGCAAGAAGGCCAAAGCTGAGGCCCCCGGCAAGGAAGCTGCCGTGTGTGCTGACTGTCGGGAAGCCGCTGCTGCCGAGAAGGCCGGGAAAGGTGATGGGCCGTATTGCAAGATTCATCGGACTAAGGGCCACGACCTTCAAGAGTGTTATTAGGTTGAGCAGCTTGTCAATAGGCAAAGAGCAGAGTGTGAGAAGCGTGATAAGGAAAAGGGTCAGAATGTCGCTGGCGGCAAGAGCGGAGGCGGTGAAGCAAATAGCCTCAGCAAACCCTTTCGGAGCGAAGGAAAACCTGCCAGGGGTCAGGTGAAGGAAGCTTGTGATGATGAGAGTGATGGAGGGGATGAAGAGGAAACCAGTGAGCAAGAGTTTCAGAAGGCCACTGACGCCCTGTGCATTGACGGGGGTGCATCTCTAAACACCTCGCACCGCCAGCTCAAGCGGTGGGTGATACGTCTCCAACGTATCTATAACTTGTAATTGTTCCATGCTATTATATTATCTGTTTTGGATGTTTAATGGGCATTAATATACTATTTTATATTATTTTTGGGACTAACCTATTAACCGAGGGCCCAGTGCCAGTTTATGTTTTTTTTCCTATTTTAGAGTCTTGCAGAAAAGGAATACCAAACGGAGTCCAAACGGAATGAAACCTTCGCGATGATATTTCTTGGACCAAAAGCAAACCAGAAGACTTGGAGATGAAGTCGGAGATGCAACGAGGAAGCCACGAGGCAGGAGGGCGCGGCCAGGGGGTAGGGTGTGCCCCCACCCTCATGGCTCCCCTGACCTTGTTCCTTCGCCTATATATACTCTTATACCCTGAAAATATTAGGCGGAGCCACGAAACCACTTTTCCACCGCCGCAACCTTCTGCACCCGTTAGATCCCATCTAGAAACCTTTTCCAGCATCCTGTTGGAGGGGTGAGGGAGTCCTGGATTAAGGGGTCCTCGGACAGCCGGACTATATACTTTTGGCCGGACTGTTGGACTATGAAGATACATGATTGAAGATTTTGTCCTGTGTCCGGATGGGACTCTCCTTTGCGTGGACGGCAAGCTTGGAAATTCGGATATGTACATCTCCTTCTTTGTAACCGACTCTGTGTAACGCTAGCCCCCTCCGGTGTCTATATAAACCGGAGGGTTTAGTCCGTAGGACGAGGACAATCATAATCATAGGCTAGCTTCTAGGGTTTAGCCTCTACGATCTCGTGGTAGATCAACTCTTGTAATACTCATATCATCAAGATCAATCAAGCAAGAAGTAGGGTATTACCTCCATTGAGAGGGCCCGAACCTGGGTAAACATCGTGTTCCCCGCCTCCTGTTACCATTAGCCTTAGATGCACAGTTCGGGACCCCCTACCCGAGATTCGTCGGTTTGACAGCGACATTGGTGCTTTCATTGAGAGTTCCACTGTGCCGTCGCAATAAGGTTTGATGGCTCCTTCAATCATATTCAACGACGCGGTTCAGAGGGAGGTTTTCCTTCCCGGACAGATCTTCGTATTCGGCGGCTTTGTACTGTGAGTCAACTCGCTTGGCCATCTAGAGCAGATCGATAGCTACGCCCCTGGCCATCAGGTCAGGTTTGGAAGCTTGAACTACACTGCCGACATCCACGAAGACTTGATCTTCGACGGATTCGAGTCCATATCAGGTGCACCGAACAGTCATGACGAGCACGACTTAGATCTGCCAGTGTTCGGGAGATCGCGCCTGTGGAGGCCCCGGGAATCAACCGGAGCAGATTGTGCCATCCGAGGACGGGTGGATGGACCCCGCCACGGAGGCCGCACACTCATCGGCTTTGGAGCCGAACACTGACCCCACCTCCTATGAGGTCGGTATCATCGAACCCCCGACTCGTCTCCGGTTATAGGATCCGAACCGCGTACGCCCGTGCCTATCGAATTTGATTGGGCACCGGTCATGGAGTTCACCTCCGCGGATATCTTCAGCACTCGCCCTTCGGTTATGTGCTAAATTCACTAAGGTCTCTCTCCTTGTCAGGAGACTCTTGGCCAAACTATGTCCGGCTCGAGTGGGAAGCGGACGACGAAGAAATGCATTCCCCGCCCACCTCCACTTAAAAGCCACTGTCGATGACTTAACCGACGTGCTTGACTTCAACTCCGAAGACATCGACAGTATGGACGACGATGCAGGAGAAGAACAGGAACCACTGCCTATAGGGCGCTGGACAGCCACCTATATATATATATATATATATATATATATATATATATATATATATATATATATATATATATATATATATATATATATATATATATATGGTGGACACCCCAAAGAAAGCAATGGCGATGAGGCAGCGAAGATAATCCCTAGAGAAGCAATTCACGCATCAAGGCGTCACAGGCGCCGCTCCAAGCCCCGCCATAGCAAAAATAGTGATACCGGCACAAGAGATGATAACAATCCGGATGATGCCAAAGACGAAAACAATCCCGCCCAGCCAGGCTACGAGCAGGCCGAGCAAGAAGATGGGCAAGCTAGCCCTAAGGAACAAGTAACAGATGGAGAATCAGAGGATGATAATTACATGCCTCTCTCCGAAGACGAAGTGAGCCTTGGCGACGAAGAATTCATCGTGCCTGAGGATCCCGTTGAGCAGGAGCGCTTCAAGCGCCGGCTTATAGCCACTACAAGAAGCATGAAGAAAAAGCAGCAATGTAGCGACCCGACCCGAATGGATCAAGTCTCTGTGCTCAGGTGTCATCCCTGGATCAGTAATGCTGACACCACACAGTACTTCGAAGGATTTATAGCAGAGTAGCAATCACACACTCATTACAGCGTTGTCCAAAAGGGAACTTATTACAATAAATATGGCTTAAGGCCATCTAATAACGATAACAGCGGAAGACTTGGAAGATAAGTGAGTCCATCAACTCCATCGGCATCACTGAGTATAGAACCACGACCTAAAACACCTTACTCGTAAATGCGAAAAGTCTGCAACATGAAAGTTGCAGCCAAAACGGTCAGCACATGGAATATGCTGGCAATGTAACACATAGAGAGAAATGAAGTAATAAGCCTATACTACATGCATATATGGCTGGTGGAAAAAGCTCTCTGATTACAGTTTTGCATAAAGCTAATTTTTTCCTACTGCAAAGGAATAAATTTGTTTAACTATCATGGTGGTTGTTAAACATTGAGAATGGTTGACAGCATCCTCAATCCCAATTAAAAGTACTCATTAAAAACCCAATAACATTAATTAGAAGTAACATGATGAGATTCACATGATATTCAAGTACTAGATACTCAAGGCGTCCATAACCGGGACACGGCTAATCATGATTAGTTTATACACTCTGCAGAGGTTTGCGCACTTTTCCCCACAAGACTCGATCGCCTCCGTTTGGTTCTCGTGACTACATGGTGTTTGAGAGACGGATGGCCGAGACACTGATCTTTCGAAGCACTAGCACCTTACATGTGGGTAGACCGTACCAACCTACATCCCCTACATCAGCTAGCCTACCCGTAAGAGTTCGCACAACTTACTCAGCTATGTGAGCCCATAATGGCTTGTGGCTGCACATGGAAGTTTCTAGTTTGAATAATCTTATGATCCCTTTGAGCCTGGGTGGCGGTCCGAAGAAATCTGAGGCAAGTCTGATAGAAACCAGGTGCCTCAATCCACCCGGATGTGTGTTTAAGTTGCCACCTTAGATAAACCATTAATTAACAATCTCACATCTGTCATGGATATTCACTCACCCAATCCACGTCTTGGCATAGCATGGCATAATAAGCAAACGTAGAAGTAACTCCCAAGGTTTCATAAGTAAAACAGGTAATAGGTACTACCTCAATCTACTTCCCATCCCACAATTTAATTAGATCCTAATCATGCAAGTGTTTGAGGAATAGATCTAATGCATAAAACTGGGTAGTAGAAAAGGTATGATCAAGTGTTACTTGCCTTGCTGACGATCCGCGAAACCTAGAGACTCGAAGTAACAAGCGGCGCACTCCGGGTGATCTAACGTAGACAAACAACAAGCATACAATAAGTAATCATCTAATGCACAGGGAAATCTCGGATAGAAGATCTAACCAGAAAATTCAACTTAAGAACCCTGGTTGCAAAAAGAATCGAATCAAATAAAGCAACAAAAGTCAAACGTCGAAAGAAAACGACTCGGTTCTAGCAATTTGAAACTAGGTCAAATTTTACAGTAGCAAAACTTTGTTTAAGTGGATTAGTCGGAACGGCGGTTTCGAAACGAAACTCCAGGCGCTTGAATCACCTGATTCCGATAAACGAGCGAGAAGATAAACTGATTCGAAAATTGGATCGGAAATCGAAATCGGAAAATAACGGATTAAATCCGATTTAAAAGAAAAATGACGAACAGTTAAACGAACGGATGTTCGTTAACAGAAACTAACCGGCGAACGCGTTCGTTAGAACGAACGGATCGGTGAACGTCCACTAATTAACTAAACCGAAAAAAGAAATAAACCAATCTAGGGTTTTAAAAAAACCGAACAACGAAAGAAAACCGGACGGTTTTTAAAACAAAACCGGACGGGGTGACCGGTGGCTACCTCGGCGAGGTCGCCGGGCTCGGGCTCCGCGAGGTCGGGAGTGGGCTTGGCGGGCGGCGGCGGGTCGACGACGGCAATGGTTGGCGACGTCAGGCTGACGGCGTCGAGGCGGCGTCGGGCGGGCTGCGGGTTGGGCGGCGCTGGGTGGGGAGGAGAGAGGGCGGCTTATAAGGAGGGAGGGTGGGGTTGCTTGGGAGGGTAGCGGCGGCGTGGCCGAGCCGGACTCGGGTGGCGGCGGCGGCGGGACTCCTCCCAAGGCGGCAACATGAGGCGAGGAGGCGCTGGGCGGCGGTGGTTGGGCAGTGGGCCCTTGCCCAGTCAAGGCTGGGGTTTTTTTTTAAACCGAAAACGAATTAAAATAAATCTAAACGAACTCCAAACTTAAAGAAAAAACATTTCCCCGACTCCTAAAAATGAGTCGAACAAAATGAACTTTAATACGGGGCCAAAATGCATATTTTTTTTAAAATACTCATTTTTTCCCTAAAGCAAATAAACCTCGAAAAACCCAAAATTTGATTTATTTACTAAATCTTCATTTTTTTCCTAAATTTTGGGAAAGTCATATTATTTCCTCTCTTATTTTTTATTGGAAAAATATTTGAAGATAAAATAAATAAATCCAAATGATCCTATTTTCAAAATTTGAGAAAACCCAAATATGAAAATAATGAAATCTCCAACTCTCTCCGAGGGTCCTTGAGTTGCGTGAAATTTTCTAGGATCGGAAAAATGCAAGAAAATATGATATGCATGATGACTTAATGTATAACATTCCAAATTGAAAATTTGGGATGTTACAAGCAACAGCTTCAAGCTGATCAAGATCTGCTCACTCATAGATGGACCGAGGTCCTGGCTGCCGAGGAATACGGACTCGAGCGCCCTACCAAAAGTTACCCAAAGCACAGGTTGCTACCTCAACTTGAGGAGGAGGCGTTAAAGCCCACACTACCAGCGCATGATGCGGCTGACCGACCACCCCGTGGCCGAGACAGAGTGGCGTACCAGCCCGAAGTCCAGACCGCACCCCGTCACCAATCAAACAGTAATACTAAGGCCCGGGGCTACACGAAGGACCTGCGAGACATATTGGGAAACAAAGAAGGACAGTCAAGATCGATCTACGGATCACGGGGGCGCGCCACAACGTGTGATGATGACCGTCACCCGGATACAATAAACAAAAGTCCGGCTGGGCCGAATACAACAGACCAGACTCATTTGAACTACGTCGGGATGTAGCCCGGCATAGAGGCGCCGCACACCCCCTATGCTTCACTGATGAAGTAATGGATCATGAATTCCCTGAAAGTTTTAAACCCATGAACACTGAATCATATGATGGCACAACAGACCCCGCGGTATGGATTGAAGATTTTCTCCTAGACATTCACATGGCCCGCGGCGATGACCTACATGCCATCAAGTACCTACCACTTAAGCTGAAAGGACCGGCTCGGCATTGGCTGAATAGCCTGCCAGCAAGCACCATTGGCAGTGCGGAGGACCTAGAAGACGCATTCCTTGACAACTTCCAGGGCACTTACGTGCGACCACCGGATGCTGATGACTTAAGTCACATAACCCAACAGCCCGGAGAGTCAGCCAGGAAATTCTGGACTCAGTTCCTAACTAAAAAGAACCAAATTGTCGACTGCCCGGATGTCGAAGCCTTAGCAGCCTTCAAGCATAACATCCGTGACGAATGGCTCGCCCGACACCTCGGCCAAGAGAAGCCAAAGTCCACGGCAGCGCTCACGACACTCATGACCTGCTTTTGCACAGGCGAGGACAGTTGGCTGGCTCGTAGCAACATCACACCAAAATACGTTGGCGATTCAGATGCCAGATATAGCAATGGCAAGCCACGACGCAATAGACACAAGCATCGCAACAATGGCGACAACGCCGAAAACACGGCAGTCAATGCCGGATTTAGAGGCTCTAAATCCAGACAGCGGAAAAAAGCCATTCAAAAGAAACAATCCGGGCTCGTCCAGTCTGGACCGCATACTCGATCGATCATGTCAAATTCACAGCACCCCCGATAAACCAGCCAACCACACCAACAGAGAATGCTAGGTGTTTAAACAGGCTGGCAAGTTGAATGCCGAAAAGTAGGAAAAGGGGTTGCATAGCGATGACGACGAGGAGCCCCGGCCGCCGAACACAGGAGGACAAAAGAAATTCCCTCCCCAGGTGAAAACGGTGAATATGATATACACAACCCATATTCCCAAGCGGGAACGAAAGCGTGCACTAAGGGACGTCTATGCGATGGAGCCAGTCGCCCCAAAGTTCAACCCATGGTCCTCTTGTCCGATCACTTTCGATCGCAAGGACCATCCTACCAGTATCTGTCATGGTGGTTCGGCCACATTGGTCCTCGACCCCATCATCGACGGATTGCACCTCACACGAGTCCTCATGGACGGTGGCAGCAGCCTAAACCTGCTCTATCAGGATACAGTATGCAAAATGGGCATCGACCCCTCAAGGATCAAACCCACAAAAACCACCTTCAAAGGTGTCATACCAGGTGTGGAGGCCCGCTGCACGGGCTCAATCACACTGGAAGTGGTCTTCGGATCTCCGGACAATTTCTGAAGCGAGGAGTTAATCTTCGACATCGTCCCATTCCGGAGTGGCTATCAAGCACTGCTCGGACAAACCGCATTTGCCAGATTCAATGCGGTACCGCATTATGCATACCTCAAGCTCAAAATGCCAGGACCTCGAGGGGTTATAATAGTTAATGGAAACACAGAGCGCTCGCTCCGTACGGAGGAGCACACTGCGGCCCTCGCGACAGAAGTACAAAACAACCTTCTTAGGCAAACAGCTAATTCGGCGATAAAGAACCTGGACACCGTCAAGCGAGTCTAGGGTATCCCGCAACAGGATCATCCGGCACGTCCAGAGCTCGACTAGCAATTCGGCCTCCGTCCTAGTCCCAGTCAAGCGGCAATCCGCGCATACATAACTACGCACTTAAAATACCATGGGCATAGGCGGAGGCACGGCTATGACACGGCCCACAATGCGGTTTGACCCCCCAGGATTCATGCATCTTTACACCTTTTTTTCTTTCAGGCCCCTATCTTCGGGAGGCTCTTCCGATAGACCGACTATCGGACCCATAGCGGGACGGACACACCAGGAAAACAAGAAGCTTTGGCGTACAAGGGAATCCTCAGGTGGTCTCTGATAACGATCGTTATACCTGTTTTACATACCCGCACACAGCTCGCTCCTGGTCAGGATGTGTCAAATAGTCCTATTTTGCTTTTCGTATGCTTTGGTGTATTATTTGAATAAACAAGGAAAAATAATGTATAGCGTCAGCTTACTATTACATTAATTTACCCCTTTCCTTTACTTCTTATTTATTACACCCGTACACTTTGGTATGTCCGGCTCGCCAGGGGCTTCAGTGCACCCCATAACACGGCAAGAAAAGTCCGAATACTTTCGATAGTGCGACACCCCGAACTTATAGCATTATATGCATCAGCTCCGAATCATGTCTTGGGTCAATAGTTGGGTTTGCCCGGCTCCCATGTTTTCGTACCTTACGTTCCGCTATATTGGCTAAGGTAGCACAGGGAGAACTACTGCTATTGTGTCCCGGTTCTTCCGAACGAGCACCTCAGTAGAGAAAGCCGAAAACTGACTGTCATGATGAGGCGAGAGCTGGTCGCTGTTCGAGAGGTCTCAAATCCTTAAAGATTTCTTTCGCTTCAGGCGAGGAATCGGCCTTGTCCGATTTAGGCATGTATAGCGCCCCAAGTTCGTCCTTCCGAATACTAGGGGCTTCGCCAAAATTTAAAATTGTAGACTTTTATGGCCAAGTGAGAGTGATAAAGTTGTATAGTCCGATTGCCTGGTTCGCTGCGCTAAACACCTCCTTAAAAGGACCAAATATTTCGATAAAGAGTGTTTATATTTACCCTGAACACCCCAGTACTAGTTACATGGGGAAGTTTACAATGGCCAACTCTCAAGATTTTATAAACGGCCGCACAGAAGGTAATATTTGAAATTAACAAGCGCCATATAATGCACATGAACTCGTTTTCATATTACAGGATGATATAAGTACATTCATTCAAATATTACATCCTTAGCACATTCATCCGCCACAAGGCGGGCACCCTTAATAACATTGTCATAGTACTGTTCGGGGTGGCGATGCTCCTTGCTCTTCGGTGGCCCCTCTGTCACCAGATTCTCGGCATCCATCTTCGCCCAGTGCACTTTAGCACAGGCTAAGGCCCTGCGTGCACCTTCAATGCAGACTGACCGCTTAATGACTTCAAGCCGCGGACAGGCATTTACCATATGCTTGACAAGGCCGAATTAGCTGTCGGGCAGGGGCTCGCCAGGCCACAGCCGGACTATGAGGTCCTTCATGGCCAGTTCGGCCGCCTTGTGAAGTTTGACCAGTTGCTTCAGCTGGTCGCTCAAAGACATCGGATGTTCGGCCCCAATATACTGGGACCAAAACAACTTATCTGTCGAGCTCCCTTCCTCAGCTCGGTAGAACTCTGTGACATCGAGATCTTTGTCGGCGGCAGATCTGCGAATGCTCCTGGAGAGCTCCGAATTCGGGTAAGTAAAAGGAAAGTCTCCCTCACATACTTGCTTTGCATAATGAATGCCTTACCCGCCGCTATCTTCTTGGCCGCCTCAATTATCTGGAGGGCCTTCTGGGCTTCGACCTTGGCGTCTTGCACGCTCTGGAGGGCCTTCGCAAGCTCCTACTCTTGCGTCTTGGAGTCATGCTCCAAGGACTTGAATTTTTTGACGAAGTCCTGGAGCTCTTGCTGGACCTCATCAACCCGAGCCTCCTGTTTTTCGCGCTCGATGCGCTCCTTGGCCGCTTTGTCTTCGGCCTCGGACAACGCCTTCTTCAGGGCCGCCACTTCGGTCGTGGCCCCTATTATATACATGATGCTTCTATTAGCGTCAACAATTTTTCCTTTACATGACATTCAGACGGGGTATCACTTACCTTTGTTCTCCTTGAGCTGCCTCTTCACGAGGCTGAGCTCTTCCTCGGCCCACCCCAGGTCCTGCTTCAGTCCAGAGACGTCCACAGTACGGGCGGCAGCGGCTAGCAGCAACGCCTGCTTATTCACATAGAAATAATATGATTAGACTCCTGTGGAGGTTATTTGTTCCTCTGTTCGGACTTTCTTTCCGAACACCAAATAGAGCATCAGGGGCTACTGTCGATACTGTGATATTTTCTCATAATTTAGTTACTTACATCAAAGCTTGTTAAGAGGCTGGCGCAGGCTTCGGTCAATTCGCTTTTGGCGGACTGAACCTTCGCAATCACCATACTCGTAAGAGTACGGTGCTCTTCATCAATGGAAGCGCCTTGAAGCTTTTCCAGCAAGTTGTCCTATGCCTCTGGATGGATAGAGGTCATCGGCACAGGCGGCTCACCCCCCTCAGCAAGGGGCTGCCTGCCTGATACCGGAACCACGAGAGGTTCCGGCGCAGTATCCGGCTGGGGGGCAAGCTTGTTGCGGCCCCCCTCGTCAGAATCCATGGGGATCTCCCCCCCCCCCCCATGTGCCCGACATCGGGGGTTTTGCCTTGAGGCGCCTCCAGAACTATCTCCCTCTGGCCCGGTATCCTTTCAGACAACACTTCGGTGTTGTCCGCGGGCCAGGGGTGGAGGTCATCGGGAGCGAATCGTTGTTCATCGCCGACGAGCTCAAAGACCCATCCGAGGAGGATAGGTCAATGCGGGCTTTGGACGGACTGCACAAACATATTTTAACATGATAAGAAGCCATAAAGCTAAACATGCCAGAAGTATTATGGTATCCGGATACTTACGACTTCACCAAGGGCTTGTCCCTCGGTATCCACTCCTCGTCGCTGTAGGCGGCTGTTGTGGAGTGGTCCGGAGGGAGGGTCCTTCCCTTCTTGGACACTTCGGCCTCCTCGGATGGGGCGGCCTTCCTTTTCTTCTGCCCCTCGGTTTGGGGGAGGGGGTTTTCCTCTCCCTCCTCCTTGTTTTCGTTGGAGGAGTGCACCTCGGTGTCTTCGGACGATGAGTCCGACACCACCTTGCGCCGGAGACCTTTCCTGGTCCCCGTGGCCTTCTTCTTGGCCTTCTTCTCTGGCACCTCATAGGGCGCCCGAAACAGCTTCTCCGTTAGGAGAGCCGTCACTAGATCTTCGGGTAGTGGACCTGCCAGTCGATCCGCTTCACTGTCGACTACCCAGTCCTGTCAAGATTGGTGGGAAGGCTTAAATTCCTTTAGCGAGTATACTAGGGGAAGGAACATCTTGTAAAACATAGAGAACTTACCGGATTGGCGGGGCGCTTTGTGCTGAGCCCGCGATCTTCAGTAACGGGAGGAGGTACCTCGGCGGCCTTGGACAACACCTTCCAGACGTCTTTGTGCATCGTGTCGAAGAGCTCTCGCAGCATCTGGTGTTCGGCCGGGTCGAACTCCCACATATTAAATGCCCGTCTTTGACACGGGAGGATCCGGCGGAAGAGCATGACCTGGACCATGTTGAAAAGCTTGATTTTCTTGCTTATCATATTTTTTACGCATTTCACCCCAGATTAGACCCTTACTTTTCCTGGAGGTAAGCCGCATGGGGATTCGGGGGCCGCCGCCCAGTTGGAGTCGCGCGGCTCGGTGATGTAGAACCACCCTGATTGCCACCCCTTCACGGTCTCCACTAGGAGCCTTCGAGCCAAGTGACATTGGGCATCTTGCCCACCATGGCGCCACCGCACTCTGCTTGCTGGCCGACCACTATCTTCGGCTTCACGTTGAAGATCTTCAGCCACAGGCCAAAGTGGGCCTTGATGCGAGGAAAAGCTCGCACACGACAATAAACGTCGAGATGTTGAGGATGAATTTGGGGGCTAGATCGTGGAAATCCAGCCCATAATAGAACATGATCCCACGGACAAATGGGTGGAGAGGAAATCCCAGTCCGCAGACGAAGTGGGCGAGAAACACAACCCTCTCGTGGGGTTCCGGAGTACAGATGATCTGCCCTTCGTCCGGGAGCCAGTGCGCGATGTCTGCAGCCAAGTATCTGGCCTCCCAGAGCTTCGTGATGTCCTCTTCCGTAACGGAGGAGGCCATCCACTTGCCTCCCGCTCCGGACATGTTTGGAATGGATTTACGGAGAAGGTGAGAACTTGGGCGCTGGAGCTCGAGAGTGCGAGAATGGATGAGCGAAGGAGGAAGAAGGCGTGGGTGAAAAATGAGAATCTCTATCTCTTTATAAAGGCGGTAGAAACTGTGCGCCTCCCCACTTGCCCGTTAAAATCACTTATTCCCCAAGCGCCACGATTGATGGCACGGTTGGGTTACCCACACCCGTATTGATGAGAATCCCGTAAGGGGACACGATCTCTGCTTCGACAAGACGTGCCAATAAAACTGCCTCACGATATGTGCAGAGGCAGGTTGTGAAAAACGGTACGAATAATGACCGGGCCATGGCGTGATGTCACGCTATGAAAAGTTGTTAGCGGATTAGAATTGTGGAATATTGTGCTCTCTACGGTGGTATGTGGAATTTGTTTTGCAGAGGCGGACACGATTCTTGTGTTCAAAATCCTCTATGGAGTATTCGGCGAAGGAACCCGCCTTGCAACGCCGAAGACAATCTGCGCATCGGACTCATCATCATTGAAGGCTGGTTCAGGGGCTACTGAGGGAGTCCTGGATTAAGGGGTCCTCGGACAGCCGGACTATATAATTTTGGTCGGACTGTTGGACTATGAAGATACAAGATTGAAGACTTCGTCCCTTGTTCGGATGGGACTCTTCTTTGCGTGGAAGGCAAGCTTGGCAATTCAGATATGTAGATCTCCTTCTCTGTAGCCGGCTCTATGTAACCCTAGCCCCTCTGGTGTCTATATAAACCGGAGGGTTTACTCCGTAGGATGAGGACTATCAAAATCATAGGCTAGCTTCTAGGGTTTAGCCTCTACAATCTCGTGGTAGATCAACTCTTGTAATACTCATATCATCAAGATCAATCAAGCAGGAAGTAGGTATTACCTCCATTGAGAGGGCCCGAACCTGGGTAAACATCGTGTCCCCCGCCTCCTGTTACCATTAGCCTTAGACGCATAGTTCGGGACGCCCTACCCGAGATCCGCCGGTTTTGACACCGACAAGGGGGACTCGATCATAGAGGGCTTCTACATCAACTCCATTACCTCTTCGATGAACCGTGAGTAGTTTACCACAGACCTTCGGGTCCATAGATATTAGCTAGATGGCTTCTTCTCTCCCTTTGATTCTCAATACCATGTTCTCCTCGATGTTCTTGGTGATCAATTCGATGTAATATTCTTTTGCAGCGTGTTTGCCAAGATCCGATGAATTGTGGATTTATGATCAAGATTATATATGAATATTATTTGGTTCTTCTCTGAATTATTATATGCATGATTTGATATCTTTGCAAGTCTCTTCGAATTATCGGTTTAGTTGGGCCTACTAGATTTATCTTTCTTGCAATGGGAGAGATGCTTAGCTTTGGCTTCAACCTTGCGGTGTCCTTTCCCAGTGACAGTAGGGGCAGCAAGGCACGTATTGTGTTGTTGCTATCGAGGATAAAAAGATGGGGTTTTCATCATATTCCTTCAGTTAATTCCTCTACATCATGTCATCTTTCTTAATGCGTTACTCCGTTCTTCATGAACTTAATACTCTAGATGCATGCTGGATAGCGGTCGATGTGTGGAGTAATAGTTGTCGGGTGGTAGGTGCGACATATGCCAACGGATGGCTTATCATTGTGGGAGCCAGTAAGACATCGCCGGTGCCTAGAAACGGGATAAGGCGAAGACATGCACGCTGGCGAATCTTACCCAGTTCCGGGGCTCTCCTAGGAGATAATACCCCTAGTCCTGCTCTACGGGGTCTCTGCATGATCACTAGATCAAAACAAGTAGCTGCAAGAGGCTCCTTGGGTTGTTTGGCAAGAGGAAGAAGAAGGGAAAGGCTAGCTCTCCTCTTCCCTCTATATGGTGTCTATAACTCTTACAAATCAACCCTTTGCATGGGTGCCCTGGGGGGTTTATATAGGCCTACCCCCTAGGGGTACAATGGTAATCCGGCTAGAGGTGGGTCCAGGCCGTCAGTGTCTGTAGTCGCCGGCTTATCCACGGGCCGCTGGGGCCCGCTGAATGATGGGTCCTGCCGGCTGCCGGCCTCTTGGCCGATAGGCTGGGCCCACCGCCTCGGGGGTCTTGTCGGCTGCTGGTTACTATAGCCTTGCTCCTGGTGACGATGGATTTGTCGGGGTAAGCATGGCTATAGTGCCGCCGCCTTGCGGGCTTGCACTGTAGCCTTGCCCCCATCTTATGTGCTTAATGGTGCACAAACTTCCAGGGTGGGGGTGAGCCGACTGTTGGGAGCCAGCCTCCCCCCAGGCCGTCTGGTAAAGCTCGGGCACCTTCTGGTATCTCTCTGGCAGGAGGGGCTCGCCGCCTGCGGGCCGTACTGATAGTCTGTCGTGGCTGATGTCTTGGCCAACATGGCAACAGTGTCGCGTCGGACGGGGTGTGTCCGCCTCGTACGGCGTACTGTGGCCACGCTTGCTCCGTGATTCGGGGTGGCAGGCCTCGCTATAGCCACGCCCCGTCTCATCGCCGTTATGTGGGTGCAAACTCTGAGGGTGCAAGCCAGGCCGCCTGCTTGGAGCCGACCATCTGGTGGCCGGCTGCTAGGAGTCGGCCCTCTTCGAGAGAGCTCTTGGAGCCTTGCCGCCTTCCAGCAGCCGGTCGATGGGACAGCCGGCCAGGAGAAGGCGGCCCTGCGTCTTGGATGTTCGAGGGCTCAGTCGACCCGATATTTTTTGAAGAGCCAGGGGGAGGTGGTTAGGCTACCCGTGGTCATTTACTCCAACAGTAGTCGTCGAAGCTGGCCGGGCTTCGCGGCTGAAAGGGGGACGAGAAGCCTGGGCAGCTTCCTGTCTTGAAGACCCGACAGCTTGGAGCCGGCCTCGATCAGCCGCGCCATCCGAAAAGGGTTTGTATTTCGAAGGCGGGGACTAGCTGGCGCGAGCGCCGGGTGGCGCGCCGGCCGCCCACCATCCGTGCACCACGTGGAGCCCTTTGGCTGGACCGGCCTGCCAGCCCACGCGCGCGATGGGACGTCGCTGCAGGCCTGGGCCCGCCACTATTGCGCCTCGGCCCACGAACGGATCCTCTGTGGCCGAGGCGGACGGTTTGCATTCCAACGGCGGTTGCCGCATGTCTTTAAGGTGTAATAATCGCGGGTCATGGGGGAGTGGGCGCAGTTAATCCCACGTCCCCCATGCTCCGCCCCCTCGGCTTCGTCGCACCGCGCCTATAAGTAGGAGGAGGAGGAGGAGCGGCAGATGCACGCGCGCCCGCCTCCCACTCCGCCATTTCCTTCTTAGTCTTCTTTCTGTCGCCGCCGCTGTTCACAGCCGCGCCGCTCCATCAGCCATCTTGCTACACCGCAGCTCTGCCGGTGCGGGATCGTGCTCTCACCGTCGCCGCGCCTTCTCCGGCCATTTTGCTACGCCACAGCTTCGCCGCTGCGGGGTTGCACTCTTGCCGTTGTCGCGTCGTCTCCGTCGGCCTTTCTCCGTCATGGCACGCGCCGGAGCCTGGGACGGCTCCAACGTCCATGAAGATCACATCAACTTCCTCCGCAGGACGCGGCGGCTGCCTGACGAGGACTACGTGCGGGTCCGCCTTGCACCGGAGCGGGAGATCTCGCCGGCGCCGGAGGAGGGCGAGCGGGTCATCTTCCGCTCGCACTGCCTACGCGGCCTTGGCCTGCCGGCGAGCGGCTTCTTCTGCTCCTTCCTCGACTTCAACAATCTCCAGCCGCACCACCTCACCCCGAACACGGTGGTGCTGCTGTCTGCCTTCGTCACTCTGTGCGAAGGCTTCCTCGGCGTCCTTCCCACCATCAAGCTTGGAGTTCTTCTACTCCAAGCTCAGCAACGTTGTCAAGAGCGTGCTGGCTCAATGCGGCGCCTTCGCCGCGGTGCGGAGGTCGGCAGCCGACAACCCATTTCCGCCCATCGCGCGGATCCAGTCAGTGAAGATGTGGCAACAGTCATACTTCTACGTGAAGAGCATCTTCCCGCAGGGCGACTGGGTGAACCTGCCGGCTTACGTAGCCGGCCTGCCGACTGGGAAGCGGCCCAACTGGTCCTATCGGACCAGGTCACTGTCGCCTTCTGGAGCCGCCACCGTCGCGCGGCTCTGGGTGTTGATCAAGTCGGAGGGCCTGACCGGGCCCGACTTGCTAACCGCCTTCGTGGCTCGCCGGGTGCTCCCGCTCCAGGTCCGCCCTCATCTGATCTGTCAGATGAGCAAGCACCTCGACCCAAGCCGGTTGTGCACCAAGGAGATGCCTCACGCAGAGGTAGCTCACATGGTGAACTACCTTGCGAACTGCAAGCTCATGGAGGAGTGGCAGTTCAGCAAGGAGCCGTATTCACGCGTTGATCCCCCGCCTATGGTAAGTTTCCTTTTCTTCTCTTTTTCCTTCTGTTGCCGAGTTCTTTCTGGCCGACTCGACCAATCGGCTCATTGGACAGAACCCCCTCCTCCAGCCGGCAGCCGGCGCCATGGGGCCGGAGCGCCAATATCTCCCCGACAGGACGGAGAGCGATGTGGACGACCTTGACTTGGGGGCGGCCGCCTTGGATGACGACGACGTGGGAGGAGGCGGCGAGGCAGGCGGCTCAGGGCTCGGAGCCGGCCTCGAAGACTGGCCGGACAACGACGAGGGGAAATTCGCCCCGAGCTCGTCTGCCGTGCCGGCTGCCCGAGGCGGCGCAGAAGCGCCGGGCCGCGCCGATCCTGTTCGGTAGCCGGCCAAAGAAGCCCAAGGCTCGGTTGCGGCGACCAAGCGGGACGAAGCGGCCGTGAAGAACACCCGCTTCTGCAAGGTGGTGAAGGAGCCGCGGATGGTTTCTGCATAAGTGCCGACTCCCTCACGTGTTCTTTCATCCTTCTTCCCGATTTTCTTCTGATTTTTCTTTGTCTTGCTTGGAAACAGGGCTCCGCTCTCTCTTGAGCGGACTGCCGCTGCTTCTGTGGTTGGGGCGGCGGGAGGTTCCACCAGCACCCACTGCGTAGACCCTCGCACCGAGCTTGAGGCGGCGACGGAGCGAAACGCACGGGAGGAGCGGGAGGCGGAGCAGCAAAAGGCGGCTGCCGCCAAGGCAGAACAGGAGGCGGCAGAGGAGATGGCGAGGACGCAGGCCGACGCGGCGGCCAAGGCCCAGGCGGATGCTGCAGCCGCAGCACAGGCGGAGGAAGCCCTGCGCAACCAGCCTCGACAGCTCGTTATCGCCCTCCGCTTCGTGGCGCTTGAGATCCCGGTCGTGCCGCCGGAGGGAGCCGGTGGTGACCAGCCGGTGATGGAGAGGGAGGAGGGCGACGCCGTCGCCCCGCAGAAGGAGAGGTGGCTCCACCAGCGCCGACTGGGGCGGATCAAGGCGGCCAGCCCAACGTGTCGCCTGTGCCACCGGCTGGAGGCGAGCCGGTTGCAAGGGCGGACCTTGTGGTCCAGTCTCCGGCACGCCAGTGCGTAGGGAAGGCGATCTCGGCGCTGAACCCGCAGAAGGCCGCGGGCTCAAGCTCGTCGGCCCAGGATCTGGAGACAGCGAGCGTCAGCTCGCCGGGGTGGACGCCGGGTTGTGGGACGGACATGCTGAACGCGGCGGCACAAGACGTCCGGACCCGTCTTCAGTCTCAGGCCGCCGTGCTGAAGCAGTATAACCAAGAGTTCCTGGCTACCCGGGTAAGCTCCTCACTTTTTTGCTTCTTGTTCTTGAATTCTTTCGTGGGGGCGCGTCAGTGCACCCATTGGGTGTAGTCCCCGAGTTCCGAGTCGGCTGCTGAGCAGGCGGTTTGGAACTTCTTAGTAGACTTCGGGTGCTAACTTTTCTTTGTTTGTTTGTCTGCCCCTTTTGCAGGACTATCATAACCTCCACGCGACCGCCTTCAACTCCCATACCCGAGAGCTGACTCAGAAGACCGCCGACCTGTCTGAGAGCTGGAGTAAGTGTTCCATCTTCTATATCTCGTGGGGGCGTGTCAGCGCACCCACTGGGTGTAGTCCCCGAGATTCGGGCCGACTACTGAGCAGTCGGGCCGGATCTTTTCTGGCAACTTCTTCCTCATCGTTTTTACTTCTTTGTCATCTCTGCAGAGGCCAACGCCGACGTGCGGCAGCAACTGGGTGAGGCCTAGACCGCCCTGCGCGTCAAGGAGGCCGAGTGCAGCACCTTGGCTCAGGAGCGCGATCGCCTGGCCAAGAAGCTGGCTGACCTGGAGGAGAGCCACAAGACGGCCCTGAAGGCGGTGAAGGACAGCGAGGCCGCCCTCCAAGCCAAGTACGAGACTGAAGCAGTGAACTGGGCCGAGTCAAAGCAGGCGCTGAGTGAGCGCTACGGCCAGATTGAAGACCTGGTTGACGGTAAGCCGCCTTCCTTTTCGTCCCTTTGCTTGCCGCCTGCCGCTTGGTCCAACTTCTGACTTTGTGTTTTTTCTCTTTTCTTTCCTTCTTTGTGCAGAGTACTTCCCCGGCTACTTTGTTGCCGCCAGCCAAGTCATCGAGGCCCACCACAATGCGCAGAGGCAGGCTGGTGCTGAGATTGCACCGGACGCTCGCCGGTCGCTCGAGGAGTAGCTCTTGGACATCCAAGCCCGTCTCCAGCCGGCTCACCGCATGCTCCGCCGCCTTCAGCGCGTTGGAGCCCAAGTGTTGTCCGCCCTCTGGCCTGGTGAAGTGATTCCCCGCACCCCCAGTCGGACTGCCGACTGGCTGGAGGTGGCAGCTGGCCGCCTCGAGGCCTGGAAGGCTTCTGCAGCTCGGGCAGGCGCCAGGCGGGTGCTAGAGTTCGTCCGAGCATGGTATCCCGGGCTAGACCTGACCCAGCTGGCCACATGGTGGCAGGAAGCCAACGAGAAGCTGGAGGCAGTGCGGCCGGCTATCATCCAGCGTGCCTCAGCAATCGCCGAGTACACCGACACCAGCGCCTTTTTCCCTGAGCTGAACGACGACGGTGTTGCTCTGCCGGAGGAGTGGTTCGGGGTGAACCCGGCGGATGGTGAAGACTCGGCGGAGGAGATCGACTCCAGCGACGAGGGTGGGGAGGAGGAGGAGGAAGAGGACGGTGAAGACACCGCGCCGGATGGTGGAGCAGCCGACCAGCCTCAGCTTGACCGTGCCTCCAGCAACGAGGCACTTGCGGGCGCGCCGCCTGCCGCTGGTGATGATCAAACCGAGACTCGCCAGCCGGCCACTCCTCCAGCCAGCACTGCCTTCTCCACGGATCTTCCCAGCTCGCCCATTGCACCCTTGGCCTGAGCCGTCATCTTTATTTTTTCTTTCCTGTTCGTTACTCTTTGAACAATACTCCAAGTGACTTCCCTCCCTTTTTCTCTTTGTCGCGCGAGCTCATTTTCCTATAGGAGGCAACATAGTTGTTTGCAACGCTGATTTCTTGGGATACGGGGATTGCATGTGCCATGCAAGGCCGGCAGCGTATCTGCATGCAGCGGCCAAATCAGTGGAAGCTCACCTAATTGATTTCCAACGCTAAACTAATATCAGGGGTAGTATTGTCCCAGATGCTCAAAAAAATGTTGCCTTGGTCACCGAGCTGGAAAAATGCACCTTAGATAAAGGAACGAAAGGAGTATTCGTTAAATTCGCGTAGTTGCACCTGCTGGGGGTGTATTCAGACTAAGTTGAATGCCGGCCCTTCGAAGGCCTTTTGTGTAAATATAATCTTGCATGTGTTTGACTTTCGACTGTGCTTGCTTTTCATCTTTTCTGGCTGTTTCCTTTGCCGCCCTCCCTTGGTCGCCACCTTCCCAGCCGGACAGTTTCTCTGCAGTCTGTGGCTGGGAATGTACTTGGCCGTGTGGGAGGGCAAGTACTTTAGCTTTCTTAGATTGTAGCAAGGTGAGTGGGAAGCCGGCCATCCGGCCGCTTAATAGTCGGTTGGCAGGGTGGGGAGCCGGCTTGTGTCATGTAAGCCCACTGGTCCTTAGCCATTTTTCGTGTGGGCATCTTTTCCTGCCTTTAACTCTTGCCAGTCGGCCAGTCAACTCTGCGAGCTGCGACTTTTGGCAAGAGAGGGCTTAGGTGCCGGCACACTACTTGTCTGACTGCAGGTGGTACTTAACATAATTCAAGGCGGCAAGTCCCTGGGCCGACTGGTCGAACCCGTTGCCGGACAGAAGAACAAATGTAATAACACATTCATAGGCATGATACTCATCATATAGATAAAAGAGGGTAGTCTCCGAGTGCTCCTTGGGGAGCCCGATGTCTTCTACTTAATACAAAAGATAGCATGGTACATACTGCATTTAACTGTAAAATCTTCGGAGGAGATTGGCGTTCCATGGTCGTTCTGACTCCTTGTCGGAATCATCTCTCTTGCGCGCCTTGGGCTTCTGTGCATCGATCAGATAGTAGGAATCATTGTCCAAGGCCTTGCTGATGACGAAGGCGCCTTCCCAAGGGGCTGAGAGCTTGTGTTGGTCGGTTGTTTGCTGGATCAGCCGGAGCACAAGATCACCCTCTTGGAAGGATCTTGGCTTGACCTTCCTATTGTGATAACGGCGCAAACCCTGCTGGTAGATGGCGGACCGGCTGAGTGCTAACAACCGGCCCTCTTCCAGTAGGTCAACGCCGTCTTCTCGTGCTTCCTTGGCCTCCACTTCCGTGTACATGGTGACTCGAGGTCAGTCAAACTCGATGTCAGTTGGGATGACAGCCTCGGCACCATATACAAGGAAGAAAGGAGTGAAGCCGGTTGACTTGTTCGGGGTGGTACGCAAGCTCCAGAGGACGGTTGGCAGCTCCTCGAGCCAGCAGCCGGCCGAGCGCTCCAGTTGTACGACTAGTTGGGGATTGATGCCGGACAGGATGAGGCCGTTTGCTCGTTCGACTTGGCCGTTTGACTCCGGATGGGCAACGGACACTAAGTCCAGTCGGATGCCCTGTGTCGCGCAGAAACGTGCCAATGCTCCTTTGGAAAAATTCGTGCCATTGTCGGTGATGATGTTGTGTGGTATGCCATACCGGGTGGTGATGTCTGCGATGAATGTCACAGCAGTCGGCCCATTCAGCTTCTTGACTGGCTTCGCTTCAATCCACTTGGTGGACTTGTCCACGGCGACAAGCAGGTGAGTCATGCCGCCGCGTGCTGTCTTGAATGGTCCCACCATATCCAGCCCCCAGACGGCAAAAGGCCAGGTGAGGGGGATGGTCTTGAGTGCAGAAGCCGGCAAGTGTTGCTTGGAGCTGAAAACTTGGCACCCTTTGCAGTGTTTGACCAATTCTTTGGCGTCTTCCAAAGCAGTTGGCCAGAAGAACCCACGGCGGAAAGCTTTGGCGACGAGTGATCTTGAGGACGCGTGGTGGCCACACTCGCCTTGGTGGATATCCTTGAGGATTGCAATGCCATTCTCTGGCTCGACGCAGCGCTGGAAGACTCCAGTGACACTGCGCCTGATGAGTTCTCTGTTCACTATTGTGTATGCTCCGGCTCAGCGTTGAACTTGTCTTGCCGAGATCTCATCAATCGGCAGCTCTCTGTTCACCAAAAAGTTGAGGATGGGTTGGGTCCATGATGGAGCTGCCACTTATTCTATTGCCAACACGGCTACTGCGACCAGGGTGGGTTGGCTGGGCGGTGAAGAGTTGGAGTCGGCCACCGCCTGCTGTGTCATTGTAGTCCCCGGGCCGACTGCTGCAGTCCCTGGGCCTAGTTCTGGAGTCCCCGAGCCGGGTGCGACTACAGCAGTCCCCGAGCCGCCTGCCGAAGTCCCCGGGCCGCCTGCTGGGTTCCCCAAGTCGGATCCGACTGCGTCAGGGTCAGGCGGCATGAAGATGGAGTCTGATTCTGGAGACGGCTTGACATACGGCTTGAGGAGGCGTTCGAGGGACACGCCAGTTGGTATAGCCTGCCGAGTGGAGCCGATTCGTGCCAGGGCATCTGCTTGCTCGTTGTCGGCCCGTGGCACGTGGAGAAAATCGCACCCTTCAAAGTATCCGCTGAGCTGCTGAACGAAGAAGCGGTAGCTTGCCATGTTTGCGTCCTTGGCGTCTCAATCGCCAGATGATTGCTGGATCACCAAGTCCGAGTCGCCATAACATAGGATCCGGCGGATGCCGAGTTCTTTGGCCAGCCGGAGCTCGTGTATGAGCTCCTTGTACTCGGCCACGTTGTTGGAGGTGGCAAAATGAATTTGCAACGTGTATCTGAGCTTGTCACCCTTGGGAGAGGTGAGGACGATGCCGGCTCCCAAGCCGGTGCGCATCTTGGATCCGTCAAAGTGCATCCACCAATGGGTGGAGTCGGGTGCCGGCGGCAGGTACTGGGTCTCGGCCCAGTCGACAAGGAAGTCGGACAACACTTGGGACTTGATGGCGGTGCGAGGCTGGTAGAAGATGGTGTAAGGAGCCAGCACAATGGCCCACTTGGCCACCCGGCCAGATGCATCTCGGCTGCCTATGATCTCGGCAAGCGGGGCAGTGCAAACGACCGTGATGGGGTGCTCTTGAAAGTAGGGCTTGAACTTCTTTGCGACAAAGTACACGCCATAGCACATCTTCTGGTAGTGGGGGTAATTCTGCTTTGAGGTTGACAGCACTTCGCTCAAATAATACACCGGCCTCTGGACCAGCTGAGCTCGGCCTTCTTCTGGGCGCTGAACCACGATGACAGTGCTGACCACCCGGCTAGTTGCGGCAATGTAAAGGAGCATGGGCTCTTTCTCAGTTGGTGCCGCCAGGACAGGCGGCGTGGTCAACTTTTTCTTCAACTTGTGAAAAGCTTCGTCCGCCTGGTCGTTCCACTCGAAATGAGTGGATTTCCTCATGAGCTCATACAGGGGGAGAGCCTTCTCTCCTAGCCGACTAATGAAGCGGTTGAGTAAAGCCAGGCACCCGGTGAACTTTTGGACATCTCGAAGCCGGGTGGGAATCTCCATCCTCTCTCTGGCCTTGATCTTCACTGGGTTGCACTCAATGCCATGTTTAGAGAACAGGAAGCCTAGGAGCTGGCCGGCTGGCACTCCGAACACGCACTTCTCGGGGTTGAGCTTGATCTGAAATCGGCGCAAGTTGTCAAATGTTTCTTTGAGATCTTCCAGCAGGGTGCCGCACTTCTCCGTCTTCACCACAATATCGTTTACATAGACGTGGGCATTTCTGCCGAGTTGCTTGAGGAGGCATTTCTGCATGCAACGCTAAAAAGTGGCCCCGGCATTTCTCAAGCCGAATGTCATAGTCAGGTAGCAGAAAGCTCCAAATGGTGTGATGAAGGCGGTCTTCAGGTGGTCGGCTGGATCCAGCTTGATCTTATGGTAACCTGAGTAGGCATCCAAGAAAATCAATAGCTCGCATCTGGCTGTGGAGTCTATCACTTGATCAATCTGGGGCAAAGCAAATGGATCTTTGGGGCAAGCTTTGTTGAGGCTGATATAATCTATACACATGCGCCATTTCTTGTTCTTCTTTAGTACAAGGACCGGGTTGGCAAGCCATTATGGAAAGAACACCTCCATAATGAAGTCGGCTACCAGAAGCCGGGCTATCTCTTCACCAACATTCTTCTCTTCTCCTCTGACAGTCGGCGGAGGGGCTGCTTGACTGGTTTTGCATCTGCTCGGACATGTAGCTTGTGCTCGGCGAAATCCGTCGGAACACCCGACATGTCCTTGGGGGACCATGCAAAGATATCCTGATTCTCACGGAGGAAATCGATGAGCTCTCTTTCCTATTTGTTGTCCAGGTTTGCTCCTAGAACAGCAAACCTCTCTGGGTGCTCCGGGTCCAGAGGTATCTTCTTTGTTTCCTTGGCCGGCTGGAAGGAGCCCTGAGCTTCCGACTCCTTGGGGTCAGGCGACAGGTCCGGCTGCTTGCCGGCCATGGCACAACCCGGTCAAGGATCTTCTTCTCAGCAGCAATCACGAGGGACTCGGCCAGCCGACTGCTGGCTGCAGCACAAGCAGAGGATTTCTAGTAGTCTCCGACTATGGTGATGATGCCTTTGGAGCTCGGCATCTTCATATTGAAGTAAGCATAGTGGGGCACAGCCATGAACTTGGCCAGGGCGGGTCGGCCAAGTAGCGCGTGGTAAGGGCTCTCTAGATCCACCACTTCAAACCAGACTGCTTCACGGCGGAAGTGATCCTTGTGTCTGAAGACGACACCTATCTTGATCTTGCGGGTTGGTGAGCATGACAGGCCGGGTACGATGCCATGGAACACGGTCCGACTAGGCAAAAGTTGCTTTGACTTGATGTTCAGCTTCTCCATGGTGTCACGGTACAAGATGTTGATGCTGCTTCCACCATCAAGCAAAACTTAGGAGAAACGAGCAGCTCGCCTTTTTGTTGCGAAGGTAGCATCCAACACCAATGCATAAGAGCCTGGAGACAGCATCACCTCTGGGTGATCAGCTCGGCTCCAGCTGATAGGCTTTTCAGACCAATGCATAAATTCTGGATCCTTGGAGGTAACTGCGTTGACTTCTTGGTGCTGTCGGCGCCCGATTCTTTATCCTCGGCTTGGCTCGTGAAGATGGCGAGAAGCGCATGCTTGTCGTGGAACTTCGTCTTGAACAGCTCCGGCCGGGCGAAGCGCTGTTGTTGAGGAGCCGGAGGCGGCTGGCCAGTAGGCGGAGGGGGCAACAGTCCTTCGCCCTTGGAAATCCGTGTGAGCCAATGACACTTCCGGGTTATGTGGTTGGACGGCTTCGCGCCGCTATGGAACTTGTAGGGGCATCAAGGGTTTGCTCATAGGACAAAGCCGGCTGCCAAGCTGGCCTGCCGCCTTTCGGACGCTTGGGCGCGGGCTGCCCTTCGGGCTGCGTGTCTTCGACCGTGGCCACCTGCCGACTGGTGGAAGGCGGCATGGGAGCCTTGCACTTGTTGTCGTTCTGATGTGGGCGTCGATTGGAGTAGCCAGCCGGCGTCTTTGGAGCCGGAGGGAGCACCTTTCCAGAGGCGTCCACTCAGAGCTTGGTCTTCATCGAGGAGTCGGCCGTGGCATACTTGTCTGCTATGATCAGTAGTTCGTTGAGCATAGCCGGCTCGTCACAGAGAAGTTGTTGCTTGAGGAGGGTGCCCTCTCGGCACCCGACGGTGAAGTACTCTATTGCTTGCACCTCGTGCACCCTTCGCAGGAGTTGTGCAGCTCGGCCCGACGTGTGAGGTAGTCGCGAGTCGATTCACTAGGGCCTTGGACGCACAAGAAGAGCTGGCGGGGCTTGGGAGGCCGCTTGTACGTGCTGGTGAAGTTGTGAATGAAGACTTCCATGAAATCTAGCCAACTGTTGACGCTGTAGGGCTTGAGGCTGTTCAGCCAGGTGCATGTCATGCCTTGAAGCATGAGGGGGACGTACTTCACGGCAACGCGCCTGTTGCCATTTGCTATGCTGACTGCAGTGGAGTGGTCGATCAACCAGTCTTCCAGCTTCACTGAGCCGTTGTATTTCGATGTGTCTCTTGGGAGCGAGAACCCTTTCGGGAAGGGCTCGTCGCGGATGCGGGGGCCGAAACAGGGCGGGCCGACATCTTCTTCTTCTTCTAGCGCCAGGGATCGCGCCAGGCGGTCGATCCGATGGCAGGCATCATTCTCGCCGATTCCTTCACAGCGGCCCAGTCAGCCACTGAGCGTCGGGTGTGTGACAGGCGGCGGGGTGGGATATCTCTCCCCACGAGGCAGAGGAGGAGGCGGGTTGCCTCGTCGCTCCATGGCTCGGGGGCGGCCTTCTATGTCACGCTCGATGGTGAGGCGAGTCCGACTGCGGCTAGCAGTCGGCCCCTGATAACCCACAAGTATAGGGGATCAATTGTATCCTCTTTCGATAAGTAAGAGTGTCGAACCCAACGAGGAGCTAAAGGTAGAACAAATATTCCTTCAAGTTCTATCGACCACCGATACAACTCTACGCACGCTTGACGTTTGCTTTACCTAGAACAAGTATGAAACTCGAAGTACTTTGTAGGTGTTTTTGGATAGGCTTGCACGAAAGTAAAGAGCAAGTAAATAAAAGGTAGGGGCTGTTTAGATAAAGACACAACTAAATTAGTTTTAGTAAAGAGCTTGTTGTCAAGAGAAAGTTATTTGTCCCTAGGCAATCGATAACTAGACCGGTAATCATTATTGCAATTTTATTTGAGGGAGAGGCATAAGCTAACATACTTTCTCTACTTGGATCATATGCACTTATGATTGGAAATCTAGCAAGCATCCGCAACTACTAAAGATCATTAAGGTAAAACCCAACCATAGCATTAAAGTATCAAGTCCCCTTTATCCCATACGCAAACAACCTACTTACTCGGGTCTGTGCTTCACACCACGCCACCCACCATAAGCAAATCATGAACATATTGCAAACCTTACAGCGGAATCCTCACGCTATGCGTGACACGGAGAGCACCATAGGACAGCACCAATAATAAAACATGCAACTCAAACCAATCTTGATCATCAAATAGCCCATAGGACAAACAGATCTACTCAAACATCATAGGATAGCCATACATCATTGGGAAATAATATATAGCGTTGAGCACCATGTTTAAGTAGAGATTACAGCGGGTAAGAGAGAGGTTACACCGCTGCATAGAGGGGGGAAGAGTTGGTGATGATGGCGGTGAAGTCGTTGGTGAAGATTGCGGTGATGATGATGGCCACGGCGGCGTTCCAGCGCCACCGAAAGAGAAGGGGAGAGGGGGCCTGAGGGAGTCTTGGATTAGGGGGTGTCCGGATGGCCGGACTATGACCTTTGGCCGGACTCCTGGACTATGAAGATACAAGATTGAAGACTTCGTCCCGTGTCCGGATGGGACTTTCCTTGGCGTGGAAGGCAAGCTTGGCGATACGGATATGTAGATCTCCTCCCATTTGTAACCGACTCTATGTAACCCTAACCCTCTCCGGTGTCTATATAAATCAGAGGGTTTTAGTCCGTAGGACGAACAACAATCATACCATAGGCTAGCTTCTAGGGTTTAGCCTCTCTGATCTCGTGGTAGATCTACTCTTGTACTACCCATATCATCGATATTAATCAAGCAGGAGTAGGGTTTTACCTCCATCGAGGGCCCGAACCTGGGTAAAGACATCGTGTCCCTTGTCTCCTGTTACCATCCACCTAGACGCATAGTTCGGGACCCCCTACCCGAGATCCGCCGGTTTTGACACCGACAGGGCCCCTTCGTCTTCTTCTTCCTTGACCTCCTCCCTAGATGGGAGAAGGGTTCCCCTCTGGTCCTTGGCCTCCATGGCGTGGGAGGGGCGAGAGCCCCTCCGAGATTGGATCTATCTCTCTGTTTCTGCGTTCTGTTCTGCTGCCTTTTCACCGTTTCTTTTATATCCGTAGATCCGTAACTCCGATTGGACTGAAAGCTTCGCCATGATTTTTTTCCAAAAATTAGCTTTCTTGCGGCCGAAGAAGGGCATCAACCGCCTTATGGGTGGCCCGCGAGGGTGGGGGCGCGCCCTCCTGGTACGGGCGTGTGCCCCTGCCTCGTGGCCACCTCGGACACCGTTTCGCGTTGATCTTTCTCCTAGATTTTCCAAATATTCCAAAAATAAGCTCCGTCCGTTTTTACCTCGTTTGGACTCCGTTTGATATGGATATTCTGCGAAACCAAAAACATGCAACAGACAGGAACTGGCCTTTGAGCCTTTGGATCAATATGTTAGTCGCAAAAATAGTATAAAAAGTTGCCAAAATGTATATGGTAGTTGTAGAATATTGGCATGGAACAATCAAAAATTATAGATACGACAGAGACGTATCAGCATCCCCAAGCTTAATTCCTGCTCGCCCTCGAGTAGGTAAATGATAAAAAGATAATTTTTGATGTGGAATGCTACCTAGCATAATCTTGATCATATGTCTAATCATGGCATGAATATTAAGACACGAGTGATTCAAAGCAATAGTCTATCCTTTGACATAAAAATAATAACACTTCAAGCATACCAAGCAAGCAATTATGTCTTATTGAAATAACATAGCCAAAGAAATCTCATCCCATCAAAATCATATAGTCTGGCTATGCTCCATCTTCACCACACAAAATATTCACATCATGCACAACCCCGATGACAAGCCAAGCAATTGTTTCATACTTTTGACGTTTCTCAAACCTTTTCAACTTTCACGCAATACATGAGCGTGAGCCATGGACATAGCACTATATGTGGAATAGAATATGATGACGGGGGTTATGTGGGGAAGACAAAAAAGGAGAAAGTCTCACATCGACGCGGCTAATCAACGGGCTTTGGAGATTCCCATCAATTGATGTCAATGTGAGGAGTAGGGATTGCCATGCAACCGATGCACTAGAGCTATAAGTGTATGAAAGCTCAAACTGAAACTAAGTGGGTGTGCATCCAACTTGCTTGCTCATGAAGACCTAGGGAATTTGCGGAAGCCCATCGTTGGAATATACAAGCCAAGTTCTATAATGAAAATTCCCACTAGTATATGAAAGTGATAACTCAAGAGACTCTCTATATGAAGAACATGGTGCTACTTTGAAGCACAAGTGTGGTAAAAGGATAGTAACATTGCCCCTCCTCCCTTTTTCTCTCATTTTTTTCTCTTTTTTTCTTTTTTTGGGCCTTCTCTTTTTTTTTGCCTTTCTCTTTTTTTTCGTACGGAGTCTCATCCCGACTTGTGGGGGAATCATAGTCTCCATCATCCTTTCCTCACTGGTGCAATGCTCTAATAATGATGATCATCACACTTTCATTT
Organism: Aegilops bicornis; assembly: GCA_021605145.1. Classification (NCBI taxonomy): domain Eukaryota; kingdom Viridiplantae; phylum Streptophyta; class Magnoliopsida; order Poales; family Poaceae; genus Aegilops; species Aegilops bicornis. The sequence continues at coordinate 139,828,360 of CM038673.1, read as the reverse complement.
ACTTACAACTCAATATTACAACTCGATATCTAGAACAAAGATATGACTCTATATGAATGCCTCCGGCGATGTACCAGGATGTGCAATGATCTAGCGTAGCAATGACATCAAAAATGGACAAGCCATGAAAACATCATGCTAGCTATCTTACGATCATGAAAAGCAATATGACAATGAATGCTCAAGTCATGTATATGATGATGATGGAAGTTGCATGGCAATATATCTCGGAATGGCTATGGAAATGCCATGATAGGTAGGTATGGTGGCTGTTTTGATGAGGCTTATGTGTGACTGTCAGTGTCAAAACCGGCGGATCTCTGGTAGGGGGTCCCGAACTATGCGTCTAGGCGGATGGTAACAGGAGACAAGGGACACGATGTTTTTACCCAGGTTCGGGCCCTCTCGATGGAGGTAAAACCCTACTCCTGCTTGATTAATATTGATGATATGGGTAGTACAAGAGTAGATCTACCACGAGATCAGAGAGGCTAAACCCTAGAAGCTAGCCTATGGTATGATTCTTGTTCGTCCTACGGATTAAAACCCTTCAGTTTATATAGACACCGGAGAGGGCTAGGGTTACATAGAGTCGGTTACAATGGGAGGAGATCTACATATCTATATCGCCAAGCTTGCCTTCCACGCCAAGGAAAGTCCCATCCGGACACGGGACGAAGTCTTCAATCTTGTATCTTCATAGTCCAGGAGTCCGGCCAAAGGTTATAGTCGGCTATCCGGACACCCCTAATCCAGACTCCCTCGGTAGCCCACGAACCAGGCTTCAATGAAGACGAGTCCGCGCATGATTGTCTTCGGCATTGCAAGGCGGGTTCCTCCTACGAATACTTCATAGAAGATTTTGAACACAAGGATAGTGTCCGGCTCTGCAAAATAAGTTCCACATACCACCGTAGAGAGAATAATATTTACACAAATCCAACCTGCTGACGTATTCCGCAGCGTGACATCACACCACGACCAAGCCTTTATTCGAATCGTTTTTACTGTCCCACCTCAGCGCACTTAGCGAGGCGGTTTCCTTGGCACGTCTTGTCGAAGCAGAGATCGTGTCCCCTTATTCCGGGATTCTCATCAATACGGGCGTGGGTAACCCAATCGTGCTCGTTGGTATGTCTCCTCAATCGAAGGCGAGTCCCAAAGCGGTCACGGGAGGGCTCTTGGTATTCAACCTCTTTATAAAGAGACCAAGGCTCTACTCCTTTCTTTCAATCTCAATCGAATCCGCCTCTCGCCTCGAGTTCCAACACCCAAAGCTCCAGATTCAGTAGCAGGACCTTTGATGATGTCCGGCTACGACCTTCAAGGCCGGTGGATGCCTTCCTCCGTTACGGAAGAAGACGTGCTAAAGATAAGAGATGCCAGGTATCTAACCGGCAAAATCCCGCATAGGCTTCCTGCTCAAGGGCAGGTTATTCCCACTCCCAAGCCTGGCGAGAGCGTGGTGTGCGCGTCTCATTTCCTTCGGGGGCTAGGCTTCCCGACGGACCCCTTCGTGAGGGATCTCATGTTTTATTATGGGCTGGAATTTCACGACTTGGCTCCGGAGTCCATCCTCCACATCTCATCGTTCATTTTCGTGTGTGAAGCCTTCCTCCGTATTACTCCTCACTTCGGATTGTGGCTTAAGACCTTCAAAGTAGAGCCGAAGATGATCGAGGGGCAGCACGCAGAGTGCGGAGGTGTTGTTATCAGCAAGAATGCCGACGCTCCATGGCCCGAGGGCTCTTTTCAAGAGGAGATCAGCTTATGGCAACGAGAGTGGTTTTATATCACAGCTCCCAGGGGCACCAAGTGGGTGGCGCCACCTGCCTTTCGCTCGGGTCCCCCACCACAGCTAGCGTCATGGGTCAATAAAGGGTTTAATTGGGGGCCGTCCAAGGACGTGCCCTTGTTGCAGGGCCGCATTCGAGATCTCCTAGAAAGAGACATCAATCTGGTCGTAGTGACGCAGGTCATGTTGATTCGCCGCACCCTGCCCTGCAAACGTCGCTCCCTCCGCCTGTGGGAGTTTAATCCGGAGGGAACATGAGCTCTCCAACATTTTACGGGCGCGACGCCCATGGAGATGTACAAATTGTTCTTCGGATCACAAGCAATGTGTCCGGACTCGACCGAGGACGCAGGTCTGAGCTGCAATCGCCCGGATACTCAAGTAAGTAGCCATGTAGCCGGACACGCTATCCGTATAGTTATCATAAAATTGCCCTTAAAAGAGTTGTCCCTTAAACAGGATTCGATAGCGAAAGCAAAGCTAATCAGGTGTCCGGCCCCCCTCCCTGAGACCACGTCGGATCCCATGTTAACCAGGATGCTGGAGGTTGCGCCTTTGGAAGAAGGCGAAGGGGGGAACAAGGAAGCTACCGCCTCCCCGTAGGAGGCTGTCAGGAATTGAGGAATCGATAATTCCTCTATCCATGGGGATAAGAGGACCGCCTCTGAAGACCCGGAGACCATGGTCACAAAGCGGGGGAAGAAATCTTCATCAGAGGATCCTGCGCCGGGGGATGCCTCGGCCGCACCGTTCCCCCAAGGGGATCAGCCCTCCACTGAGCCATAAGTAGAGAGGGAAGTTTTAAAATGAGAGACATCCCTGTTCTGTTTCTGAGGAAGATAACCAAAATTTTACCTTGTAGTTCGGATCTCAGCCCTTCTCAGCAGAGTTCATCTTCCGGGGATCTTCGTCCGGAGATGATGGAGAGCGGAACACCTCCCCCTGCCGTACCGCCTTGCGAGGCGGGTGACCCTGAGGTGCCGTCACGGAGGGTTTCTGCGAATCCGGTAGGGCCGGAAGGCAGTCGTGTGGCCCCCCCAAAGCCCTCCGTGTCCGGCCTTCGAAAAAGGCCATCGGATGAGTCCGGCACCGTCTAGTGCCCGGTCGGAGGAGCTGAAGGATCTGCTCGGGCGAGCGTCTATCTCAGAAGAACACCGTGCGTTGATGAGTATGGTGATTGAAAGGATTTCATCCGCGGAGAGCGGGTTGTACGAGGCCGTCAGGAGTTTACTGACAGGTTTTGAGGTACGCGAAATGGTGTACCTTTTGACAGTTCCGCATATAAAAGATGCGCCTTGTGTAGATAGTAGCCCCTGAGACTCTGTGCGTTGTCAAAAATGACGGCGCGCCAAGGATCATAATCCCAGGTATAATATGTCGCCCTTCCTATGTAGGTGGCGAAGTGTTCTGTGGCAAGCCAGACTGATGGATTTGCCAAGCTAAAGCGGCAACTTGACGTGGCAGATGCCGACATCGCATTTGTCAACAAGCGGCTTGACGAGGCACAAGGTATGTAATTTCTCCGAAGACACCTGGTAAGAGGAGCTTGATGCCCGCATCTTACAACATGCATGCTTGATGCAGATGGTGCCGCTGCCATGGAGAACCTTTGGGCGGAACTTGCCCGAGCCAAGGAGCAGGCCAGGAAAAGCGATGTGGCTGCCTTAAAGGCGGCTGAAGAGCTGAAAGCCGAACAGGCTGCTCACTGCCGAAGCAAGAAGGAAATGGCCGAGATGGCTGTGAAGTTGAAGAATGCTGCCGACCGCTGCAAGCTTCTTGAAAAAGAAGATCGGGCGGAACAGAAGGACCTGGAGAAGGCCACTATCGAGGCCAAGGATACTCGCTCTGCAATGAGAGCTATGAAGGAGGAGCTACGTCAGGCCAGAGATATCGCGGCTGGAAAGCCCTTTATGCTATGGATGAAGTTCGGGGATCCTAAACATGCTCCGTTGGACCGGCTGTGGAGTGCGGCGAACACTTATCTGGACTTGGTGGCGAGTGCCGCGGACGCGGCCGAACACTTCCGAGATTAAAAGGATCACGAAGTGGGAAAGCTTTTTTGGTCGCAGTTTCACAATCCAGAGCGCCCACTTCCATTAACCGATCGTTTGGCCGCATGGGCGGAGCTGAATAGGTTATCCGGACTCGCCATGAAGTATGCCGTGAGTCATCTGTGGACGGAAAGGCCCGAGCCGAAGAGTTATTTTAGCTTGGTGCAGCAGTTCCTTGGTGCGGTGCCGCATATCAATGCAATGAAGAGGTCAGCGTGCATAGAGGGTGCGCGGATGGCTCTTGCCCGTGTCAAAACATACTTGGCAGAGATGAATGCCAGCGCTGTTGCATCCCAATATTTGGATGGGAGCCGAGTACCTGCCGAGCACTATTTTCAGGAAGTTCTGCAGGGCGCTCGTTTAATAGAGACGCAGTGCTCGAAGGATATTATGTTCGAATAACATGTATTATTGTAAAACAATTTTTCGAGGGAATATAAAAGCTTTTTATGCTTGTGCCTTCAAGAATTAAAATACCTCATGTGCGGCCGTTAATGTATATGTATATATAACCTGAAAGATGGCAGTCTTCGGCTTCAGCCCCCACGCATATAATGCGGGGGTGTTCGCAAAGGTGCATTTTCACACTTGATCCAACATCTTGGTCCTATTAAGGAGGTGATAGCGCAGCGAACTAGGCAACCGGACTATAATGCTTTATCACTTTCACTTAGCCATAGGAGTTTGACAGTGGGGCTACGATATAGCCCCTAGTGGCACCACGCTCACCCGAATTCGGGGCGCGTGTGTGCCTGGCCGGGAAACGGCCCTTCGTTAATGTGGAGGAATCCTAAAGATTCGGGCGGGTCATCGAGTGGTTGACCAGTCTCACGCTTTATCATGACAGTCAGTTTTCGGCTTTCTCTCATCGAGGTGCTCTTTGGCGAACCGGGCACAATCGCAGTAGTTCTCCTGGTGCCGCCTTAGCCGATAGAGCGAAACGTAAGGCAGCAAAACACAGGAGCCGGGCAAACCCAACATTTGACCAAAGACATGATTCGGAGCTGATGCATATAAGGCCAAACTCGCGATGCCGAACACTCCCTAAGGTATTCGGTCTTTATGAAAACGGGCTGAACGACGCCCTTGGTAATAAGCCCCTGGTGTCCAGGTACGCGCAAAATTCTGACGTGGCCACATGCCAAGACGCCAGCCTCCTCCTCGGTTATACCAAAAAACCAGGGATGTGTATCAACAAGAGACAGTAAAAAAGGTTTACGCAGGGTCTTAATCAAAACAATCCTTGAACGGGTCCCTACTGCACGCTTATACTGTGTCTCCGTTGTGCCGTATCCTGGACGGGTGTAGCACGGTGTTCATCTGTAAAGGGGAGGAACTTAGTTGGAAAAGATCGTGCGAAAATGTATGTTATATTAAATAAACAAAGTATAATTCAAAAAATGGGTAAAATTGAGCTTTATTGTCTCTTGTTGTACATGCGCGGAGCCCCTTGTACTGGGCTATGCGGCTAGTAAGCCCTTGTATGTTTACGCCGGACTCGTCTAGCCATGTCCGGGGTCTGAACGACCTGTTTAGGTGCTTTGGTTAGTGAAGCCGGTTTAGTGTGTGGCTGTCAAGGCAGCCGCACAGTCTTCTGCGCTCGAGGAACACTCGATATTTCCCTTTAATGAGATGATGCCTCGCGGACCGGGCATTTTAAGCGTAAGAGATGCATAATGCGGTATTGCGTTAAAGCGGGCGAAAGCTTCACGTCCCAAAGAGTGCTTGATAGCTACTTGTAAATGGGGCGATGTGGAAGGTTATCTTTTTCGCGGGCGAAGGCTGTCGGGAGCCGAACATAACTTCTAGCAGGAGAGAACCCGTACAATGGGCATCTGGGCCTGGCGTTACCCCTTGAAAGGAAGTGTTGCTATGGCAAATTTTTGTTGGGTCTATCCCCATTTTGCGGATTGTGTCCTAATATAGCAGGTTTAGATCACTGTCGCCGTCCATTAGGACTTGTGTAAAGTGGAGTCCGTCAATTATCGGATCTAATATCAAGGCAGTCCATCCTGCGTTCCGGATACTTCTAGAGTAATCCTGATGGTCGAAGGTGATTGGTTTTGACAACCAGTGGCGGTACTCCTCTGGGATAGGCCGTATGGCGCGTATCTCTGTAGGCGCCACTCTGTTTTTCCCTTTTGTCACGTGAAGTGAGTTTACTATTTTGAATTCTTGTGGGAAATTCTTTTGTTTTCCGGTGCTCTTCTTGTGGGGTTCGTCATCGTCCTCGCTTGGTGTGTCGAGCCCCTTGTGTTCGGCGTTGAGTTTGCCGAATTGCTTGAAGACCCAACAATCTCTGTGGGTATGGTTCGCAGCTTCACAGAATCTTGTGGATTTGGCATATCTTGTCCAAGATTTTGTTTAGGTTAGATAGCTCGTCCGTGTTATCCTTGAGGGGCAGCTTTTTCTGATTCTGCCGAGAGCTTTTGAATCTGGCGTTGACTGCCGTGCTCTTCGGGTTGTTTCCCTTGGTCCGGCGCTGGTCCTTGCTGCATCGCGGTTTCCCGTTTCCATCCCTAACTTCGGATGTACTTGGGTCGCTGGTACTGCATCTTGCCAACCAGCTATCCTCTCCTGCGCAAAAAAGTGGGTCATGAGGCTTGTTAATGCGGCCATTGTTCTTGGCTTTTCTTGGCCGAGGTGCTGGCGAGCCATTCGTCTCGAACGCTGTGTTTGAAAGCTGCTAAGGCTTGACATCCGGACGATCGACTATCTGGTTCTTTTTAGTAAGAAATCTGTTCCAGAATTTCCGGGCTGACTCTCCGGGTTGTTGACTTATATGACTTAAATCGTCTGCATCCGGAGGTCGGACATAGGTCCCTTGAAAATTTGCCCGAAAAGCATCCTCGAGCTCTTCCCAACTTCCAATGGTGTTTTCGTGAAGGCTTTTAAGCCAATGCCAGGCTAGTCCTTTGAGCTTGAGGGGTAAGTATTTTATGGCATGGAGGTCATCTCCTCTAGCCATGTGTATGTGGAGGATATAATAGTCAATCCAGACTCCAGGGTCTGTTGTTCCGTCGTATGCATCTATGTTTACGGGCTTGAATCCCGCTGGAAATTCATGGTCCGGCACCTCATCGGTGAAACATAGGGGGTGTGCGGCACCCCTATATTTGGGTGTGCCGTGATGTTCGGATACTTGTTGCGTTGCATTGCTTACCAGAGCTTGCTTTCTTGGCCCGTAGATAGATCTGGCTGGGCCATCTTTTTGATGCGAATCCTTGTGTGGATCGCGTGCCGGCTTGTGTGCGGCGCCATTTGCCGCTCTATGTTGGCCATGGGGTTGTTTATCTGACCGGGTGCCTTCCTTATTTTTTGATTGCGGGGGCTCTAAGGCCTCCTCATCAAATTCCGGCAGTAATTTTCGCTTCGGATAGCTCTTTGTGTGGCGTATCGCCGTATTTGTCTGCGGTGTTGAGTACTTTGCTCCATCTAATTCTGAGTGCATCTTCCGCTGTTTTGAGCTTCCGCTTCTGCCTTTTCAGGCTACGTGCAGTGGCGACGAGCCTTTTGCGGAGGTTCTTCTGCTCCAGCAACTTGTCCGGTGTGAGGTCGTCCGGACTGTTATCTTCGCCGGGGACAGGTTGTTCGGTTTGTTTATCCCAGTTGCCCTGTTTGGATGGTTGCTCGATGGCATGTTAAATGCGTCCGCCCGGTTCGCCCCTGCTCGTGGCTGGGTCTGTATGGCTGCTGTCTCTGCCGAGGTGGGGTTTAGAGCGGCGCTTACGCGCCGCTTTGGCTTTTCGAGGAGCGATCCCTCGTTGCGTCCCTTTGTTCCTCGTCGTCATTTCTTTTAGGTGTGTCCACCATGTATACATCATGAGATGAGGTGGTTGTCCAGTGCCCTATAGGCGCTGGTTCCTGTCCGTCTCCAACATCATCGTCCATACCGTCGATGTCTTTGGAGTCGAAGTCGAGCATGTCGATTAAATCATCGACAGTGGCTACGAAGTGGGTGGTGGGTGGGCTTTGAATTTCTTCGTCATCCGCATCCCAACCTTGTTGACCATAGTCCGGCCAGGGCTCTCCTGATAAAGAGAGAGACTTTAGTGAATTCAGAATGTCGCCAAAAGGCGAGTGCTGAAAGATGTCCGCGGCAGCGAACTCCATGATCGGCGCCCAATCGGATTCGATCGGCAGGGGCGCGGAAGGTTCGGAGTCCAGAGAGGAGTCCGGCACCTTGGAGTCGCGAGCTTCGCAGAGGACAAGGCTGGTGTTCGGCTAGATCGCCGTAGAGATTGCAGCCCACGTGGCGGTGTCCAGCCACCCGTCCTCGATTGGCGCAGTCGGCTCCGAGCTAGGGGTCAGAGCGGACACGGGTGCGGCCTCTAGGGCACTGTTCGGCGGCAGAGCTAGATCATGCCCATCGTGTGATAAAGGCGACGCGCTCGGCTGTGGCTCGAACCCGTCGAAGATCAAGTCTCCGCGGACGTCGGCCGTGTAGTTCAAACTTCCAAATCTGACCTGATGACCAGGGGCGTAGCTTTCGATCTGCTCCAGATGGCCAAGCGAATTGGCCCGCAATGCAAAGCCTCCGAATACGAATATCTGTCCGGGGAGAAAAGTCTCACCCTGGACCGCATCGTTGTTAATGATCGAAGGAGCCATCGGGCCTAAAGATGACGATACAGAGGAACTCTCAATGAAAGCACCAATGTCGGTGTCAAAACCGGCGGATCTCGGGTAGGGGGTCCCAGGCGTGCGTCTAGGCAGATGGTAACAGGAGACAAGGGACACGATGTTTTTACCCAGGTTCGGGCCCTCTCGATGGAGGTAAAACCCTACTCCGCTTGATTAATATTAATGATATGGGTAGTACAAGAGAAGATCTACCACGAGATCGGAGAGGCTAAACCCTAGAAGCTAGCCTATGGTATGATTGTTGTTAGATCCCCACGGACTAAAACCCTCCGGTTTATATAGACACCGGAGAGGGCTAGGGTTACACAGAGTCAGTTACAATGGGAGGAGATCTACATATCCGTATCGCCAAGATTGCCTTCCACGCCAAGGAAAGTCCCGTCTGGACACGGGACGAAGTCTTCAATCTTGTATCTTCATAGTCCAGGAGTCCTGCCAAAGGTTATAGTCCGGCTATCCGGACACCCCGTAATCCAGTACTCCCTCAGTGACAGAGCGTATCGTATCATGGGGTTTGGATGCACCGGCGAAGTTTGCACCAACTCTCGAGGTGAGAAAGGGCAATGCACGGTACCGAAGAGGCTAGCAATGATGGAAGGGTCAGAGTGCGTATAATCCATGGACTCAACATTAGTCATAAAGAACTCACATACTTATTGCAAAAATATATTAGTCATTGAAACAAAGTACTACGTGCATGCTCCTAGGGGGATAGATTGGTAGGAAAAGACCATCGCTCGCCCTCGACCGCCACTCATAAGGAAGAAAATCAATGAACACCTCATGCTCCGACTTCGTTACATAACGGTTCACCATACGTGCATGCTACGGGACTTGCAAACCTCAACACAAGTATTTCTCAATTTCACAATTACTCAACTAGCACGACTTTAATATCACTACCATTATATCGCAAAACTATTGCAAGGAATCGAACATATCATATTCAGCGATCTACAAGTTTTATGTAGGATTTTATGACTAACCATGTGAATGACCAGTTCCTGTCATCTCTCTAAATAGATATAAGTGAAGCAAGAGATTTTAATTATTTCTACAAAAGATATGCCCACGCTCTAACAAATATAAGTGAAGCAAAAGAGCATTCTACAAATGGCGGTTGTCTAAGTGAAGAGAAACAGGCAATCCAAACTTCAAATGATATAAGTGAAGCACATGAAGCATTCTATAAAGCCATACTCAAAAGATATAAGTGAAGTGCAAAGAGCATTACGTAAATCAACCAAGGACTATCTCATACCAGCATGGTGCATAAAAGAAAAATGAAAACTAAATGCAAAGACGCTCCAAGATTTGCACATATCACATGAATGAAACAAATCCGAAAACATACCGATATTTGTTGAAGAAAGAGGGATGCCTTCAGGGCATCCCCAAGCTTAGATGCTTGAGTCTCCTTGAATATTTACTTGGGGTGCCTCGGGCATCCCCAAGCTTGAGCTCTTGCCTCTCTTCCTTCTTCTCACATCGAGACCTTCTCGATCATCGAACACTTCGTCCACAAAAAACTCCAACAGAAAACTCGGTAAGATTCGTTAGTATAATAAAGCAAATCACTACTCTAAGTACTGTTGCAAACCAATTCATATTTTGTTTTTGCATTGTGTCTACTGTAATATAACTTTTTCATGGCTTAATCCACTGATATAAATTGATAGTTTCATCAAAACAAGCAAACTATGCATCAAAAACAGAATCTGTCTAAAACAGAACAGTCTGTAACAATCTGAACATTAACCATACTTCTGATACTTGAAAAATTCTGCAAAAATTAGGAAAATAAACAATTTGTATAGAAATACAGTTAAAAATGGATCAGAACCATTTGACGTTCCACCAAAAAATAAAAATTCGCGCACTACGGCCAAAGTTTCTGTCCTCCACCGTACAAACCAACAAGTATTGTAAACATCCTAAAGGCAAACCTTGGCACATTATTTTTATAATACAATGGAATTGTACAAGGGGATAATTATTTTTGTTGAAAATTTTATGTAATCAAGATTCACAAAGTTTCCGTGAGCATGAACAAAGTTCAAGGCTAGCTCCCACCTCAACAATGCTTGTCTTTCTCACTTTCGCTTTTCTTTTTGAAAAAGTTTTGGGTTCCCATCTTTATTTTTGTTGTTTTAAAACTATATGAAAGCGCTCACTTGAAATAAATGACTCTCTAAAACTTCCGGGTTGTCTCCCTGGTAGCGCTTTCTTTCAATCCATTTAGCTAGACATATAGTGCTCAAGTAGTGAATCCACCCGGATCCCAAGGTATATCAAAGCCAATTTTAATTAGCAATGATTTGTAATTTAGTAGTGAGCACAAAGTAACATATATCATGTAATGACGAAGTCTAACTCTCTTCCTATGCATCGGCATGTCATAAAAGAACAATGCATACACACATAGTAAAGGCCAATGCATAGTATAAACAGTTTCTTGCAATTTTATTGTATTGGAAACATAGAGAGGTGGAGATATAGTTCCTCTCTCATAATAATTGTGTCGGAGTAATGGACTACGGGTAGGCAGACCCGAGCCCCTGAACCTTTCAAAACATCGGGGCAGACTGCGCCCCTCAAGATCCCAAGACAAAGAGCCGCCTTCAGATAGTCAGCGACAGAGTCGCCGACTACCCCTACAGGTCGAGTCCCGAGGCCGCCTTCAGGACAAGCCGACTCAAGCCGGCGACCTCCAGTGAGGCCGGCTACAAGGAGTCGGCCCGCGACCTTCACCACCTCACGCCCGAGGCGACTATGGGGTGAAGCCGCCTCATGACCCATCCGCCCAGTCCATAAAGGGCAGGTATGGCTACGAGCGCCCGTGCAAGCGGAGATCTCCGTCCGGGCGCAGACCTTATGCCATGCCGCCTCGACATCAAGACCGTGGGCAGATCTCACTACCCACGTTGGCCTGTCTGTACGACCCGAAGACGGCGGGACCCGCCTGTCGACGGGAGTACCGAAGACGGCGAGAGCACCCCAAAGACGGACCCGATGGAGTCGGCCTCCGGGAGACGGCCGGCTCCTCCCACGGGATCCACGCGCCATTAACCAGACAAGACGGGGAATGGCAACAGTGATCGCCCGCCAGGCGGCGGCACTGTTGCCATAACCCCATGATCAAGCCCGCGTCATCAGAAGCACGGCTACAGTGATCTGCAGCCGGCAAGACCCGCCCGCGGCGGACAAGGGCTGTCGGCCCCATGCTGGGCCGCCAGCGGGGCCCACTAGTCGGCGGGCCCCAGGAGTCGGCGGAGAAGACGGCGACTTAGAGACTGACGGCTTGGACCCACACCCAGCCGGATTATCGTTGTACCCCCGAGGGGTAGACCTATATAAACCCCCCGGGGCACCCATGCAAGGGGTTGGACGCTAGTAGTTTTAGACACACACATAGAGGGAGAGAAGAGCAAGCCGTGCCCTTCTCCTTCCTCACCCCGAACAGCTCAAGGAGCCTCTTGTACCCACTTTTCCATAGTGATCATGCGGAGACCCCGCAGAGCAGCAGTAGGGGTGTTATCTCCTCGGAGAGCCCCGAAGCTGGGTAAGATTCGTCGGCGTGCATGTCTTCGCCTCATCCCGTTTCCAGGCACCAGCGACGTTCTACTCGCCCCCTCCATGATAAGCCATCCTTTGGCATATGTCGCACCCAACCCCCGACAAATTGCAAGTAGGAGCAGAAAGCACATGCATATTATATCTATCAAAATCATCATGTGCAACAGTAAAAGGCAACCCATCAATATAATCCTTAGTAAGTGCAAACTTCTCCGATATAGTATAATCAGGAGAATTCAAAAAGATAATAGGACTATCATGCGTGGGTGCAATAGCAACAATTTCATGTTTAACATAAGGAACTATAGCAAGTTCATCTCCATAAGCATAATTCATATTGGCATCTTGGCCATAAGCATAGCAAGCATCATCAAAAAGGGATATTTCAAGAGAATCAACGGGATCATAATAGTCATCATAGCAATCATCCTTCGGTAAGCACGAAGGGGAATTAAACAATGTATGAGTTGAAAGGTTACTCTCATTAGAAGGTGGGCATGGGTGATCAGTCCGCTCTTCCTCCTTTTGTTCTTCGCTCTCCTCCTCATCTTTTTCATCCAATGAGCTCACAGTTTCATCAATTTCTTCTTCCATAGATTTCTGCAAAATATTAGTCTCTTCTTGGACAGCGGAGACTTTCTCAATAAGTGCATTAATATCGGAATTGTATTCATAATTCTCATAGCAATATTTGAGGATAGCTAAATTTTCAGATCTATAAACAGCATCATCAAAATCTTCAAACTCTTTACACATAGAATCAATTTCATAAGCACCCATAAAACCAGCAAATTCTTCTATTTGTTCCACATCATAGTAATCATATATACCATTAGCATAGGAAGCTAAGGTTTTATTATCATTAAATTTGCATGAAAAGGGAAGGTGAGGAGCCTTCATCCTAGAGCAACAAGTATAATCATAACTCACGCATAGTTGCCAAGCATACCACTTCAATATATGAATTTGATCCCATAATAGTTTCCCTTTTTGTGTTAAGCGATAATCCCTAAAGTATTCATGTTGATCCAACATTACTCCCATTACATAACTGAATGGGGTTTTCTCAGGATTATGAAAGTAGTACATAATATCTTTCAAATAACCAGCATCGAGGGTTTTAGGAGGCTCCCCATCTCCATGAGCAGAAAGTACACCTAATTTTTTTGGTATTTCGTGTTCCATATCCATAACTAAAGATAGAGAACAACTAAGAACAGCAAATAAAAATTACTTAGTGATAAAGCAAACAAGCACACACGAGAATATTCACCCCACGCTATAACTCCCCGGCAACGGCGCTTTAAAAAGGTCTTGATAACCCACAAGTATAGGGGATCAATTGTAGCCTCTTCGATAAGTAAGAGTGTCGAACCCAATGAGGAGCTAAAGGTAGAACAAATATTCCCTCAAGTTCTATCGACCACCGATACAACTCTACGCACGCTTAACGTTTGCTTTACCTAGAACAAGTATGAAACTAGAAGTACTTTGTAGGTGTTTTTGGATAGGCTTGCACGAAAGTAAAGAGCGATTAAATAAAAGGTAGGGGCTGTTTAGATAAAGACACAACTAAATTATTTTTAGTAAAGAGCTTGTTTTCACGAGAAAGTTATTTGTCCCTAGGCAATCGATAACTAGACCGGCAATCATTATTGCAATTTTATTTGAGGGAGAGTCATAAGCTAACATACTTTCTCGACTTGGATCATATGCACTTATGATTGGGACTCTAGCAAGAATCCGCAACTACTAAAGATCATTAAGGTAAAACCAAACCATAACATTAAAGTATCAAGTCCCCTTTATCCCATACGCAAACAACCTACTTACTCCAAGTCCCCTTTATCCCATACGCAAACAACCTACTTACTCGGGTCTGTGCTTCTGTCACTCACGCCACCCACCATAAGCAAATCATGAACATATTGCAAACACTACAGCAGGAATCCCTCACGCTTGCGTGACACAGAGAGCACCATAGGACAACACCAATAATAAAACATGCAAATCAAACCAATCTTGATCATCAAGTAGCCCATAGGACAAAACAGATCTACTTAAACATCATAGGATAGCCATACATCATAGGGAAATAATATATAGCGTTGAGCACCATGTTTAAGTAGAGATTACAGCGGGTAAGAGAGAGGTTACACCGCTGCATAGAGGGGGAAGAGTTGGTGATGATGGCGGTGAAGTTGTTGGTGAAGATTGCGGTGATGATGATGGCCACGGCGGCGTTCCGGCGCCACCGGAAGAGAAGGGGAGAGGGGGCCCCTTCGTCTTCTTCTTGCTTGACCTCCTCGCTAGATGGGAGAAGGGTTTCCCCTCTGGTCCTTGGCCTCCATGGCGTGGGAGGAGCGAGAGCCCCCTCCGAGATTGGATCTGTCTCTCTGTTTCTCTCTGTTTCTGCGTTCTGTTCTGCTGCCTTTTCACCGTTTCTTTTATAACCGGAGATCCGTAACTCCGATTGGACTGAAACCTTCGCCGTGATTTTTTTCCAAAAATTAGCTTTCTTGCGGCCGAAGAAGGGCATCAACCACCTTACGGGAGGCCCACGAGGGTGGGGGCGCGCCCTCCTGGTATGGGCGTGGGCCCCTGCCTCGTGGCCACCTCGGACACCATTTCACGTTGATCTTTCTCCCAGATTTTCCAAAGATTCCAAAAATAAGCTCCGTCCATTTTTATCCCGTTTGGACTCTGTTTGATATGGATATTCTGCGAAACCAAAAACATGCAACAAACAGGAACTGGCACTGGGCACTAGATCGATATGTTAGTCCCAGAAATAGTATAAAAAGTTGCCAAAAAGTATATGGAAGTTGTAGAATATTGGCATGGAACAATCAAAAATTATAGATACGACGGAGACGTATCAGCCCCTTGTATTTTAGCTCGCGGGCGCCGCCTGCAGTCGGCGTCCGGGATGTTGCACCGTGCTCTCGGTGTGAGGGAGGACTTTCAGCGCGGGCGCCGGCTTCATGTCGCTCTGTGGCCGCGTCGATCAACTGCTGGACGCATCTGGTCATGCAGTGAAGCTCGTCGCCCTCCAGCCCGTCCAGCTCGTCTACGACCGCCTGGGCCGCACGCAGGTTCTCGAGCGGCGTGGCGTAGACTGGGCGCTCAGCACCCAGCATGCTGGCGATGGCCGCGCCGTGCTTCTTGATAGCGCCAATCCGGCTGGGTCCGCCAGCAGGCGGCGTGCCAGAGGCGGCACGATTGACCTCTTGCTGGTAAGCCTCGGTGAGGCATCTCATGGAGGATATCTTCTTGCCGTTCTCGATGAAAGCAAGGCGGCGGGCCTCCAGCGTGTCGGCGTCGGCCGGGATGGGGGCGGACAGGTCATGCAGCGCCGTCTGTAGGGTGTCATGGACGTTTACGCTGGAGGTGGCGCCATGACTGATGACCAGCACCTTAGTGACGGTGTTGTTGCTGCTGTCGGCTCGAGGAAGAGGGTCATCAATGACCACCACGATGGTGGGGAAGGCGTCAAGCGATGCCGTGTCAGAGTCGACAAGCATCGGGTCGGTGGAGCCGACCGACTCCAAGCCTACAGCAGGCTCGCTGGCAACATGGAGCTGGTCGAGGAGGCTGACAAGGTGGCTCTTGGGGCAATCTGTGCCCGTGTCGGACGCAGGCTCGTCGAGGAGGCGGACCTCGCCGAGGAGATCGACGAGGCAGCTTGCTGCACAGGCATCGTCGACGCCATGCAGCACGTCGGGGCAAGCGCCATCGGGCGTGCCGGGCTGGCTACGCTCGCTGGGGAGGAAAAGGCTTCCCGTCCAGAGCAGGTCTCCGGACGACGGTGCACCTGGCCCCATGGTTTGCGCCAAATGTCGGGTGATAGGTGCGACATATGCCAACGGGTGGCTTATTATTGTGGGAGCCAGTAATACATCGTCGGTGCCTGGAAACGAGATAAGGCGAAGAAATGCACGCCGGCGAATCTTACCCAGGTTTGGGGCTCTCCTAGGAGATAATACCCCTAGTCCTGCTCTGCGGGGTCTCCGCATGATCACTAGATCAAAACAAGTAGCTACGAGAGGCTCCTTGAGCTGTTTGGCTAGAGGAAGAAGAAGGGCAAGGCTAGCTCTCCTCTTCCCTCTATATGGTGTCTAAAACTCTTAGAGATCAACCCTTTTGCATGGGTGCCCTGGGGGGTTTATATAGGCCTACTCCCAGGGGTACAATGGTAATCCGGCTGGAGGTGGGTCCAGTCCATCAGTGTCTGTAGTCGCCGGCTTCTCCGCCCGCAGGGCCCTTGACCGTGGTGGGTCCCTGCCGACCTCTTGGCCGACAATTTGGAGCCCACCGCCTGGGGGTCTTGTCGGCTGCTGGTTACTGTAGCCTTGCTCCAGCTGACGATGGCTTTGTCGGGGTAAGCATGGCTACAGTGCCGCCGCCTGGCGGGCTTTCACTGTAGCCTTGCCCCAACTTATCTGCTTAACGGTGCACAAACTTCCAGGGTGGGTGAGCCGACTGTTGGGAGCCGGCTTCCCCCCTGGTCGACTGGTGAAGCTCGGGCGCCTTCTGGTATCTCTCTGGCAGGAGGGGCCCGCCACCTGTCGGTGTCAAAACCGGCGGATCTCGGGTAGCGGGTCCCGATCTGTGCGTCAAGGCTGATGGTAACAGGAAGCAAGGGACACAGATGTTTACGGAGTTCGGGCCCTCTCGATGGAGGTAAAACCCTACTTCTGCTTGATTAATATTGATGATATGGGTAGTACAAGAGTAGATCTACCACGAGATCGTAGAGGCTAAACCCTAAGAGCTAGCCTATGATGGTATGATTGTAATTGTGATCGGCCTTCTAAGGACCATCCTCTCCGGTTTATATAGGCACCGGAGAGGGCTAGGGTTTACATGGAGTCGGTTACAAGGAAGGAAATGTAATATCCGGATCGCCAAGCTTGCCTTCCACGCCAAGGAAAGTTCCATCCGGACACGGGATGAAGTCTTGAGTCTTGTATCTTCACGCTTCAATAGTCCGGACGTCGTACACAGTCCGGCTGTCCGGATACCCCCTAATCCAGGACTCCCTCAGTAGCCCCTGAACCAGGCTTCAATGACGACGAGTCCGGCGTGCAGCTTTGTCTTCGGCATTGCAGGGCGGGTTCCTCCTCCGAATACTCCAAAGTGGTCATCGAACACGTAGACTGTGTCCAGATCTGCAAGATGATCTTCGTATGGTATAGATCTGATTTGCTGGCAATCTTCGTGCGCCGTGCCCTTGCATCGGGGCTTGGTCCAACGCGAACCAATGTTTCCTGCCCCACAATGACTCGTGTTGCGAGGCGGTTTTATTGGCACATCCCATAGAGGCAGAGATCGTGTTCCTCTTATTACGAGATTTTCCATCAATATGAGCACGCGTGACCCCATGACGGCTGTTGGTATAACCCGTGTGTTTTCTAGATAAGCCTCAAACGGTCACACCGGGGACTCTTGATATTCACCCTCTTTATAAAGGGGTCGAGACCTACGCCTCCTTTTTCACCTTCATCGCGCCTTCTCGCACCTCGAGTTCTAACACCCAAAACCTAAGTTCCACCCCTTCGGAATCCTCCAATATGTCCAGATCTGACCCTCAAGGCCGGCGGGTGGCCTCCTCAATTGAAGAGAAGGACATTGCAAAGCTTAGGGAGGTCGGATACTTGACCGCAGATATCCAGCACAGGCTCCCTGCTCCAGGGCAGGTCATCCCTACGCCGGAGACCAACGAGTGTGTCATTTTCATCCCACACTTCCTCCGCGGTCTGGGTTTCACCCTCGATCCCTTCGTGAGGGGGCTCACGTTCTATTACGGGTTGGATTTTCACGATCTGGCTCCCGACGCTATCCTCCATATCTCGTCATTTATTATCGTGTGCGAGGCATTTCTCCATGTCACCCCACGCTTCGGCTTATGGCTCAAGACCTTCAATGTGACGCCGAAGATGATCGAGGGGCGACATGTAGAGTGCGGAGGTGCCGTAATAAGCGAGCAGCGATGCCCCGTGGCCAGAGGGTTCTTTCCCAGAAGTATCCGATGTATGGCAGCAGAGGTGGTTCTATGTCATGCCTCCCAGAGGCACAAAGTGGGCGGCTGCCCCGAGTTTCGCTCGGGTCCTCCGTCACAGTTGGCGTCTTGGACAGACGTAGGGCGGAATTGGGGACCCGCTGGTGATATACGATCTGCGAGAATCGCATCCGGGAGCTTATTGCAAGGGACATTAATCTTGTCAGCATAACGCAAGTGATGTTGATCCGGCGGATGTTGCCATGCCAACGTCGGCCTCTCCGGATGTGGGAGTTCAATCCGGAGAGTCCGCGGACCGTCAAGCACTTCTTCGGCCTGAAGCTCGAAGAGATGTGCAAATTATTCTTTGGACGAAAAGTAAAAGTGTCCGGACACCACCGAGGATGCGGGCCTAAGCTGCAATCGCCTAGATACCCAAGTAAGTAGCTTTGATGCCGGACACCCTGTTTTGGATTTGTCACGATTGTTTGTTCTGAAAATCATCCGTGGCCAGGAATGGCTCAGCGAGGCGGAGAGAATCAGGTGTCCGGCGCCACTTCCCGAGGGCTCGCCTGGTCCCACCATGGCCAAGATGCTTGACGGGTGCTCAGCAGAATGCACTCAGGGG
Organism: Aegilops bicornis; assembly: GCA_021605145.1. Lineage (NCBI taxonomy): Eukaryota > Viridiplantae > Streptophyta > Magnoliopsida > Poales > Poaceae > Aegilops > Aegilops bicornis. The sequence continues at coordinate 139,809,665 of CM038673.1, read as the reverse complement.
AAGACAAGCGGAAGAACGAAGAAACCGAGCTTCACACGCTACGCATCCGAACCGGGGGAATTGTTGCCTCCCCTAGGGAGGATAGTCAGGAAGGGGAGGCTAAGGCCTCCTCCCTGCGCGGGAAGAAGAGGGCCGCCTCCGAAGACTCGGAGACGGAGATGCCCGCACCTGGGAAAAAGATAACACCAGGGGGCTCTGCCCCAACGGGCACCCTCACCGCATGTGCCCACCAACAGGCCAGCCCTCCACCAAGCTGTAAGTTAATTTTTAATTCGAAGGTACCGCGTTCCTCCTAGATCAATAACCAGGATTCGTCTTTCGCAGTCCGGCTAGCAGCCCTTCTCAATAGAGTTCGTCTTCGGGGGATCTTCCTCCGGAGATGATGGAGAGCGAGACCGCACCCACTGTTGGGGAACGTAGCAGAAAATCAAAATTTTCCTACGTGTCACCAAGATCTATCTATGGAGAAACCAGCAACGAGGGGAAGGAGAGTGCATCTACATACCCTTGTAGATCGCTAAGTGGAAGCGTTCAAGAGAACGGGGTTGAAGGAGTCGTACTCGTCGTGATCCAAATCACCGAAGATCCTAGTGCCGAGCAGACGACACCTCCGCGTTCAACACACGTACAGCCGGTGGCGTCTCCCATGCCTTGATCCAGCAAGGAGAGAGGGAGAGGTTGAGGAAGACTCCATCCAGCAGCAAAGACAACGGCATGGTGGTGATGGAGGAGCGTGGTAGTCCAGCAGGGCTTCGCCAAGCACCGCGGGAGAGGAGGAGTAAGAGAGGCAGGGCTGCGCCAAGAGGGAGAGGCTCTCGTGTGTTAGGCAGCCCCAAAACCTCCACTATATATAGGGGGAAAGGGGAGGGGAGGCGCCCTAGGGTTTCCCCTAGGGGGGGCGGCGGCCAGGGCAGATGGGATCTCCCCCTTGGGTGACTTGGCCCCCAAGCCAGGAGGTGGGAACCCTAGATGGGGCGCCCCAAACCCCCTGGTCATATGGGATTAGGTGAGGGGGCGCACAGCCCCTTAGTGGGCTGGTTTGCCCCCTTCCCTTGGCCCATGAAGCCCCCCAACACTTGTCGGGCTCCGGAAACACCTTTCGGTCATCTTTGGTCATCACCGGTACCTCCGGAACACTTCCGACTCCAAAACCCTTCGTCCAATATATCAATCTTTACCTCCGGACCATTCCGGAACTCCTCGTGACGTCCGGGATCTCATCCGGGACTCCGAACAACATTCGGTAACCACGTATATCTATTCCCTATAACCCTAGCGTCACCGAACCTTAAGTGTGTAGACCCTACGGGTTCGGGAACCATGTAGACATGACCTAGACGTTCTCTGGTCAATAACCAACAGCGGGATCTGGATACCCATGTTGGCTCCCACATGTTCCACGATGATCTCATCGGATGAACCACGATGTCGAGGATTCAATCAATCCCGTATTCAATTCCCTTTGTCTAGCGGTATAGTACTTGCCCGAGATTCGATCGTCGGTATCCCGATACCTTGTTCAATCTCGTTACTGGCAAGTCTCTTTACTCGTTCCATAACACATCATCCCGTGATCAACCCCTTGGTCACATTGTGCACATTATGATGATGTCCTACCGAGTGGGCCCAGAGATACCTCTCCGTCAACCGGAGTGACAAATCGATCTCGATTCATGCCAACCCAACAGACATTTTTGGAGATACCTGTAATGCACCTTTATAGCCACCCAGTTATGTTGTGACGTTTGGTACACCCAAAGCATTCCTACGGTATCCGGGAGTTGCACAATCTCATGGTCTAAGGAAATGATACTTGACATTAGAAAAGCTTTAGCATACGAACTACGATCTTTGTGCTAGGCTTAGGATTGGGTCTTGTCCATCACATCATTCTCCAAATGATGTGATCCCGTTATCAACGACATCCAATGTCCATGGTCAGGAAACAGTAACCATCTGTTGATCAACGAGCTAGTCAACTAGAGGCTTACTAGGGACATGGTGTTGTTTATGTACCCACACATGTATCTGAGTTTCCTATCAATACAATTATAGCATGGGTAATAAACGATTATCATGAACAAGGAAATATAATAATAACTAATTTATTATTGCCTCTAGGGCATATTTCCGACAGTCTCCCACTTGCACTAGAGTCAATAATCTAGTTCACATCGCCATGTGATTAACACTCACAGGTCACATCGCCATGTGACCAACATCCAAAGAGTTTACTAGAATCAATAATCTAGTTCACATCACTATGTGATTAACACTCAATGAGTTCTGGGTTTGATCATGTTATGCTTGTGAGAGAGGTTGTAGTCAACGGGTCTGCAATATTCAGATCCGTATGTACTTCGCAAATCTCTAGGTCATATTGTAAATGCTGCTTCCACGCTCCACTTGGAGCTATTCCAAATGGTTGCTCCACTATACGTATCCGATTTTCTACTAAGAGTCATTCGGATAGGTGTTAAAGCTTGCATCGACGTAACCCTTTACGCCGAACTCTTTATCACCTCCATAATCGAGAAACATGTCCTTATTTGCTGCAAGGACAATTTTGACCGTTGTCCAATGATCCATTCCTGGATCATTCTTGTACCCCTTGACTGACTCATGGCAAGGCACACTTCTGGTGCGGTACACAACATATCATACTATAGAGCCTACGTCTGAAGCATACGGGACGACCTTCGTCCTTTCTCTATCTTCTGCCCTGGTCGAGCTTTAACTCTTAACTTCATACCTTACAACTCAGGCAAGAACTCCTTCTTTGACTGATCCATCTTGAACACCTTCAAGATTATGTCAAGGTATGTGCTCATTTGAAAGTACCATTAAGCATTTTTTGATCTATCCTTATAGATCTTGATGCTCAATGTTCAAGTAGCTTAATCCAGGTTTCTATTGATAAACACCTTTCAAATAACCTGTATGCTTTCCAGAAATTCTACATCATTTCTCAACAATATGTCAACAACATATACTCATCAGAAATTCTATAGTGCTCCCACTCACTTCTTTGGAAATACAAGTTTCTCATAAACTTTGTATAAACCCAAAATCATTGATCATCTCATCAAAGCGCACATTCCAACTCCGAGATGCTTACTCCGGTCCTTAGAAGGATCATTTGGAGCCAGCATTCCTTTTAGCATCCTTAGGATCGACAAAAACTTTCGATTGTATCACATACAACCTTTCCTTACGAAGACTGGTAAGGAAACTCGTTTTGACATCCATCTGCCAGATTTCATAAATGCAGCTAATGCTAACATGATTCCGACGGACATAAGCATCGCTACGGATGAGAATATCTCATCGTAGTCAACTCCTTGAACTTGTGAAAAACTCTTCGCCACAAGTCTAGCTTCATAGACGGTGACATTACCATCCTTGTCCGTCTTCTTCTTAAAGATCCATTTATCTCAATGGCTTGCCGATCATCGGGCAAGTCCACCAAAGTCCATGCTTTGTTCTGATACATGGATCCTATCTCGGATTTCATGGCTTCTAACCATTTGTCGGAATTTGGGCCCACCATCGCTTCTCCATAGCTCGTAGGTTCATTGTTGTCTAGCAACATGACCTTCAAGACAGGATTACTGTACCACTCTGAAGTAGTACGCATCCTTGTCACCCTACGATGTACGGTAGTGACTTGATCCAAAACTTCATGATCACTATCATAAGCTTCTACTTCAATTGGTGTAGGCGCCACAGGAACAACTTCCTGTGCCCTGCTACACACTAGTTGAAGTGACGGTTCAATAACCTCATCAAGTCTCCACCATCCTCCTACTCAATCCTTTCGAGAGAAACTTTTTCCTCGGGAAATGACCTAATTCTAGAAACAATCCTTTTCTCTTCCGGAACTGAGACTGGAGGTATACCCAACTGTTTTGGGTGTCCTATGAAGATGCATTTTATCCGCTTTGAGTTCGAGCTTATCAACCTGAAACTTTTTCACATAAGCGTCGCAGCCCCAAACTTTTAAGAAACGACAATTTAGGTTTATGCAAACCATAGTTCAAACGGTGTCGTCTCAACGGAATTACGTGGTGCCCTATTAAAGTGAGTGTGGTTGTCTCTAATGCCTAACCCATGAACAATAGTGGTAATTCGATAAGAGACATCATGGTATGCCCCATATCCAATAGGGTGCATCTATGATGTTCGGACACACCATCACACTATGGTGTTCCAGGCGGTGTTAGTTGTGAAACAATTTCCACAATGTCTCAATTGTGTACCAAACTCGCAACTCAGATATCCATCTCTATGATCACATCACAGACATTTTATCCTCTTGTCACGAAGATCTTCAACTTCACTATGAAATTACTTGAACCTTTCAATAATTCAGTCTTGTGTTTCATCAAGTAAATATACTCAACATCTACTCAAATCATCTGTGAAGTAAGAACATAACGATATTCATCAGCATGCCTCAAAGCACTTCATTGGACTGCACACATCAAAATGTGTTACTTCCAACAAGTTGCTATCTTGTTCCATCTTCGAAAAACGAGGTTTTTCAGTCATCTTGCCCATGTGGTATGATTTGCATATCTCAAGTGATTCAAAATCAAGTGAGTCCAAATGATCCATCTGCATGTAGTTTCTTCATGCGTATACACCAATAGACATGGTTCGCATGTCTCAAACTTTTCAAAAACAAGTGAGTCCAAAGATCCATCAACATGGAGCTTCTTCATGCGTTTTACACCAATATGACTTACATGGCGATTGCCACAAGTAAGTGGTACTATCATTACTATCTTATATCTTTGGCATGAAAATGTGTATCACTACGATCGAGATTCAATAAACCATTCTTTTAGGTGCAAGACCATTGAAGGTATTATTCAAATAAACAGAGTAACCATTATTCTCCTTAAATGAATAACCGTATTGCGATAGACATAATCCAATCATGTCTATGCTCAATGCAAACACCAATCTCGGTGGTAGAGGGAGCGTGCGATGCTTGATCACATCAACCTTGGAAACACTTCCAACACATATCGTCAGCTCACCTTTAGCTAGTCTCCACTTATTCCGTAGCTTTTATTTCGAGTTACTAACACTTAGCAACCGAACCGGTATCTAATACCTAGGTGCTACTAGGAGTACTAGTAAAGTACACATTAACATAATGTATATCCAATATACTTCTATCGACCTTGCATGCCTTCTTATCTACCAAGTATCTAGGGTGGTTCTGCTTCAGTGTCTGTTCCTCTCATTACAGAAGCACTTAGTCTCGGGTTTGGGTTCAACCTTGGGTTTCTTCACTAGATGCAGCAGCTGATTTGCCGTTTCATGAAGTATCCCTTCTTGCCCTTGCCCTTCTTTAAACTAGTGGTTTCACCAACCATCAACAATTGATGCACCTTCTTGATTTCTACTTTCGCGGTGTCAAACATCGCGAATACCTCAAGGATCATCATATCTATCCCTGATATGTTATAGTTCATCACGAAGCTCTAACAGCTTGGTGGAAATGACTTTGGAGAAACATCACTATCTCATCTGGAAGATCAACTCCCACTCGATTCAAGTGATTGTTGCACTCAGACAATCTGAGCACAAGCTCAACGATTGAGCTTTTCTCCCTTAGTTTGCAGGCTAAGAAAATCGTCGGAGGTCTTATACCTCTTGACGTGGGCACGAGCCTGAAATCCCAATTTCAGCCCTCGAAACATCTCATATGTTCATGACGTTTGAAAAACGTCTTTGGTGCCTCAACTCTAAACCGTTTAAGCGAACTATCACGTAGTTACCAAAACGTGTATGTCCGATGTTCGCAACATCCACAGACGACGCTTTGGGGTTCAAAGACACCGAGCGGTGCATTAAGGACATAAGCTTTCTTCCGTCCGCATAATCGCCATCTTGTCAACTTTCAACTATATTTTCTCTAGGAACATATCTAAACAGTGGAACTAAAACGCGAGCTTACGACATAATTTGCAAAGATCTTTTGACTATGTTCAGGATAATTAAGTTCATCTCATGAACTCCCACTCGAATAGACATCCCTCTAGTCATCTAAGTGATTACATGATCCGAGTCAACTAGGCCGTGTCCGATCATCACGTGAGACGGACTAGTCATCATCGGTGAACATCTTCATGTTGATCGTATCTACCATACGACTCATGCTCGACCTTTCGGTCTCTTGTGTTCCGAGGCCATGTCGGTACATGCTAGGCTCGTCAAGTTAACCTAAGTGTTTGGCGTGTGTAAATCTGGCTTACACCCGTTGTATGTGAACGTAAGAATCTATCACACCCGATCATCACGTGGTGCTTCAAAGCAGCGAACTTTCATAGCGGTGCACAGTTAGGGGAACACTTTCTTGAAATTTTAATGAGGGATCATCTTATTTACTACCGTCGTTCTAAGCAAATAAGATGTATAATCATGATAAACATCACATGCAATCAAATAGTGACATGATATGGCCAATATCATATTGCTCCTTTGATCTCCATCTTCGGGCTCCATGATCATCGTCGTCACCGGCATGACACCATGATCTCCATCATCATGATCTTCATCATCGTGTCTCCATGAAGTTGTCTCGCCAACTTATTACTTCTACTACTATGGCTACCGGTTAGCAATAAAGTAAAGTAATTACATGGCGTTGTTCAATGACACGCAGGTCATACAATAAATTAAGACAACTCCTATGGCTCCTGCCGGTTGTCACTCATCGACATGCAAGTCATGATTCCTATTACAAGAACATGATCAATCTCATACATCACATATCATTCATCACATTCTTCTTGGCCATATCACATCACACAGCATACCCTGCAAAAACAAGTTAGACGTCCTCTAATTGTTGTTTGCATGTTTTACATGGCTGCTATGGGTTTCTAGCAAGAACGTTTCTTACTTACGCAAAACCACAACGTGATATGCCAATTGCTATTTACCCTTCATAAGGACCCTTTTCATCGAATCCGTTCCGACTAAAGTGGGAGGCGGCACCCGCTAGCCACCTTATGCACCAAGTGCATGTCACCGGTGGAACCTGTCTCACGTAAGTGTACGTGTAAGGTCGGTCCGGGCCGCTTCATCCCACAATACCGTCGAAACAAGATTGGACTAGTAACGGTAAGCATATTGAACAAAATCAATGCCCACAACTACTTTGTGTTCTACTCGTGCAAAGAATCTACGTAGTAGACCTAGCTCATGATGCCACTGTTGGGGAACGTAGCAGAAATTCAAAATTTTCCTACGTGTCACCAAGATCTATCTAAGGAGAAACCAGCAACGAGGGGAAGGAGAGTGCATCTACATACCCTTGTAGATCGCTAAGCGGAAGCGTTCAAGAGAACAGGGTTGAAGGAGTCGCATCGTCGTGATCCAAATCACCGGAGATCCTAGTGCCGAACGGACGGCACCTCCGCGTTCAACACACGTGACAGCCCGGTGGCGTCCCCATGCCTTGATCCAGCAAGGAAAGAGGGAGAGGTTGAGGAAGACTCCATCCAGCAGCAGCACAACGGCATGGTGGTGATGGAGGAGCGTGGTAGTCCAGCGAGGCTTCGCCAAGCACCATGAGAGGAGGAGTAAGAGAGGCAGGGCTGCGCCAAGAGGGAGAGGCTCTCGTGTGTTAGGCAGCCCCAAAACCTCCACTATATATAGGGGGAAAGGGGAGGGGAGGCGCCCTAGGGTTTCCCCTAGGGGGGCGGCGGCCAGGGCAGATGGGATCTCCCCTTGGGTGACTTGGCCCCCAAGCCAGGAGGTGGGAACCCTAGATGGGGCGCCCCAAACCCCCTGGTCACGTGGGAATAGGTGAGAGGGGCGCACAGCCCCTTAGTGGGCTGGTTTGCCCCCTTCCCTTGGCCCATGAAGCCCCCCAACACTTGCCGGGGCTCCCGAAACACCTTTCGGTTATGCTGGTCATCACCCGGTACCTCCGGAACACTTCCGGACTCCAAAACCCTTCGTCCAATATATCAATCTTTACCTCCGGACCATTCCGGAACTCCTCGTGACGTCCGGGATCTCATCCGGGACTCCAAACAACATTCGGTAACCACGTATATCTATTCCCTATAACCCTAGCGTCACCGAACCTTAAGTGTGTAGACCCTACGGGTTCGGGAACCATGCAGACATGACCGAGACGTTCTCTGGTCAATAACCAACAGCGGGATCTGGATACCCATGTTGGCTCCCACATGTTCCACGATGATCTCATCGGATGAACCACGATGTTGAGGATTCAATCAATCCCGTATTCAATTCCCTTTGTCTAGCGGTATTGTACTTGCCCGAGATTCGATCGTCGGTATCCCGATACCTTGTTCAATCTCGTTCTTGGCAAGTCTCTTTACTCGTTCTGTAACACATCATCCCGTGATCAACCCCTTGGTCACATTGTGCACATTATGATGATGTCCTACCGAGTGGGCCCAGAGATACCTCTCCGTAAACCGGAGTGACAAATCCCACCTCGATTCGTGCCAACCCAATGACATTTTCGGAGATACCTGTAATGCACCTTTATAGCCACCCAGTTACGTTGTGACGTTTGGTACACTCAAAGCATTCCTACGGTATCCGGGAGTTGCACAATCTCATGGTCTAAGGAAATGATACTTGACATTAGAAAAGCTTTAGCATACGGACTACGATCTTTGTGCTAGGCTTAGGATTGGGTATTGTCCATTAAATCATTCTCCAAATGATGTGATCCCGTTATCAACGACATCCAGTGTCCATGGTCAGGAAACAGTAACCATCTGTTGATCAACGAGCTAGTCAACTAGAGGCTTACTAGGGACATGGTGTTGTTTATGTACCCACACATGTATCTGAGTTTCCTATCAATACAATTATAGCATGGGTAATAAACGATTATCATGAACAAGGAAATATAATAATAACTAATTTATTATTGCCTCTAGGGCATATTTCCAACACCCACCTCTCCGGTTCATGAAGCGGGCGACACTGAGGTGTCGTCACGGAGGAGTCCGGATCTGCCGAGGCTGGAAGCCAATGTGTCAGCCCCCTTGAGCCCGGAGCATTTGGCTCCCACGAGGGGCGATGGGAAGGGTCCGGCACAGTTTGATGTCCGGCCGGACGTACTGACGGGCCTACTAGAGCGAGCTGCGCTTTTGGAGGAGCACCGCTCATTAATGAGCGCGGTGCTCAGGAAGATTTCCTCCGCTACAAGTGGTTTGAATGAAGCATTTACAAATCTGCTCAGAGGCTTTGAGGTATGTAGTGAACAATACACTATTTTTGGCTTGAGGCTCGCATTAGGTGTGCTCCATATAGATAGTAGCCCCTGAGACTCTGGTTGCACGCCCTAGGCGGCAAACGGGGGATCGTAAATCAATGATTGCGCTGTAAACACTTGCAGGTACCTGTGAGTCCGACCGCTGACCAGTCCGTCGAAGTTTCCGAACTGACCAGGCGAATTCGTTCGATTGATGCTGATATCACGCTGGTGAACGAGCGGCTGGACAAATCACAAGGTATGCGCTCTGCCTTCCTTTGTATAGGAAAATATGGAGGCGGCATGATGTTAATCTAATATGTTCAGACTGCTGATGGTGCTGCTGCCGTGGAGGCCCTGAGGGTAGAACTTGTCCAAGCCAAGGAACAAGCTTGGGTTAGCAATGCGGCTGCCCTAAAGGCAACCAAGGAACTGAGAGCTGAACAGGCTGCTCATCGCCGAAGCGAGGAAAAGATGGCCGAAATGGCTATTGAGTTAAAAAATGTCGCTGACCGATATGAGATCCTTAAAAAGGAGCATAAGGATAGCTTGGCCGAGCTGGACAAGGCACGCAATGCCACCACGGAAATACGGACCGAGCTCAGGGGTGTGCGGGAGGAGCTTCAACAGGCCGGTAAAATCATGGCTGGAGGTTCCTACTTGCTGCGGACGAAGTTTTTCGATCCGAAGTACGCTCCCCTGGATGGGCGCTGGAGTTCATGGACGCCAGCGTGCGGATTTGACAAAGAGTACGGCGGATGCTGCCAAGTATTTCGAGGGTCAGGGTGATAAGGAGGTGGAGAAGCTTTTCTGGTCGCAATTCAATGCTCCCACTCGCCCGCTGCCGTTAAATGACAAGATGGCTGTTGTAGCGGAGCTTCATAGGCTGTCCGGTCTTCCAATGCGGTCTGTGATACACCATATTTGGCTGACAGGGCCTAAGCCGGACAGCTACTTTGGCTTGGTGCAAAAGTTCCTTGGGGCCATGCCTCGGATCGATGCCATGAGGAGGTCGGCGTGCATAGACACTACTAGGGAAAAGCCTATACACAGAAAGTTACTAGTAGCGATCGATGCCATGAGGAGGTCGGCGTGCATAGACAGTTCCTTGGTTAAAAACCCTCGCTACTGCTACTTACCAGCAGCGCAGGTTTTTAAACCTCGCTACTACTAAGTTGATAGCAGTAGCGCGGGTTTTTAACCCTCGCTACTACTAAGCGGTCTCTACCGTGCCCCCCGGGACATGCCATAGTAGTAGCGCGGGTTTTTAAAACCTCGCTACTACTAAGTTTGATAGCAGTAGCGTTGATTTTTAGCCCTCACTACTACTAGGTGGTGCCATAGTAGTAGCAAGGGGGTAAAAAACCGCGCAACTACTAAAGGTCCCATTTTCAAACTCTACCCCCCCCCCCCGCCCGTGGATCGCCTTTTCAGTTTAAAAAAATAAAAGAAAATGATGAAAATGTCAAAAAAAAAAAGTTTCCCATGTGATATGTGGTCTAGTTGTTGGGAAAATTTGCAAATATGAATTTCGACTTTATTTGCAAAATCTCTCGAGAATTTGTAAAAATGTGCATAACTTTTGCATACTAACTCGGATGAAAAAGTTTTTTATATGAAAAATCATCTACTCGAAAAGTTACATCCAAATTTAACAGGGTTAAACATTTTCAAAATCCTCAAAAACCAAACAGAAAAAAGTTACGGGGCTTTTAAGATCTAGAGTGGAAAAAATCGAAAAAAATTCAAACTGTGTGGTCAAATTGTGGTCAAACAATGGTCAAATTAATTATTCTAGAATATTAGTGTTACTAAATAATTATTTTTGTTTTTTTTTAATTTGGTCAAATCTGGTCAAACTATGGCCAAACTGTGGTCAAACTAATTATTCAAGAAATATTAGTGTTACTAATTTTTTTAGAACAATAGTTTCAAACTCAAATAGTGAAATGTGTGACTTCATGCTCAAGCTAAATTCCTGAGGTTAATAGGATTGACATCTTACTATTGTCAGGAAAACAATAAGTGCAGACTTGGAAACGAGGGAGAATAGAACCCGGAAGTTAAGCGTGCTCAGGCAGGAGTAGTGAGAGGATGGGTGACCGTCCGGGAAGTTAGATGATTTGGAATGATGAGGGGTGATTAGAGATTAAATTGAGCAGCGATGAGGGGTGATTAGAGATTAAATTGAGCAGCGATGAGGGGTGATTAGAGATTTGAGGTTAAAATAATTCAGAAATTTGAAAATTAGGGAAAAAATCGAAATATTTTTTCAAAAAAATTCAAAAACAAATCAAGGCTGGTAGTAGTAGCTGGTTTTTACCACGCTACTACTAAAGGACATAGTAGTAGCTGGTGGCACCAGCCATTCTTGCTATCGTTAGCTCAGAGCGCCTTATTAGTAGCGCCGGCCCCCGCGCTACTAATAGGCCCAAAACCCGCGCTGCTGCTAGGCTTTTCCCTAGTAGTGAGAGGGTGCACGGATGGCTCTTGCCCGCGTTAAAGCCTATTGGACGGATATGGAGGCCAATATTATAGCAACCCAAGATCCGGCGGGGGCAAGATCCGCCGAAAGCACCTTTGCCATGCAGGTCACAAAAGGTGCCCGCCTAATAGAGGCGCAAGGTTTCAAGAATGTCTTATTCGAGTGATGAATAGAATCATTGTAAAAAACAATGTTTGTTTGGTTATGAGGCTATATTTATACTTTTTGCCCGAAAGTATTATTGTGTCCCTTGTGTGGCCGTTTACATATATATTACTTGCCTGTTCGGTTTGTGAAATTTTACGATTTTCTAAACTACTCTTTAACCGTAGGGAAATTAAGAAAACTTTCAACATGTGGAAGGAGCGGTTTTGCAGCAGCTTTCCAAATCCATATTACTTGCCTCATTCCGATAAACTGTTTAGAAATGCGATCGAAATTACGATTCACATTTTTTGTGTGAAGAAAAAACGGTTTTCAAAACTGCTCTTAAACCGCTTACATTTTGCAAAAAATTTAACTTGGGTCATGATACTCGTGTCCATAGCTTTCCAACGGTATATAGCAAGCCCTATTTGGGCAATGTTGCGGGAAGTTCAACCTAGCACAGGGGGAAGTTCAGGTCGAACAACTCAGGCAGTAAAATCGCAAAAAACGCGAGTTCTTCACGACCCGAGTGCAAAAACGGTTTAGAAATGCGATCAAAAATACGATCCACGTTTTCAAAACCGGCGGATCTCGGGTAGGGGGTCCCGATCTGTGCGTCAAGGCTGATGGTAACAGGAAGCAAGGGACACAGATGTTTACCCAGGTTCGGGCCCTCTCGATGGAGGTAAAACCCTACTTCCTGCTTGATTAATATTGATGATATGGGTAGTAATTGTGATCGGCCTTCTAAGGACCATCCTCTCCGGTTTATATAGGCACCGGAGAGGGCTAGGGTTTACATGGAGTCGGTTACAAGGAAGAATATATAATATCCAGATCGCCAAGCTTGCCTTCCACGCCAAGAAAAGTCCCATCCGGACACGGGCCGAAGTCTTGAGTCTTGTATATTTACGCTTCAATAGTCCAGACGTCGTACACAGTCCGGCTGTCTGGATACCCCCTAATCCAGGACTCCCTCACCGCCTGCGGGCTGTACTGACAGTCTGTCGTGGGTGATGTCATGGCCAACATGGCAATAGTGCCGCGCCGGACGGGGAGTGGCCGCCCCGTACGGCGTACTGTGGCCACGCTTGCTCCGTGGTTCGGGGGTGGCAGGCCTCGCTGTAGCCACGCCCCGTCCCATCGCCGTTATGTGGGTGCAAACTCTGAGGGTGCAAACCAGGCCGCCGGCTACTAGAAGCGAGCTACTGTCGCTAAACCTCTAACTAAACTCCTCAAGAAAGATAAAAAATTTGAGTGGACCCCACAGTGCGAGCACAGTTTTCAGGAACTGAAAAGACGCCTGACATCTGCTCCCGTACTGGCACCACCAGATTTCTCCAAGGACTTTGTTATCTATTGCGATGCCTGGCGACAAGGACTAGGTTGCATACTCATGCAAGATCGTCATGTAATTGCCTATGCCTCACGACAATTACATCCACAAGAGGAAAATTATCCTACACATGATCTAGAGCTTGCAGCTGTAGTCCATGCACTCAAAACCTGGCGGCATTACCTTCTCGGTAATCATTGCGAAATCTTCACCGATCACCAAAGTCTAAAATACATATTCACCCAACCGGATTTGAATCTCAGGCAAAGACATTGGGTCGAGTTGATCTCAGATTATGACTTAGGGATAACTTACACCCCAGGAAAGGCCAATGTCATGGCTGATGCACTAAGTCGTAAATCTTATTGTAACAATCTGATGTTACAACAAAGTCAACCACTTCTCCATGAGGAATTTCGGAAGCTTAACCTTCACATTGTTCCTCAAGGATTCCTTTCCACCTTGGTGGCAAAACCTACCCTTAAGGATCATATCGTAACCGCTCAGCGGTATGACAAGGGGATATCTCGGATCAACGAGAACATTGCTAGCGGAGCTGCTAAATGTTTCTCTGTAAACGATCAAGGTGTTGTGTACTTTGGAAACCGTTTGGTGGTTCCCAAGAAGCAGCAACTACGTCAATTGATCCTTAAGGAGGCTCATGAATCTCCCCTGACCATTCATCCCGGTAGTACTAAGATGTATCAGGACCTACGCCAGAGGTTCTGGTGGACTAGGATGAAGAGAGAAATTGCTCAATACATTGCTAACTGCGATGTCTGTCGTCGTGTTAAAGCAGAGCATCAACGGCTTGCTGGCACCCTTCAACCTTTAGCTATTCCTGAATGGAAATGGGATAAAATTGGTATGGATTTCATCACCGGTTTTCCCAGGACCAAGAGAAGGAATAATGCTATCTTCGTTGTCATCGATCGTGTTTCCAAAGTAGCCCACTTCTTGCCTGTTCGTGAGAATATAACCGCTAGTTAGGTAGCAAATCTGTATATCTCCCGAATAGTGTCTCTCCATGGTGTTCCATTGGAAATTAACTCGGATCGTGGAAGTCTCTTCACCTCTCGATTTTGGGAAAGTTTCCAAAATGCTATGGAAGCCGTCTTTCCTTTAGCATCGCCTTCCACCCTCAATCAAGTGGTCAAGTAGAACGCGTCAATCAAATTCTGGAGGATATGCTCCGAGCTTCTGTTATCTCATTCGGAATGGAATGTGATAAATGCCTTCCATTTGCCAAATTTGCTTATAACAATAGCTATCAATCTAGCTTGGGCAAAGCTCCTTTTGAAGTTCTCTATGGAGGAAGGTGTCGAACGCCTCTTAACTGGTCAGAAAACGGGGAAAGACAATTCTTTGGTCCGGATATGATCCAGGAAGCAGAAGAGCAAGTTCGCATCATTCATGAAAAATTGAAAACAGCCCAATCTTGTCAAAAGAGCCAATATGATCTTAAACATAAGGCTATGAATTTTGAAGTTGACGAGAAGGCTTACCTTCGGGTTACTCCTCTGAAGGGAACCCACCGCTTCAGTATCAAAGGCAAATTGGCTCCTCGCTACATTGGACCTTTTTGCATTCTTGCCAAACGAGGAGAAGTTGCCTACAAATTGGAACTACCCCCGCACCTCTCCAGAGTCCATGATGTCTTCCATGTATCTCAACTCAGGCGTTGCTTCTCGGATCCTATCAATGGAGTGGACCATGAAACGCTTGATCTCCAAGATAATCTCACATATCGAGAATATCCCCTTCGTATCCTTGATCAAGACGAGCGTACCACTCGACGCCATAACATCAAGTTTCTCAAGGTTCAGTGGTCACACCATTCCAAGAAAGAAGCCACTTGGGAAAGGGAGGATCGTCTTCGACTTGAGTACCCCACCTTCTTCCCGAAGGATCCTAAATCTCGGGACGAGATTTTTCAGAGTGGGGGTGAGTTGTCACACCCAAGCTAGTTCATGCATTAGAGTGTTTGCATCATGTCTACTTTGATCAGAAACTTGGAAATGGGGATGACAGAACCCCCAGCACCCCCCTTAATCCAACTAGGGTTTACTAAAATCATTTTCAATGAACCTGAAATGCCCTTCTAAAATGTTCATCATCTTTTCCTTGGTCTTAAACCTCTAACAAAAATGGTGCACAATTTTCTAGGACATCCTAAGGTCACTGGATTAAATCATATGCTATAAGCATTTGGGCATTTAAATGCTATAAAATATTTTAAATGTACAAATAATCATAAACTAAAATGTTTCCTGTTGCATATATTCTATACAGTGGGCATGTGCAGTTTCATGATTTTTGAAAGTGCTTAGGTATTTTTAGAAAAGCTACAAACTTGTAGAAAGAAAAGAAAACAGAAATAAAAAGGAAAACCAACTACCTGGCAAACCAACCAGCCGGCACACTGGCGGCTCAAAGACTGTGGTTGCCTGGCCACCATTTGCTTCTTCCCGCCAGCAGGCGGGGAGGTGATGCTGGCCTTGAGCTTCACAGCGCCAGCTGCTTGCCACCCGCGTTGTCGACCCCCTGGACGACCTCCACGTCGTCGCCCGGACCCCTGGACACCTCACTTCTTCCCAGCGCCTCTCCCTCGCTCTCTCCCACCATGGCCGACATAGCCGCAGCCGCACCGCAGTCGTAGCCGCAGCCACCGTCGACTCCACGCCATCTCGCCGTGTCCAAGAGCTCCGCCACCCTCCTCTCCATCGAGCAGACCGAAGCCTCGAGCGCTCGTTCGCCCCGGAGCCACCGCAACAGCCTTGCCTGACCCCGCCGTCACCGGAGATCCCCTTCGCCGTCACCACTGCTACAGCTCGTCCCCGACCTTGCTGTCTAGCTCACCGAGACCACCGTGAGCTCCTGCCTCTCCCTATCCTCCCCGTTCTCGCTGTCGTCCCCTACAGTGACTGCAACAAGCTTCACCGCACGCGCCGCCGCCTGAGCTCGTCGCCGACGTAGCTCCAGCCACCCAACGGCCGCGCCACCTTGTCCACTGACCTCACCACACCGCGTAGGCCACGTAGCAGCTGGCCTCTTGCCTCCAGAACCACTGCACCGACGATTTCGTCCTCGCCCGATCTCTGGCAGCCGCAAAGCTCGTCGCCGGCGTCATTTTTGGCGACCTTGAGCTCAACCACCACCACCCCTCGACGCGGCTCGCTCCTAGCTACACGTAGGTGGCCTCCGCCGTCCATTTGGTCACCGGAGGGCGAAACCCGCAGCCTCCGCCGCGTCTGGACGTTGCCAGCGGCTAAACGCCGGCGAGTCAGCCCAGTTGACCAGGGATTTGACCCCCTTGGGTCACTAACTTGTGGGCCCTGCCCATTAGTCAAACCTAGCTTAGGGTTAATCTAATCCTAATTAGGTTAGTTAACTAACAGTGACACTGACCAGTGGGCCCCACAGGTCAGGTTTGACCTGGACCGCCCCAGTTGACCTGCTGACTTCAGAAAATAGTGCTAACTTCAAAAAATCATAGAGATTAATCTGTAACTCCAAATGCAAAGTGTTATATATGAAAATGATCAGAAAAATCCAATCTATCCATCTGTACTGGTTTCGTGCATGTTTGAACAAGTTAACTTACTATTTAGTGAAAAACATGATAAGGCACTATTTAAGATCACAAATGAGTTTGAACTTTGAATCTTTGGTTCAAAATAGCTCAAATCCATCTGGTCATAGTTGCATTAGCCCAACACACTCATTTTGCCATGTCACTTGGATGCTTCATATTGTTGCATATTGTTTGATATTGATTGTGTATCGGTGCTCTCTGCGGTAGGTTCATGTAACGCCCTCGATGCGGCTATATCTCCCACGTGTCGAAGCACGACTTAGAGGCATAACCGCATTGAAAGCAATGTCGCAAGTGAGGTAATCTTCACACAACCCATGTAATACATAAGGGAAAGAGATACATAGTTGGCTTACAGTCGCCACTTCACACAGTACATAAATAAACATCCATCATTCAGTTTACACTCAAGGTCCGACTACGGAACCAAAATAAAAGAAGATACCCCAAATGCTACACAGATCCCCGATCGTCCCAACTGGGCACCACTCGATCATCGTGAAAAGACACATAGTAATGACCACGTTCCTCATCGAACTCCCACTTGAGCTCGGTTAAGGCCACCAGACCGCATCGCTGCACTCAGAATCGCTTTTTGGTAGAATCTGTGAGTCACGGGGACTCAGGAATCTCACACCCGCGAGATCAAGACTATTTAAGCTTATAGGAAGGACAGAGTTGTAAAGTGGAGCTGCAGCAAGCGACTAGCATATATGGTGGCTACATTCGCAAAAGAGAGCGAGGAGAGAAGCAAAGCACTGTCGTGAAGCTAGCAGCGATCAAGAAGTGATCCTGAACTACTTACGTCAGACATAACTCCAACACCGTGTTCACTTCCCGGACTCCGCCGAGAAGAGACCATCACGGTTACACACGCGGTTGATGTGTATTTTAAATGAGGTCAACTTCGGGTTTTCTACAACCGGACATTAACAAATTCCCATCTGCCTCATAACCGTGGGCACGGCTTTGAAAGATAATACCTGCGGGGTGTCCCAACTTAGCCCATTATAAGCTCTCACGGTCAACGAAGGATATTCCTTCTACCGGGAAGACCCGATCAATCTCGGAATCCCGGACTACAAGACATTTCGACAGCAATAAAACAAGACCAGCAAAGCCACCCGAATGTGCCGACAAATCTCGATAGGAGATGCACATATCTCGTTCTCAGGGCACACCGGATAAGCGAAGCGTACAGGAACCGACGTAATCCAAGTTGCCGAGGAATGGTCCCTCACGGTGCTCTAGTTTGGACCAACACTCAGAGGAGCATTGGCCCGGGGGTTTAAAATAAGATGACCCTGGGGCTCGTGAAAACCCGGGGGAAAAGGCTTAGGTGGCAAATGGTAAAACCAAAGTTGGGCCTTCTTTGGGCCGAGTCTTATTCAAAGCGAACTGTCAAGGGGTCCCATAAATCACCCAACCGTAAGGAACGAAATCAAGGAACATAATACCAGTATGACGGAAACTAGGGTGGCAAGAGTGGAACAAAACACCAGGCATAAGGCCGAGCCTTCCACCCTTTACCAAGTATATAGATGCATTAATTATAGCAGATATATATTGTGATATCCCCAACAAGTAAACATGTTCCAAAAAGGAACAACATCTCCATGTTCCAACAAGGAACAAACTTCAACTTCACCTGCAACTAGCAACGCTATAAGAGGGGCTGAGCAAGCGGTAACATAGCCAATCAACGGTTTGCTAGGAAAGGATGGTTAGGTGCTGACATGGCAATATGGGTGGCATGATAAAGCAAGTGGTAGGCATCGCAGCATAGGCATAGCAAAAGAGTGAGCAACTAGCATAGCAAAGATAGAAGTGATTTCGAGGGTATGGTCATCTTGCCTGCAATGTTCTCAGAGTTGTCGAAAGCTTGATCCTCGTAAGCGTTCTCAACAGGTTCCTCGTTCACGAACTCGTCTCCCGGCTCTACCCAAAGCAACAACACAAACAAAGGAACCACAATAAATCACGATGCAATGCACAAACAACATGATGCAAGACATGACATGATATGCGAGATGTGATATGCAATGCGTATGTGCGCTCCGGAAGGAAAATGATCGAACGACGGAGAGCATGGAAGTGACTTAGATGGGTTATTGGACTATTTTGAAGGGGTGTTGGGCTGCAACTTAAAAGAGGCCTTTGCGAGAGTGCGGTTAACCGTTGGAGTACCAAACGAGCTCCAAATGACCCGAAACTTGACCGGTGGTCTACCGGTGGTATACCAAGGCCACTTGACAAACCTCGGTCCATTCCGAGAAAGTTTAGTACCCGCACACGGAAAAACGTAAAAGGGGACGCCGGGGGAGATAGGAGTGCCGGATTGCAAAACGGACAACGGGAAAAATGCTCGGAATCATGAACGAACACGTATGCAAATGCGATGCACATGATGACATGATATAAAATGCATGACATGGACAAAAAGCAAAATGAGGAAAAACCCAACCACGGAGGGAATATCATATCACAATGCCGAAAATGGCAAGAGTTGGAGTTACAAATATGGAAAGTTACTTCCGGGGTGTTACAGTTCAGCCCCAGAAGAATACCGTCAGTACCCGGACGAAGAACAGTATCAGACTACGGACCAGCCACGCAAGCAACCACCCATTTGATCATATCGATAAAATCCCATGATCTCGCTCCTCCTCTCATTTACTGCATTTAAGACAACCGCGTTTCAAACTGTTGTGTGCTACGGTAGTTGAACCCATTTCCTCTGCATGACCTGTCATTGCCACAGTAACTAGATGAAACCGACTACAATGTGTAGGAGTTGATTGAGCCATGTTTGTGTTTTCCTACCTTGCTATGCCTGCTATGCTTAGAGTCGTGTCAGGTCTGGTTCATCTAGGTGATGGACTAGAGTGAAATGATCATGTCAGTAATGAGAGTGATGTGTTGAACACGATTTGGTAAAGGTATCGATGAGAGGCCATGTAGGAGCACATGGTGGGTTGTTTCATTGGAACCGTGCTTAAGAACTAAGATCTGTATGTATGATTTAAGAATCAGCTACTACCATGCATTGGGATCCTTAATTGACCCTCTCGGCTTCTTAACCACCCTAGTCCTCTGTCCAGGAGTTGCAAGTAGTTTCTGGTGTTTGTAGTATACTAGAGGCCGTGGGCAGCGCTAACCCTCGGGGTGGGCTGTGATGCGATAGGTACGTGGCACGGTGTACCGGATGCCCGTTTGGTGTCTCGGGAACCCTGCACACATCGTTCGGGGCCGTATGTGGAAACCTCGGCTGGACTCCCTGCAGATGGAACCTGGATAGGCGATAAACCTGGACTAGAGACTTAAGTGTTTAGGTAGGCCGTGGCGACGCCCTCGTTGGGCTTCCGCTTGAAGGTTGCCGAGTACATGTCGTGTAAACGGCGATAAGTGGCGGAAGTGTGTGTGAAGAAGTACACCCCTGCAGGGTTAACATCATCTATTCGAATAGCCGCGTCCGCGGTAAAGGACTACTTGGTTGCCTATACAGTTCATAGACAAGTAAATGGAAACTACTAAAAGCCTCAATACAAGTGTGAGTGTCGTGGATGGCCCTTCCGTAGGATGACGAAGGTGGATCCTCGGTAGTGTATTGATGTGGTGTGTAGTGGACTCGAGTGCGCAAAACAATTACAAGTTGGAGTCTCATAAGATAGTTTAGCCAAGAGTCAAAGCTGGCTTGCTGCAATAACCCCACCGTCCCTTCTTTGATAATGTGCATGTATGTAGCATCTGATGTAAGTCTTGTTGAGTACATTTGTACTCATGTTTGCTTAATTATGTTTGCAGAAGATGCTGCAACCCCTTCTGATGGGTTCTACGTAGACCTTGATGTCGACGAGTAGCCTGAGGCCCAGGTGCTGATCCTGAGCACATGGTGGACCCTTGTAGGATAGATAGGCTTCCTCAAGCCTTTTTACTTTCTAGATGTCTGTACCCAGGCATGTTGCTTTTGCTTATGGCTTGTATGATTGTATGACTTGAATGCTGGGTCGTGTGAGTATGAATGATATGTATGGCTCTCTGGAGCCTTTAAATAAAGTACTTGAGTTGTAGAGTTTTGTTGTGATGCCATGTTGTATTTGCACATATCGAGCATATTGTGTGTATGATTGAAATGCTTGGTATGTGTGGGATCTGACTATCTAGTTGTTTATCCTTGGTAGCCTCTCATATCGGGAAATGTCTCCTAGTGCTTCCACTGAGCCATGGTAGCTTGCTACTGGTCCGGAACACTTAGGCTGGCCGGCATGTGTCCTTCTTCGTTCCTGTGTCTGTCCCTTCAGGGAAATGTCATGTGGTGATCCTTTAAGTCCTTGTAGCTTGCTACGACTTGGGATTCACTCGTTGTTGATCGACACGTTCGTTGCTGGGTCATGTATGCTTGTCCCTGTAAGTTAGTGCCACTTTGGGTTCACGACTAGCCATGTCAGCCCGGGTTCTTTGTCATATGGATGCTAGCGACACTATCATATACGTGTGCCAAAAGACGCAAATGGTCCCGGGCCTGGCAAGGCGACACCCGTGGGAATACCGTGCATGAGGCCGCAAAGTGATATGAGGTGTTACATGCCAGATCGGTGTGGCATAGGATCGGGGTCCTGACAAAAGAATTACTTTTGATACATAGGTCACTGAAACTCTTCATACCAGCCTAAGGCAATTCACAAATGATCGTCTGAAGGAGTTCGAAGAAATGGCATACTCAGATTGGAGACGATACTATGGCTATAGGACAATTCGGCAAATGGAAGGCACATTTCAATTGATACCGAGGATGTAACCTAGTGCCTGAGCGTGCTTTCAAGAACTTGAGCATTTCCATATTCATCAGGGTTTTACCAACATCCATGCCAAAGATCTTGGGTGACACCTCATACTACCACGATGATTAGAGATGGAGGATGCAGATGCAAAGGAATACAACACTTTCTCAGGTTTTACCTTACGCCAAGGAAAGAAAATCTGGATGATCGACCGAGAGACATTTAGCATTCCGCTTCTAATGTTCTCCTTGATGTTCTAGATACCACGGTTATGCTTAAAACATCAACATCGCCATCAAGTAAAGGTCGGACTTTGGGAGCACAAAAATCCATAAGGAACAACTTGTGGAATAAGTCATACCAAATCCTCATGGAGAAATTAATCTTAAGATGTGTCGCCCAGATTTTTTTCAAAGTTCATTTGTAGTGCCACTTTTTTGTTCACAAGCTTTTTGGGTGTTTTACAACATGTTGGTGCCATGGCAAATATTAGTCCAAACAGAAACTATTAGATGTTCAACATCATTCTCCAATAGCACATCATGCCATACATTCTTCTGCATGGTGTATATATTTGCATGGCAATTCATATTTAAGTGCCATGGCAAATATGACATGTACTTATGCATGGTGTACATGCATCAGAGGCTGTAACTGCATTGGAGAGGCATTTACACATGTTAAAGTTCCAGCCACCAAGGAATAATCCAGCTTGAACTGCTGAATTAGATAAGTCTGAACCCACAATTGTTGTCCTAAATGTGGTTGCAGTGGAGAAGGTGGTGGTGCTTCTTCGCCCTAGATAGTCTGTATTAGAGGTGATCACAGGTAATATATTGTCAATCATGGCATTTTTTAGTCTATGTATGGTAAGATATAGAACTTATCCAACAAAGTTTGCCATGGCCCATGGTAAATATTGTCATGCATCAAGGAAATTGTAGTGTCTGGATCATGGCATATTTTTTAGTCTATGGATCATTTTCCAACAATGTTTCCATGTCCCATGGCAAATTTTATTATTCAGAGCATGACACTTATAATTAAAACACCATGGCAAATTTTAACTTGCATTTTTTTTTGCCATGGCTATTATGTTCATAATTTATGCTACTTGCCTACTTCACATACATGGCAAATTCCTCAGACACAAACATGACAATTTTATTTAAAATAACATAGATCTTTTCTTTGTTCATTTCTTAATTCCAACCTTTTGTATTTTTTTCACACATGGCAATTTTCGCATACATTATATGGAAACTTAATTAAAAATACCATGGCAATTTTTACTGTGAATTTGCCATGGCAATTTAATTTTTGTATGTATGATGGGAATTGCCATGTCTTGTTTCTTTTGGGTTATAAAAAAATCTAAACGGGAGTAGTATTTCTATTCAGGAAATGGGGCGGGGGAAAGCAGCGTCACCGTCGGGCGATCGGTTTCTTCACCTCTTTGCTGCAGATCGACGGGGTTTGCACGAAACGCAGTCTTTTTTCTTTTGTTTTGTTTTTTTTTTTGCGGTGCACCTGTCGGTTATCTCCTGCTCCCGTTTGCGGCGGTATCCTGCAGAGTTACAGCCAAACCTACAAATTCGACTCGGATCGGATTGGGAGAATTTTTCGCCGCCCCGGCGGCCGCTCCATATATAGTTGTAGCGATCTCATATGAAGTCCTCGAATCAAACAAACCAAGAGAGAGGAAGCCAAGGGGCAAGGCTGGTAATCAAAGAGGGGAAAGCCAAGGCAGATTCTCAAGACATAGATGGGATCTGTATTCTCTTCCGTTGCCGCAGAGGACAGAGAGCGATCAGAAGAGTAAGTTAAATTCTTCTACAATTCCGGATTGGTATCCCTGGCCTCGCGTAATATTTTTCTTATGTATATGCGTTAATTGCAATTGCAGAGAGCGAGATGCCTCCGTCATTAACCATGCTCATACTGCATGAACACACGCGCACAAAAAACTGAACAAGTTAACATGGCATCAAAATATCAGCTAAACAGGGCTGAAAACAGCAACATCAGGACACCTACTTTGCATGCTTGTGCTAGTCACCACATAGATCACAAAAATACATGGCATACACCCCTGGAAAGATGGCATGGCATATTACAAAACACATGTAGGACTCAAATTCATAGGGTGCACACATCAATCATAGCAAAAATAACAAAAGTGCATGTTCTGTTAAGAAACAGAAACTAACATCACATAGCCCTCTTCCAACAGCATTTCGGGCATCAAGATGAGCTCAAATGAAAATTATGCAATGAGATGAAATGATCTACTCTTCGAGGAGAACGTTTTGACATATTACACGCGCAAAATGGAGCTACGGATGCAAAGTTATGATGCGTTGAAAATGCCACGAAATATTCACCGGATGAAAAACTTAGACGAAATATGAGGGGGAGAAAGAAGTCAACCCTCGCACGCGAACCGAGGTCGGCCTGGATCCCGATCGGGCGGCGGCGGATCTCGCCGGATCCGCGGCGGGGACGGCGGCCGGAGGAGGGGGCCGGCCGGATCCGGGCCGGGGAAGGCCGGGCGGCGCGGAGGAGATGGCGCCGGGCGACGCGACGGCAAGGCGGCGAGTGCAGCAGGAGGCGACCGTCGGGCGGGAGGGCAGTGGCCGTAAGGGCGGCGAGGGGCGCCAGCGCTGGAGCAGGCGGCGGCGGCGGAGGCGCGCCGGACGCCGGTAATGCGGAGGCGGCGCGGGCGGCGACTGGGAGCGGCCGGGCCGTGGCTCGAGGGGCATGGGCGAGGGGAGGCGGCAGGCCACGAAGCGTGCCCTGGTTCGCCGGGCGGCGGGCGCTGGACGGGCGGACACGTCCGGGCGGCGCGGACGTTTTGTCCGTGCGCGAGGTAGGGGAAGGCTAGGGTTGATCCGGATTTGGCATGGGGGGTGTTTAAATAGGCATAGAGGGAGCTAGGAGAGTCCAAATGAGGTGTAGTTTTCGCCCACACGATCGTGATCGAACGACGGAGAGCATGGAAGTGACTTAGTGGGGTTATTGGACTATTTTGAAGGGGTGTTGGGCTGCAACTTAAAAGAGGCCTTTGCGAGAGTGCGGTTAACCGTTGGAGTACCAAACGAGCTCCAAATGACCCGAAACTTGACCGGTGGTCTTCCGGTGGTATACCAAGGCCACTTGACAAACCTCGGTCCATTCCGAGAAAGTTTAGTACCCGCACACGGAAAAATGTAAAAGGGGACGCCGGGGGAGATAGGAGTGCCGGATTGCAAAACGGACAATGGGAAAAATGCTCGGAATGATGAGACGAACACGTATGCAAATGCGATGCACATGATGACATGATATAAAATGCATGACATGGACAAAAAGCAAAATGAGGAAAAACCCAACCACGGAGGGAATATCATATCACAATGCCGAAAATGGCAAGAGTTGGAGTTACAAATATGGAAAGTTACTTCCGGGGTGTTACAGTTCAGCCCCAGAAGAATACCGTGAGTACCCGGACGAAGAACAGTATCAGACTACGGACCAGCCACGCAAGCAACCACCCATTTGATCATATCGATAAAATCCCATGATCTCGCTCCTGCTCTCATTTAGTTTTTTGTGCGCGTGTGTTCATGCAGTTTGATGTGATTGATCCTGTGGGCGATTTTCAACAATTGGTATCTAGAGTAAAGTCGAGGTGAAGCTGCGCTTGCCCCGGGGTTGCGACCCGACTAGCGCCTCGGGGCGGGCGATGAAGTTGCTTGGTGGGCAGCGATGTTGGGTGGTGCAGCGACGCGGAGGATCAAGCAACCGTCATTTTGTGGAGCGATAAGGAGGGAGGCGGTAGGCTGTCGTCAGAAACACGATGGAAGAGATCGTTGATGGGAGAGATGGTGCCGAGGTGCGGCGCTGGTGCTCATCAAGATCGTCATCCGGGAGTCGGATGAGTCAAGGAGTCGTGCGAGTTTGCACGATCAGTCGTCGTTGGGTCTGTGAGCTGTCGTCGTGTCCAAGTGCTCGTTTTGGTGACGATTCGTTGGAGTTGAAGTAGTGTCACGGTGTTCCGTGAGTCATGTTCATGTCCTCATGGAGCGTCCTGGTTGCGGCCAGTGTGAATTTGGTGTGATGCCGAAGACGGAAGATGGTAGGCGAAGCCATCATAAAGCGAGGAGGTGTGCGAGCAGTGAAGAGTGGATCTATTGCAAGCAAGTACAAGGAGTATGGTGCGGACCGAGTGCAAGGCAGCGACCAAGCAATGACGGTGGCACGACATGACAGAGCAAGGAGGCGCACTGCATGTTTTCAGGCAGGTCATACTCAATGTACGGATATGACAGTTGAAGATCAAGCTCAACATGCAGTGGGACAGTGACCAGTTAAGTTGAACGACGTGAAGACTGATGATGCGTCCAGTCTTGCACGTTGCACGAGTAGATGTGACCATGTGGGCTGGTAGTTCGGATCATGCCTCGAAGTTTGGATCGACAAGTTGTGGATCAAGAACGAGTTAAAATCAGAAGGAGCACAAAGAGATTACATGTCAAGATTAGGATGAGATTGTTAGCGTAATATTGAACAATGTTGATTGTTAGCGTAATCCTGAACAATGTTAAGTCCAAGTAGTATTTGTGTTAGTGTAGGAAGTCCTTACGTGAGTAGGAGTTAGTAGTACTAGTCCGGTTTGGACTAGATCGATCAGGTAAGTTGCCTTTTAGGCTGCTGAGTCCGGTTTGTACTATTAAGTACTAGTACGTGTAGGTCTAGGAAAAATGAGTCGGTTAGCTATAGGCTAAGTTCGTGTATATATACGCTGCTGGCCGTGAGTCTTTTGTAACACCGAGAAAAGAAGAAAAGAGAAATAAAGAGAGAAAAGAGGGGTGCGACACGTGCCCTTGGCTATCAGTTTTTTGTGCGCGTGTGTTCATGCAGTTTGATGTGATTGATCCTGTGGGCGATTTTCAACAATTGGTATCTAGAGTAAAGTCGAGGTGAAGCTGCGCTTGCCCCGGGGTTGCGACCCGACTAGCGCCTCGGGGCGGGCGATGAAGTTGCTTGGTGGTGCAGCGATGTTGGGTGGTGCAGCGACGCGGAGGATCAAGCAACCGTCATTTTGTGGAGCGATAAGGAGGGAGGCGGTAGGCTGTCGTCAGAAACACGATGGAAGAGATCGTTGATGGGAGAGATGGTGCCGAGGTGCGGCGCTGGTGCTCATCAAGATCGTCATCCGGGGGAGTCGGATGAGTCAAGGAGTCGTGCGAGTTTGCACGATCAGTCGTCGTTGGGTCTGTGAGCTGTCGTCGTGTCCAAGTGCTCGTTTTGGTGACGATTCGTTGGAGTTGAAGTGGTGTCACGGTGTTCCGTGAGTCATGCTCATGTCCTCATGGAGCGTCCTGGTTGCGGCCAGTGTGAATTTGGTGTGATGCCGAAGACGGAAGATGGTAGGCGAAGCCATCATAAAGCGAGGAGGTATGCGAGCAGTGAAGAGTGGATCTATTGCAAGCAAGTACAAGGAGTATGGTGCGGACCGAGTGCAAGGCAGCGACCAAGCAATGACGGTGGCACGACATGACAGAGCAAGGAGGCGCACTGCATGTTTTCAGGCGGGTCATACTCAATGTACGGATATGACAGTTGAAGATCAAGCTCAACATGCAGTGGGACAGTGACCAGTTAAGTTGAACGACGTGAAGACTGATGATGCGTCCAGTCTTGCACGTTGCACGCGTAGATGTGACCATGTGGGCTGGTAGTTCGGATCATGCCTCGAAGTTTGGATCGACAAGTTGTGGATCAAGAACGAGTTAAAATCAGAAGGAGCACAAAGAGATGACATGTCAAGATTAGGATGAGATTGTTAGCGTAATCTTGAACAATGTTGAATGTTAGCGTAATCCTGAACAATGTTAAGTCCAAGTAGTATTTGTGTTAGTGTAGGAAGTCCTTACGTGAGTAGGAGTTAGTAGTACTAGTCCGGTTTGGACTAGATCGATCAGGTAAGTTGCCTTTTAGCTGAGTCCGGTTTGTACTATTAAGTACTACTAGTACGTGTAGGTCTAGGAAAAGTGAGTCGGTTAGCTATAGGCTAAGTTGGATAGGAGTAGTTTTTCCCCAAACCCTAAAACCCCTGGCGGCGCTGACGGCGATTAGGGTTTGACGTGGACTCAACTTTGCCCAACAACTCATCGCCGGTGCAAGAGAGAGAGGAAGAGGCAAGTGCTCCGGGCTCATGGCTGCGCCTAGCGCCGCGGGCTCGCGAGAGGGGGGCGATCCCCAGGCGGGCTGTGCCGCCAGAAGGAAACTCGAGGAGGCCTTGGGGAAACTTGACATATCCGAAGAGGAGGCTACTCCTCTGATCCTTGACGGTCGCGGCGAGGGGAGGCCGGCGAAGTGGCTTTTGGCTGGGAAAGTGCTCCACCGGAACCATCTGCACATCCAGACCATCACTAATGCGCTTCGGCCGGCATGGGGCAACCCGCGTGGTTTGCAGTTTAGATCAGCGGGCGTCAACGTGTGTGTAGCAGAATTTGAGAATCAGAGGGACAGAGATAGGGTGTGGGGCGGCTCGCCATGGCATATCAGTAAGAACGCCGTTGTGCTGGCCGAGTTTGACGAATGTATGCGGCTTGATGAGGTCCAGTTCGATCGTCTGCAGATTTGGGCTAGGGTTATGGATCTACCCTATAACCTAAGGGATGAAGTGTGGTGGATGCCAATCGCTAAACAGATGGATAAAAACGCCCAGTTTGTCAAGTTTGATCATAATGGTGGTTTTCTGCGAGCAAGGATGTCAATTGAGGTAGACAAGCCTTTGAGAAGGTGGATTTTGATCCAGTTTTCCAGGAGAAAGAAGACGGACTTGTATGACATTCAATATGAACAGTTGCCCTATTTTTGTTTCTCCTGTGGTAGATTAGGGCACTTAGAACTATATTGTGCTACTCCGGGCTCACGCGATGACAAGGGTGAGCTTCCGTTTGGCTCTAAACTCCGTGCGTCGGATGACGCAAAGAAGTCGCCAGCCAGCGACAATTCCTCCAGGGATCCAAAATCTCAAAGCAAGCCAACCATGAGGAATTCTAGTACTAACAAGGAACCTGGGGTGGAAGTGACATCTCCTAAGAAGAACAAGCAGCCACCGAAGCGAAAAGATGCTCCTCATCAAGTGTACAAACCCGTGGCTAAACCCTTGTTGCTCACAGATGGGAGTTCGGTCGATCCGGTTGGGGACGCGGGTGCAAGCATCAGGGACCCAACCACAGCTAGCAACGATACAGAGGGAGATGACTTTGCTCGTGAACCAAAGAAGAAAAAGCCCACACCAGATAACTCGGCAGAAACCGCGTCGCGGTCCTGCCAGTCACAATGAGTGTTTTAAGCTGGAACTGCCGGGGGCTTGGGAACCCCGAGGCAGTTCGGGAGCTTCGCAGTATCGTGAAGCTTGAAGGCCCCTCCCTTCTCTTTGTAATGGAAACTAAAATCAAAGAAAAAAGAGTTGAGGATCTGAAGTTTACGCTTGGTTTTGCAGGCAGTTTTGCAGTTGACAGTGTTGGCCTTAGTGGCGGCATAGGTCTTTTCTGGTCCAGAGATGTGACCATTGATTTGAAAATTTTCAGTAAGAATCATATTGATGTACTGGTTCATAGCAATAATCAGAACGCTTATGTTTGGTGTTTCACGGGTTTTTACGGAGCACTGCGAGCGGAAGAGAGACACCACAGTTGGCGGTTCTTGCGTACTTTACATAACATTCCCCATAGTGTCTGGTTGTGCATGGGAGATTTTAATGAAACTTTGTATGCATGTGAGCACTTCAGTAGAGCGGCACGGTCTGAAACTCACATGAGATCATTCGGGGAGGTTGTGGATGAGATATCTTTCCGAGATCTAGGCTGGTCTGACATGACCTACACGTGGGATAATCATCAAATGGGAGAAGCAAATGTCAAGGCACGACTAGATCGAGCTTTCGCGAACGAGGAATTTCAGCAGTTGTTTCATCATATACGGGTTCGACATCTTCCTTCAGTTGAGTCTGACCACTGTTTTGTGATAGAAGAAATTAAAGAGGTACTGTCGGATCGTCCTAGGGCGAAGAAACAATTCCGTTATGAAAACGTCTGGCAAACTCATACAGATTATGACCGCCTAGTTGAGCAGACATGGCGGGGCATACCACGCACTACGGGCCTCCAAGGGATTGCATCGGCGCTTGGTACCTTGCAGACAACCCTAGAGCCGTGGAGTTTGAGGGAGTTTGGGTGTTTGGCACGTACTGTCAGACAACTCCAACAATGGCTGAACCGTGTTCAATGTCAGGCTATAGGTACTGGGCCTTCGGATGAGGAGAAAAGTATTGTTAAAAAACTGAAGGAGGCCTTGCATCAAGAGGAGATTTGGACTCGACAGCGTTCGAGAGTTCCGTGGCTCCGAGAGGGTGATCGCAACACATCATATTTCCAAGCGCAAGCAGCTCAGCGCCAACATATGAATAGGATCTCAGATCTTCGCCGAGCTGATGGCATGATTTGTGCTAGTGGACATGAGGACAAGGTGGAGGTGCAGACCTTCTATCAGCAACTTTATGAATCACAGGGTTCTGCGGACCATCAGTTGTTGTTATCACATGTGCCAGTTAAAGTGACACAAGCGATGAACATAGAACTATCCAAACCCTATACCCCGGAGGAAGTCAAAGTGGCGCTGTTTCAAATGGCTCCTTCGAAGGCACCCGGTGTTGATGGTTTTACTGCAGGTTTCTATCAGCGTCATTGGGATCTACTTGGTATTGGTAATGACGTAACCGAGGAAGTACTTGATTTTCTTAATTGGGGGGGGGGGCTGCCATCGGGACTGAATGATACTTCTATTACCCTCATCCCCAAGGTTAGACACCCCCAATCAATTTCACAATACCGTCTTATTGCATTGTGCCCAGTTTTGTATAAGATTGCTGCTAAGGCAATCACCAATCGTTTGAGATGTATTATGGATGAGGTTATAAGTGAAGAGCAAAGTGCTTTCGTTCCCGGCCGCCTCATTACTGACAATGTGCTAGTTGCGTATGAAAGTGTACATACGATGAGGCGGAGGAAGAAGGGCAAGAATTATTCATGTGCGGTCAAGCTCGATATGATGAAAGCATATGACCGCTTTGAGTGGCATTATCTCGAAGCTATACTACTTCGGCTTGGCTTCTGTATGAGCTTTGTTAGATTGATAATGAAGTGTGTCTCCTCTGTGCGCTTCTCGGTGCGTGTTAACGGTGAACTTCTACCATACTTCACACCATCCAGAGGTTCCCAACAAGGTGATCCAGTTTCACCATTTCTTTTTCTGCTATGTGCGGAAGGCTTTTCCTCGCTGTTGAAATATTACAGTGGAGTAACCATAGACAGGGGTTTGAGGGTGAGTTATAGATCACCATGGGTCACACATTTATTATTCGTGGATGATAGTTTGATTTTCATCAATGCAAGTAATCCAAGTGCTCTCAGACTCAATGAGATTCTCCAGATTTATGGAGAGGCTTCGGGCCAAAGTGTTAACCGTGATAAAAGTTCAATATACTTTAGTACTAACACTCATGATTCGTTGAGGCAGGTTCTGCAAGCAACATTAAATATCCATGTGCAAGCATTCAGTGAGAAATACATGGGGCTCCCTACTGCTGTGGGTCGGATTACCAGCGGCACATTTGATCATATCAGCGAAAGAGCTCGCGGGAAAATACAAGGCTGGTCGGAAAAATTATTGGCGTGTGCAGGTCGAGAGACTCTTCTCAAATTTGTCGTTCAATCAATTCCAACTTATCCAATGAGTACATTCCTTCTGACCAAGAAAGTTTGTAAGAGTCTTACTTCACCAATGGCCAAGTATTTTTGGAGTAGCTCTCTTGACAAGAAATC
The DNA here is from genome assembly GCA_021605145.1 of Aegilops bicornis. Classification (NCBI taxonomy): domain Eukaryota; kingdom Viridiplantae; phylum Streptophyta; class Magnoliopsida; order Poales; family Poaceae; genus Aegilops; species Aegilops bicornis. The sequence continues at coordinate 139,778,181 of CM038673.1, read as the reverse complement.
ATTGCATTGGGTGTCCTGGAAGGAGCTAGCTACACCCAAGTGCAAGGGCGGGATGGGGTTCAGAGACCCGCATCTTTGCAATCTTGCTATGCTGGGCAAACACGGATGGCGATTCCTCACCAACCCGAATTCCCTTTGTGCAAGTGTTTTGAAGGGCCGTTACTTCCCGACACTGATTTCATGAATGCTACTATACCCAAGTCAGCGTCGGCAACTTGGAGGGCGATCATGGCGGGGAGGGAAGCCCTTCGATCTGGTCTGATCTTTCGAGTGGGCGATGGCTCCTCAATATCAGCCTGGAACGATAAGTGGATCCCAGGTACAATATCTATGTCTCCTATGTTTCGACCACAGCATACGACTATTGTGCGTGTGTCTGAGCTTATTGATCCATCTAACTGGTCGTGGAGACAAGATCTTGTTCGGTATAATTTCATTGCGCCTGATGCTGAAGCAATATTGAACATCCCTATTCGGCAAGGAGGTGGAGATGATTTTCTTGCATGGGCATTTGAAAGATCGGGGAACTACACTGTGAAATCAGCGTACCGTGCTCTCGTGACTCAGAAAGAGCGTGTTGCTCTAGAGGAAGGGACGGCTACCGGGACCTCAGAGGATGATACACAGATGTGGAAATCCCTATGGAAATTGAATGTCATTCCGAAGGTGAGAGTGTTCTGGTGGAGGGTTCTTCGTGGAATTCTCCCGGATGAAGCCACTCTTAACTATCGACATATTGCAGAGATTCGTCAATGCAAAGTTTGTTTGGTTATGGATGAAAATTTGGAGCATGCACTCATACACTTTTCACATGCAAAATGCTTCTGGGAGGAAGCGGTTGCATGGTTTGGCCTTAGATTGCCTCGTCTTCATCCAGACTCATGGGCGCGGGATATCACATGTGATCCTAGGTTTACAGACGATGACCGCACCAAGATCACCACGATAATGTGGTCTATATGGCACTCCCGGAACCGGATCAAACATGGCGAAGAGGGAAGGAATCCAATGGCTACGATCAGGGCCACTAAGTAGGCGATCGCCCTACCTCATCTACCACGGAGAGATGCGATGATTTTGCCTGGTTTTGGCTGGAGACCACCTGATGAAGGTGTTGTCAAGATCACCACGGATGGAGCCTTAAATTTTGCTGATGGCAGGGGTGGTGCGGGAGGGGTGGCTCGATCCTCTTCGGCGCTCCTGGGAGCATGGTGCAAGACATATTTGGGTATCTCTGATCCCTTGATTATGGAGGGTTTGTCACTGCGAGACGGAGTTCGGTTCGCTTCTCTCCGAGGTTTTTCGCATGTGATAATGGAAACTGATTGCTTGGAGATGGTGACACTCTGGACCACTCGCCACAATTCTCGTTCAATTGTGGCTCCTTTATCAGTAGAGATAGGAGATCTATGTAATAATTTTACTTTGTTCGATATTCAGCATGTAAACAGGTCAGCTAATGTCCCGGCGCATCTTTGTGCAAAGTGTGCTTGCACTCTGAATGTGACCGATAGCTGACTTGAGGAGACTCCTAGCTTCTTGGTGACCAGCCTCTTGGCTGATTGTCCTAAGAATGCCTTCATATGAATTAAAAGCTCTCTGATTTCCCTGCAAAAAAACTATAGGCTAAGTTCGTGTATATATACGCGGCTGGCCGTGAGTCTTTTGTAACACCGAGAAAAGAAGAAAAGAGAAATAAAGAGAGAAAAGAGGGGCGCGACACGTGCCCATTGGCTATCAGTTTTTTGTGCGCGTGTGTTCGTGCAGTTTGACGTGATCGATCCTGTGGGCGAGTTCCAACATAGGCTGCCCCGAAGATGATGGATAAAGTATTTGGTAGTTAATTAATCTCTTATTTCTAGTGCCTATAAGACATGCACGCAAGCATGGATCTTGTGTAGCAATTTATGTGTCTTTCAAACATTATACTACAGCTTTATTAATACCTCATTGTGGAAATTATGTTTGATTGGAATTGACCAAAGGTTTGCATTTATTCGTTGTACTTGAGGAATTAAACTCAAGGTGCTGGTCATGATTATACTGGAACACATCATGTTCTTATACATGTTAGAATATTTCCGGGAACAGATACTGGGGAAGCTGGGCTATGCGTAGGATCCAGCTCTATGTATTAAAAAAGCCTACATGTTTAAATATGTATTGATATACTTTAAATATGGCGTATGACTCACATATACGTGTGAAGGGATAAGAAGGAATTTGACTCAGAAACTAGTCGGTTATGATCATGGTTGGTTAATTCGATTAGGAGTCTAACTGAATTATATCTGGATACAGATTTGAATTTTCAGGAAACTGAGTATAAATATGTCCCTACCCTCTAGCCTCATATACGCATTTTGAGCCGCACCACGGACTTGGCGGAGGAATTAGAGGGTAGACAAAACATACTCATGCTATGTTATTTTCAACATCTTGATCTGAAAGTACATTGTATGAATGTTCCGTGTGTTATATGTAATTCAAACTAGGAAGTTCGGAGAAGAAGAAGAACAAGAACAAGAAGAAATTGAATGAGCCTATATGATTGTTTTCAGGTTAGCTTGGCAGGTTAACTGTGCAAGTTAAAAAATAACTTGTGGTAGATTATCTGTTTACAGTAAAATCTTGTTTTTCGCTGGCAGAACTTGCATTAACATCCGAGATAGGTCACACTAATGTTATCTCTAAGGATGCCTTGATTCAAAAGAATTTTATCATTTGTGGGGGATTTGAATTCTTAGTATTTTTCCCCAAAACATTTCTCATTTGATTCACATCATTGTAATCCTTAGGAACATTTTCTTACAATTCATTTGCATCCCAGGAAAAAAACATTCTATCAACTCAAAACTGTTTTCAGAATTCCTTTGTTTTCTCTATGCTATGAAATACTCTTTAAGCCAGGATTAATCTTATACTAGGATTCAAGAGGATGTGGCACTCTAGTTGTACAAGGCCTCTTTGAAAAACATGCTACTATGGTTCCTCTGACAGCCACCGGTTCCCATCGCCTCCAGGTGCCTTTGGCACCGGGGAGGAGGGTGACCCCGTTTATAGTCTTCGGTCACCCTAACTTCAGCTAGGGTCAAGTTCATGTATCTCGCTAGTGGTGAGATGATGGTGTCATCGACGGCCAAGAATAAATTATCCCTGTCCTATCCATGTTCCGGCGATGTTGTTTGGCATTGGCGGAGGGTGTGTGGAGTTTCAGCCAAGGACAGATATTGGACCTCATTTCTGTCTTTGTTTTGTGTAGTTGATCGACAATAGGGGTGATATCGCAGCGTGTCTTTTTACTTGGGTTCTAATGAAGGCTCAGCAAGATGAGCTGGAAGTGGGGAACTTTTTCGAGGTTTCTATCCCCCTCCTCTGTCTTGTCGGAGTTGGGATAATCTTCTGGTCCTTCTTAGCGCCAGCTTCTCTGGGATGGCGATCTTTCCAGATCATATCGGTGTCTTCTGGTCTACATCGACGACTTCTTGGCCACTACTTCTCCAAGCTCCTAGCTTCCCACAAAGTTGCTCCGCTCAGATGGATACCTAGAAGTGGCAACGAGCTTTGCTCACGGCGCGCCGCCGGTGGATGCAAAAGGAAGATGTTGTTTCTTTCTTCAAGGACTTGCTTTTTATTTCTTATTTCTGTAAGGTGCTTCTTATAAGGGCTCGTTTTATCTAATACTAGATGACACGTTGCGCCCATGGCGCAAAGGCCGAATGTAAGCCAATTGGTGTAAGAGTGTGCATTAACATATTGTTGTTCAAAAAGAATAGCTCATATACTATATGCGTAAGTACATAAGATTGGAAATGATACACCAAGTCATGCAGGAAAGGACCCTTGTGATCTTTTTAGATTGGATAAATAATCATGCAGAGGCCTTTGGATATGCACTTGAAGGAGCATATATTTCCTTTATCATGGTTGTTTCAAAAGCATGCGACAGAGCCTTCTAAGTAGCGGATATTCGATAGCTAAATGCACAGCATTGTCTTAGGGGATTACATAAGATCGAAAAGGAGGATAAACATAGATGTCTTTGTAGGCATTTATACTAATACTATGTTATACAGCAAGGGGCTCCTGCAGCTTGCTTATATTGAGTAGACAATCAGGCGCAATCCCTTGGAAGTGCATTTGAAGCCGAAAGCATATGCTCGCCCTTCATTCATGTGGGTCCGACGGAAGAAGTCGCTCCAGCCTTTAGTGATGGTGGCCCTTTTGTCAACTCCCTTGATAAAGCGGGCTGTGACAGTGGTTGTTCCGTCTCCAGTTGTGATTGTAAGTTCACCGTGGTCAGCATCCATGTGTGGGAAAAGGGAACCCGTAGAAAAGTGGACATTAAAGTACTGAAAATAGTAGTAAAGGTTAGTCACTATATCATTTTATACCATGCTATTATATGAAACAGAACAGAATAATTGCGAAGGATTACCATTCTTTTGCCTTGTGTTGCAAATGTTTCTGTCATGTGGCACACATAGTAGTTATTAGGCGTGGTGGTGCTGCGGATGATCTTTCGCAGTGCACGAACATTATGGTTGTAGAGCCTAACTATGTTTCCCCACACAACATGGCGACTAAACTCATCTAAGTAGTGCTTGCAAGGCTCACCTATGTTAAATTGCACAAAATTATACTTTGCGACAGCTGATGGAATGGGAAGAGTAATGTAGTTCTTACCACGGAGAATGGACTTTCCAGGCTTTAGATGGATTTTCTTGCCTTTGAACTTTTGGATTGAGCTTGCTTTGCGTGGGCGATGAATATACTCGTATCGCTTATTGTGCTTCCGACATAGTGGTTCGTCTGTGTTGAATAGGTAAGGAGATCATTGTAAAAGGTTGCAACAGCAGATAGAGGATAACATAAACAAACAGAGGGCCTAATTAACTTGTGTGTATTAGTGAAAGGCAGAAAATGGTATCCATCGTATATGGTAAGCTGGAAGTATTAACAACAAATAAATTACAACATTAATGAATAGCAATCAGAAGATCTATTGGACCCTGAAAGAAGTTCGTTTTATTACATACTTGATCAACTTGCATGTGTAAGTGATACAAAAAACTTTTCAATCAGCATGCATCAGCGAAGAAGAAGAAACATTCTTTGCAATTTATAAACAATTATAAATATGTTTTTCAGAATTACCATGGGTAATTTGGCCACCGCTGGTATCATTAGCTGTGTCTACCTCCTCTTGTTTAACAAAGAGCCATCCGGAAAGAAGTAATAGAATAATTAAGCTGATATATTAGACCGTGGTATTAGTTGTGATGATTAACAGTGATGCACACAGACTTAACAGGACATTAGTAGTAAAAGGCGGTCATTATATTTAATAAATAATCCTAGCCCTCAAAATCTAATTTCTTTATGTGGGAGGGGAAGCACATCGCTCAGTGCCAGTGGGTGAAATCGACGGCATCCCATCGAACCCAGTAGAGGGCAGATCTCTCTCGCCTCATTCTCAAGGTCTGGCGGATGAAGATCTCATGGCTCTTGGCCATGTGAGTGCTCTTCATTGACTTGAAGATTGGCCAGTTCTCAAAGACGATCTTGAGCGAAACAATAAACTGTATGGGAATAATTAGTTTGGGATAGTGCTTGTGAGCATCATATTAAGAACCAGAGACATGGCAAACATTATGGTGATTTAATATGTTAATAAACCGGAAAAAGTAGCAAGATGAGTCTGAAAAACAAATCTCTTGACAGTGCTCTCTGGCAAGCGTTGCAGAGATCGAGAAAATTCAGTCACAGTCTCTATAACAACATCTCCTGTAGGCTGGGCCTAACATACAGATTCTTGGAGCTACAGTGTCTTCCAACATAGCATCTAAAAATAGTGCGTGATGGAAGATGTACAGGATCTATTTGGAAATTTTGAGATGATATTGTAAGTGTTAGGTTATCTCTCATAAAAATAACTATATAAGTATTAGATAAATTGATTTGCCTCTTTATCGATTCTGTAAGAGAAATCTTGGCTAGTTTGTACGAATCTAATGCAGTTGTTGGATCTTACCTTGTAAATCTGGTGGTTGGAACACGTATGCAGAAGGGAAGAGGTGGCTTGTTCGTTGGTGAGTCCTTGAGCCAGGCGTGCCGTGAGCGAATACGTTGGTAGCATGCCATCACGACGGACAGCGGCGCTACTTCGGAGCGGCTTCTTGGCCATGGCTCCAGCAACCGGTCGATGCCAGTTCCGTCGCTGTCGATGAGGATGGGGGAGGTGGTCCGGCGGTGGATCTGGATAAGGAATCTGGAGCGGCCGAGTTTAATGGGAGCTGCGGTCTCCTTCTAAAAAGGGCCAGAGGCAAAGATTTCTATGGGCTGGTGATGCGCCATGAAAATTTTCGAAAGCCACCAGACAAGCAGGCTGGTCTATTTTACAGAAACTTGTTTAGTTGATGGAGAACGTTTTTTTGCGGCTACAAAAGCCAGAACCACATTATTATTATTATTATTATTATTGCGGGGAGAACCACATTATTATGTTTGTTAATGAAAAAAATATATTTCTATGCAGGCGTTGCACAGAGATTTAGTAGTACACATTTTTTACATTGGCATAAAAATGTATAGCATAGTCAAGGAGCTATATGATTGGTTGTCTATGGTGAGCGGAAGGGCGACAAAATGTTTTGCGAAGGAAAATAAGAATGTGATTTTGCGCAAAGACCATGTGTAAGCTAATTATTGTGAGAGATTGTATTAATATATTTGTTGGTTTAAAAGAATAGCTCATGTACTATATGCTGAGCAGATAAGATTGAAAATGGTGCACTAAGTCATGTAGGAAAGTACTATTGACTTTCTGCAGATGTAGTTGTTGTTGATGATCATTTGTAAAATAAACAGGAATGTAATTGATTTTAATTTGTTGCATACACCGTGATCGGGAGACGTTAATGAAAGCATTGAAGCAAAACATGCATAAAAGGAAGCTTGTTTCTTGAGTCATAGTTTTCAGGAAACAATAGCAGGAGAGGAGTGTGTGTGTGTGTGTGTGTGTCTATATATATATATATATATATATATATATATATATATATATATATATATATATATATATATATATATATATAGCGGTGAAAACTGCTTTTGACTACAAAGAGAACAATATAATCTAAAGATCATAGACTACATTATACAGTACTTTTCACCACAGAAGCAGTGGCCTGGAAAGAATAGCAGAAGAAGAGGCCTTCACATATATACAATAAGCGATGATAACCCACTTCCGAGTACAGTGGTAACAACAAAGTTTAAAGATCGTAGACTATATCATACACTACTTTTCAGCATAGAGGCAGCAAGTTAAGACTAAAGCGTACACATATCTTGCTTGGAGTACGCCAAAATGCGAAAGATCCTGGTCTGATCGATACAAAACAAAAGGTGCCTGATTTAGTAAGCACAGAAGCATGATATTCAGGACACATTGACCAAAGCTCACCAGAAACTATTTCTGGTTGCTTCGAGGCGCTGCTCAAACTTCATAGCAATGTAGCGTAGCCTCTGCGGCAGTCCTTCAATGCTTGCCAGCGCTGTTTTCATAACTCCCTTGGTGCTATCCCGCCCTTTCAAATGCCGAGCAGTCGTCATGTTTTCTATTTGGGCAGAATATGAGCTCATATACCTGACAGCGTAGTAGCATGTTTTGCGTAGCTTCTTGATTGTTTTATTTGATGCAACCAACCATTTGACCAGGTGTGTCACTTGATTTTCAAGCTTCTTGACATGAGTGTAGTGGTAGTCCCTCATTTATTTGCCATATGCATTTTCCATGTATCTAATAGCTTCAATAGCAGCACTGTCTTCAACATCTTCATAGCTATCTAAGATTGTGATACGTCTCCAACGTATCTATAATTTTTGATTGCTCCATGCTACTTTATCTATTGTTTTGGACTATAATGGGCTTTATTTTCGACTTTTATATTATTTTTGGGACTAACCTATTAACCGGAGGCCCAGCCTGTAATTGTCGTTTTTTTGCCTATTTCGTGTTTCAAGAAAGCGGAATATCAAACGGAGTCCAAAGCGGAATGAAACCTTCGGTAACGTGATCTTCTCACGAGCGTGATCCAGAGACTTGGACCCTACTCCAAGGAGTGCCAGAGGCGGTCACGAGGTGGGGGCGTGCCCTTCCCCCGGGCGCGCCTGCCTCGTGGGCCCCCGACGCTCCACCGACGTACTCCTTCCTCCTATATATACCTCGTACCCCCAACAGATCGTGGGAGAGCCAAAACCTAATTCCACCGCCAAGAACTTCCTGTATCCACGAGATCCCATCTTGGGGCCTGTTCCGGAGCTCCGCCGGAGAGGGTATCCACCATGGAGGGCTTCTACATCAACACCATAGCCCCTCCAATGAAGTGTGAGTAGTTTACTTCAGACCTTCTGGTCCATAGCTAGTAGCTAGATGGCTTCTTATCTCTTTTTGGATCTCAATACAAGGTTCTCCCCCTCTCTCGTGGAGATCTATTCGATGTAATCTTCTTTTTGCGGTGTGTTTGTTGAGACCGATGAATTGTGGGTTTATGATCCAACTTATCTATGGAAAATATTTGATTCTTCTCTGAATTCTTTTATGTATGATTGAGTTATCTTTGCAAGTCTCTTGAATTATCCGTTTGGTTTGGCCAACTAGATTGGTAGTTCTTGCAATGGGAGAAGTGCTTAGCTTTGGGTTCAATCTTGCGGTGTCCTTACCTAGTGATGGAAGGGGTTGCAAGGCACGTATTGTATTGTTGCCATCGAGGATAACAAGATGGGGTATTTATCATATTGCATGAATTTATTCCTCTACATCATGTCATCTTGCTTAAGGCGTTACTCTGTTTTTAACTTAATACTCTAGAAGCATGCTGATAGCGGTCGATGAGTGGAGTAATAGTAGTAGATGCAGAATCGTTTCGGTCTACTTGTCACGGACGTGATGCCTATATACATGATCAGTGCCTGGATAACCTCATAACTATGCTCAATTCTGTCAATTGCTCAACAGTAATTTGTTCACCCACCGTAGAATACTTATGCTCTTGAGAGAAGCCACTAGTGAAACCTATGCCCCCCGGGTCTATTCTCATCATATCAATCTCCATCAATTTATTTACTTGCTTTGCTTTTACTTTTCACTTTGCATCTTTATACCAAAAATACCAAAAATATTATCTCTATCAGATCTCACTCTCGTAAGTGACCGTGAAGGGATTGACAACCCCTAATCGCGTTGGTTGCGAGTAACTATCGTTTTGTGCAGGTACGAGGGACTTGTGCGTGGCCTCCTACTGGATTGATACCTTGGTTCTCAAAAACTAAGGGAAATACTTACGCTACTGTGCTGCATCATCCCCTCCTCTTCGGGGAAAACCAACGCAAGCTCGAGACGTAGCAGATTGCACCTGACAGAGAACTTGGAACAAGTGCACCATCGAGCAATTCCAAAGAAGAAATGAAAGTAACCGTCACACGATTATTTCCGCCTGGGCATATCTTGTGATAATAAGTCGCAGGGGGTAACTTGAGAGCTTTCAAAGATCGTGGCGAATATGTGGGCATAAGGAATTACTATCAGATAGTCATTCTCATGTAAAAGCAAAGTAAGGGTTAAATTTCCGTCTGACAAAATAATAGTTGAATTGACAAATGAGGAATTCAATTGGGCATGGTAGTTTGATTGAGTGTGAGGCCCTGAGTTGTTTTATTTATGTAACACCCCAGTGTAATGATGCTACAGTAACCCCTAGGGTTAAGATAATCGTTTTGCTAAACAAGTATTTGATCATCATTTTCTCCTCTCTCTTTTTATTTTCCAGTTGAATTCAATTTCAAATTATGAATGAAATTCAAAATGCTCAAACATGAAAACTAAAATGTTCATCATGTGGAAAATATTCTTCCGTAATATTGGTGGTGAACCAACTTTTTTTTGCAAAGTATCTAAATGGCCTAAATTAGCTATAACAGAAAGTTGTTAAAAAGGAAAAGCTAAAGCTAAAACAAAAACAAAAAGGGAGAAAAGGGGCTAGAGCCCCTGGCCTCCCCTTGGGCTTCGGCCCACCCGGGGCCAATAGCCCAGCCCAGCTGACCCACTCCTCCCGGTCGCTCTCCCTCCCTACATTCAACCGACCGAGGCGCGCCCTGGCGTCACTGAACCACCTCGCCCGTCGGCAGGGGATAAGAGATCCTCGGCGCCTCGGGCACCCCTTCCACTTGCTCTGCCACCCCACTCGCCCGCTCACTCCCCTCGTCCACTCCGCCTCCCCCCACTTACCTCCAGATCCACCTCAACTGCGCCTCACCGAGCGCCGCCGTCGCCATGGCTGCGCCATAGCATGACCACCGCCACCCCGCGCCTCGCCAGGACGTCCACGAGCTCTGTCGAGCTCCGCTGCAACCTCCCCGACCTCGAGCTGGAGCGCTACGACACCGCAGCCGTCGTTCGTCCTCGTCCCCATCTCCGACTGCCGTCGATCTTCTTCGTCTCCGGCGCCGCCTCTGCAGCTACTAAACCACCAAAGGCCACCGTGTGTGCCGCTAGGTGAGCTGCCTCCCTCCTCTGCACTCTAGCTCCTCTAGCTCGCGTTGTAGCTAGCTCGTCGTCATGCCCGAGCTCTGGTCGCCGCTGTGTACCTCGCCGCCGTGGCCACAGCCGCCGTCACACTCGCGCAAGCCCACGGTCCGAGTTCTGGTGATCCCAGTGGAGCCCAACGCGCACGCTCACGCTCCCTCCCGTGCCTCCTAGCGCCGTCCCTGTTGAGCGCCCGAATGCATCGCCGCGGAGCTCGCCGCCGGCGAGGCTCCGGTGGCCATTTGGTCACGGGCTCAAGCCTGTTGGACTCGCCGCACAACGGGGATCCTCCCCAGCCTTTCCTTTCGCTTCGTAGCACGCTGCTTCGCCTTCCCCGTCACACATCCGAGCTATATAGCCGCCACGACTCAACGTCGGCGGCCCTGCCGACCTCCCCTACTCGTTCTGCCGCCACCAACCGATGTGGGGTGGAGCAACCGTTCGAACGCAGCAAGAACCGCGCTAAACGGTGCCCCGTAGCGGTTTTCCGAGCGAGCTCGCCGCCGCAGGAGGCCATCGGAGCAACGCCGGCGCCGTTTCCGGCGTCGCTGACGTGGCTGTCCACGTGGACCTCCCCACAGCCGCTGCCACTGGGCCCCCTTGGTCCCGTTGACCCAGTCAAATGCTGACGGGGCAACGCCCTGTCACCGCCTGGGGGCCCCGCGTGGGCCACATTGACGATCAACTGGTTCTGCATTGACCGCCGACGCAGGTCGACGCCTTGACATGACGTCATAATACATTTTTCTGATGAGTTTAGTAATTAAAACAAATTCCAGAATATTGTTTAAACTTTGAAAATTCATAGAAATTAAACCGTAGCTCAGATGAAAATGTTTTCTATATGAAAGTTGCTCAGAAAAATCCAACGAATCCGAATACACGGTCCGTTCATCTGTCACATGCCCCTAGCATGCTGAACGTGGAACCGTCCCCTCTCTTTCATCTGTCCGAAATCCGCCTACCGCTGGGAAATCATCCTCGGATGTTTCCCCCCTTCGTCTGCAACGTGTAGTACTGCGTTAGAGCACGCCTAGCCCTACGTATCGTCTTGTCATGCTTAGTGATACCTCTATTTGCTATTTATTTACTGTTTCTCCCCCTCTTCTCTTGGTAGACCCGTGGCGGCTGCCGATGCCGTATGATCGACTACGCCACCGACCCCCTCCTTGCCCGAGCAACCAGGCAAGCCCCCTTTGATCATCCCGATATCGCCCATTCCATTCTCTCATGCTTGCATTAGATTTTGCTACTATTATTGATTGCTCCTATTACGATGCATAGCCCGCTTTTGTAACTTTGTTGTTGTACCTTACACCTTATCCTAAATCGCTTAGTATAGGTTGCTTAGTGACCTATCAGTGACCCCCCCCCCATCTCGTCCTTGTTGCCCCTGCTTCATCATCGAAGACCAGGCCCCGGCACCACACATCACTTTCCCCTTAGTTGTTCGACACTACTGGGTTACTATCGAGTACCGAGGGTGAGACCTCTTCAGCACTTCTGATGTTAACCCTGTAGTGTAGTCATTCGGTCGTGGTCATCGAGGGTGATTTCCTCCTTAACCACTTCCGATACAACTCTGTCGTGCAACCCCTCAAGTGTGAACCTCGGGGGTAATTCCTCTTACGTTCACCTTGATGATTACATCTAGCGGAATTCATCGGGGGTGATTCCTCGGGTTTTCCCCTTGATTTTTAGACACACTGTTGCTATGATTACTATGACTTTACACTGAGCCATGTTACTAAAGACGGGTCGACCCTGAGGGGTACCCGCGCGAGCTTAATTGCGAGTGATGTGGAGTCGGGTCGACACGGAGGGTGCCATGAGATAAATACGAGGCGTGGCGGGCATTCCTAGCCCTTGCCGCAAGTCCTCGAGACGGGCAACGGGTCACATCTTCGTGAGTCTCTGCTTGTTACCGTGTGCTCCTATTCCACTATGATTTGGATATTTGATCCGAGGGTCCTCTGGCCTGATAGCACTAACCATCATGTGGGCATAGTATGGGCGTTCTGCGTCGTATGCATCAGCCGAAGCTTAATAGACATCAGCGATTTGCTGGCCAGTTGGACTGCGTGGCGCTGCCTTGTTGAAGGAGGTAGCTAGGTCTGCTCACCGGCCGCCCTCGCATAGCGTGCGAGGAGTACCCGAGGAGATGGCCCATGACCCCTGGGGGCATAGGTTTAGTCCGGCGTGCTGGCCTCTCTATTAAGCCTAGGTCGGGTTGCGGCGTATTGTTTGGCCGAGGCCGGGCATGACCCAGCCGGAGTTAATCAAGCGTGGTGGGTAAGTTGGTGCACCCCTGCAGGGAAGAAAACAACTATCGATAGCCTGTCCTATGGTAACGGACACTTGGAGTTGTATCCCGATCGATACAACTAGAATTGGATTGTGATGATAACTGGATAGTATGGCTCTGGGACTTCTTTCTCGCAGGGAGTCGAGAAAGGATCTCTGGCCGAGGTTGATAACACTACTACTACTTTACTTTATGCTACTCTACTCCCCCCTATTTGCTGCAAGATGGTGGGTTTCCAGAAGATGCTAGTCTTCGATAGGACTAGGCCTTCTCTCTACTCTGGCATTTCTGCCCGATCCACATATCTGACCTTCCTTTGATAATGTTGCATATGTAGTGTAGATCCTTGCTTGCGAGTACTTTGGATGAGTACTCACGGTTGCCTTGCTCCCCCCTTTCCCCCTTTTTTTCTTTTCGGTTGATGCAACCAGATGTTGGAGCCCAGAAGTTAGATGCCACCGCCGATGTCTACTACTACGTGGAGGCCGCCGACGACCAGGAGTAATTAGGAGGCTCCCAGGCAGGAGGCCTTGCCTTTTCGATCATAGATGCTTTTGTGCTAGCCTTCTTAAGGCTAACTTGTCTAACTCATGTCTGTTCTCAGATATGGTTGCTTCCGCTGACTCTTGTGTAATCGAGCTTATGTATTCGAGCCCTCGAGGCCCCTGGCTTGTAATATAAAGCTTGTATTATTTTAATTTGTGTCTAGAGTTGTGTTGTGATATTTTCCCGTGAGTCCTTGATCTTGATCGTACACATTTGCGTGCATGATTAGTGTACGATTGAATCGAGGGCGAAACAAGTTGGTATCAGAGCCGACTGCCTGTAGGTAGCCCCTTTCTAACTCATTGGCCGAAGTTGAGTCTAGTCATTGAAAAACTTTTACTAACATTGGCTGTGTGTCTTACGGGCCCACGTCGCCATTGGGTGGTATTAGGATCTTTTACTCCTCGTCTATACTCTGGGACTCTGAACTCTCTTCTACTCGGGTTAAACGAATTTACTAACATTAGGATCCCGTGACCACATTCACCCCGAAGTTGGATAAGCCATAGATTTTCCTTAGAATAGTATTTTCAGTAGTGCACACACTATCGTGTTGACTATGAAGTGTTATTCTTCGTACCTCTTTCATTATGCATGTTTCATCATGAATGATCCTTGTCTTTGCAAATGCTCAATGCTGAACTACCCCCTGTTACATGTTAGCAGGATGGTTAGACCCGCTGGTCGTGGCCGTGGTGCCAATGCTCCACCACCGCCCGAATTCTTTGCTGGAATGATGCAACAGTTTGAGCTGAATCGTCAATTCATGGAAGGAATGATGGCTCAGTTTCCTCGTCCGAACATGAATTAACAGCCAACGCCAGTAACTCTGCAGGACTTCATGCGCCTCAACCCAACTATCTACCGCAGCTCAACTCTACCCCTTGAAGCTGATGACTGGCTCCGCGACATCACATATAAAATGGAGTCTGCTAGTGTTGCCCCTGCCAGCTATGTCACCTTCGCATCTTTCTTTCTGAAGGGTTCCACTGCTCAATGGTGGAACAGCCACAGGCGTACCCTACCTGCTGGAACGGTCATCACTTGGCCGGATTTCCAAGCTGCCTTCCGTGCCCGCTTCATTCCTCAGGGAATCATGGACAAGAAGAAGCGAGAGTTCCGCAACCTCACCCAAGGCAACAAGTCTGTAGATGCTTATCAGCGGGAATTCTTGGACTTGTCTCGTTATGCTGAAGAAGACATTGCAACTGATGCTCGTAAGCAAGAGAAGTTTCGTGACGGACTTCACCCTGATATCAAGCTAGCACTGCTCGTTCATGACTTTGTCGACTTCGCCACCTTGGTGAACAAGGCTATTCAGGTTGAGACTGGTCTTCAGGAACACCAGGGATCCCTCAGGCGCAGCCGTAACGCCAGCTCATCTTCGTGCCCGTCAGTATGAAGCGTCGGATATGGGTTCCCCATAGCATGTATCGTCCAACTGCACCTGCACCAAGACAGTCCTATGCTGCACCTCGTCTGCCTCCTCCACCGTAGAGGCAGCCCCTTCGGGCTGTACCACCCCAAGCTTCTGCTCCCAACCCCAATGATGGTCTGTGCTTCAAGTGTGGCCTTCCAGGTCACCGTTCCAGGAAATGCCCTCAGAATCAGAATCAGCTGGCTCTGCCTTCAACTGGTCGTAACAATCAGCCCCATAACAACAATGCCAGACCTTATGGTCGTGGTCAGGCTAATCATGTTGATCTAAATGAAGCTCAAGATCAGCCTACCACTGTGATGGGTACTCTTCTCGTTAATTCAGTACCGGCTTCTGTTTTATTCAATTCAGGAGCATCGCATTCATTCATGTCAGAAGATTTTTCATTCAGGCATGGCATTAAATACGAAGAGATGCACATTCCATTGGTGGTAAACACCCCATGGGCCAATGTCGAACCACCATGGTTAGCCACAACGTCGTCATTGAGATTGAAGGATTAGAGTTCCATGCCTCTCCCATTATTCTGAAGTCTTCCAATATTGACCTCACTCTGGGAATGGATTGGTTGAAAGCACATGCGGCTTCTATCGTTTGTGCCACTAAAACCGTCCACCTTCTGCACCCTTCAGATGAGATAGTAAGCTACAATGCTCGTCTGGTTCAAAACGCTGAAGCTCGACTTTATGCTTTGAATGCTTGAACGCAACACCTCTTGAGGGAATTGAAAAGATTCCAGTCGTTCGCGACTTCCAAGACGTATTTCCAGAAGAACTTCCAGGAATACCCCATGCCCGGACTGTCGAGTTCGTCATCGACTTGAAACCAGGCACCGTTCCTATTGCCAAACGACCCTACAAGATGCCACCTCATGAACTCCTTGAGCTTAAGGAGGAAATCGACAAATCTCTTCACAAGGGTTTCATTCGTCCAAGTTCCTCTCGCTTGGGGAGCACCTTATCTCTTCGTTAAGAAGAAGGGCCGAACGAACCGTTTGGTCCAAGACTACCGTCCTATCAACCAAGCTACAATTCAGAACAAATATCCCTTCCTCGGATCAATGATCTGTATGATCAACTGGCTGGTTCATCGATATTCTCTAAACTCGACTTGAGGTTGGGTTACCACCAGATCCGTGTTCGTGAAGAGGATATTCCAAAGACCGCATTCGTGACTCGTTATGGTTCTTACGAGTACACCGGTATGTCTTTCGGCTTAACCAATGCCCCAGCTACATTCTCTCGTCTGATGAACTACATATTCGTGGATTACCTCGACAAGTTAAAGTAGTCTATCTGGATGATATTCTGGTATATTCGAAGAACAAAGAAGAACATGCTGAACATCTTCGTCTTGTTCTAGAGAAGCTTCGAGACAATCAACTTTATGCCAAGTATTCCAAGTGCGAATTCTGGTTACCCGAAGTCACCTACCTTGGTCATGTTATCTCCAAGGATGGTATTGCCGTCAACCCAGAGTGCGTTCAGGCTATTCTTGACTGGACCCCTCCGAAGACTGTCAAGCAAGTCAGAAGCTTTCTCGGACTCGCCAGCTATTGCCGCCGTTTCGTCGAGAACTTCTCCAAGATCGCCAAGCCACTGACCAATCTACTACACAAAGGCGTTAAGTTTGATTGGACTGAAAAGTGTCAGGAAAGTTTCCAGGCACTCAAGGACAAGCTGACTTCTGCCCCAGTGCTTGCTCCTCCTGATTCTCGCAAGGACTTCGTCATCATTGTGACGCTTCACGTCAAGGATTAGGCTGTGTCCTAATGCAAGAGCCTTGAGGTGATTGCTTATGCTTCCCGTCAAGTGCGTCCTCACGAGGAAAACTACCGGTTCATGACCTTGAGCTTGCAGCGGTTATCTTTACTGCTGAAGCTATGGCGACAGTACCTTCTCGATGTCGTTGCGAGATCTTCACCGATCATCGAGTCTGAAGTACTGTTTACTCAACCAGATCTGAACCTCCGTCGCCAGCGGTGGATGGAAGCTATTCTTGACTACAACTGCGGTATATCTTATACCCACAGCAAGGCTAATGTAATGGCCGATGCCCTGAGCCGTAAGTCTTATTGCAATAATCACCAGGTCTACAAAGCTCAACCCCGCCTTTATGAAGAGCTATGCAAGCTGAAACTTCAACTAGTTCCACAGGGTTCTCTGAATAACCTTGTCCTGGAACCAACTCTTCTGAAAGCAATTAAGTCTGCTCAAGCCAAAGATGCTCACGTTGATTTGATGAAAAGGATCTTGCCTCGAGAAATCCAGATTTCTCACTTGGTGAAGATGGAACCTTATACTTGAGAGATCGCATTGTAGTACCCGGTTCGAGCTTATGTGAGAGAAGGTGATGAAAGAAGCACATGACACCCCTCTCTCTATTCATCCGGGAAGTACCAAGATGTACCTAGACATCCGACAGAAGTACTGGTGTTCTAATATGAAGCAATACATAGCTCGATATATTGAAGAATGTGACTTTTGTCGTCGCGTCAAGCAGAACATCAGAAACCGGCTGGACTTCTACAACCGCTTCCGATTCCTGAATGGAAGTGGGATAAGATTCAGATGGACTTCGTCAGTGGCCTTCCCAAGTCTCAGAAAGGTAATGATGCTATCTTTGTCGTCATCGACCAATTCTTGAAGGTTGCTCACTTTCTGCCAGTCAAGGAGACAATCACTGCTAGTCAATTAGCAAACTTGTATATCTCCAGAATTGTGTCACTCCACGGCATTCCGAAGGAGATCAGTTCAGACCGCGGCAGTATATTCACTTCGAAGTTCTGGGATAGTTTCCAAGAGGCAATGGGAACTCATATTACCTGGAGCACTGCTTATCATCCCCAATCCCAAGGCCAAGTCGAGCGAGTCAATCAAATTCTTGAAGACATGCTTCGAGCTTGTGTTATTTCTTTTGGCAAGAAGTGGGAAGAATCTCTCCCTTATGCGGAGTTCTCTTATAACAACAGCTACCAAGCCAGCTTGAAAATGGCACCCTTCGAAGTGCTTTATGGACGTAAGTGCCGAACCCCTATGAATTGGTCAGAAACTGGGGAACGGACGCTCATTGGTCCAGACATTATTCAGCAAGCTGAAGAGCAGGTTCGCATTGTCCGGGATAATCTCAAGGCAGCCCAGTCCCGCCAGAAGAGCAATTACGATCGTAAACACTGGGGTTCAACTTATCAACCTGGTGAACAAGCTTATTTGCATGTCACACCTTTGAGAGGCACTCATCGGTTCGGAGTCAAGGGCAAGCTAGCTCCGCGCTACATTGGTCCTTTCCGCATTCTGGCCCGTCATGGGCTGGTGGCTTATCAACTTGAGTTGCCACCTCAGTTCTCTCATGTTCATGACGTCTTCCACGTGTCGCAACTTTGTCGATGCTTCAAGGATCCGGAACGTGAAGTGGATCCGGAATTGATTGAAATTCAAGATGATCTCACATACAAAGAGCATCTGATCCGCATTCTTGAAGAAGCTGAACATCGAACCCGCCAGAAGGTTACCAAGTTCCTCAAGGTGCAATGGTCGAATCATACTAAAGATGAAGGCACTTGGGAACGTGAAGATAACCTCCGGGCTGAATACCCCGACCTGTTCCCTTCTACCTCTTAATTCTCGGGACGAGAATTTCTTTTAGAGGAGGAGAGTTGTAACACCCCGGTGTAATGATGCTACAGTAACCCCTAGGGTTAAGATAATCATTTTGCTAAACAAGTGTTTGATCATCATTTTCTCCTCTCTCTTTTTATTTTCTAGTTGAATTCAATTTCAAATTATGAATGAAATTCAAAATGCTCAAACATGAAAACTAAAATGTTCATCATGTGGAAAATATTCTTCTGGTAATATTGGTGGTGAACCAACTTTTTTTGCAAAGTATCTAAATGGCCTAAAATAGCTATAACAGAAAGTTGTTAAAAAGGAAAAGCTAAAGCTAAAACAAAAACAAAAAGGGAGAAAAGGGGCTAGAGCCTGGCCTCCCCTTTGGCTTCGGCCCACCCGGGGCCAACTGGCCCAGCTAGGCCGGCCCACTCCTCCCCGGTCACTCTCCCCGCCCCCTGCTCAACCGACCGAGGCGCGCTGCTGTGTCGTCGAACCACCTCGCCCGTCGGCAGGGGATAAGGATCCCCTCAACGCCTCGGGCTCCCCTTCCACTTGCTTTGCCACCCCCCACGCCCGCTCACTCCCCTCGTCCTCCGCCTTCCCCACTTACCTCCAGATCCACTGAACCGCGCCTCACGGCGCCGCTGTCGCCATGGCTGCGCCATAGCCGCCAGCAGCCACCAGCGCCTCGACAGGACGTCCACGAGCTCTGTCGAGCTCCGCTGCAACCTCCCCGACCTCGAGCTGGAGCGCTACGACACCGCAGCCGTCGTTCGTCCTCGTCCCCATCTCCGGCTGCCGTCGATCTTCTTCGTCTCCGGCGCCGCCTCTGCAGCTACTAAACCACCAAAGGCCACCGTGCGTGCCGCTAGGTGAGCTGCCTCCCTCCTCTGCACTCTAGCTCCTCTAGCTCATGGCTGTAGCTAGCTTCGTTGTCATGCCCGAGCTCACGGTGGCATTGTGTATCTACCGCCCGTAGCCTGGCCGCCGTCACACTCGCGCAAGCCCACGGTCGAGTTCCTGGTGATCCCAGGAGCCCAACGCGCACGCGCACGCTCCCTCCCGTGCCTCCTAGCGCCGTCCCTGTTGAGCGCTCGAATGCATCGCCGCGGAGCTCGCCGCCGGCGAGGCTCCGGTGGCCATTTGGTCACGGGCTCAAGCCTGTTGGACTCGCCGCTGTGAGGATCCTCCCAGCCTTTCCTTTAACCGTACGCTGCGCCGCCTTCCCCGTCACACATCCGAGCCATATAGCCGCCACGACTCAACGCCGGCGGCCCTGCCGACCTCCCCTGCTCGTTCTGCCGCCACCAACCGATGTGGGGTGGAGCAACCGTTCGAATGCAGCAAGAACCGTGCTAAACGGTGCCCCGTAGCGGTTTTCCGAGCGTCTCCGGCGAGCTCGCCGCAGCAGGAGGCCATCGGAGCAACGTCGGCGCCGTTTCCAGCGTCGCTGACGTGGCTGTCCACGTGGACCTCCCCACAGCCGCTGCCACTGGGCCCCCTTGGTCCCGTTGACCCAGTCAAATGCTGACGGGGCAACGCCCTGTCACCGCCTGTGGGCCCCGCGTGGGCCCCATTGACCAGTCAACTGGTCTGTTGACCGCTGACGCAGGGCTGACGCCAGCATGACGTCATAATATATTTTTCTGATGAGTTTAGTAATTGAAACAAATTCTAGAATATTGTTTAAACTTTGAAAATTCATAGAAATTAAACCGTAGCTCAGATGAAAATGTTTTCTATATGAAAGTTTCTCAGAAAAATCCAACGAATCCGAATACACGGTCCGTTCATCTGTCACATGCCCCTAGCATGCTGAACGTGGAACCGTCCCCTCTCTTTCATCTGTCCGAAATCCTCCTACCGCTGGGAAATCATCCTCGGATGTTTCCCCCCTTCGTCTGCAACGTGTAGTACCGCGTTAGAGCACGCCTAGCCCTACGTATCGTCTTGTCATGCTTAGTGATACCTCTGTTTTCTTTATATTTACTGTTTCTCCCCCCTCTTCTCTTCGGTAGACCCCGTGGCGGCTGCCGATGCCGCTGTGATCGACTACGTCACCGACGACCCCCCTCCTTGCTAGAGCAACCAGGCAAGCCCCCCCTTTGATCATCCCGATATCGCCCATTCCATTTGTTGGGGAACGTTGCAGAAAATTAAAATTTTTCCTACGGTTTCACCAAGATCTATCTATGAGTTCATCTAAGCAACGAGTTACTAGAGAGAGTTTGCATCTACATACCACTTGTAGATCGAGTACGGAAGCGTTCGAGGGAGTGGTGATGATGAAGGCGTTCTAACGTGATTCCGATCACCCGATGACCAAGTGCTGAACGGACAGCACCTCCGCGTTCAACACACGCAGACGGATTTACGACGGCGTCTCCTTCTGCCTCTTGATCCAGCAAGGAGGAAGGAGAGGTTGAGGAAGATCACTCCAATGGCAGCCTGACGGCGTGATGCGAGATGGAGGGACTGTACTCGGCAGGCTTCGCCAAGCGTATGCGGAGGAGGAGAGGTGTTGGGGAGGGGAGGGGCTGAGCCTTCAATGGTGTGTGCAGCCCTCCCCTCTACCCCTCTATTTATAGGGGAAGAGAGGAGGGGGCCGGCCCCCTCTAGATGCATCTAGAGGGGGCGGTTAAGGGAGGGGCTTGCCCCCAAGCAAGCGCCCCTTGGGGTTTCCCCCTCAACCCTAGGCGCATGGGCCAAGGGAGGGTGCGCCCAACCCAGCAGGGGGCTGGCTGCCCCACGCAGCCCAAGTGGCCCCCCAAAAGGGGTGTCCCCTCCTGGTGGTCCTCCGGAACCTTTCCGGTGGACCCTCCATAATACCGATATGACCCGAAACTTTTCCGGTGTCCGTTTGATGACTTCCCATATATAAATATTTACCTCCGGACCATTCCAGAACTCCTCGTGACGTCCGGGATCTCATCCGGGACTCCGAACAACATTCGGTAGTCACATACAAGTCTTCCTATTAACCCTAGCGTCACCGAACCTTA
Organism: Aegilops bicornis; assembly: GCA_021605145.1. NCBI lineage: Eukaryota > Viridiplantae > Streptophyta > Magnoliopsida > Poales > Poaceae > Aegilops > Aegilops bicornis. The sequence continues at coordinate 139,756,691 of CM038673.1, read as the reverse complement.
AGTGTGTAGACCCTACGGGTTCGGGAGACATGCAGACATGACCGAGGCGCTCTCCGGTCAATAACCAACAGCGGGATCTGGATACCCATGTTGGTTCCCACACGCTCCTCGATGTTGTCATCGGATGAACCACGATGTCGAGGTTCAAGCAACCCGTATGCTATTCCCTTTGTCGGGCGGTATGTTACTTGCCGAGACTTCGATCGTCGATATCCCAATACCTCGTTTAGTCTCGTTACGGCAAGTCACTTTACTCGTACCGTAATGCATGATCCGTGACGGACACTTGGTCACTTTGAGCTCATTATGATGATGCACTACCGAGTGGGCGGTGATACCTCTCCGTCATACGGGCGACAAATCTGTCTCGATCCGTGTCAACCCAACAGACACTTTCGGAGATACCTGTAATGCACCTTTATAGTCACCCGATTACGTTGCGACGTTTGGTACACCCAAGGCATTCCTAAGGTATCCGGAGTTACACGATCTCACGGTCTAAGGAAGAGATACTTGACATTGGAAAAGCTCTAGCAAAGCGAACTACACGATCTTTGTGCTATGCTTAGGATTGGGTCTTGTCCATCACGTCATTCTCCTAATGGCGTGATCCCGTTATCAATGACATCGATGTCCATAGTCAGAAACCATGACTATCTGTTGACCAACGAGCTAGTCTACTAGAGGCTTACTAGGGGCGTATTGTAGTCTATGTATTCACACGTGTATTACGATTTCCGGATAATACTGATTTATAGCATGAATAAAGACAATTATCATGAACAAGGAAATATAATAATAATGCTTTTATTATTGCCTCTAGGGCATATTTCAACAGTCTCCGACTTGCACTAGAGTCAATAATCTAGTTACATTGTGATGAATCGAACACCCATAGAGTTACGGTGTTGATCATGTTTTGCCCATGGAAGAGGTTTAGTCAGCGGATCTGCGACATTCAGATCCGTATGCACTTTACAATTTCTATGTCTCCATCCTGAACATTTTCACGGATGGAGTTGAAGCGACGCTTGATGTGCCTGGTCTTCTTGTGAAACCTGGGCTCCTTGGCAAGTGCAATGGCTCCGGTGTTGTCACGGAAGAGTTTGATCGGCCCGACGCATTGGGTATGACTCCTAGGTCGGTGATGAACTCCTTCACCCAAATTGCTTCATGCGCTGCCTCCGAGGCTGCCATGTACTCCGCTTCACATGTAGATCCCGCCACGACGCTTCGCTTGGTACACCAGCTTCTTGCTCCACCATTCAACATATACACGTATCCGGTTTGTGACTTGGAGTCATCCAGATGCGTGTCGAAGCTAAGCGTCCGACGTAACCCTTCTGACGAGCTCTTCGTCACCTCCATAAACGAGAAACATGTCCTTTGTCCTTTTCGGTACTTCAGGATAATCTTGACCGCTGTCCGGTGTTCCTTGCCGGGATTACTTTGGTACCTTCCTACCAAACTTACGGCAAGGTTTACATCAGTGCAGTACCTGACATGGCATACATAATAGATCCTATGGCTGAGGCATAGGGATGACACTCATCTCTTCTTTATCTTTTGCCGTGGTCGGGCATTGAGCTGAGCTCAATCTCACACCTTACTGTCTGGCAAGAACCCCTTCTTGGACTGATCCATTTTGAACTTCTTCAAAATCTTATCAAGGTATGTGCTTTGTGAAAGACCTATGAGGCGTCTCGATCTATCTCTATAGATCTTGATGCCTAATATATAAGCAGCTTCTCCAAGGTCCTTCATTGAAAAACACTTATTCAAGTAGGCCTTAATGCTGTCCAAGAATTCTATATCATTTCCCATCAAAAGTATGTCATCTACATATAATATGAGAAATGCTCTGAGCTCCCACTCACTTTCTTGTAAACGAGGCTTCTCCATAAGTCTCAAGATAAACCCAAACGCTTTGATCATCTCATCAAAGCGAATGTTCTAACTCCGAGATGCTTGCACCAGCCCATAAATGGATCGCTGGAGCTTGCATACTTTGTCGACATTCTTAGGATCGACAAAACCTTCCGGCTGCATCATATCTGACTCTTCCTTAAGATAACCGTTAAGGAGCAGCTGTTTTGGCGTCCATCTGCCATATCTCATAATCATAGTATGCGGCAATTGCTAACATGATTGAGACGGACTTAAGCTTCGCTTACGGAGAGAAAGTCTCATCATAGTCAATCCCTTGAAATTGCCGATAACCCTTAGCGACAAGTCGAGCTTTATAGATGGTGACATTACCATCCGCGTCCGTCTTCTTCTTAAAGATCCATTTGTTTTCTATTGCTGCGCCGATCATCGGGCAAGTCACCAAAGTCCACACTTTGTTTTCATACATGGATTCTATCTCGGACTTCATGGCTTGTAGCCATTTGTTGGAATCTGGGCCGCCATCGCTTCTTCATAGTTCGAAGGTTCATTGTTGTCTAACAACATGATTTCCAAGACAGGGTTGCCGTACCACTCACAGTGCGGAGCGTGTCCTAGTGGACCCTCTGAAGTTCGGTAGCAACTTGATCCGAAGTACCTTGATCATCATCATGAATTTCCTCTTCAGTTGGTGTAGGCATCACAGGAACATTTTTCTGAGCTGCACTACTCTCCTGTTCAAGAGGTAGTACTTCATCGAGTTCTACTTTCCTCCCACTTACTTCTTTCGAGAGAAACTCTTTTTCCAGAAAGGATCCGTTCTTGGCAACAAAGATCTTGCCCTCGGATCTTAAGTAGAAGGTATACCCTATGGTTTCCTTAGGGTATCCTATGAAGACGCATTTTTCGACTTGGGTTCGAGCTTTTAGGGTTGAAGTTTCTTGACATAAGCATCGCATCCCCAAACTTTTAGAAACGGCGACTTAGGTTTCTTCCCAAACCATAATTCATACGGTGTCGTCTCAACGGACTTAGGCGGTGCCCTATTTAAAGTGAATGTAGCTGTCTCTAGGCGTATCCCCAAAATGATAGCGGTAAATCGGTAAGAGACATCATAGACCGCACCATATCCAATAGAGTGCGATTACGACGTTCGGACACACCGTTCTTGTCGTGGACTTGTCACGCAGATGTCCTCATGAAAGGACTTAGTCATAGGGCCGTAAATGCGGGTTTACCTAGAGAGGTTAACGCGGACACAAGACACGAGGAATTATCTTTGGTTCGGCCCCTTCAATGAAGGTAAAAACCTACGTCCAGTTGTGATGTGATTGATATGGTTTCGGCGACTAGGGAGCAATAGCTTTGCCTTAGCCTCGAAGTCTCTGTCCCTAACTCGCCGCCGGGTCGTCCCCTTATATACACGGATGGACGCCCGGTCGGTTTACAGAGTCCCAATCCGGCTCATACAAGAGTCCGGCTTGATCTCTCCTTTCTTGTCTTACAACACAAGTTACAACACTAAGGCGGTTTACATAAATGGACCTTAAGTCGCCCCTGGGCTCCGGGCCTCCTTCATGGGCCTGGATCATGGGCGAGGGTAAACCGGCCCCTCGAGGCGGTTCACACTCGATGGTTGTGTCCCCAACATTAGGCCCCAGATTGACTGAATCGGTTCAAGTCAATCTTCAACATCTTCAGGAACCTCTTTGATCTCCGTTCACATTTTGTAAACCGCCATCCGCTTGAACCGCCGTGGCGTCATCCTCCGATTTCCATGTCGAGCACCTTAGCGTCATCTTTAATAAAGAAATCCAAACAGTAAGATTCCCTTCATTTAATGATATCCGGAAATCGAGGCGGCCGCTGCACCGTCCACCGCTTTTGACTCCTTGATTCTCGCCCGTTGATTGCTCGGTCCCTTATAAATAGACCGGTCGCCCCTTCTCTTCTTCTTCTTCCGCTCTTCTTCTTCCTTGCGGCGCTCTAGCCCTGAAGCTCCACCGTCGCGCCCGACCTTCGAACGGCGCTTCATCATTTGGGCATTGCATCAACTTTGACCGTGTCGGAGTTTTGGCGCTCCTCCAGCGGTTTCCGCTTTCGTCGGTAAGAGTTCCTCTCAAGCCCTAGATCCCATCTCAGTAGATCATGTTCATCACGCAGTTCATATCAGCTTCCTCTCACTTGCTCCGCCATGGCCGTCGCCTCAGCCATACCGTGCACCTTGTATAAGTGATCGCTCCGCGTTCATTGAACTCTTTATGGACCCTTCCTTCGCTCGGATCCTCGAATTTAGAATATCTGAACCCTCCTGCTCTTTATGAAGATTTGCATAGGTCGTAAAGTTTTTCTTACTAAAGCTTCGGTAGATCCTGATTACCTCCATTCATATGTGAAAACTGTTTCTGCCCATACTTAGTAGACTTTCCAACTCTGTTTTTTCGGCGGTTTTAACTTTCGACAGCTAATCCGTCACCCCATTAGTCCTCAGTTAAACCGGAACGGGAAGCCGGATGCTGAATCACCGGTTTAACAATGTATGATATGCCTGAACCGTTTAATGGTAAACCGTCTCTTCCTTTCTTTCGCAGCTTAGTCGTCCGGAATGGCTCCTCAATTTGCTGCTTGCAATCGGGTCCGGTCCAAAATCGAGACGCAGCTCAACGGCTACGTCACCACCGGGCGGTTTGGCTCCAAAAGACGTCCTCCATTGGCGTGTTCCGAGGGCGAAGTTTCTCCCGAGCCGTGATCGGGGAAGTAATTGTGTTTATGCAGCACCTAGACGGGGGTTACGCCGCCCGGTTCAAAGTTTTTCGGGGCGTCCTTGCGATTTGCAACTCCATCCGCAGGATATCGGTCGAATTCCGTTTCAAACATATGCAACTTTCAAGTCTTACGTGAAGTCTATCTTCAAGAAGAACCGTCGTGGAATTGTTTCGGGATTTTTCCATTTGAACCGTCGCACAGAATTTTCCGATGGTCCCAACACGGAGCTGGGCGGCGTTTCAATTCAGAAGAGGAAGGAAGCCGATTTCCCTCACGCCAAGCACCACAGCCATCCAAAGGATTGGAACCAAACTTGGTTCTACTGCCAGAACACCGCGCCTGCCAATGAGAACCCCTTGCCGGGTTACCGTCCTCACCGGCTCAGCAACCATCATCCTCTGCCTTCACGCTTAACCGCCGCGGAACGGAAAAACTTCGCGCCACAAATAATCAAGCTCCGGGCTCTAATGGCCAATGGCTTAACCGGCGTGGATCTTGTGCGTTCTTTGGGTCTCTTGGGCGTGTTGCCACCGAGCCGCCCGGCCGGATTGATGCACGAGTACACCGGCAGCCTCAAAAGATCCTCAAAGGCGTCACGAGCTACCCATAACCGAACAGGAGACCACCGAGATCGTCAAGAAGATGCTCGATGAGCCTATCTCCGTCTGCAGCCTCACGGGTTGGCTCCATTTTGTGCCGCCAATAAACCGCCGGTAAGCTCTTCTTCATGTCTTCAGGTTCGCATATCGCCGACATATGCTAATGCTTGCTGCTTCCCGGAAAAGCTCATACGAAACGTACTGCAGACCGGTCCGGGCGCCACGTGCAAAATCCAAGGCCACTAAGAGAACTGGCAAGAAAAAGACCACCGAGTCCTCTCGAATCATTTGGAGGACGAAGAATCGAGCCGAGGTAAAACTTTGACATTTACGAGGGAGCCGCCATAAACCGGCCTTCCGCTTTGTATTTCTTCTTGCATATGCTTGGCCTCTTTACCTTCTTTTATCGACACTTTTTCTTCCAGGATGATCTGAAGCCGGTCATGCCAATCCTGTTGAGGTAATCCTTCTTTCTTCCGAATCTGAGCTTGCGCTGTTAAGAGAATTAAATCGCGCCGTCCGGAAAGTGAAAAATACCATTCTGTGCTTATTTGAATCCAAATCTTTTCTTGAAGACACAGCGGTGAAGAGCGCCGTACAACCCGGCACGATGGTCAACAGGTTACCTCAGCGGTTTACGGACACCCCAATCCGGAAGCGTCGTCCAGAGGTGACTTGTTCTCTGAAAAGCGTTATCCCTTAAAAGGTTTCTTCCGATGTTCTCTCAATCCGTCATTTCGAATTACCGGGCTTCTTCCAACTCGTGCGGCGGTTCATCCACCACACAGCTGCCTCCGCTGAACATTGCCGCAGGTGCGTAATTCTTGTCATCAATTCGATTCCCTATTAATTTGGTCAATTTGTCTTGATCCCGCTCTTGAATATTGCAGCACCAAGGCTCGTTTGAGCAAGAAAGCGAAAACTCTTGACCCTACTCCGGATGGTGATCCGGAAAAAACCCCAGAACAGCCACATGAAAATCCTGAAGCCGCCAAGGAAAGCTCTGGCGAGTTGTACAAGGATGATACTGCGACCCGAGAAATTGAACCGGAGGTCCAAGTGGAAACCTCACAGCCTGCTCCACCAAACCCGTCCACCGAGCGGATTGTGACCGTTGAACCGCCGAGCCAAAAGCAAGGCGACATCAAGCCCAAACAAGACCGCTGAAAATAGCGATGTTCTTGTGACAGTACTGGCTACACCGCTCCTAGCCAACGGTCGCTTTAGCCAAGCATAGCATCGAGAAAGCTCCACTACTATCGGCAAAGACAAGGGAAGACTGACATATGCCTTACGACAATTTCTCCGCCCAAGAACTTCATTCCGGCTTTCTGAACCGGCTTTACACAAGCCGTGACCTTGAAGCTGGTCTAGTAAATCGCATGAAGGACCGCTATGAGGTAATGATTTGACCTTTCTCATCTTTTCACTGCATAGTAGCCCCCAAGGGTCGGTTTAATTTTGCAAAGTTAAACGGGACTTAAGTTGCATCTCCTTAGCAAATTTAGATCAACTAGCCATTAGCCCCCAAGTGCCAAGTTGAATACTTGTATTAAGCTTGGGACTTGTATAATGAAACCACTAATATGCTTTATTTGTCATCGAGAATGAAATACATCGACAATTTGTGCAACTCAAGGACCTCCAAACCAATCTGGAAACCCAAATAGCGAAGCCACTAAAACCAAGGATGAGTGAAGACCATACGACCACCATGGAACAGCTGAAGGAGTGGTACAAATCCGGCGGTCAAGCTGGGACACCGAGAAAGCCGGTTTAATAAAGCAGGCGGAGGAAGCGGAGGCAGCCCTTAAACCGGTGTTGAAGAGCTTACGGACTCAAACGCCAAGTGCATGCCATGACATCTGCCGTCTTTGGTAAGTAACTTTATCTTGAATATGCTTGTGCTAATGCTTCCGCAGTTTAACTTGGGCTGTCTAAATCTGGTGCGAGCAAGCGTATTGCTCATCTGAGTTACGGCGATGCGAAAAAAACTCAAGGCTTCATATACCCTGATTGAACAGCTTTATACGGCGCCCGGTGAACCATATGCGCCACTTCATACGACAACAAGGCACCGTCCACGATCGGAGAGATCTTTGGACGGCTGTCCATGATTCGGGACAGCTTGAAGAGATGAAGCGATCCGCAGCCGGGCTGGCGCCTGCTGGCTCGACTCGTGCCAAGGCATGGATAAGCGGATCTTGATCCGGTGACATAGCTAAAGGCTTTCCAGCGCTCAAGAGAACGGGCGAAGCCTTCGACAACGATGCCTTAAACGGATCACAAAGGAAATGCGTCATTGGCGAGTCAGCGGCCAGCTGAAGCCAATCTGGAAGTTCACCGGTCTTTTATGATGCAAACAACAAGCGGGTGGATTTTGTCATCCGGAAGTGCGAGCCTGATCCCTCAATCCGTAAGCACACTTACGCCCGGCGTTGATCCGGCTGAGTGATAAGTGAAGAAGCTGTCTTCGGGCCTTAACCCGGATTGACTGGTCTACCAATGACTTCCGGGCTTTGAGTGAAGAAGAGGAAGCTGAACCGACGCCAGGCGCCGCGCCCTCCACCTCGCGCCAACCCGGTGAAGCAGCGTAATCCGCCAAGCCGGGCGACATAGCTAAATTTCCAAGGCATAACTTCGCGTGAAACGCCGGGCCTCAAAAGGCTTTGTAATAGGATAGCAAGTGTCTTTCTGTGAACAATGCCGGTACAATCTCAGTCTTTAAGCTTTTGCATGGCAGTATGGGACCCGTTGGCTTGTGTAGCAAATCCTGCAACATACTTTGCCTGCAATCACAAGTCCTTAAACCGCCCTGGCGGTTTACGCCGCTAGCCAAACTGCCAGTATTAGGCACACAGTTGGCTTTAGTCAAACCCGAGGTGAAGGCCGTATAAACCATCACTGTCACAGGAGAACAGCCCTTCTGCGTATAAAACCGATTTACCGTGTAAATCGTTAGCCGAACATGATAAGCCCCCTGTTACTCCATAATGGGATGTTAACAGCAAAATCAAACCGGAACGAAAAATCGCCAACTTTAAAAAAGGTATTGAATGCGGAACATAAATCCGGTTTAAAGAATTTTGTCGGTTTAAGAAGGCCAACAAAAACCAAATGACAGGCCTAAAGACCCCATGGAAGCAAAATCAATGAGGAAAATCACTTTGCAAGGAAAGGCTGCCTTGAGCGGATCGGATGGCGCTACCATGGTCGGACATGACCAAGCCCCTATACGGTGTAGCGGTGGTACAAGTCAGCCAGGTCCCCAAGCGAACTCGTGGCATGACGCCGATCAAATGGCATTGCGATGGTTCGGGTTGACCAAAGCCCCTAAGTGATTCTATGGCCTTAGGCCGACCAAGAGGTGTGTTGGTTCAGACGTGACCATGCCCCCAAATGATCTGGTGGCTTTCGCTTTGCCAAGAGGTGTTGCATTGGTTCGGACACGACCAAGCCCCCAACTGACAAAAATTTCTAACAACAAGGCCAAGGGTTAAACCGGAGGCCGCTTTACGACATCATCTCCATGTACCCAAACCGGTCCTTTATGCGAGCAGATACCCGCTTTAGCCGAGGATCCGGTTTATTGCTTTTATTCATAATATATACATCGTCTTGATATGTACATAAGTGGAGCCAATGGCTCCAAGTATAATAAGGCGAAGATGAGCTATGTTCCATGGCACATTGGTCTCCTCCTCGGCGTGCGTGAGTCTGTTGGCTCTCGAACATCAATCGGATAGTAGGACCCGTTGTATAGAGCCTTCTTCGACCACAAAAGGCCCTTCCCAAGGTGGGGATAGCTTGTGCATATCTTTACGATCTTGAATGAGCCGCAGCACCAAGTCTCCTTCACGAAAGGCTCTGGTTTTAACCCGCCGGCTGTGATACCGACGAAGGTCCTGGCTGGTAGACCGCCGAGCGAGCTGCTGCCATATCGCGCTCTTCGTCGGTCGATCCAAATCATCTTGCCGTGCTGCCTCGCTATCTGCCTCAACATAAGCTGCTACCGGGCGAGTCGTGGCCGGATATCCTTTGGGAAGGACCGCCTCCGCTCCATAGACCATAAAGAACGGCGTGTATCCGGTGGATCGGTTGGGGTAGTATTTATACTCCATATCAGCGATGGTAGCTCTTCCACCCAACACCGGCGTCCTTTCTAAAGGGACCATAAGCGGGGTTTGATACCTTTCAAAATTTCTGATTAGCTCGTTCCGCTTGACCATTGGATTGCGGGTGGGCTCTGGAAGAAACATCAAGCGGATGTGCTCCCGTTCACAAAATTCCTTCATAGCTCCTTTGGACAAATTGGTGCCATTATGCGTGATGATCTTGCGGAAACCCAAACGGAAAATCACCCGCTTGATGAACTGAACCGCCGTGGCGCATCACACTTGCTAACGAGGCTCGCCTCGACCCACTTTGTAAATTTATCCACTGCTACCAACAGGTGGGTCTTTTTGTCCTTGGATCGTTTGAAAGGTCCAACCATATCCAGCCCCCAAGTCGCATAAGCGGCCAAGTAATTGGAATCATCCTCAATTCTTGGGCTGGCACATGAGCACGCTTTGGAGAACTTTTGGCAACCATCACACCGTCGACGGATCCTCCGCATCGGCATGGGCGGTCAACCAATAGAAGCCATGGCGAACGCTTTGGCCACCAGGATTTTGAACGGCGTGGTGACCACAATCCCCTTCATGAATCTCTCGTAATATCTCACGGCCCTCTTGAGGGGACACACAACGCTGAAACGCCCACGACACCGCTGCGGCAGTGCAACTCGCCGTTAACAATGGCCATAGACCTAGACCGCGAACTATCTGCCCGAGCCAACGTCTCATCCTCCGTGCTTCGCCCCGATTCATGTACGCCAAATAAGGGGCGTCCAATCCGGAATGATGTGCAAGGCCGCCACCAATTGAGCCTCCGGATCAGGGATAGCCAAATCAATTTCATCGAGCGGCTTAGCGGCGGCTTATGCAAAGACGTCAAGGAAAAGCGTTAGGCGGGACCGGTTCTGGCTGGGACCCGGCCGGCTCAAAGCATCAGCCGCCTCGTTCTTCCGACGGTCCACATGGTCCACCTGGTACCCCTTAAAATGTCCTGCAACAACGTCCACTTCCCGATGATATGCAGCCATGAGTGGATCTTTGGAGTCCCAAGTGCCGGATACCTGCTGGGCCACTAAATCCGAATCACCAAAGCATTTAACCCGGCTGAGGTTCATTTCTGCAGCCATCCGAGGCCATGGAGCAAAGCCTCATACTCATTGCATTGTTAGTACAAGGGAACATTAGGCGGAGAACATAACAGAACTTATCACCTCGTGGGGAAGTTAATACGACTCGACCCCGAGCCTTCCAATTGCTGGATCCATCAAAATGGATGGTCCAATAGGTGTGATCCGGCTTCTCTTACGGTGCTTGCAACTCCGTCCAATCATTAATGAAATCCACAAGTGCTGCGACTTTATAGCCGTCCGGGCACATATTTTAAACCGTATTGACCCCAAGCTCTATAGCCCACTTAGCAATCCGGCGATTGCTTCCGGTTCGATGTGATGATATCGCCTAAAGGAGCCGAATCGACCACTGTGATGGGGTGTCCTTGGAAATATTGCTTGACTTCGACTTGCCATAAAAACCCCATATACCAGCTTACGCCAATGTGGATATCTTTGTTTAGATTCAATGAGGACCTCATCGATGTAGTAAACCGGTCATTGAACGGATACTCCTTCTGCCTCCTTGCGCTCCACCACAATGGCCACACTCATCGCCCTAGCATTAGCGACAACATATAACGAGAGCGGCTCCCTGTCCAATAGGGGCAGCAAGAACAGAAGCGGAGTTGGCAGCTGCCGCTTTAAGTCCTCAATGCCTCATGTTGTGAACTCGACGAATTGATCCGTCTTCTTGACAAAGATCTGGTACAAAGGGATGGCCTTCTCTCTAGTCGACTGATAAACCGGCTTAGCGCAGCAATCCGGCCTGCCAAGCGTTGGACATCGTTGATGCACTTTGGCTTGGCTAAGGAGGTGATAGCTGTAATTTTCTCCGGATTAGCCTCAATCCCCCGGTTAGACACGAGGAAACCCAACAATTTGCCTGCTGGAACACCAAAAGGCGACTTGGCGGGGTTGAGCATCATCTTGTACACCCGCAAGTTGTCGAAGGTTTCCTTAAATCCTCAATCAATGTTTCCTTCGCCTTGATTTCACCACGATATCATCCACGTAAGCGTGCACATTACGGCCGATCTGTTTATGCAAACAATTACATGCATAGCGGCGATAAGTTGCTGGCGCTCTTGAGCCCAAAAGGCATGGACACATAGCGAAGGCTCCAAAGGGGTGATAAGCGCTGTTTTCTCCTGGTCTGAACCGCCATCTTAATCGATGATAACCGGAATACGCATCCGTAAAGCTCAAACGCTCACAACCCGCCGTCGCATCAATAATCTGATCAATGCGGGGAGGCGAAAGGATCTGTTGGACAAGCTTTGTTAAGATCTGTGTAATCTACGCACATGCGCCAAGTGCCATTCTTTTTAAGGACCAGAACCGGGTTGGCGAGCCACTCTGGATGAAAGACTTCGATGATAAACCCTGCTGCCAACAGCCTAGCAACTTCTTCTCCGATGGCCTTGCGCCTTTCCTCATTAAACCGGCGAAGAAACTGTTTTACCGGTGCGTATTTCGGGTCAACATTAAGAGTGTGCTCAGCGAGCTCCTTAGTACACTGGCATGTCGACGGCTTCCATGCAAAAATGTCCCGATTCTCACGGACGAACTTCGATGGCGCGCTTTCCTATTTCGGATCCAGGTTGGCAGCGATGGTGAACTGCTTGGATGAATCGCCGGGCACAAAATCAACAAGCTTCGTCTCGGCCGCGATTTGAACTTCAAGTCCGGATCATGCTCTGTAGTTGGCTTCTTCAAAGGGGTCATATCCGCCGGGTCAACGTTATCTTTATAATACTTTAACTCTTCCGTGGCACAAACCGACTCCGCGTAAGCCGCATCACCTTCCTCGCACTCTAGAGCGATCCGGCGGCTCCCATGAACCGTTATCGTTCCTTTGTGACCCGGCATTTTCATTGTAAGTAAACATAACAGGGCCGTGCCATAAATTTAGCATAAGCGGCCGCCCAAAGAGGCGTGGTAAGGGCTTTGAATTTTTACCACCTCAAGCGTCAGCAACATTGCGGAGTCATGTGCGTCCCCAAAGGTCACCTCCGTAACTATCTTACCGACCGATGCGCTGACTTACTGTGCACCACTCCGTGGAACACCGTCTTTGGACGGCCTAAGATGCCTATCTGTTAACCCCATACGCCGGAAAGTCTCGTTGTACAGGATGTTGATGCTGCTTCCTCCATCCATAAGGACCTTGGTGAACTTGTACCCTCCTACCTGGGGTGCCACCACCAAGGCTAAGCGACCCGGATTGTAAACCGGGAGGATGATCCTCTCGCTCCACACAATCGGCTGCTCGGACCAACAGAGGTAATGTCTGGCTGGCAGTTCAACAACTGACCGCCCGCCTCTGAAGTTTTCGGTCCCGTCGGTCCAAAGCGGTGGTAAAGGCGTGGTACTGCCCCGTTCAACTGCTTTGGGTTGCTCGATAACCCGACTGCTGCTTCTTTGTTGATTGTAGCCCCTTAGTTACGGATTACGATTACCTTGATTATTACGATTGCCTTGCCCGCCCGGATTACTACCGAATCCGGGCGAATTTCCTCCATCGTAACCGAGCGGATCCGGAACCGCCGCGGTCCCTTGATCATACCGGAAAGAGTTGGAGTTTTAAACTCCTGCATAATATAACAATCCTTCCAAAGGTGGTTCGCGGTACCTCCTTCGTCCCGTGCTTCGGACAAGGCTGATTTAATATGAAGTTCAAGCGATCCGGATTGTGACCGCCCGGTTTGGCGCCTGCCCTGCGCGCTGACCCTTGTCCTGCGCATTGGTGTTGGCTCTGAAACCCGTGTTGCCCGTTTGCTTTGGCGCTTGTTCCTCCATTGCTCGCCGAATGGTGCTTCTTTGGACCACGAGCTGCCGTTACATTTTCCTTTCCCCACTTCATCATTATCGATTCGGGATCCTTGGTACTGTCAGAATCAGCATACTTTACCAACACGCCCATTAGAGTGCCCATGTCATGGCAGAAACGCTTCATGCGACCCAGCTTCAATTTCAATGGCTCGAACCGGCAATTGGCTTCCAAGGTCAAGATCGCGGAATCAGGGTTGATCCGGTCTGAAGAATGTAAAACTTCGAAACGCGGCGCACCCAATGGGTTGTAGACTCTCCCTCTGCTCGGACACAAGCTGCTAGATCCACCACCGACATGGGCTGCTTACGGTGTCTTTGAAATTTTGGATGAACCGGGTCCATAAGCTGGGCCACGAGTTGATGGAGTTAGGCGGTAAGTTTTAACCAAGTCCGGGCCGTACCTTCCAAAGCATCATTGTGAAGTACCGCACATGCGGCTTCATCCACGTCCGGCATCTCCATGGCCATCTCGTAGCTTTCTATCCACGCCTCTGGAGCCAGGTCGGCGGTATAATTCGGCACCTTGCGTGGCCCTTGAAGTCCTTGGGCAATCGCCGCGTTGCGCCAGCGGTGACAAGGCAAGGTACCCCAAAAGAGCCGGACGTGACCCTTGGTTCGAAGGGGTCGGTTGAACCGGTGCGGGCGGATGATCCTCTCGCTTGTGCTATTAACTCGGCCTCCCTGCGTGCCTGGCGCGGTCCACTACCACTTGAGCATCTTCAAAACCGCTGCCGGATTGTTGCCTTGGCCAGACCACGCTGCGCATTGCTCGTCTGGCGGTTCATCAACGCGTCGGCTGTAGCTCCGGCTCGGGCGGGGTGGAGTGGATCCGATCTCGACTGACGAGCACGCTTCTTGCCGAGCCAAGGCCGTCTGAGGAGCTCCTTAACCCGGCGTGTCTCCGCACTGCGGTGAATCGCCTTCAATTGGAATCGCCTCCAACCGTGCCGCGGCTGCCACGAGATTATCCATCGGGTTGGAGTAGTGACCGGAGGTGTTCGCACGATGCAGGGCGCCGCGGTTTGATGGCGAGGTAGATCTATCATACGGGCTGAACGGCGCGGCTGTCCTGTGTGCTTCGGCCGGTTTACCAATGGCAGCGGATTCTTGGTCCCCCTTACAGGGTATTGAAAAGCTCTCTTCCCTCGAAAGCGGAAGGTAAACGGGACCTGTATTTCCTTTTCATGACTTCGTGACGCGCTCTGGTCGGCTGAGCCTATAAGCTGCGCATCCAAAGCGGCCCGTTCCGCCGCCATCCTTTCGTCCGCGGCTGCCAGGTCCGCTTTAGCATTAGTGATCTGTTCCTTCACCTTTGCAATCTCCGCGTTGTGCAGGTCCTAATCCGGCGGATTAGCTTCCGCCAAGAGCACAGCTAACGCGTCAAAGAGCTCTGACAAAACTTGAGCCGGGCGGGCGCGGGACCTCCTTCCTCGGCTGCCATCACCGCTGTTGAACCGGTGACCGGGGGCGCCGTGGTCGAGGAGTGAAGCGCCGCCTGCGTACCGGCCATGAAGATCCCAACCCGGTGGGGTAGATCGAAGGGGTCCGGAATACTCTCTCCGTCGGAACAACCCCCGATCTGGCCATCTGGTAGCTGGTATAGAGACTCAGTTTCTCCGGCCGACGATTCGTCGCCAGAGTAGACAACAGTTTCGTCACCAGATGCTGATCCGTCCTCGTCGTCTCCGTGGACGACTCCCACGAAAACATGCTTGACCGCCGGTTTAGCCAGGGCAGGACTCTTCTTCGCTCGTTGAGCCGTCTCGACGAGGTCAGTCTGACGTCCGGCCCGGGCTACGGCTCGCCGATCTTGCCGATAAACACGTGTATGCCGCCAAAGGGGACCCGGTACCCGTACTCAACCGAGCCGGCCTCGGGCCCCGATCCGCATCGTCGATGTAGAGTTTGCCGCTGACGACTCTTAGTCATCCGCCCTTTGCATAGCCTTCGAGTCGCTTCGAACTTGCCCTCTAAGATCATCAAACCATCGATGCGACAGCCCCACGGTGGCGCCAAGCGTCGTGGACTTGTCACGACAGTTGTCCTCATGAAAGGACTTAGTCGTAGGGCCATCGTGCGGGTTTACCTAGAGAGGTTAACGCGACACAAGACACGGGAATTATACTTGGTTCGGCCCTTCAATGAAGGTAAAAACCTACGTCCGGTTGTGATGTGATTGATATGGTTTGGCGACTAGGGAGCAATAGCTTTGCCTTAGCCTCGAAGTCTACATCCCTAACTTCGCCGGGTCGTCCCCTTATATACACGGATGGACGCCCGGTCGGTTTATAGAGTCCCAATCCGGCTCATACAAGAGTCCGGCTTGATCTCTCCTTTCTTGTCTTACAACACAAGTTACAATACTAAGGCGGTTTACATAAATGGACCTTAAGTCGCCCACAGGCTCGGGCCTCCTTCATGGGCTGGATCATGGGCGAGGTAAACCGGCCCCTCCAGGCAGTTCACACTCGATGGTTGTGTCCCCAACAGTTCTGTTGAGGTGTTCAGTAGCGTTAGTTGTGAAACGATTCCACATTTTCTTAAGTGTGTACCAAATTCGTGACTTAAATATTCTCCTCCACGATCTGATCGTAAGAATTTTATCTTCGGTCACGTTGATTCTCTACTTCATTCTGAAATTCCTTGAACTTTTCAAAGGTCTCAGACTTGTGTTTCATCAAGTAGACATACCCATATCTACTCAAGTCATCTGTGAGAGTGAGAACATAACGATATCCTCCATGAGCCTCAACGCTCATTGGACCGCTTACATCGGTATGTATGATTTCCAACAAGTTGGTTGCTCGCTCCATTGTTCCAGAGAATGGAGTCTTGGTCATCTTGCCCATGAGGCATGGTTCACATGTGTCAAATGATTCATAATCAAGAGACTCCAAAAGTCCATCGGCATGGAGCTTCTTCATGCGCTTGACACCAATGTGACCAAGGCGGCGATGCCACAAGTATGTGGGACTATCGTTATCAACTTTACATCTTTTGGTATTCATGCTATAAACATGTGTAATACTACGCCGAGATTCATTAAGAATAAACCATTGACCATCGGAACATGACCATAATACATATCTCTCATATAAATAGAACAACCATTATTCTCGGATTTAAATGAGTAGCCATCTCGCATTAAACGAGATCCGGATACAATATTCATGCTCAAACTTGGCACCAAATAACAATTATTAAGGTTCATAACTAATCCCGTAGGTAAATGAAGAGGTAGCGTGCCGACGGCGATCACATCGACTGGAACCATTCCCCGACGCGCATCGTCACCTCGTCCTTTGCCGATTTCCGCTTATTCCGCAGCTCCTGCTGTGAGTTACAAATATGAGCAACGGCACGGTATCAAATACCCAAGAGTTACTACAGTCTTGGCAAAGTACACATCAATTACATGTATATCAGATATACCTTTGGTGTTGCGGACTTCTTGTCCGCTAAGTATTTGGGGCAGTTCCGCTTCGGTGACCCCTCCTTGCAATAAAAGCACTCGGTCTCGGGTTTGGGTCCATTCTTTGACTTCTTCCGGCAACTTGTTTTAGGTAGCGGCAACCTCCTTGCCGTCCTTCTTGAAGTTCTTCTTACCCTTGCCCTTCTTGAACTTAGTGGTCTTATTGACCATCAACACTTGATGTTCTTTCTTGATCTCAACCTCGGTGACTTGACATAGAGAACACCTCGGGAATGGTCTTTACCATCCCCTGCATGTTGTAGTTCATCACAAAGCTCTTGTAGCTTGGTGGGAGCGACTGGAGGATTCTGTCAATGACCGCCTCATCGGGGAGGTTAATATTAATTTGGGTCATACGGTTGTGCAACCCGGACATCTTGAGAATATGCTCCTTGGTAGGCTGTTTTCCTCCATCTTACAACTATAGAACTTGTCGGAGATGTCATATCTCTCGACCGGGCGTGATCTTGGAAAACAAGTTTCAGCTCCTCGAACATCTCATATGCTCCGTGATGCTCAAAACGCTTTTGGATCCCGGTTCTAAGTTGTAAAGCATGCCGCACTGAACGAGGGAGTAATCATCGGCCTTGAGACTGCCAAGCATTCATAATGTCTTGGTTCTGCAGAGACGGGGCGTCACCTAGCGGTCCTTCTAGGACATATTGTTTCCTGGCAGCTATGAGGATGATCCTCAAGTTAGGACCCAGTCCATATAGTTGCTGCCGTCATCTTTCGACTTGGTTTTCTCTAGGAGCATTGAAGTTCAAGTTGACATGAGCGTTGGCCATTTGATCTACAAGACATATCATTCAAAAGTTTTAGACTAAGTTCATGATAATTAAGTTCATCTAATCAAATTATTACAATGAACTCCCACTTAGATTAGACATCCCTCTAGTCATCTAAGTGTTACACGATCCGAGTCGACTAAGCCGTGTCCGATCATCACGTGAGACGGACTAGTCTCGTCGGTGAACATTCTCATGTTGATCGTATCTTCCATACGACTCGTGGTTCGACCTTTCGGTCTCCGTGTTCCGAGGCCATGTCTGTACATGCTAGGCTCGTCAAGTAAACCCTAAGTGTTTTCGGCGTGTGTAAATCTGTCTTACACCCGTTGTATGTGAGCGTAAGAATCCATCACACCCGATCATCACGTGGTGCTTAGAAACGCATTTAACTTTGGCAGCGGTGCACGCTTAGGGAAACACTTCTTGAAATTGTTGTAAGGGATCATCTTATTTACTACCGTCGTTCTAAGTAAACAAGATGTATAAACATAATAAACACACATGCAATTATATAGTAGTGACATGATATGGCCAATATCATAAAGCTCCATTGATCTTCATCTTCGGGGCTCCATGATCATCCTGTCACCGGCATGACACCATGATCTCCATCATCATGATCTCCATCATTGTGCCTCCATGAAGTTGTCACGCCAACGACTACTTCTACTTTTATGGCTAACGCGTTTAGCAATAAAGTAAAGTAAATTACATGGCGTTCTTCAATGACACGCAGGTCATACAAAAATAAAGACAACTCCTATGGCTCCTGCGGTTGTCATACTCATCGACATGCAAGTCGTGATTCCTATTACAAAAACATGATCTCATACATCACAATATGTCATTCATCATTCATCACAACTTGGCCATATCACATCACATGTCAATTGCTGCAAAAACAAGTTAGGCGTCCTCTAATTGTTGTTGCATCTTTTACGTGGCTGCAATTGGGTTCTAGCAAGAACGTTTTTCTTACCTACGAATAACCTGGCGTGATCTTGTCAACTTCTATTTACCCTTCATAAGGACCCTTTTCATCGAATCCGCTCCAACTAAAGTAGGAGAGGCAGGACACCGCTTGACCACCTTATGCAACTAGTGCCTATTAGTCGGTGGAACCGGTCTCATGTAAGCGTACGTGTAAGGTTGGTCCGGGCCGCTTCATCCCACAATACCGCGGAAGCAAGATAAGACTAGTAGCGGCAAGTAAATTGACAAGATCCACGCCCACAACTAAATTGTGTTCTACTCGTGCAATAGAGAACTACGCATAGACCTAGCTCATGATGCCACTTTGTTGGGGAGCGTTGCGAGAAAATTAAAATTTTTCCCTACGGTTTCACCAAGATCTATCTATGAGTTCATCTAAGCAATGAGTTACTAGAGAGAGTTTGCATCTACATACCACTTGTAGATCGATGCGGAAGCGTTTGAGGGAGTGGTGATGATGAAGGCGTTCTAACGTGATTCCGATCACCGATGACCAAGTGCCGAACGGACAGCACCTCCGCGTTCAACACACGTGCGGAGACGGCGTCGTCTCGCCGTCTTGATCCAGCAAGGAGGAAGGAGAGGTTGAGGAAGATCACTCCAATGGCAGCACGACGGCGTGATGCAGATGGAGGGGCTGTACTCGGCGAGGCTTCGTAAGCGTATACGGAGGAGGAGAGGTGTTGGGGAGGGGAGGGGCTGCGCCTTCAATGGTGTGTGCAGCCCTCCCCTCTACCCCTCTATTTATAGGGGAAGGGAGGAGGGGGCCGGCCCCCTCTAGATGCATCTAGAGGCGGCTGACCAAGGGAGGGCTTGCCCCCAAGCAGGGGCGCCCCTTAGGGTTTCCCCCTCAACCCTAGGCGCATGGGCCAAGGGAGGTGCGCCCAGCCCAACAGGGGCTGGCTGCCCCCACGCAGCCCAAGTGGCCCCCCAAAAGGGGTGGCCCCTCCCGGTGGTCCTCCGGAACCTTTCCGGTGGACCCTCCATAATACCGATATGACCCGAAACTTTTCCGGTGTCCGTTTGATGACTTCCCATATATAAATCTTTACCTCCGGACCATTAGGAACTCCTCGTGACGTCCGGGATCTCATCCGGGACTCGAACAACATTCGGTAGTCACATACAAGTCTTCCTATTAACCCTAAGCGTCACCGAACCTTAAGTGTGTAGACCCTACGGGTTCGGAGACATCTTGAACATGACCGAGGCGCTCTCGGTCAATAACCAACAGCGGGATCTGGATACCCATGTTGGTTCCCACAACTCCTCGATGTTGTCATCGGATGAACCACGATGTCGAGGGTTCAAGCAACCCGTATGCTATTCCCTTTGTCGACGGTATGTTACTTGCGAGACTTCGATCGTCGTATCCCAATACCTCGTTTAGTCTCGTTACCAGCAAGTCACTTTACTCGTACCGTAATGCATGATCCCGTGACCCGGACACTTGGTCACTTTGAGCTCATTATGATGATGCACTACCGAGTGGGCCCGGTGATACCTCTCCGTCATACGGGCGACAAATCCTGTCTCGATCCGTGTCAACCCAGCAGACACTTTCGGAGATACCGTAATGCACCTTTATAGTCACCCGATTACGTTGCGGCGTTTGGTACACCCAAAGGCATTCCCTACGGTATCCGGGAGTTACACGATCTCACGGTCTAAGGAAGAGATACTTGACATTGGAAAAGCTCTAGCAAAGCGAACTACGATCTTTGTGCTATGCTTAGGATTGGGTCTTGTCCATCACGTCATTCTCCTAATGGCGTGATCCCGTTATCAATGACATCGATGTCCATAGTCAGGAAACCATGACTATCTGTTGACCAACGAGCTAGTCTACTAGAGGCTTACTAGGGACGTATTGTAGTCTATGTATTCACACGTGTATTACGATTTCCGGATAATACAGTTATAGCATGAATAAAGACAATTATCATGAATAAGGAAATATAATAATAATGCTTTTATTATTGCCTATAGGGCATATTTCCAACACCATTCTCTCATGCTTGCATTAGATTTTGCTACTATTATTGATTGCTCCTATTCTGATGCATAGCGTGCTTTTGTAACCTGCTGTTGTACCTTACCTGCTTATCCTAAACTGCTTAGTATAGGTTGCTTAGTGACCCATCAGTGACCCCCCCCCCCACCTTGTCCTTGTTGCCCCCACTTCATCATAGAAGACCAGGCCCCGGCACCGCACATCACTTTCCCCTTAGTTGTTCGACACTACTGGGTTACTATCGAGTACCGAGGGTGAGACCTCTTCAGCACTTCTGATTTTAACCCTGTAGTGTAGTCATTCGGTCATGGTCATCGAGGGTGATTTCCTCCTTAACCACTTCCGATACGACTCTGTCGTGCAACCCCTCAAGTGTGAACCTCGGGGGTAATTCCTCTTGCGTTCACCTTGATGATTACATCTAGCGGAATTCATCGGGGGTGATCCTCGGGTTTTCCCCTTGATGTTTAGACACACTGTTGCTATGATTACTATGACTTTACACTGAGCCATGTTACTAAAGACGGGTCGACCCTGAGGGGTACCCACGCGAGCTTAATTGCGAGTGATGTGGAGTCGGGTTGACCTGGAGGGTGCCCGCAAGATAAATACGAGGCGTGGCCGGGCATTCCTAGCCCTTGCTGCAAGTCCTCGAGGCAGAACCAGCGGGTCACATCTTCGTGAGTCTCGCTTGTTACCGGCGTTCCTAATCCACTACGATTTGGATATTTGATCCGAGGGGCCTCGGCACGATAGCACTAACCATCACGTGGGCATAGTATGGGCGTTACGTATGTCGTATGCATCACCGAAGCTTAATAGGCGTCGTGGCCCGGCGGCGCCGGGTTGGACTGCATAAGCGCTGCCTTGTTGAAGGAGGTAGCTAGGTCTGCTCACCGGCCGCCCTCATAGCGTCACGAGGAGTTCGAGGAGATGGCCCATGACCCTGAGGGCATAGGTTTAGTCCGGCGTCTTGGCCTCTCTATTAAGCCTAGGTCGGGTTGCGACGTATTGTTTGGCGAGGCGGGCATGACCAGGAAAGTGTGTCCCGCCAGAGTTAATCGAGCGTGGTGGGTAAGTTGGTGCACCCCTGCAGGGAAGAAAACAACTATCGATAGTCTGTCCTACGGTAACGGACAGTTGGAGTTGTATCTCGATCGATACAACTAGAATTGGATTGTGATGATAACTGGATAGTATGGCTCTGGGACTTCTTTCTCGCAGGGAGTCGAGAAAGGATCTCTGGCCGAGGTTGATAACACTACTACTACTTTACTTTATGCTACTCTACTCCCCACATTTTGCTGCAAGATGGTGGGTTTCGGAAGATGCTAGTCTTCGATAGGACTAGGCCTTCTCTCTATTACGGCATTTCTGCAGCCAGTCCATATACTGACCTTCCTTTGAGAATGTTGCATATGTAGTGTAGATCTTTGCTTGCGAGTACTTTGGATGAGTACTCACGGTTGCCTTGCTCCCCCCTTTCCCCCTTTTTTTTCTTTGCGGTTGATGCAACCAGATGTTGGAGCCCAGAAGTCAGATGCCACCGCCGATGTCTACTACTACGTGGAGGCCGACGACCGGGGAGTAATTAGGAGGCTCCCAGGCAGGAGGCCTTGCCTTTTCGATCATAGATGCTTTTGTGCTAGCCTTCTTAAGGCTAACTTATCTAACTAATGTCTGTTCTCAGATATGGTTGCTTTCGCTGACTCTTGTGTAATCGAGCTTATGTATTCGAGCCCTCGAGGCCCCTGGCTTGTAATATAAAGCTTGTATTATTTTAATTTGTGTCTAGAGTTGTGTTGTGATATCTTCCCGTGAGTCCTTGATCTTGATCGTACACATTTGCGTGCATGATTAGTGTACGATTGAATCGAGGGCGTCACAATTTAACTACATAAGAGAAGTTACATGTATGCCTGGCATTCTTGTAGGTGCCACTAATTGTGAGGATACATGTGTAGAGTCACACAATTGAAACAATGAAAGAACAGAAAATTGACCAAAGACACCTTTTCCAGATTGCAACACATGAGGAAAATATTGTCCAGGAAACAAATATGATTACTACAACTTCACATCATTCAAAACAATCAGGATGAGTTTTGGAAGAACAATTTCCACGAAACTAGCTACCTATATTTCATTATGCATGTATCTTTTATTCACTCTTCCAAGAATACAGAAGCAAGGCAAATAAGCTGGCGATGGAGCAAAACTGAAAGTCAAGTTTATAAAGACAAATGAATGAACTACAACTGGTGATTAGAAGATTACATTGGTAGCGTTCTTTGTCCTTGATCTGGCGATCACGGGGAACCGTCATCACAGACGATGCCAATGTCCATGCTTTCCATTATGAGATTTTTGATCTGAGATTGAAGAGGGGTAGTGCAGTGAGGAGAAAGCAAACGAAGCAGGAAATCGAAAAGGAAATGGCGAATTACCTGTTTCTGTGGTAGGGATGGATGGATTGTTGGTGGAGCCTCCGGTCGGCAGAGAGAGGAACCAGGGGTTTGTCGATTGGGGATTTAGGTCAAAAAGTGTGCTCCTGCAGAAGTTATATCTGATCGAGGAAGCGGCGGTAAAATCTGGATGGGCTGGACTTATATGGGCTTTTATAACTCTTTATCATGGGCTTGTCCCCATGTTTCTGACTCCTGATTTTGTATTTGGCTTCGATTTGGCTGGTTATATGTACGTACGTGTATATGGAGTAGTAGAGTACAAAAAATATTAACTATAGCTATTATAGGTAGTGGGTTAAGTGTCTGTGGATAGACGCAACCTTTTTTCCCTAGAAGCAAAATATACACGGGTGTCAAGGAAGTGCAAAGTATATCACTGTGTATTCTTAATTTGATTATTAAAGCCATTGTATGGTTAAAATATTCTGCCTTCATTCTAAGTGTTCGGTGTTTCAATAGAGGATTTTTTTGTACTTACTAAAGGAGTGTTATTCTTAATTTAAGTGTTACCTAATGAATTTTATAAAGGCCGGTAATTGAAGTTTAAAATTGAATAAAAGAATGAGAAGGACGAGCACATAGACATAAACTTGAGAAAACTTAGTATTGCAGCGGTAATAGTGCGTGGCGTGAGTGAATGAGTATTTACAATGGATACAAGCAGTTACTAAGGAGATAGATAAAAGCAGGACAGGTCAGCGGTGATATGTACAAGACTCAAAAGTAGTTCAACACAGATCTTAAGTAGGGAATTGATCACAGAGAGCTTTGGTGCGTCTCCACGAGTGTGAAGGATGGCCGTTGTTTAAAAGGCGATTGTTACTTGTCTTGTGGTGAAGATAGTGAGGACTGAGGCACCAAACATCAAGGTAGTAAGGCTTCATACATAGAACGAGCTGCCATGAAAAACAAGAAAGTTTGTAAGCCAAGATGTTGATATGGTAAGCCACATTCCTGTGTTTTATGTTAAAGATAACACAAAGGAGAGGATGGTAATGGAGAAATAAGTATAAAGAAGAGGCTGCAAGAACACACATACCACTTTCGCATGCTCATTGGAAACTTTGACTGAGATAGGAATGTAATATGTTTGATGAATTGGGCCCTTCAACAGTCGGCTCACTCCTACGATTATCAAATTCTCATTAAAAGGATTACCTGGGAAGCATGTATCTATATTTATATGAACATGAATAGAAACTATATAAGATAGAATGAAGAAACAGAGATTTCACAAATTTAAGCACAATAGGATATAAATATGTTTGATGGTTGATTTATAGTGTGAAATGAACTATAGTTTATAGGAGAATTAATGGCTTTGGTAAGTAGACAGTAGTATGTTATGCTTTAGTGTATAGAGAGTTCATGCCTTTGTAGCTGAGGCATCGACCATATGTAGGAGTATTATCATAACCATCGATTAGCTCAGATCCCTGTGATAGAGTTAAGGTAATTACTGCAAAGCATGTAGAATCGAAGCAAGAAAAAAGATGCAGGAAAAGTAGGTCTAAAAGAAATGCTTACAGTGGTTGAAACGCTTGGCGCGAAGGCTGCTGGTTCGGTACGGTACTAAAGGTCCTCGGACTTCCAGGCGGTTTTTCTTTTGGGCTGCTGTGAACCCATAAACGTAGAGCCTGAGTCCACAAGATAGTATTTTCTCGATGACGAAGATTCTCATGAAAGTTGGCACGACCAATCTATTATGTTTTTTCTTTTGCCAAACAAGGATTCTGGCATGCGGTAGTACATTTTTTCTAAATTCGATGTCATGGAGAACTGCAGAAGAGGATATTAGTCGAGCATGCCGAAGGAAAATGGAGAAAGCGGAGATAAATCATTAGGCACAGTACCAGTGATCACATGCCCAAATATCTTCCCTTCGTTGATCTTCTGCAGATACTCAAGTAGCTTCATGTGATAGATACGATTAGTCTCAGCAGCCTTATTGATTTGTTGTTGCTCTAATTTAAGCGGCTTTGTCATCTCAGCCCACTTAGGATTACATGTGAAGGTGGTGATTATGTCGGGTGAGTTGTGGACATGAGAAGCAGCCATTCCATCACGATATGCGTGAGTCATAGAATGAGTTCTGCCAGCAAAGGACAATGGTATTACATTATTTTGAATGTTGTCATCTTCATTAAGCATACCAGGTACATAACGTCATCAAGATTTATGTTTTCAGCCTGCATGGTATGCTTGATCTGTTCATAAGCAAAGAAAACCGAATATCAATAATAAACGACTGAGTGTGCATTGGGATAACCAATGTTCAGTGTGTTTGTACTTGAAAAACATGGTATGTAAACAAAGGTAAATGGTCAAAGTAGTGTAACGAAGAATCTTAGAAAGGGAATACAAAGGTACAACATAGATATATTACACTGGTCTTACATAGTACAATATAGTTCACATTTGTACACAATGAGAGAGTAGTTGAGAGTGAGATAGTTGCTTAGGTGAAGCTATAAACACTGAGCTTCACATTTTATTTAGCCACCCTAGCAGGATAAGTATGATAATAGATTGGCTTTTCTCAGAAAGAAGCAAGGTTTGATTGTGAAGCTATATTTAGAAAGCTTCACTTGCTGATTAGCCCAGTGGGCTTTACACATTGCTTATGGGGATCACACGTAGTGAGCGCAGTCATCGTCCATGTCCTGACGATAATCTTCATTGGTTTCTTCATCAGAAAGACCGTCATAGACTGGTTCAGGCACAATATCCTCTGAGTATATGCCCTTTTCCTCTAGTGAAATACGTGCAGCGGCCGTAGTGCTTTGGAGAGCAACAATTGCATTTTGAATTTGTAGAATAGCTTGTTTTAGTGTGGAAAGAGAGAGGCCGGCAGCAGGGTCTAAGGCAGCATCGGCAAAGGCTGTGGATTTTATGCGATGCAGCATGCACTTCTTCGAGATAATTGGTTGCTTCTCTAGTCACCTCTTTGATGGTTTGATTCTTGATTGATTTCTTACATTGTTTCGACAACCTGTCCGAAAGTCTTGCGTAAGCTTGTTTTTCTTGCTGCAGCCGATGGTATTTATAATCAACAAGAACCTTCCTTCCATAGCTTTCCATGTATCCAATGGCTAGGTCAGCTGCATGGTCCATTGTTGCTTCCCCGCTTACACATATATGGCTGAACAATTTAGTGCGGTATTTGAAGCATCATAGTGCTCTTACGTGCGGTGAAATTCAATCTGTGATCTATATCCACCTTGCTCAAGCAAACGCACATAGTAGACTGGTTTTGGGAGCCCGAGCTTGTCAAACATTGCCTCATCCAAAGATGTTGTGCGTAGCTCAACCAACTCCATGAGGATGGCTTGAAAAGATAAGGCGGGAGGCTGGCAGAAGCCACAATTACAGTGCGCGAAGAATAATGGAGATCGAAGTTTGAAAATCGATATGCAGTAATGATCTAGTAGTGCTTTACTAAGCCTAGGATGAAATGAAGCTATAATATCATTAGGGTATGAACAGAGATAATTAGTGATATTAATCCAAGAATGAGAAAGTATTTATATGGCCTGGAACAATTTCTTTCAAAAGAGTATAGCCAAAGCATAGGCATGATGATGTAGTTTGCTATCATTAAATAAATTTGGAAGAAGAAAAACAAGATGAATATTTTAGAATTAATCAATAAAGGGCAGCAGATTACATGATTTTATGGATTTATTAAAGTACATTATCAATAGCTATATGGTAGCACACAGACCAGATATTAAACTATATAGGGAAAAACGAAATATGATTTCATCTGCATGAATAAAACACATAGTTGCATCTGCATCTGGAAACAGAGGGGTATACCTAACCTTGCAGTGTTGGGATGTGGTTCTAGAATCTCCTGGCCAGCTTTGTCTAATATTCAAATAGATCGAACACCTAGGAAGGAAAATCATGGGCAATGGAAGGGAAATTAATGAAAGAAAAAGATCTACTCTTACTGAACATGAAGACATGCTATTGACAGTGAGTAAGCATGAGTAATGGCCATGGAAAGGAGGTGTCCACGAGAAATAGCAGAGCGCTGTGAAGACTCGTTGGAGGATGTGGTTACCTGGGGATCTGGTGTGTTCGGAGAAGCATCCAACGCAAAGGAGCTCTAAGCAGACCGGGGCGGATGGGGGAGAGGGAAGGGGGAGCAGGGCTGGTGAGGGTGAGAAGACGAATCCAAAGAAGATAAGGTAGAGTTCGGTGTGGCGATAAGATAAGAGAGAGGCCCGTAGCATAGATTTACCCTACTCGGGCTTGAGAAGGCCGCTGGCCCATAGTTGAGAAGGGGTGGGCTTCTAGGGAAAACACATTTTTCTTTTAGCAGGCAGTCGAAGTTCTAAAATCTAGAATATTTTACAGGAGTATACATGAACATTGCTATTTGAAATTGATTTTATAGACTGGAGGTATCACTGTCGAAAGGAAGATGCTCTTAGCAATTCCTGTGGATTAGGTGAATGTGTATTTTCTTTGGCCGATGCAGATAAATCCTGAGTACAAAGAAGGGTTGTGGAAATATATCCATGGAATATGGCTGATGATACAAAATAGAAAAATTAAATGAGGAGAAAGTTAATTAAGGATAATTTGAGCAGTCTGGGAGCCTCGGGTGTACCTATATTCAATATATTTATACAACCAGTGGAGCACTTTAAATATGAAATTAAAAAATGTGCTGCCCAAGAAAATTGTGTAGGTGGTAGTATTATTAGAGAAGAGCTAGTAATAGATGGTATAGTATCAACGAAGAATATGTAAGACCATCACTCAAACTGAGTGTTTACCGCCTTGCCCCGCACATGTCAAACCTTGTCTCCAACGCCCAAAGCGCCTTTATCAAGAAACGAAGCATCCACGATAATTTCATGTACGTGCGCAACTTGGCGAGGCGCTTTCATCGGAATAAGTCTCCAATGCTACTTTTCAAGCTCGATATCAAGAAGGCTTTCGACACGGTGAGATGGGATTTTTTGATGGATCTGAGACATCATCGGGGACCCTATCAAGCATGGTTGGGGCCTGAGGCAAGGAGACCCCCTCTCACCGCTTCTCTTCGTCCTTGCCATCGACCCACTTCACCACATCCTTGCTAAAGCGACGAGTCAAGGCCAGCTGCACCCTATTCTAGCCAGGACCGAAACCCTTCGTGCGTCTCTCTGTCACGGATGATGCTGCCATCTTCGTGAAGCCAATAAAAGAAGACATTCAGTTCTTAGCATCCACCCTTGCTAATTTTGGTGAGGTCACCGGTCTAGTCACTAACTGCGCCAAGAGCCATGTGGCACCCATTCGCTGCGATGATGTTGCCCTCGATGATATCCTCATGGCCTTCCCTGCCATCCAAACTACCTTCCCTATGAGATACCTTGGGCTGCCCCTATCGGTCGGAGACTTGGAGAATCCACTTTCAACATTTGGAAGACAAGGTGGCTGGAAAACTCACTCCTTGGCTTGGCGGACATGTTACGTCATTGGGTCGCATTGTTCTTGTCAAGGCGGTCCTCCTTGCTATAGCAATCTACCACCTCACTCCTCTGAATCTTCCAATGAGGTCATCAAGGCAATTAGTGATATTAGGCAGCTTATCTTTGGGCGGGATGTGAAAAAGGTCACCGGCGGAAATGCAAAATTAATTGGGAGATGGTGTGCAAGCCCAAGTTATATGGTGGATTGGGCGTCCTCAACTTGCAAAAGTTTGCTACCGCTCTCCGCTTGCGATGGCTTTGGTTAGAGTGGGCTGACCACACTAAACCTAGGATTGGCATTGGCACGCCATGCAGCGATGATAGAAATCTTTTGCGGCTGCCACTTTCGTGTTACCATTGGTGATGGTCATCGGGCCACCTATACAGGAATCACCTTGGGTGGACGGTATTCGCCCCAAGGATATTGCTCCAAAGATCTTTGATCTCTCCGGGAAGAAAAGAAGCTCCGATTCGCTCGAGTCTCGCTGAGACAACGCTTGGGTCCATAACATTGATACCTCTCGGGGCCTCACTTTTGAGCATATTGAGCAATTCGCCACCCTTTGGGAGAAGCTCTCCAATGTCATTCTAACCCACAGGTTGACGATGCAATTTTTCGGAAGTTCACTAAAGATGGGGTATACTCCGCGTCTTCTGCATACAATGCTTAGTTTGAGGGTCACACCGCCTCTGCCATGATCACTACCGTTTGGAAAGCTTGCCCCCCCCCCCCCAAAGTGCAAATTTTTCGCTTGGTTGATTATTCATAATAGAGTGTGGACCGCCGATAGATTGCAGCGTCGGGGATGGCCGAATTGCAACCTTTGCCCTCTTTGCAAGCAGGTTCAGGAGACCGCGGCTCACCTCCTCTTCCAGTGTCGGTTCACAGTGAGAGTGTGGACAGAGATCAAGACTTGGCTTGGCCTCCACGACATTGATCCTTCAGATTGGAGACTCGTGCCCTCGGTGGAAGTTTGTTGGGAGATGGTTGCTCACAAAAAGGGCCACTCACGCATGGTTCGTAGCACTTTGATGATGCTTGTTGCGTGGGAAATTTGGAACGAACGCAACGCGAGGGTTTTCCGCAACACCGCCGCCCCTACTACCGTTGTCATTACCAAGATTAAAGATGAGGCCTCTATTTGGGCTCGTGCGGGTGCGAAGTATTTGTGTAATATTATGCCGCGAGAGTGATCTATACTCTCCCGCTTGGCGGAACTATGTCTAATCTTCTTCTTAATTAATGAAAATGGCAAATCTTTTGCCTTGTTTCAAAAAAAAACTGAGTGTTTACTTCATTGATCTTGAAATTTAAATTATAAAGTGCGTGAATAGCCCATAATAGTACAGATCCACTGTGACCAAATCCTTACTTAATGAAACATCTTCTACACAAACAAAATAAAGGAGGCTTGCGATTGATAGCATGGAAAGACATGATTAACATTGGATGCATAGACAGAGAGTAAAACTCCTTCAAGACGGCCACAAATTCCTGCCTTTGAGTGGTGCCAGCCTTGTCCATGTACCCTGGATGTTGAGGATGATAAAGCAGTTAGATGTTTACATTTGAAGGCACATTTATAGCTTACCTTGAAATATACAATATCAGATAAGGAAA
Source organism: Aegilops bicornis (assembly GCA_021605145.1). Taxonomy (NCBI): domain Eukaryota; kingdom Viridiplantae; phylum Streptophyta; class Magnoliopsida; order Poales; family Poaceae; genus Aegilops; species Aegilops bicornis. The sequence continues at coordinate 139,726,547 of CM038673.1, read as the reverse complement.
CTTTACTTAGGGACAGTGCATGTGTGTGTATATATATTGTATTAAGCAATATGTAAGCAAATGAACACTGAGAGAGTATGCTTCGGTTAAATTTTTTTTGTTGGTGCTCCATGTCCTGAAAGACAACCTGTATTTGTTCCGTAGACTATGCATGTGCTGACATGAAGAATAACAAGATGACAATCGTAAGATGGATTGGAAGGACCAAGCACATGTATTATGCAAGTTTTGGCAGGATATAAACTGTTTGTAAACCAAGCCGGAGACACTCGAAAAATAATGCTTATGATAAGCAGGGATGGCCAGTTTTAAAGGAAAATGGACATATCAGTAGTGTACCACTGCGCTTCGTATTCAAAAATAAGTTATAAGGGCAAACACAGCCTGACATCCGAAGATAGGAAAAGCAAGATGTAAGCAGTGCATCTGAGATTAGTAGATAGGAAACGATTATAGAAACTGGCTTACATATGATCTTGTCATTTAGTCTTTAAAGAGTAAAGTCCTGCGGGCAACAGGGTGAGACTTTGCTTTTTTCGTGGAGTTGTGATCTGTTCCGCTGAGAAAGCAATAAACATGAGCAGTGCATATAGGGGCATGAGTCTGAAAAGCAGGAGACAGAGCGTGTTACCTGTTTGACGCTTCTTTGTTTGCTGGTAGTGAACCAGAAGCGTCGTTGAGGCCATTCTAAATGGAAATGCATAGTTGCATGTAAGATGATGTATGGTACCAGAGAAATGCAAGTGAAAAACAGAACAAGGTATTGCGTACGTTTGATTCATTGGCATGTTTAGGCGCCGGGGTACTATTATTGCCACTCTCCGAATAAGTTCTTTTTTTTGCTGTGGTCAAGGAGCCGAGTTGATTCTGAAAGGATTCTGCACGATCATATAGCATTGACGACCAAACCTGCTCTGCTTTGAGTTCTGTCTGGCAGTTCTTGAGATCCACTGAGTTGTAATCATCTATTATAATTATCCCCATGGTCAACAGATAGGTAGAAGCAGCAGAACATGTTGATTCAATAGAATCGTCAGAAATCTGAGTTGACTCCCCAAAGAACAGCTGCTGGGTTGGGAAAATGCTTTTGCTGTGGGGCTAAAGATCGATTTTCACTGATGCTACTACCGTGCCGTCATCATCGTATGTAAGACTGAATGCATGAATTGTACCACGGATCCGCTTGATAGCTTGTTCAAGCATATATCTTCTGCTAATGGTAACACAGATGGCAGAGAGCTACATCCATTGAGAAGGGGAAATAGTTTATTAGCTCATCTGGATATGTTAGAGTGAATAATTTTAGGCATATGCATGGGCTAGATGTAACCCGTGGAAGGACCTTGACTATGAAATCATCATCGTCCATTAAGCTGACAGTATTTGCAGGTCAGGGGTAGATAAAGTCTCAGTGGCACGAAAATAAATCAGAGGCTAAAGGTATTGAAAAGTAACCACAGTAAATTACGTATGTAAAAATCACAAAAGTATGATAGCAAAGGGAGAATGCGAAGATAAATTTGAAAGCATCAAAATGCAACTTGACACATTTTTTAAAAAGAAAAAGAAAGAAAGCATCAAGTTATAGTAGAACACGTGGCATAACCGAGACCTTTATGGTTCGATACAACATGGTTCGACAGGACATATTATATCATGAACCGTACACTTATATACAGACCATCACAGCCGAATAGGTAGATTCGGATGAACTAATTGCGGCATAGTTCGATAAGACATATATTACATAGGGCTACAGATAACTATATTAGCAGGTACTAAGGACTGGCTCTAAAGACGACGATGATGATCTGACGGTTCTTATAAGTTCAAAAGCGATCTTCATGCACGACATGGAACTCATTAAAGTAGCGTTCTTTGCTGGCAAAGATGTCCTCATGATCCAAAGAGGTCCTGAATTATGGGTCAGACGGTGGATTTCCATCATTCTCTGTTGACAGCCCTTCATCTTCATCTGTTGGATGTCCTTGACCATAGGGATAGACACCAGTTTCCTGAAGGTTAACAGTGGCCTCATCAGTGTACTGCTGAAGGTAGTCGCCATTGGCCTCTACATTGACAAGAACATTGTTAAGTTCCAGGTCATCTGGAGCAGAACCTGGGCTCATACTGTCATTAACCAAATGCTTAAGATTGTTGATGGTGTTCTGTTCTATTTCTATAGACCCATCCCATCCTTTGCTCAGAAGCTTGTTTTTGTCAATGCTCTCTTTCAGTTTCTGTTTCAAACATGCATCGTCTCTCTTCATTGCCTTAAGCTGCTGGGATAAGAGTGCATTTGCTCTTTCCACAGTCTTCAATTGTTCATAACTATAGTCCTTTGGAACCACACCCTCATAAGCGTCCATGTACTTAATTGCTGCAACAGCAACATAATCCTGAGCTTCCTCAAGATCCTCGTGCTCTGAGGTAGACAGTGAAACCTTGGCAGGCGAACTTCTGAGTCTAATCTTGACCGGATAGAAGATAATGGTGACCTGCAGACGGTTACCCTCTTTTGGGCGTGCTCAGTAGGTGGTGTTTGGCAGGCCAACCTTCTCTAACATAGCATCAAGAAAGATCTTAGATGAAACTGGAACAGAAGCCATTGCCGGGACCTGCCGTAAGCGAGAGAGAATGTCACCATCATAAATAGTTGGCGCCAACTACATTATCAGTTTCAGATCTGTGTGGGTGAGAAGGGGAAAGAAAATATGATAGATGTCTGCTCGATTCTACGATTTGTATTTTGAGACGAGGAGACCAGTTGTAGATAGTTTAGGATATCCAGGATCATTTATCCACAGTGCATAATGTACAATGTATAAAAGGGTGGTGAAATGTAAGTAAGTTGTTAGGTAAATTCATTATCTCGTTTATTCTCTTTACATTGGATAGAAAGAAGGCTACGGTCAAGTATACAAGAATTTCAAGACGTCCTAGTTAATTTAATACAATACTAAGACTCACAAATAAAAATATGTGGCTTAAATGTATTAGAAAACACCATTTACTGGATTCTCAAAGACAGTCAAACAGCAAACCATATTAAGATGGAATTGACTCAATTAAGTACCTGGTGAGGTAGACGATGTTGACCGGTGGAAGAAGAATCATTTGGCAGATCGGTAGGAAAAGAGTTGTTCTAGCAATAGCACGAGAAAATGGATCAGGGAGCCTGATTTGCGCCATGGGAAGGAGACAGCGGAGGCTAGTAAAATAGAATGGGAGCGAAGGGAATACCGTGGACAAGGTTCAGTCGGTGGCGGCCTTCGTGGCTTCCATGGTAAGGTTCTAGCCCCTGCTGGATCTGAGAGGGGAAAGAAGAAGGAGGAGAGGAACGGATAAGACGAGAGGAGAAGGAGAGGATTAGGGCGTCTCGCCTTGTGGGCCTCGGTGGTGAGATTCACCGTGCGCACCTCCGTTGAACAGTTGGCATGTGAGGCCTCCACAAACAACGGAAAGGCACGTGCCTGTGCTGGTGCACGCGAGAATCACCGGACGGGAGAATTAATCTTGCCGTCACCCATTCTCCTGGACCATATATTTTGTTTACTTTTATAGCTGGCGCACCTACAAGGACCAACGAGGCATTACACCAATAGCTCATTGAGAGGAAAACTATAATTCTTTCTTAATTATGTGACCCAAAAGGATAATTATCTTATTTGCATAAATGGCTTGACACAGTGGAATATATTGTACTGCATAAGCTGGAAAGTCACACCATGACTATAGCATGCAAAGCAGTTAGCATAAACAAGTGGCACTCGTTCCATCACATATAAATTAGAGCTCGTGATAGACGCAGAGTTTCCCAGCCCGAACTCAAATGAGTGCTGGTGTACAGTAAAAATAAAAATAAATAAAAAACAGTTTGTCGCTAATGTCTTGCTTAGCTTATGTGTGCTTCCTCTAAAAGTATCCTGATATGGGCTTAATCATATATATTGTGGAATTGTCATGGCTAATAGTAACATGTAATTAGTTGTGACTGTATAGAGGAACAAGTAAAGACAGATATCTATTTTTCAGGAAGAAACATTGGGTTCCAAGCTTAAAGTAAATCAAAAAATAAATTGATTTATGTTAGCTTATTTATTTACTTTTTTGAATTATAGCCAGACGGTCTAACTTGCGAAGGCATATGATTGTTAGACAGGGTTTCTGTCGCGAGACTAAACAAATAAAGCTAAAAAAGAGGCAACGACTTTTTTTTGCATGTTTTGCTAGTGTTTTTTTGAAACAGGAACTGCATGGAGGTGTCAAGGATCTAAATAAAAATCTGTGAAGATAATCTGTGGAAAATGAAAAGCTAGGCAAGTTGGTGGATTCTCAGTTTCTAATTCCTAATGCAGTTGAGAGGAGAATAGAAGAAATAACCTAACTCCAATTAACTTGGCTGTGAACAATACATTTAAGCAGGTATATATGAGGACAAAAACAATTACATTTGAAGGGTTAAAATAAGTATAAGTAAAATCCAGGACTGTGCATGTGAATTTTAAACAACACAACATCTGTTTTGCGAAACGGGTTGATTAATTTAAAAGGAAGAGTGAAAATGAAGAGTTATCCTTAGGAGGACACCTCTGGAGTGCCATAGTCAGAACATAAAAATAAAAACAAGTAGTAGGCAGCAAGCGAGAGATTGCATGGGGCATAAGTGTAGCCATAGTAGTCTGACTTAGGCCTATTTACAGATCTGACCTAGGCTTATTTACAGAAACACCTAAATAACGAAGCCTGCCCAGCTTATATAGATATGCCAGCACTGTGATCCCAGGTCTAGAAGCAAGGTGTTAGTAGCTGGTAATTCTTGCATGGTACAACTGCAGAGGCACCCGAAGATCTTCAGTAGGTGACGGTTCCACTGTTAATCCATCTGGAGCAGCCCAAATAGAAATAACATCTGGAATATTTTTGTTTTCATTTGCCCATATGGCACAGTCATAGAACCAAATATCAGGGGAGTCATCAACCTGATGACCATTGTTTTCTAACATGCAGTGAGGGCTCAGGATGTCTTCAATTATAGTCGGGCTGTAAAACTCAGTGGCAGTCCTGTAACTCTTATCTGTTCTTTTCGAGAGAGGCTAGAAGATACTGCTCCAGCAGACGTGGACCATTTCTGAACTAAGAATGTACCAAAAGGTAGCTGGATTCCAGCAGCATCAGGAGATAACGTGTGAAACAAAGTTGTAGTTACTGGCCCTTGGAAATACATAAGGTATCTGAACCTACCAACTTGCCTGACTATGGCTTTTCCAGGACATGCAACCTGCATTTGCTGCAAACAGCATGTTAACTTATCCTCTGTCATCATCTTTGTCTCATCGCAAGGCGTCAGGAGGAATGATGATTCTAATATCCGCATTTGATCAGCTGGTATGTCAACATCATTTAAATATGAATGAGAAACCCTTCCTCTCTTTAGTGCCTGCAAGAAAGAAGGAATCTTCATGTGTTTTCTTTGAAAAGACTTGTCATGATGAGCTCCAATATTAATTACATCAACACCAATACAAAATGTCTCTGTATTCCTGTGGCCACTCTGTGGTTTCTTCCTTTGTCATACTTCTTTGGAGACATGAATGAGTATGTACCATGGGAATGGCACGGGAGTTCTAACGGCCCATCTTTGTGCAAGCTAGTGATCGAAGCTTGCGAAAGTTGAGATTGGCTTGGTTAATATTCTCAACAATGCAATGTGGCTGCAGGGCACGCTGAACTGCTCTTCTACTCCAAAGATGTAACGGCAAACCATAGATCTTTAGCTTTAGATGTTCAGTTGCTGACTCCATCATTTCCTCAATCTAGAAATCATACAGTATTGCATCCATTGGCAGACCAACATATTTCACAGGGTAACTATCGGGGATATACCCCGCAGCGTAACCCGGCCGGACTTGGCGATTCACCGGCGACCCGCACAGGCCAGACGGTTTACAAGACCTGACTGAACATTATGATTCACTGATAACCCGGTGGGCGGGACAGACGGTGACAAGGCCCAAGGCCCAGAAGGGCGGCTCATGTTATGGTGGGCCGGTTTAAGAGGAAAGACGTGAGGAATATTTATCTTATAAGGAGTTAAGACCCGGACTTGTATCCGGTTTGTATTAGAAGGTAGACTAGTCCTAATCCTAATAAGACTCCACATATGACCCGCCCCTTCAACATATATAAGGAGGGGCAGGGCTCCCCAAACAGGGGACAAAAGCAAGAAGAAACAATCTCTAGGGCTAGACACAAAGAGCCGGTTTACCGGCGACTCCCTCATGATGATAATGAGACCTAGCCACAAACAACATGTAGGGCTATTACCGGATGATGTTTCCCGGGGCCCGAAGCTGTCTAAATCCCTGTCTTGTGTTGCGTCTCTCGATTCCAATCAACCCCTCTCAAGCTACCACATAGATGTGTGGCCTCACTGTTGGAAATATGCCCTAGAGGCAATAATAAAAGTGTTATTATTATATTTCTTTGTTCATGATGATTGTCTTTTATTCATGCTATAACTGTATTATCCGGAAATCGTGATACACGTGTGAATACATAGACCATAACATGTCCCTAGTGAGCCTCTAGTTGACTAGCTTGTTGGTCAACAGATAGTCATGGTTTCACGACTATGGACATTGGATGTCATTGACAACGGGATCACATCATTAGGAGAATGATGTGATGGACAAGACCCAATCCTAAGCATAGCACAAGATCGTGTAGTTCGTTTTGCTAGAGCTTTTCCAATGTCAAGTATCTCTTCCTTAGACCATGAGATCGTGTAACTCCCGGATACCGTAAGAGTGCTTTGGGTGTACCAAAGCGTCACAACGTAATCGGGTGACTATAAAGGTGCACTACGGTATCTCCGAAAGTGTCTACATTGGGTTGACACGGATCGAGATCGGGATTTGTCACTCCGTGTGACGGAGAGGTATCTCTGGGCCCACTCGGTAATGCATCATCATAATGAGCTCAAAGTGACTAAGTGGTTAGTCACGGGATCATGCATTACAGATGCGAGTCAAGTGACTTGCGGTAGCGATCTTGAACAAGGTATTGGGATACCGACGATCGAGTCTCGGGCAAGTAACGCATCGATTGACAAAGGGAATTGTATCACGAGGTTTGATTGAATCCTCGACATCGTGGTTCATCCGATGAGATCATCGAGGAGTATGTGGGAGCCAACATGGGTATCCGGATCCCGCTGTTGGTTATTGAGGAGAGGCATCTCGGTCATGTTCGCATATCTCCGAACCCGTAGGGTCTACACATAAGGTTAGGTGGCGCTAGGGTTGTAGAGATATTAGTATGCAGTAACCCGAAAGTTGTTGAGTCCGGATGAGATCCCGGACGTCACGAGGAGTTCGGAATGGTCCGGAGGTAAAGATTTATATATAGGAAGTCGGTTTGGTCAGGGAAAGTTTTGGGGGTCACGGTATTGTCTGGGACCAGGAAGGGTCCCGAGGGTCCACCGGGTGGGAGCCACCTATCCGGAGGGCCCCATGGGCTGAAGTGGCGTGGGAACCAGCCTGGTGGGCTGGTGCGCCCCACCAAGGGCCCAAGGCGCCTAGGGTTGGAAACCCTAGGGACCGTTGCCACCAGGGGCATCGCCCCCACAGTTGGAAACCCTAGGGAGCCGTTGCCCCGAGGGCATGCGCCTGGTTGGAAACCCTAAGGGCCGTTGCCGGGGCCGCCGCCCCCATCTAGATGGGATCTCCAAGGGGCATGCGCCTAGCCCCTATATATAGTGGAGGGAGGAAGGGCGTGACACCCCGCATCTTGGCACCTCCTTCCCCTTGCTACACCTCCTCCTCCCATGCACGCTTGGCGAAGCCTGCCGGATCTGCTGCATCCACCACCACGCCGTCGTGCTGCTGGATCTTCATCAACCTCTCCTTTCCCTTGCTTTGGATCAAGAAGGAGGAGGCGTCCACTGACCGTCTGCGTGTGTTGAACGCGGAGGTGCCGTCCTTTCGGCGCTAGGATCTCCGATGATTGGATCACGCCGTGTACAACTACCTCAACCCCGTTCTTTTGAACGCTTCCGCTCGCGATCTACAAAGTGGTATGTAGATGCATCTCCCATGACTCGTTGCTTAGATGAACTCATAGATGGATCTTGGTGAAACCGTTGGAAAATTTTTAATTTTCTGCAACGTTCCCCAACAGTGGCATCATGAGCTAGGTCTATGCGTAGTTCTCTTTGCACTTGTAGAACACAATTTAGTTGTGGGCGTGGATCTTGTCAACTTACTTGCCGCTACTAATCTTATCTTGCTTCCGCGGTATTGTGGGATGAAGCGGCCCGGACCAACCTTACACGTACGCTTACGTGAGACCGGTTCCACCGACTAACATGCACTAGTTGCATAAGGTGGTGGGCGGTGTCTGTCTCTCCCACTTTAGTTGGAGCGGATTCGATGAAAAGGGTCCTTATGAAGGGTAAATAGAAGTTGACAAGATCACGTTGTGGTTATTAAATTAGGTAAGAAAAGCGTTCTTGCTAGAACCCAATTGCAGCCACGTAAAAGATGCAACAACAATTAGAGGACGTCTAACTTGTTTTTGCAGCAATTGACATGTGATGTGATATGGCCAAGTTGTGATGAATGATGAATGACATATTGTGATGTATGAGATCATGTTCTTGTAATAGGAATCACGACTTGCATGTCGATGAGTATGACAACCGGCAGGAGCCATAGGAGTTGTCTTTATTTTTGTATGACATGCGTGTCATTGAAGAACGCCATGTAATTTACTTTACTTTATTGCTAAACGCGTTAGCCATAGAAGTAGAAGTAGTCGTTGGCGTGACAACTTCATGGAGGCACAATGATGGAGATCATGGTGTCATGCCGGTGACAAGATGATCATGGAGCCCCGAAGATGGAGATCAATGGAGTTTTATGATATTGGCCATATCATGTCACTACTATATAATTGCATGTGATGTTTATTATGTTTATACATCTTGTTTACTTAGAACGACGGTAGTAAATAAGATGATCCCTTACAACAATTTCAAGAAGTGTTCCCCCTAACTGTGCACCGTTGCTAAAGTTCGTCGCTTCTAAGCACCACGTGATGATCGGGTGTGATGGATTCTTACGTTCACATACAACGGGTGTAAGACAGATTTACACACGCAAAAACACTTAGGGTAAACTAGACGAGCCTAGCATGTACAGACATGGCCTCGGAACACGGAGACCGAAAGGTCGAACACGAGTCGTATAGAAGATACGATCAACATGAGAATGTTCACCGACGATGACTAGTCCGTCTCACGTGATGATCGGACACGGCCTAGTCGACTCGTGAGATGTATCACTTAGATGACTAGAGGGATGTCTAATCTGAGTGGGAGTTCATTGTAATAATTTGATTAGATGAACTTAATTATCATGAACTTAGTCTAAAACTTTTGAATGATATGTCTTGTAGATCAAATGGCCAACGCTCATGTCAACTTGAACTTCAACGCGTTCCTAGAGAAAACCAAAATTTGAAAGATGGCGGCAGCAACTATACGGACTGGGTCCTAACTTGAGGATCATCCTCATAGCTGCCGTGAAACAATATGTCCTAGAAGGACCGCTAGGTGACGCTCCGTCGAGAGAACCAAGACATTATGAATGCTTGGCAGTCTCGTCTTGATGATTACTCCCTCGTTCGATGCGGCATGCTTCTGACTTAGAACCGGGCTCCAAAAGCGTTTTGAGCATCACGGAGCATATGAGATGTTCGAGGAGCTGAAACTTGTTTTCCAAGCTCACGCCGGGTCGAGAGATATGACATCTCCGACAAGTTCTGATTGTAAGATGGAGGAAAATAGTTACGTCGGTGAGCACATTCTCAAGATATGCAGGTTGCACAACCGTATGACCCGCTGAATATTAACCTCCACGATGAGGCGGTCATTGTGAGAATCCTCGATCGCTTCCACCAAGCTACAAGAGCTTTGTGATGAACTACAATATGCAGGGGATGGTAAAGACCATTCTGAAGTATTCTCTATCTTTGAAGTCACCGAGGTTGAAATCAAGAAAGAACATCAAGTGTTGATGGTCAATAAGACCACTAAGTTTAAGAAGGGCAAGGGCAAGAAGAACTTCAAGAAGGACGGCAAGGAGGTTGCGGCGCCCGGTAAAGCAAGTTGCCGGGAAGAAGTCAAAGAATGGACCCAAGCACGAGATCGAGTGCTTTTATTGCAAGGGAAGGGTCCTTTGAAGCTTAAGCGCCCCAAATACTTAGCGGACAAGAAGGCCGGCAACACCAAAGGTATATTTGATATACATGTAATTGATGTGTACCTTACGATACTCGTAGTAACTCACAGGTATTTGATACGGTGCCGTTGCTCATATTTGTAACTCACAGCAGGAGCTGCGGAATAAGCGGAGACTGGCGAAGGACGAGGTGACGATGCGCGTCGGGAATGGTTCCAGAGTCGATTGATCGCCGTCGGCACGCTACCTCTTCATTTACCCACGGGATTAGTTATAAACCTTAATAATTGTTATTTGGTGCCAAGTTTGAGCATGAATATTGTATCTGGATCTCGTTTAATGCGAGATGGCTACTCATTTAAATCCGAGAATAATGATTGTTCTATTTATATGAGAGATATGTTTTATGGTCATGCTCCGATGGTCAATGGTTTTATTCTTAATGAATCTCGGCGTAGTATTACACATGTTCACAGCGTGAATACCAAAAGATGTAAAGTTGATAACGATAGTCCCACATACTTGTGGCAATCGCCGCCTTTGGTCACATTGGTGTCAAGCGCATGAAGAAGCTCCATCTTGATGGACTTTTGGAGTCTCTTGATTATGAATCATTTGACACATGCGAACCATGCCTCATGGGCAAGATGACCAAGACTCCATTCTCTGGAACAATGGAGCGAGCAACCAACTTGTTGGAAATCATACATACCGATGTGTGCGGTCCAATGGCGTTGAGGCTCATGGAGGATATCGTTATGTTCTCACTCTCACAGATGACTTGAGTAGATATGGGTATGTCTACTTGATGAAACACAAGTCTGAGACCTTTGAAAAGTTCAAGGAATTTCAGAATGAAGTAGAGAATCAACGTGACCGAAAGATAAAATTCTTACGATCGGATCGTGGAGGAGAATATTTAAGTCACGAATTTGGTACACACTTAAGAAAATGTGGAATCGTTTCACAACTAACGCCGCTGGAACACCTCGGTAACAGAACGGTGTGTCCGAACGTCGTAATCGCACTCTATTGGATATGGTGCGGTCTATGATGTCTCTTCTTGATTTACCGCTATCATTTTGGGGATACGCTCTAGAGACAGCTACATTCACTTTAAATAGGGCACCGTCTAAGTTCGTTGAGACGACACCGTATGAATTATGGTTTGGGAAGAAACCTAAGCTGTCGTTTCTAAAAGTTTGGGGATGCGATGCTTATGTCAAGAAACTTCAACCTGAAAAGCTCGAACCCAAGTCGGAAAAATGCGTCTTCATAGGATACCCTAAGGAAACCGTAGGGTATACCTTCTACTTAAGATCCGAGGGCAAGATCTTTGTTGCCAAGAACGGATCCTTTCTGGAAAAAGAGTTTCTCTCGAAAGAAGTAAGTGGAAGGAAAGTAGAACTCGATGAAGTACTACCTCTTGAAAAGGATAGTAGTGCAGCTCAGGAAAATGTTCCTGTGATGCCTACACCAACTGAAGAGGAAATTCATGATGATGATCAAGGTACTTCGGATCAAGTTGCTCTTGAACCGTGAGGTCCACTAGGACACGTTCCGCACTGTGAGTGGTACGGCAACCCTGTCTTGGAAATCATGTTGTTAGACAACAATGAACCTTGAACTATGAAGAAGCGATGGCGGGCCCAGATTCCAACAAATGGCTAGAAGCCATGAAGTCCGAGATAGAATCCATGTATGAAAACAAAGTGTGGACTTTGGTGACTTGCCCGATGATCGGCGAGCGATAGAAAACAAATGGATCTTTAAGAGGAAGGCGGACGCGGATGGTAATGTCACCATCTATAAAGCTCGACTTGTCGCTAAGGGTTATCGGCAAGTTCAAGGGATTGACTACGATGAGACTTTCTCTCCCATAGCGAAGCTTAAGTCCGTCCGAATCATGTTAGCAATTGCCGCATACTATGATTATGAGATATGGCGAGATGGACGTCAAAACAGCGTTCCTTAACGGATATCTTAAGGAAGAGTTGTATATGATGCAGCGGAGGGTTTTGTCGATCCTAAGAACGCTAACAAAATGCATAGCTCCAACGATCCATTTATGGGCTGGTGCAAGCATCTCGGAGTTGGAACATTACGCTTTGATGAGATGATCAAAGCGTTTGGGTTTATCTTGAGACTTATGGAGAAGCCTGCGTTTACAAGAAAGTGAGTGGGAGCTCTGTAGCATTTCTCATATTATATGTAGATGACATACTTCTGATGGGAAATGATATAGAATTCTTGGACAACATTAAGGCCTACTTGAATAAGTGTTTTTCAATGAAGGACCTTGAAGAAGCTGCTTATATATTAGGCATCAAGATCTATAGAGATAGATCGAGACGCCTCATAGGTCTTTCACAAAGCACATACCTTGATAAGATTTTGAAGAAGTTCAAAATGGATCAGTCCAAGAAGGGGTTCTTGTATTGCAAGGTGTGAGATTGAGCTCAGCTCAATGCCCGACCACGACAAAAGATAAAGAAGAGATGAGTGTCATCCCTATGCCTCGACCATAGGATCTATTATGTATGCCATCTTGTGTACGGACTGATGTAAACCTTGCCGTAAGTTTGGTAGGAAGGTACCAAAGTAATCCCGGCAAGGAACACCGGACAATGGTCAAGAATATCCTGAAGTACTGAAAAGGACAAAGGACATGTTTCTCGTTTATGGAGGTGACGAAGAGCTCGTCAGAACGGGTTACGTCGACGCTTAGCTTCGACACAGATCCGGATGACTCTAAGTCACAAACCGGATACGTGTATATGTTGAATGGTGGAAGCGATGGTAGGTGCAGGTACTGCAAGCGAGCGTCGTGGCGGGATCTACATGTGAAGCGGAGTACATGGCAGCCTCGGAGGCAGCGCATGAAGCAATTTGGGTGAAGGAGTTCATCACCGACCTAGGAGTCATACTCAATGCGTCGGGGCCGATCAAACTCTTCTGTGACAACCTTTGGAGCTATTGCACTTGCCAAGGAGCCCAGGTTTCACAAGAAGACCAGGCACATCAAGCGTCGCTTCAACTCCATCCGTGAAAACGTTCGGGATGGAGACATAGAAATTGCAAAGTACATACGGATCTGAATGTCGCAGATCCGTTGACTAAACTCTCTCTCTCGAGCAAAACATGATCAACACCGTAACTCTATGGGTGTTCGATTCATCACAATGTAACTAGATTATTGACTCTAGTGCAAGTGGGAGGCTGTTGGAAATATGCCCTAGAGGCAATAATAAAAGTGTTATTATTATATTTCTTTGTTCATGATGATTGTCTTTTATTCATGCTATAAGCTGTATTATCCGGAAATCGTGATACACGTGTGAATACATAGACCATAACATGTCCCTAGTGAGCCTCTAGTTGACTAGCTCGTTGGTCAACAGATAGTCATGGTTTTCTGACTATGGACATTGGATGTCATTGACAACGGGATCACATCATTAGGAGAATGATGTGATGGACAAGACCCAATCCTAAGCATAGCACAAGATCGTGTAGTTCGTTTTGCTAGAGCTTTTCCAATGTCAAGTATATCTTCCTTAGACCATGAGATCGTGTAACTCCCGGATACCGTAAGAGTGCTTTGGGTGTACCAAACGTCACAACGGCAACTGGGTGACTATAAAGGTGCACTACGGTATCTCCGAAAGTGTACATTGGGTTGACACGGATCGAGATCGGATTTGTCACTCCATGTGACGGAGAGGTATCTCTGGGCCCACTTTCGGTAATGCATCATCATAATGAGCTCAAAGTGACTAAGTGGTTAGTCACGGGATCATGCATTACTGATCTGAGTAAAGTGACTTGCGATGAGGTGAACAAGGTATTGGGATACAAGCGATCGAGTCTCGGGCAAGTAACGCATACCGATTGACAAAGGGAATTGTATCACGAGGTTTGATTGAATCCTCGACATCGTGGTTCATCCGATGAGATCATCGAGGAGTATGTGGGAGCCAACATGGGTATCCAGATCCGCTGTTGGTTATTGACGGAGAGGCATCTCGGTCATGTCGCATATCTCCCGAACCCGTAGGGTCTACACTTAAGGTTAGGTGGCGCTAGGGTTGTAGAGATATTAGTATGCAGATAACCCGAAAGTTGTTCGGAGTCCGGATGAGATCCGGACATCACGAGGAGTTCGGAATGGTCCGGAGGTAAAGATTTATATATAGGAAGTCGATTTCGGTCAGGGAAAGTTTTGGGGTCAGGTATTGTCTGGGACCACCGGAAGGGTCGAGGTCCACCGGTGGGGAGCCACCTATCCCGGAGGGCCCCATGGGCTGAAGTGGCGTGGGAACCAGCCTGGTGGGCTGGTGCGCCCACCCAAGGGCCCAAGGCGCCTAGGGTTGGAAACCCTAGGGGACCGCTTACAGGGGCATCGCCCCACAGTTGGAAACCCTAGGGGCCGTTGCCCCGAGGGGGCATCGCCCCGGTTGGAAACCCTAAGGGGGCCGTTGCCCAGGCGCCGCCCCCATCTAGATGGGATCTCCAAGGGGCATCGCGCCTAGCCCCTATATATAGTGGAGGGAGGAAGGCGTGACACCCGCATCTTGGCACCTCCCTTCCCCTTGCTACACCTCCTCCTCCATGAGGCGCTTGGCGAAGCCTGCCAGATCCTGCTGCATCCACCACCACGCCGTCGTGCTTTGGATCTTCATCAACCTCTCCTTTCCCCTTGCTGGATCAAGAAGGAGGAGACGTCACGCTGACCGTACGTGTGTTGAACGCGGAGGTGCCGTCCTTTCGGCGCTAGGATCTCCGGTGATTGGATCACGTCGTGTACAACTACCTCAACCCCGTTCTTTTGAACGCTTCCGCTCGCGATCTACAAAGTGGTATGTAGATGCATCTCCCATGACTCGTTGCTTAGATGAACTCATAGATGGATCTTGGTGAAACCGTTGGAAAAATTTTAATTTTC
Organism: Aegilops bicornis; assembly: GCA_021605145.1. Lineage (NCBI taxonomy): Eukaryota > Viridiplantae > Streptophyta > Magnoliopsida > Poales > Poaceae > Aegilops > Aegilops bicornis. The sequence continues at coordinate 139,711,358 of CM038673.1, read as the reverse complement.
TGCAACGTTTCCCAACATTCACGACTAAGTCCTGACACTACGGACATCTGCCATGACAAAACCACGACAGTTGGCGCCCACCATGGGGCCTGCGCACAGTGGTGTTGAGTTCTTGAAGAGATCTCAACTAGGGATCAAGAAGCTCGCAGTTTTGATCGGATAAAGAAGAGCCGGTGCAAAAAGGTTCGCGTCATCTTCGAGTTCGTCAATCATGGGCGAAAGGATGCAATCTGTTCACCGCCACAATCTTGTGACCCGGCATTATCACAGTTGTTTTTTCTGCGGTCGTAATCCGCCTAGACCAAAGGAAAGTCAATCTCTATGGTTACGTCATCCTACAAGGGCACGCGAGTCCCAAGAAGATTCATCGCGCGGCAGACGCAGAACCAAAAGAGGTTTTGTCATTGATGTTTTCCATGAGAAGGAAGAAATTGTTTAATCAGACTAGAGGAGTACTAATCCACGGAAGAATCAATCAGCAAGTCATGTCAATATATGAGCAAATACGTCCAAACGGCGTCAAGTTAAATCGATCTGGCAGGAGACCTCATCTGGCAGTACTACTTTTTCACAAAAGGGAAATATGGCCCGTGAAAAAAAGGGAAGGAAATCCACGACCCGAAGAGGGACGTGGGACACGGACTCGGTTTCGCCTTGCTGACTTAACGTGGGGCAAGGAATCGGTTTCGCCTCGCTAGCCACCGCACCGGCCTCGCCTCCACCTCTGCCGCACGTCATCACAGTCTTGAGTCGCCGCCTCTGTGGCTGGCCTCGCTCTCACCCTCGCCCAGGCTCAGCTCGCCTCCGTTGCTGCTGACCCGGCCCTTCAAGAGCTTGAGGCGGCCCACGTCAGTACATGTGGCCTTGGTGCACGAGGTCAGCGGTCACCGGCGAATCGGCCGGAAGCCAGTAGCACCAGGATCGCGTGTGCGTGTTTGTTGCTATTACCTCAACCAAGGCGCACATCTCAACCAAGAAGCAATCAGAATATTCAAAGTCCCTACGGACGTAATCAGGTGCATTCGTCTCCGTTAAATTGCTCTGCGTATTAAATTTGCAGTATACAAAACATATGTTGTCTGCTCGTGCTATTTTATGCTCGCAGATCTATTCAGCTCAAGAGTTTTTGCTGGCGTTTTTTATTGTGTCATTTCCAAATATCATACGAGTCGCCCCTTTTCTGGCCCTGCAGCACTACAACCACCAGCTGCTATCACCAGATCCGCTCGTTCGCTGGTTTTACTCCGCTACGTTCGACCCGTCGCGCTTAAACCGCCGCTGTCAAGGGAACGCCAGCTTTTAAGTCTCGAGGGAATCGGTGCCACTGCTACTGTGTCCTACAAGATCTAAGGAATAAACCAACGTGACTAGTGCTGGTACTTCGTATTGGGATGATTTTCTTCGGAGATCAGTTTGCATGGAATACACATATGTGGAGGCCAGCTACGCGCTAATGGCCACGCCCACATGCGTCAAAAAAAATCAGGTGTTATTTCTCCTATGCTTTTTCTTAGTATACTTTAATTACTCTGAGCACAACTACTCTGCTCTATGGTATTTTTTATATATGCAGGAGAATTATTCACTACAAAGTGGTGTTATACCACGGATGCATGTTCGGCTGTACCGTGCGGCTTTACGGACAAGCTTGTCATGGTCCGGTTTACATCAACGCGCCGACCGACTCACCCATCCGCGCCGCATTACAGCGCCATAGATGACTCGTCCGCCCGCCCTCGCGACCGGTTCACGCGTCCACGCTGGTTTACAACACGGAGGACAACTTGTTCGTCTGCACCGGTTTACAACACCGCGTCCGGATCATCCGTCTGCTCGTCTGACCGACTTGTCCATGATTGATTTCAGCTTCACCGCGGTGATCATCAACTCCGCGGTGGATAATTCCGACCTAACATGTCAGGTGATATCCATCTAAGGCCCATTTGATTAGCGCATATTATTTTTGTCAAGGAACAATTACTTTGGCATGTGATATTTTTAACGCAGGACAATTGTTCATTACAAATGAGGTGTTATATTACGGGGCATGGAGCACGTGCTAGCAACGTTCTGCACTGGTGTTTCGTCCGTGTCATGCCACCTGATGAATGAACGTGAGCAAGTTGCCGTCCCCGTGGCCCGGTTTACATCAACTTGCCGGGACCACGCCCGCGATTAGCTCGCCCGTCCGTGCTGGTTTATGACACTGGTGCCGATTTTCCCTGTTCGCACCGGTTTACAATGTCGCGGCCGACTCATCTATCCGACTCGCCTCTGATGTTGCGGCCGTCTTTGCCGTCCGTCTCTCGCGGCCTGGTCTACATCAACATACCAGGCCGCACCTGTCTGCATGAGCAAGTCACGGCTTGGGCAGCCCGGTTTTCTTTCAAAATGGAGGCAAATTATCATATACTATCAACCGCCGTCTGCACCGGGTGGCTCAATGGGCAGGCGCACAAGTCGCCACCACTACAGTTTGGTTAAATTCAAATCGCCAGTTGGAAGGAACCATTGGCCGAGTTGCCGACACGGCTCATACGGGATCATTTATAACCCACCGCAGTCACCTCAACCTTCTGTGGATTCACATCGTGCTATCAACACCAATGATATACAAGTTATGCCGGTTTACATCACGGTCAAATATGGAGAGTTTCAAGCCAACTCCTCGAGTCACCTTGAGACTCGGGGGCTACGATGATGACATGACTCGGCAAATCTTGCGGTTTGACAAATTTAAGAACCCCAGGATGATGGAGGGAAGATAACCTGGTCCCGGAGGCTCTTTGTTATTTGAAGGCCGTCAGAAAATTTCCGGCTTAGAAAGTATATGATAGTTACAAAATCCCGGCTCAATGAAGAAGTTCCGGATCATCAGAAAGGATTCCAGTTTAAACTCCGGCTCAAGGGAAGTCAGTCTCACTGAAGTTCTCAAATATCCGGTTTACAATCCGGTTCAAGGGAAATTTGTCTCCCATGAAGCTCTGAAGCTCTCAAATCCGGTTTAAGAATTTCCGGTTCAAAAATGAATTAACTTCTCGCAAGTTCGATTTTAAAGGCCGTCAGAAAATTTCCGGCTGAAAATGAAGTTTCCGGTTTACAATCCGGTTCAAGAGAAAGATGTCTCCCACAAAGCTTTGAAGCTCTCAATATCCGGTTCAAAATCCCGTCTCAAGAAGAATTTATCTCTTGCAAAAGTTAAAGGTTCTTTGAAGAGGACCTGCTGCCATGATGCACGGTTCAAACATGGGTATCCTGCCTTATTGGCGTATCATATTATTGATCACTTGGGGGCTTGGTCGTATCCGAACCATAGCGACGCCGCTTGATCGGCGCAATGCCACATCATCACTTGGGGGCTTGGTCGTATCCGAACCATAGCTACGCCTCTTGATCGGTGCAATGCCATAGCATCACTTGGGGGCCTTGGTCGAACCCGAACCATAGCTACACCTCTTGATGGGCGTAATGCCACAGGATCATTTGGGGGCCTGATCGAACCTGGACCATAGCTACGCCTTCTTGGGGGCTTGGTCGTGTCCGAAACATGGTTACGCCTCTTGATCGGTTCAAAGCCTCGCCTACAATGGTTTTTATTTGCCTTTGTTTGAGTTCTGTTCTCTTTTTTGAGAAAGATTTTTTGTTGCTTTTTAAACCGGCGTTAACAACCCGGTTCGACTATCAGTTACAAGTTGTTAGTACATAACCAGTTATAATCCGGCGATTATTAACCCGGTCTGGCTCGATTACAAGTCGCCAGTATTATATCTGGATAATCCGGTGTCTATCACAACCCGGTACGGTTTTATTATAAACCGGCACAATATGGAAGGAGTTATCAGCACTTAAGATTGGGATTATCACCCTTACTACAAAAAGTTGGTAAACCAACGATGTGATTCAATGTCACAGGACACTTTAAACTTGTTGTATGCAGAAACAGGTTGAATAAAGCATGATGATAAATTATACGGTGTTTATTAAACCGGCCTGGCTTTAAGACAATAAGTCGCCAGTATATGATGAGAAATTATCCGGTGTTTGTTAAACCGGCCTGGCATTTGAATATAAGTTGCCAGTATATATTTGGATTGCGCCATTGGAATCATGCGCTTATAAATCATTGGGTTATATTATTCAAATAGACAAACTTGGCTGAATTTTCATTATGATATTGAATGAATAAGGTTTTCATACGGATTATATTATCTTGAATAGCCAACATGGCTGGATTTTTTATGGTTATTAATAACCGGTATTATTGAGGTTTTCAAAGTCGCTTTAGCGCAATGGATATTATTTATCAAAGGATATGATTTATTCTACAATTGAAGGAATAGTCCCGAGTCGCTGCAGGCTTACGACCCGGCACTTGGGGGCTACATTATTCAAAGTTGAGATTATATCAAATATACAAGTCTCATGTCGCTGCAAGCATGCACCATGACACTTGGGGGCTAATGCAAAGTCATTTTTTGCTCACCCTATTGAAGACCCGACTCATCACAGTGTAATGAGCCGACCCTTGGGGGCTACCAATTGCTCCTATCAATAGTTCAAGTTTTTAATGAGCATCAGGAAATTACAAGTCCCAAGTTGTTGCAATCATGCCAACCCGGCACTTGGGGGCTACAGGTATTATGCATATATAAGGAGGAACATTTTCAAATTATCAGTTTTGAGCAAATCAGGAAGATCAATTACATGACCCGGTGTCAACAACAATTATGACCCGGCATCGTCTGCTATATAACTCGGCAATTTTGGTAATGATAAACCGGCAAGTTTTACATCTTCAAGCCGGCTGAATATCAGATGAGTATTTGAAGGCCAATATTTTTTAAGTCGGCGCTTTGGAAGCCGACTCAAGTGAATTATTCTTCACAATATTTTTCTATGAGAAACCAACATCAGCAATTTGAGTATGAAGCTGGTTATTGACCCGGATTTTTTAGAAGGAGGAAATGAAAAGGACTTAAGGATGATCGGTGCGGTTTACAAGAATTCTTAACCCGGAGCACAACCTTGTCAAATTTGTTCTTGTGTTTATTTTGCAGCATAAGTTTACCATGGATAAATCCAAGCTAAACTTGGGGACTAATGTCGAGGATATACCTACTTGGCGTAACTCCGCCGGAAGTATAACCCGGCGGACTTAGCGATTCACGGCGACCAAGACAGGCCAGACGGTTTACAAGACCTGACTGGACATTATGATTCACTGATAACCCGGCAGGCGGGACAGACGGTGACAAGGCCCAAGGCCCAGAAGGGCGGCTCATGTTATGGTGGGCCGGTTTAAGAGGAAAGACGTGAGGAATATTTATCTTATAAGGAGTTAAGACCCGGACTTGTATCCGGTTTGTATTAGAAGGTAGACTAGTCCTAATCCTAATAAGACTCCACATATGACCCGCCTTCAACATATATAAGGAGGCAGGGCTCCCAAACGGGGACGAAGCAAGAAGAAACAATCTCTAGGGCTAGACACAAAGAGCGGTTCTGGCGACTCCTCGTGATGATAATGAAACCTAGCCACAAAGCGGCATGTAGGGCTATTAACGGATGATGTTTCCGGGGCCGAAGTATGCGAATCCTGTCTTGTGTTGCGTCTCTCGATTCCAATCAACCCCTCTCAAGCTACCACATAGATGCGTGGCCTCACGACTAAGTCCTGACACTAAGGACATCTGCCGTGACAAAACCACGACAGTAACATAAAACTTCAGTCCCATCTACTATCATGGTCACTCCACTAAACAGAACCGCACGTGCATAAGCTGTGTTTGGCTCATTCATTAAATCTAGGACCAACCGGTCTTCGTTGTCATACGGAGCATATAGATACGGTTGATATGGCAATTGAAGGTGTTCTGAAATGATTGGTGTCAAGTGGTGCTCATTTATAGGCAATCCATCACAACGTGCTAGTATGTAATAGGAACACAACTCCAAAACCTCTCTGGTCTTGTGTTCCACTGCGCTTATAAAACCTTGTGAAGAAGAAATATCATCAATCATGTATTTCTCTGTTAACATCCACTCGCTCAATTGATCAGCCGTGGTAGTAATAAATGTGTTAGGAAGTCACAAAGATAAAAATATATGTATGCCTGCTCAAATGGCACCTGTTCCAGCATTAGCAAATTCATATACATGTGGGTAGGTCGAAAGGCCATAATTTATTCTTCTCCATGAGATGCTCTCTGGTAATACTGAATTGATGGGTGAAGAGGTATATTTTTGATCTGCTGATGAACAAGGAGAATTGAGTAAAAAGGGCAAATAGTTATCTGTGTATTGTGCTAGCAAATGTTCATTGATTTGGTCTTGGAAGGTTAAAGCAAATGAATGTATGTTTATAGCGAAGATACTAAAAGGAAAAATCACAGTGGATAAAAGCAAAGGCGTAGCATAGATAAATAACATTGTCTTAACACGTCAACACAGACTTCATGCTTATACATGACCAGAGTGAAGTTCAGAAAGGATAAAGATTTCTAGGCCAAAGCTATGAGTAGATAGCTTCGCATCTTATTTAAGCAACCTAGGAGACTAAACACAGCAGACACAGAGCCGCTTCCTAGCGATGAAGCCATACATACACAGCTTCACATGGCAAAGAGACAGTTTAGCAGGCTCAATATGACACTCCTGGGGATTGGACATAGTGAGCATTGTCGTCATCCATGTCTTGATGAATATCATCAGCTGAATCTTCATCTAAGCAGCCAGAGTAGCTTTGTTCAGGTACTTCACCATTTGAGCACATGCCTTTTTCCTCTAGGAACTGAGATGTTGTAGCTGTAGAACTTTGAAGTGCGACAACTGAACTGTGAATCTCCTTGATAGCTTGCTTCATATCAGAAACACACATCGAGGCAGCAGGGTCCAAGTAAACGCTAGCAAGGTCTTGGATTCTGTTTGATGCAGTGCGCACTTGTTCCACATAGTTACATGCTTCTCTAGTTATCTGCTTGATTGTTTTACTGTGCTGATTGATTTCCTTTGATTGTTCTAGCAACCTGGATGATAATCTTGTATGTGCCATTTTCTGTTGCTCTAGCTGATAATAGTTATAGTCCACAAGCACCTTACCCTCTGTGTTCTGCATGTATTCGATGGCCACACCGGCTGCATGATTCATTGATGTTACCCCATTCTGACATATACGACTTGATAATTTAGTCCACCGCGCTGAAGTGTAGTACCGTTCTTTTGTGCGGTGAAATTCAATCTCTGTTCTAAATCAATTTTGTGGAAGATGATGCACAAAGTACACTGGTTTAGGAAGACCGAGTTTCTCGAACATTGCTTCAGCCAGTAATGTGCTGGATAGCTCAACTAACTCCATGAGAAGATATCCACAAGACAAACCCAGAGGGCTGGTAGAAGGTATAAATATAGCGTCCATAAACAATAATAAGCACTGACCTTTAGATTGCATATATGCACTAAGAATTAAATAACTTTCTACTGAATCTATGAAAATATGAAACTTAAACATCATGAGGACAGCGAGATAGGCAAGGGAGAGAATTAGTCTAGGAAGATAATAGCAAGCATGAATATGGAGGAATGGAGCAGCTGGCCAAAGATTAAGTTGATTATATTTCAAAGTAAATTAAAGGTATTGAATTATCCATCATGTTGGTCTTGTGTAGGTATAACATTTACAAGGATGAGAAAATCATAGGAAAGCATCTATATAGATAGTGCATTGTAAAGCTGGACTATGACTGGAGCTGGAATAGAAGGATATACCTTGGTAATCAGGGCTGTACTGGGCAGAGGATCTTGTTGCCCTTGGTGAGCATCAGAACAGATCTAAGATGCAAGAAACCAAAATGCAGTCAGAGAGAGAGAGAGAGAGAGAGAGAGAGAGAGAGAGAGAGAGAGGGGAGGGGATTTCTATCCACCCACACCACGGGGTAATGAGAAGGATGGAGCGAGAGGTTTCCCTGAGGAGGATCACCTGGAAGCTAGCTGGCTGGGAGCTTCTCTGCTTGCGGGAGATCCAGGCGAGCGCAGGTTCAGTGCAGGCAGAGAGCAGAGGAGGGTGAGTGGATGTGGGGAGGGGAGGGAGATAAGAGCAGGGTAGCAGGTAGAATACGTTTATTTATACCAACAGGATAAGGTTGGGTGGATGTGGCAGGCGAGAAGAAGGGCCGCGGCAAATATGGCTAGATAGAAACGCAACTGGGCCAAAGAGTACTACTCCCTCCGTTCCTAAATAATTGTTTTTTTAGAGATTTCAACAAATGACTACATACGGAGTAAAATGAGTGAATCTACACTCTAAAACATGTCTACATATATCCGCATGTTGTAGACTATTTGAGATGGCTAGAAAGACAATTATTTGGGAACGGAGGGAGTATTAAATAGTATTACAATATATTGGTATTATACAGTATAATAAGGAATACAAATAATTGTCTATACTATAACCTATGTAGTACATATTTTATATTTAATTAAAATATAGTAATTGGTTATAAAAATAGTTTGTACAATGTAAGGATGATAATAGGTTAAGATTATATAATTTTGTTTGATATTATAATTATATATGTATTTGATGCGTACATATGACAATTGTTGCACTGTGATAAAATAACAAGAAGTATGAATAATTTATTTATTGTATGAAGATAAAAAATGTTAATAGTAGGTATATATCATAATTAATTATAAGTTTTATAGTGTATTCATATAATTATAAAAAATTCTTGCAGGGGGTGAACATGCATTCTATGCTCGTGTTGTGAGCTAGGTAATGTTGATCTTATTAAACGAGCACAGTCTATTTTCAATATTATGTTTGATGACTTAAAAATTAGCACCACATTTGATGTGACCTTAGATAAATCTACAACCTCTGACACAACACAAGGTGGAATTTGTGCACTTGAGGATGAGGAGACTTTACAGGAGCATTTTCAGAGATCGAATTTGTTTTCTTTCCCACACCTTGTAAGAATGTGATTCCATGGAGATTTTTTCAAACACTTGGAACTGTGGTCATTGATTGTAATAGGAAACAGATTTTACTGGCGTGTTATTTAAATTTATGTTGTACTGTTCATCAAACGCAATTGAGCTCGGAATCAGGGCATGCAGTAATTGAGACCGACACAATTAAATGGCCCTTAGGGCTGAAAAAAATAGGATGTTTATTTTGGCGAGTGGCTAAACAGTTCCTTCTCGTTTGGAAGAAATCGTTGCCACTTGTTTGGAAGAGCAGGAAGAGAGAACGGTATGTGCAATAACAGTTTCAAATTTTAAATACAATATAGGAAGAGAGGACAGTATATGCAGTGTCAATTTGAAATCTTAAATACAATATACAGAATATTATGGCGGCTCAGAATGCGACTTTAGTTACAAATTTACATTTTTCTTCATTGTAGGACCACTAAGCAGGTGATATCATGGGAGGTAAAGATCTCTCATAAATCAGTGGACGGGTGTAAAACATTTTTCTTGTTATTATGTATATTACAAAACTATACAACCATTGAATGAACTATTAGTCGGACCATACACACATGCTGAGAAGGTAGGGATAAAAATATGAGTTTAGAAAGCACACACTAAGTTTTGCCCAGAAGGAAACATCCCAGTTATAAAGCATAGAACAGTGGAAGGTAACACAAATGACAAACTTGCAAAGCCAACTAAAGGCTTAGCCTGATAGGAAATAAAGTTCATAGATTTCGTTGGAAAAATCAAACAAACAATATGAGGAAGAGAGCAAGGAATGAACGGTATTGAAGCATCAGGTTTAGCCGGTGCTTTTTCAATTTGCTCAACCTATCGGTATTCAGAGAGGTACAGAGAATAATTTAAACGGTTAACTGCAGTAACGAAATAATAGGAAGGCACATGATATTCACTTTGTGAGGTAAATAAGCAAAGGAGGATGGATGTTAGATAAGTAATGGCAGCAGTAAATATAAGACATAAGAAGACGCACATACACCATAAGAAGAACAAGAGGACCTAGAGTAAGTACCATGACTGAGCGGTATTTACATTCGATTGAAACTGGCATAAGAAGATAAGATAGAAAGAGGTAACAGTTATATTTACAACGATGATACTTGATTCGTTCGAAAGATCTAAATAGAGGAATTTTCATGACAATGGCTCAACACAGTTCCACAGGTGTCAAAGCCTAGCCTTGTAAAGTAGCACAAAATAAATTCGTTTTTTTTTCGAAAAGGGGGAAAACCCCGGCCTCTGCATCAGTACGATGCATTCGGTGCACGGGCAAAAGTACGTTGATTCGACAGCCTTCAAACCCGATGGCCAGACCGTCGTGCGGACGTACTGGTCAGCATGATACCCTTCCAGCGTAGACTTCACTTGATAAGTAAGCAGAACATAGAAGATACCCTGGCAAAGAAGAGATATCACAGTTATTAGCATAATGCACCATACCATTAATCACAGCTGCAGAATAAGCAGAACCAAAGAAACGTTAGCCGTACCGTATGTACATATCTAGATTACGGAATGGAAGAAGTGCTCCATGGAAGAACTACTGCCTCGCTTTCTTTAGTGCGCCAGCTCCCTTGATGGCATTGTTTGTTCTGAATTTGGCCAATTAGCAAAAATAAGGACACATTAATAACTTTGTTCCTGCTGGTAAAGGTTAGATCTTTAGAATGTTGTATACAGAGGAAGTACATAAAGATTAGACACAGAAATTGCAAGACAACATAAACAAGTTGAACACTCATTGAACCCTAGCACACAGAAAACCAACTCCATAGATAATTAATTTCCAGGCGCATGCAACAGGAAAGAAATAGGAATAGACATAAAAATGCTGAAGGTACATAAATATTTTACTGAGCCTCTCAGGAATCTAGAAAGAGCAATGCTAGAAAGAAAATTCTGATCAAACGGCATTATACGCATCAGTGAAGAAGAAAACATATTCAACATAGAAAGGGAACACTATTTTTCATTGCAAAAAAGTAAAGGCCTTGTAAGTTCCTAAATGAGGGGCTAGTATTACTGGTTAGGCATTTAATCTCCAATTCATTAGCGGGCAATAAAATAGTAAAAGGTTGTATTTTTTGTGAGTAAGTGATTAAACCACATACATCAGTGAGGTACAGAACAGGCATTGAGCCTAGTAACAAACCCGCGCTCAGTAAATTTGCAACAGTTGTGACCAAGAAGCAAGCAGAAAAATAACTGAACCTTAGAACTTCTATTAGAAAAAGTACAAATCAATTGTGTACACCAAAGGAGGAGCCATTCCACAATTTAGCACAACAACTTAATTTGTCTTATAAGAGGGGTTTTCACCTTTTGACCTTAGAGGGGTCAGGAAAGATGTTATTTGGATCATCAGCAGATGCCCTTCAATTTCCTCTGCAATCTGTACAATTTGGTGTTATGTACGATCATTGTATATCAAGCATGATCTATGCAGAATGGGTATGATATTTGCATATTAAGCATGTGCATGAGTATTTACCACAGATGCGGGCTGAACAATATTTCCATCACTGGCACCTTCTTTAATCTCAGAGGCCACTTTGATAGCAGAGGCAGGTAGTTCAGTGCCCTTAGATTTAGAGGGCCCAAGACAAAGTTTCATGACGAGCACTTTTTGGGCAAGGTGACTTGCTGCTTGAAAAGAATCGCAGTCATAAGCAAAGAGGACGAATCTTTGAGAATATATGACAGGACAAAGTAAGGGTCGATACCTGGGAGTTTTAGGCATAACAGCCTGTCCTTTTCCTTTGAATGCAGATATAGGAGTGTTCAACTGTAAAAGAAACAAGGCAGAAATTAAATGATTGAAAGATACTTTCAAGAAAAACAAACAAGCAGCAGTTATACCTCATCGGAGGCAGCACAACAAGTGTAGATGATCTGTAGCGAAAGAGGTAGGTATGGACACTGCTATGTCTGAGCCCTCAGCAGAAGATGATGCCCCAGAGACGCATGACACACCGGCAGTTGCAAAGGGCACAAGCTCATGCTTAAAGGTTTCATCAATTCTACCAACTTGGAACGACAGCTCGGTGCTTGTAGGCTGAAAGCTTTTGGTGGATATAGAAACGACAAGCCTGTATTTCCGGGCAACAAGTCGGGAAATTTCAACTGGAAAAAACCTACATCGGCACCTCCTATCTGAGCAAGATTAAGTGCAGTTGTAAAAGCCGGGTACTTGTGATAAATCAAAGTCATGAGTGGCTTGCCAACGATGCTTTGCTGCTCTATCAAAGAATATAAATTCCGCCTCATCTGCGCTTATCGCTTCCAGAGGTACACAGACAGTACCTAGACATTGCAAGGCAAATAGAGTCAAAAGCAATCCAAAGAAATGTAAGAGAGTGGAGACTATTGTAAAGAGGCACTCACGAGGGATCTGCTGCAACAGAAGAACATCCATAGTCCGAGCAACAGATTGTCTCCCGAGAGATGTATGCTGTCTTATGGCATCCCGGCATGAGAGAAACCACCAACGGTTGTTAGAGCCTAAGTTTGTGATAGTAACTTTCACGATGAACTGTTTCTTCTGCGATCAACAACAAACACAAGTATGATGAGAAGGATAGCGTAAATAAGATAGCAACAACATAAAGAAAGTAAAAGCAGAAGGTACCATATTGTCAAAGCGGATCAAGGGCAAGCAACTCCTAACACTCAATTCAACAGGAGGTTCACGAACAGGTGTTGGAACAAGTGCCCGGTCTCCGTGAACGTGAGAAGCGATAGCGAGGAAGCCCTTGAACCAAATTTGGATGAAACAAGCTCAACTATAATGCAAGCAAAACAACAGTATAAACCTTGAAAACTGATAAACACATAAAAGAGAAAATACCTAGCACGGAAGGTATTCATCTCCGGCAAGTCCTCATCAATATACCGGTGGCGGCAGAACTACCACTCAGTCCTTTAACACCTATTGGGACACACAGTCGAGGCTCAAATGTGTATCAAGTCGGCATAATAAATGATGCAACAAGTGACAGATAGATTAAACAATCACCTCGGTATTGTTTTGGCGGTGTTCCTACAAAGATAGCAATGCGACTCAGATTCACTTGCAACATGGATTTCTTCCACCTCAAACTCATGGGCTCGAGCACCCCAGAAAACAAGATTGATATCATTTCCTCTGCAACCCAACAGGAGCAAGTAAAGAAAGGGAAAAGGCAGCGGGCAAGAGAAGAACGGAAAAATTAACAAGGAACTCACGATTGATCCTGGAGAACTACAGTCCTAGTATCCGAAGGCTCGACTTGATGTTGAGAGTGAACAACGATGATGTCTGTGATCGCGACAATTCGCCAATCACATCTGTAAATGGCAGGACAAATGTAAAACCACCCAATGAAACCCGAAGTGAGAACAAGGCATACATGAGGACAACATGGAATGACTAACCGATCAAACGAGGAGTGTGCGGGCCTTGCATCGCGATATCTGAAAAGGATGTGAGGCTGTAAGTGCAGTATGGGAAATCCTCTTCATCACCCACCACAGGATCAATAGTACTAAAGCGAGTGAACTGCATCATATATGGATCGGCCAACAGCCCTCGTAAGTGGGCTTGGATTGTTTGCACGTGAATCTCTTCATTAGATAAACATTGTCCTCCTTTAAGATATCGTTCACCCGTGCGGACAGGTTAGTAGGAATCCGGCCATGCATGTGGGTGCCCTACACATTTCCATCACAACTTAGATCCATAGGGTAAGATTAGCAGCATGAGCATATTTGTTGCAATAGAAAACGAACCTCTTTGTCAAGCACCACAATATAAGTATGCATAATATCACCTTCATCACCCCACCTCGGTAATACCAAATGCGAGAGACCGTAACCTTAGCATTCCGTAAAAGCTCTCTCTCATTGATCTCATGAGAGAAGGCTGATCCTCTGGTTCCTCGGGTTCGACATCTGCAGATGCAAGTAGAATCTCAAGAGATCGGTAGAAAGAGGTAAAGAAGGATCAAGTCTAAAGATGTCATTTATATGAACTCACTTGATAAACCGAAAGACAGGCGCAAATAAAATAAAAACGACCCATGAGGTGAAGGAAGCAGCACACACGATTGCAAAAGCTTTTTGACTCGGTAAATTGCATAACCCGACGCCTTGCGAAGCAAAAGAATCGACAGGCATATGAAGACTGAAGTTGTATCGCAGGGAAGAATATAGAAATCATAAATATATATATAAGCAATCTTATTCTATATATATTATAGGGCAGCACAATCTACGAATGGAATGAAATATCTCGGGGAACACGATGTTCCGTGGTCCGAGAAGCAGGTTTATCATCCTCTCCTCGATCAAGATATTTAGTGATTTCTTTGAAGTAACACGGGACAACTGCGACATATGACTGCCCATGCGTGAACACAGGTGTATCCAAGTATAAACCAACACTTGAAAGAGTTTGTCCTTGGCTTTTGTTAATGGTCATTGCATAGGACACTCTAACGAGGAACCGCCGACGATGCAAAGTGAAAGGCCATTTAGGATCTTTTGAGGTTAAGCCTATTCTTGGAATTAAAACAATGTCACCTATGTTAGAACCGGTCATGACGATTGCTGAATAACCTTATCGGCAAGTTTTGTGATTATAAGCCTTGTGCCATTACATAAGCACATTGATTGGTTCAGATTTCTCAGGAGCATTATGGGAACGCCTACTTTTAGTACTAATCTATGATATGGGAAATTGTTGACCTTAATCCCATTCAAGTATTCAATAGGATAGAAAGCATCTTGATTGCGAACTGCATCAGATGAATTGCCTATATTATCAAAACTTAAGTACTCTCTCTCATCAATAGGCACCAAAGACAGAACACACTCATTAATTTTTTCAACCACTTCGTTCGTTGGTGTCGGGATTGCCCTTTCTTTTAGATAATCAACATCAGAGTACCTAATAGGAATCTCTTTGTATACGCCTCAACAATGGCATCAATTTTATCCCCATCAAGATGTATCAAAAGCTCATCGTGGATGGTTATCCATGATGGCTCTAACTCACCCTCCCGAGCCACAAAGAAAGGTGCCATGCCTTCACCCAAACTGCCCATTTCGCAAAGGCAGCCACCTCAGACTGGAGAATTGCATCACTCGTGTGTGCAGTCAAACGCATGTTTATATTTAGGTGCAAACATCTAAAATATTCCAGAGAGGAGAATTAGTGATCACAGCTGACAAGAATACGTGCTCGAGATCCACCTTCAATGACCGCAATATTTGCCTAAGGTCCCCACCGAACAACAACCTTGCCTCCAAAAGGAATTTTAGCTAAGGCAGGATCGTTAGCCGACAGAACATCACGAAATGACCGGTCCAAGCCCTCGAAGCACTTTCGATGGGACATAAACGCCTCATCCCATATAATAAGATCAGCTGATTAAATTAGAGTGGAGAGCATGGTAGACCGTTTAATTTCACAGGTGCCATAATCAGGCAGGTCAATAGGTATTTTAAATCTAGAATGTGTTGTTCTGCCAGCAGGTAAAAGTAGGGCAGCCACCCCTGAGGACGCAACACATAGCACCACCCTCTTATACCTCTAAGATAAGCATCGAGTGCATTCCAAAGGAAGATTTTTCCAGTACCACCATACCCAGAGACGAAGAAGAAACCAGGTTTTCCAGACCTAACACGATCAATTATAGCAGAGTAAGCATGCAACTGGTCTCTATTTAATCTACTATACATGTCCTCTGCTTTTTTTAGAAGACTAACAACACCAACATCTAGCGCATCGTAAAGCATATCATTTTGGACCGAGGCATCACCATATGCAGATTTTATAGGTAATTTATGATCTAGGATACATGCACTATTCCTAGCAAATATAATACCAATTCATCAAGCGACATGTCTCTTAAATCAACAGGAGGAACATCATATTTCAAATTATTTTTAGCCAACCGAATTCTATGCTGGATATCATCAGCTAAGTAAACCTCGTACTTTTCAAAGAAAAGAGCTTCATCATTAACAGCACAGTGAAGGATCATAGTAACAAATAGCTGGTGCAGCTGATTTCCCATGCCCCACTTGACAGCCTCGTCAAAAGCAGTATACCACTCCATGTCATCACCGAGCAACCCTCTTGCTCCACACGCTTCTCTAAACGTCGAGTATACAATGCCATTGTAAGTCCTGACATCCTCATAGCACGTCGCACCTTTGACAATCATAAGCAACATTCTAAAATAGAAAAGTTCTCCAGCCGCTGGATGCACAGAGTATATCCTACCAATTCTATCGCTTCTTGTCCTAGGTTTCCATCTTTTGTCCTCTGATATCCACGTCCATATGGTTGGAAAGTCACACGTAAGTTAAGGATCTAGCGGCAGGAAACCATTCTGTTAGCATTGTTTTTTGCAGCCAGGCATCATCAATCATCGAACTCAGAGTAGCACGTATGTACGAAACGCATAACATGCATGTTCAGGAGATGGACAGGCAATCTCTCAACAGACGGTGTTTTTCCATGTATATCATAACCGTAAACCCTCCAGAAAGAGTCATAGTTAACTATATAACGACACTCTCTACTCTTTGATCTCATCGACATCCTGGTCACCATCACGCCTAATATTTTGAAACAGGGTTTTTGACTTGTCCGGGCCTTTAGTAACATACTTATATAGATACTTGATAACATACGTTTTGTTACACCATTCAACATTAATATGCTACCGCCACTTTTTTAATATAAGCATGTTATAAGGAACCACGTGTCTATTATCCAGCCTGACATTGTTCTTCATCACGAAACGACCATTATCAGGACGCCTATATAAGGGGAAACCACTCTCATCAATGGAAGTTTCATCCTGAAATGGTTTTGGAAATTTTTTTGAGCAAAAACCTTTTTTCATGCAAGGGCATTTTGGGCCATCAACACCACATGGACCGTGCATCATGAACTCAGCAAAAAGGGCATATCCCAAAGGATCCTGTACAGGATCAGGGATCTCATATGAGATATAAGAATTTATAAGGGCCGGTGTGACAACTCTATCGTCCTCCTTCTTTTGCCAAACAAGAATGTGTGCATGCGGCAACCCCTCTTACGAAATTCAATAGTGTGCAGGACTGAAAACAGGAGGAAAGGATGGAGAAACCCATAAGTAGATACAAGGAGAAAGATAAAAATGAGGAAAGCTTGCGAGGGACAGTACCAGCAACAACTGGGCCAAAGGCGTTCCCTTTTTTAATCCGATGAAGGTACTGCAGAAGTTTCATGTGGTACACCCTAACAGCAATGTCAGCCCTATCCGTTCTTTGTTGCCGGGCTCAACAGAATCAAGGATCTCCTCCCACTTTGGGTTACATGTGAAAGTAGTGAAGACATCCGGTGACCCATGAACACGCCGACACAGCAATAACATCTTGAAAATTTTCATACATGTACCGCGACCACCAAAGATAAGTCGACGGCAGAATATTTTTTTTCCAACTTCTGACCCACCAACCATACCCTGGCCTACCGCATCGACGATACCCTAAAGATTTTCAGCCCGCATGTCACCATTACACTTAAGAATAAAATTCAGCCGGCATTCATCGATGCAAGCTCGGAAATCAACAACAGCATGTGAGGATAACAGGCCACATCATAGGTATGGGTTATGCTGCTCTGGTTTATAACGTGAGCAGAAGTAATAGAAGTCTTGCATGGTCATTTTAACCCTCTTGTTCGGATCATCGGTATTGGAATCAATGTAACGCACACCGAGTTGAAAGCCACGCTCACCATAGGGGAATAACAGAGGGTATTGCAAAGGCATGTAAGTAGTGTCTAAGGAGGAAATACGATGAAGACGGTCCGCTTTAGTACGTATTATCAGATCTCTACATGGTTCCTCCAACGTAAACTCACCATTAACCAAGGCTGCTAGCTCATCAGTTGTGTAAATTAAAGCATGCACTATCATTTTCACTAGGAGCTATAAGTCTTATTGAAATCACCTCATGCCTATTATTTTTCAGAATTTCACTGGCCATACGAAATTTCTTGACCAAAGAATTATTCACATCAAGCATCTGCATAAGACCCTTCACAATCTCTTTGTCTAACCCTGCACCAGTTTCATTTTCATGGTTTAAAGCCTGAATTCTATTGCTAACCTCATTTTCTTTGTCATGTATGTATAACTTTGCTATGCCTTGAATTGTCAGTTTGGCGTGTAGAAGTTTCGCCTATTGTCAGCTGATACGTGGCTGCCGAAGGCTAAACCCCACAGGTGGAGCTTATTAGTCATACTTCGTACCTTCTCATGAGCTTCCTAGAGATCACCCAATCTCATAGACTGTGACCAGGAGTCGGGCTCACATAGGTGTGCTCCTCCAAAGAATGCTCTGTAGATTAGCATCTTGCTTACACAAGCTTTGGAACACATTAAGACAAAAGTCAGCCTGCCTTACAGAATTGAGAGTAGTACTGCATCTCCAACGGAGTGGGTTTATTAAGAATACTCTTCTCAGTTGACTGCTGGATTGTTTTTCCCATGTCCTAATTCACGGGATCTCCGATCACATAGGTTGGGTTACCCCCATGGCAACTTACGTGGGTCTCATACCCATCTCCCTTGATGCATTTTCTATCACAACCCATGATAGCCCTTTCGTAAAAGGGTCTGCCAGATTCTTAGCCGTCTGGATATGATCCAACGCTATCACTCCGGAGTTTCTTGATTTTCTAATAGATTTTAATCTTCGTCTTATGTGCTTTGTGGATTTAATGTTGTCCTTTGAACTCTTAGCCTTGGCAATCACCGTTTGATTGTCGCAGTTCATAAGGACAGCCGGCACTGGTTTGTCAACCACCGGCAAATCCATCAAAAGCTCTCGAAGACATTCTGCTTCAATGCATGATGTGTCTAATGCTGTGAGTCTGCTTCCATAGTCGATCTGGTTAAGATCGTCTGCTTGCAAGACTTCCAGGAAACAGCACCACCACCAAGTGTAAGACGTGTCCACTTGTGGCTTTCATCTCAACAGCGTCAGATATCCAGTTTGAATCACTATACCCCTTGTTGAGGATATAACTACTAAGTGTAAACCGCCCAGGAGGGGCCGGTTCACGCTCATCCGTGTTAAAACGCATGAAGATAAAGAAGATGGTGCTCTACTAGTAAAGCTTAGAGGCCCGGAGCCCAAAGGCAGATTAGGGCCCATAGTTGTAAACCGCCATAGTTGTATAACTTGTGTTCTAAGTTAAGGAAAGGAAGAGACCGAGCCAGACACTTGTATGAGCCGGCCTCAGAACTCTGTAAACCGGCCAGGCGTCAACCTGTGTATATAAAGGGACGACCCGGCGGCGGTTCAGGGACAAGAAACAACAACTCGAGACTCGGGCAAAGCTTCGCTCCCTGATCATCGAGACCCCAATAATCCCATCACAACTAGAAATAGGCTTTTACCTTCATCGTAAGGGGCCGAACTAGTATAAAACTCTCGTGTCCCTTGTTCCGGTTTAACCCCTTTAAGCTAACCTCGTTGTGATGGCTCCACAACTAAGTCCTTCTGCTAGGACATCTGACATGTTAATTCCACGACAGTTGGCGCCCACCGTGGGGCTATCGCACGATGGTTTCGAGTTCCTAAAGGGCAACTTTGAAGGACTCAAAGGGTACGCGGTTGGCCAGATGACCAAGAGTCGTCGCGGCAAGCTCTACATCGACGACGCTGGCCTGGGCCCCGAGGCCGGCTCAATCGAGTACGGGTACCGGGTCCCCTTTGGCAGAATTCATGTTTTCATTGGCAAGATCGGCGAACCGGGCCTTGAGCCGGACATCTCCACTGACCTCGTCGAGACGGCTCAGCGTGCAAGTCCTGCCCGGGTTCGGCCTGCCGTGAAGTGTGCGTTCATAGGGTTCATCCATGGTGCGGAATCTGAACTGGTGTCTCACGGTGAGACAGCCATCTACTCAGATGGTGAATCATCCACTGGCGAAACCGAGTCGCTGTACCAGTTGCAAGATGGCCGGATTGGGGGATATTTTGATGGCGACAGTATTCTGGGCCCCTTTGAACCGCCAAACCGGGATGCAATCTTCATGGCCGGTACGCAGCCCACCGTGCAATCTTCGTCCATGGCTGCAATGATTTCCAGATCGGCAGCCGCGGCAGGAGGCCCGGCGCGCCGGCCGGCTCAAGTTCTTGCCGGTTTGCTGAACGCCTTGACGACATTGTTGACCATAGTGGTAACCCCGGAGACTCAAGTTCAGCATAATGCGGATGTTATGAAGCTAAAGGATCAGATAGCTCAGGCCAAGGCGGACTTAGGGGCTGAGGAGGCCAGGATGGCTGAAGAGCGGGCCGCTTTAGATGCCCAATCACAACAGATTCAGGCGCAGAACTACCGGCTTATGTTAGATCAGAACGCATCAAACGACGTGATGAGGAGGAAGTACCGATCTCGTCTGTGATGTCTACTACACAACCTTCTTCTTGTAGACGTTATTGGGCCTGCAAGTGCACAGGTTTGTAGGACAGTAGCAAATTTCCCTCAAGTGGATGACCTAAGGTTTATCAATCCGTGGGAGGCGTAGGATGAAGATGGTCTCTCTCAAGCAACCCTGCAACAAAATAACAAAGAGTCTCTTGTGTCCCCAACACACCCAATACAATGGTAAATTGTATAGGTGCACTAGTTAATGAAGAGATGGTGATACAAGTGCAATATGGATGGTAGATATAGGTATTTGTAATCTGAAAAATATAAAAACAGCAAGGTAGCAAGCGATAAAAGTGAGCGTAAACAGTATTGCAATGATAGGAAACAAGGCCTAAGGTTCATACTTTCACTAGTGCAATTTCTCTCAACAATAATAACATAATTGGATCATATAACTCTCCCTCAACATGCAACAAAGAGTCACTCCAAAGTCACTAATAGCGGAGAACAAACGAAGAGATTATGGTAGGATACGAAACCACCTCAAAGTTATTCTTTCCAATCAATCCGTTGGGCTATTCGTATAAGTGTCACAAACAGCCCTAGAGTTCGTACTAGAATAACACATTAAGACACAAATCAACCAAAACCCTAATGTCACCTAGATACTCCAATGTCACCTCAAGTATCTGTGGGCATGATTATACAATATGCATCACACAATCTCAACTCATCTATTCAAACCAACACATAGAACCTCAAAGAGTGCCACAAAGTTCCTACCGGAGAATCACGACGAAAACGTGTGCTAACCCCTATGCATAGGTTCATGGGCGGAACCCGCAAGTTGAACACCAAAACATACATCAAGTGAATCATGTGATATCCCATTGTCACCACAGATACGCATGGCAAGACATACATCAAGTGTTCTCAAATATTTGAAGACTCAATCCGATAAGATTACTTTAAAGGGAAAACTCAATTCATTACAAGAGAGTAGAGAGGGAGAAGAAACATAAGATCCAACTATAATAGCAAAGCTCGCGATACATCAAGATCGTGCCAAATCAAGAACACGATAGAGAGAGAGAGATCAAACACATAGCTACTTGTACATACCCTTAGCCCCGAGGGTGAACTACTACCTCCTCGTCATGGAGAGCGCCGGGATGATGAAGATGGCCACCGGTGAGGGTCCCCCCCAGGCAGGGTGCCGGAATAGGGTCCCGATTGGTTTTTGGTGGCTCTGGAGGTTTTGCGGCGGCGGAACTCCCGATCTATTCTCTGTTCTGGAATTTTAGGGTACGTGGAGTTATATAGGCGGAAGAAGCATGTCAGGGGAGCCACGAGGGCCCCACGAGGCAGGGGGCGCGCCCTAGGGGGGTGGGCGCGCCCCCCACCCTCGTGGCTTCCTCGTTCCTTCCTTGACGTGGGGTCCAAGTCCATCCGGTAGCTTTCCTTCCAAAAATAACTTCTCAAGTTGATTTCATTCCGTTTTGACTCCGTTTGATATTCCTTTTCTTCGAAATACTGAAATAGGCAAAAAACGACAAATCTGGGCTGGGCCTCCGGTTAATAGGTTAGTCTCAAAAATAATATAAAAGTGGATAATAAAGCCCAATATTGCCCAAAACAGTAGATAATATAGCATGGAGGAATCAAAAATTATAGATACGTTGGAGACGTATCAAGCATCCCCAAGCTTAATTCCTGCTCGTCCTCGAGTAGGTAAATGATAAAAAAGATAATTTTTGATGTGGAGTGATACTTTGGCATAATTTCAATGTAAATCTTCTTTATTGTGGCATGAATGTTCAGATCTAAATGAATACAAAATAAAAGTTCATATTGATAAAAGAAATAGTAATACTTCAAGCATACTAATTAAAGTAATCATGTCTTCTCAAAATAGAATGGCTAAAGAAAGTTCATCCCTACAAAATCATATAGTTAGGCTATGCTTCATTTTCGTCACACAAAGATGTTCCCAACTTCTATACCCCCGATGACAAGCCAAGCAATTGTTTCATACTTAAATAATCTCAAACTTTTTCAACCTCCACGCAATACTTGAGCGTGAGCCATGGATATAGCACTATGGGTGGAATAGAATATGATGATGGGGATTGTGTGGAGAAGACAAAAAGGAGAAAGTCTCACATTGACGAGGATAATCAATGGGCTATGTATATGCCCATCAATTGATGTCAACATGAGGAGTAGGGATTGCCATGCAACGGATGCACTAGAGCTATAAATGCTCAACAAAAGAAAACTAGTGGGTGTGCATCCAACTTGCTTGCTCATGAAGACCTAGGGCATTTGAGGAAGCCCATGTAGGAATATACAAGCCAAGTTCTATAATGAAAAATTCCCACTAGTATAAAAAGACAACTTATGAGACTCACTATATGAAAAACATGGTGCTACTTTGAAGCACAATATATGAGACTCACTACATGAAGAACAAGGTGCTACTTTGAAGCACAAGTGTGGAAAAAGAGATAGTAACATTGCCCTTTTTATTTATTTTCTTTTTTGGGCCTTTCCTTTTTTTGGCCTTTCTCTTTTTTTTGGATTGGGCAATGCTCTAATAATGATGATCATCACACTTCTATTGATTACACCATATGAATTACAACTCGAAACTAGAACAAGATATGACTCTATATGAATGCCTCCGGCGGTGTACCGGGATGGTGCAATGAATCAAGAGTGACATGTATGAAAATAATGCATGGTGGCTTTGCCACAAATACGATGTCAACTACATGATCATGCAATGGCAATATGACAAAAGTAAAGTATGTCATGATGATGATAGATGGAACGGTGGGAAGTTGCATGGCAATATATCTCGGAATGGCTATGGAAATGCCATAAATAGGTAGGTATGGTGGCTGTTTTGAGGAAGATATAGGGAGGTTTATGTGTGATAGAGCATATCGTGTCACGGGGTTTGGATGCACCGGCGAAGTTTGCACCAACTCTCAAGGTGAGAAATGTCAATGCACGGTACCGAAGAGGCTAGCAAAGGCGGAAAGGTAAAAGTGCGTATAATCCATGGACTCAACATATACTTATTGCAAAAATTTAGAAGTCATCAAAAACCAAGTACTACGTGCATGCTCCTAGGGGGATATATTGGTAGGAAAAGACCATCGCTCGTCCCCGACCGCCACTCATAAGGATGCACAAGCCAGGTACACTTCATGTTTCAAATTTGTTACACAACTTTAACCATACGTGCATGCTACGGGACTTGCTAACTTCAACACAAGCATTCTTTAAATTCATAATCACCCAACTAGCATGACTTTAATATCACTACCTCCATATCTCAAAACAATTATCAAGTATCAAACTTTTCTTAGTATTCAACACACTCATAAGAATTCTTACAGATCTTGTATGCTTAGCATATTATGATTTTTTAAGAAAATTACCATGCTATTTAAGACTCTCAAAATAATATAAGTGAAGCATGAGAGTTCATTAATTTCTACAAAATAAAACCGCCGTCGTGCTCTAAAAGATATAAGTGAAGTACTAGAGCAAATGACAACCTACTACGAAAGATATAAGTGAAGATCAATGAGTAGTCGAATAATTATACAACCATGTAAAGACTCTCCCATTTAATAATTTCAGATCTTGATATTTTATTCAAACAGCAAGCAAACCTGAATAAAATGACATTGCAAGGATAGCACAACTCATGTGAAGAAGCAAAAACTTAGGCTCAACCGATACTAACCGATAGTTGTTGAAGAAGAAAGGTGGGATGCCTACCGGGGCATCCCCAAGCTTAGATGCTTGAGACTTCTTGGAATATTATCTTGGGGTGCCTTGGAATCCCCAAGCTTGAGCTTTTATGTCTCCTTAATTCCTCTCATATCATGGTTTCTCTTCTTTTTATCAAAAGCTTCATTCACAACAAACTCAATAAGAACTCGTGAGATAGGTTAGTATAAACCAATGCAAAACCTTATCATTTCCTACTGTAAAAAATCACTAGAATTATTATTCAACATTGCATGGAAAATGCCTCTGCATATTTAATACTCCTATCCTCAAATAGAATCATTAAACAAGCAAACATATGCAAACAATGCAAACATAACAGCAATCTGCCAAAACAGTATAGTCTGTGAAGAATGCAAAAGTATCAATACTTTCCTAACTCCAAAAATTATGAAATAAAATTACCACTGTAATAAATTTATCAGAGCTCAATATTCAAAAAGATTCAACATTATACCACTCTCTGACTTTTCTAGGGAATTTTTGCAACAGCGGTAAACTTTCTGTTTTCAAACAGCAACATGTATACTAGAAAAATAAGCATGGCAAAGGCTATCCTTGACATTTTTATTGAAAGTAAAGATGAAAAACATTATTATAACTAACAGCAAGCAAAGCTAAAGAAAATAAAATGACGCTCCAAGCAAAACACATATCATGTGGTGAATAAAAATATAGCTCCAAGTAAAGTTACCGATGAACGAAGACGAAGGAGGGGATGCCTTCCGGGGCATCCCCAAGCTTAGATGCTTGTTTATAATTGAATATTACCTTGGGGTGCCTTGGGCATTCCCAAGCTTAGGCTCTTGCCACTCCTTATTCCATAGTCAATCGAATCTTTACCCAAAACTTGAAAACTTCACAACACAAAACTCAATTGAAATCTCGTGAGCTCCGTTAGAGAATGAGAACAAAAAACTACTTTAAGGTACTGTAATGAACTCATTATTTATTTATATTGGTGTTAGACCTACTGTATTCCAACTTATCTATGATTTATAAACTATTGTACTAGCCATAGAGTCATCAAAATAAGCAAACAACACAATGAAAACAGAGTCTGTCAAAAACAGAATAGTCTGTAGTAATCTGTAACTAACCCAAACTTATGGAACTCCAAAAATTCTAAAATAAATTGGTGGACCTGAGGAATTTGTCTAGTAATCATCTTAAAAAAGAATCAACTAAATATCACTCTCCAGTAAAAAGTTCTAGCTAATCTCGTGAGCGCTAAAGTTTCTGTTTTTTACAGCATGATCATAAAGACTTCACCCAAGTCTTCCCAAAGGTTCTACTTGGCACAAAAACTAATTAAAACACAAAACCACATCTAAACAGAAGCTAGATGGATTATTTATTCCTAAACATAACCAAAAAGCAATAAACTAAAATAAAATTGGGTTGCCTCCCAACAAGCGCTATCGTTTAACGCCCCTAGCTAGGCATTATGATTTCAATGATGCGCACATAAAAGATAAGAACTGAAACATAAGAGAGCATCATGAAGAATATGACTAGCACATTTAAGTCTAACCCACTTCCTATGCATAGGGATTTTGTGAGCAAACAACTTATGGGAACAAGAATCAACTTGCATAGGAAGGTAAAACAAGCATAATTTCAAGATTTTAAGCACATAGAGAGGAAACTTGATATTATTGCAATTCCTACAGGCATACATTCCTCCCTCATAATAATTTTCAGTAGCATCATGAATGAATTCAAAAATATAACTAGCACCTAAATCATTCTTTTCATGATCTACAAGCATAAAATTTTTACTACTCTCCACATAAGCAAATTTGTTCTCATCAATAGTAGTGGGAGCAAACTTAACAAAATAACTATTTGCATACGTGATTGAAAATTAAGATCAAGATGACAAGTTTCATGGTTATCATTATTCTTTATAGCATACGTTTCATCACAATAATCATCATAGATAGGAGGCATGCTTTCATCATAATAAATTTGCTCATCAAAACTTGGGGGACAAAAAATATCATCTTCATCATAGCATCCCCAAGCTTGTGGCTTTGCATATCATTAGCATCATGGATATTCAAGGAATTCATACTAACAACATTGCAATCATGCTCATCATTCACATATTTTATGCCAAGAATTCTATGTAATTCTTCTTCTAGCACTTGAGCACAATTTTCCTTTCCATCATTCTCACGAAAGATATTAAAAAGATGAAGCGTATGAGACAAACTCAATTCCATTTTTTTATAGTTTTCTTTTATAGACTAAACTAGTGCTAAAACAAGAAACAAAAGGATTCGATTGCAAGATCTAAAGATATACCTTCAAGCACTCGCCTCCCCGGCAACGGCGCCAGAAAAGAGCTTGATGTCTACTACACAACCTTCTTCTTGTAGACGTTGTTGGGCCTGCAAGTGCACAGGTTTGTAGGACAGTAGAAAATTTCCCTCAAGTGGATGACCTAAGGTTTATCAATCCGTGGGAGGCGAGGGATGAAGATGGTCTCTCTCAAGCAACCCTGCAACCAAATAACAAAGAGTATCTTGTGTCCCCAACACACCCAATACAATGGTAAATTGTATAAGTGCACTAGTTCGGCGAAGAGATGGTGATACAAGTGCAATATGGATGGTAGATATAGGTATTTGTAATCTGAAAATATAAAAACAGCAAGGTAGCAAGCGATAAAAGTGAGCGTAAACGGTATTGCAATGATAGGAAACAAGGCCTAGGGTTCATACTTTCACTAGTGCAAGTTCTCTGAACAATAATAACATAATTGGATCATATAACTATCCCTCAACATGCAACAAAGAGTCACTCCAAAGTCACTAATAGCGGAGAACAAACGAAGATTTTATGGTAGGGTATTCTTTCCAATCAATCCGTTGGGCTATTCCTATAAGTGTCACAAACAGCCCTAGAGTTCGTACTACAATAACACCTTAAGACACAAATCAACCAAAACCCTAATGTCACCTAGATACTCCAATGTCACCTCAAGTATCCGTGGGCATGATTATACGATATGCATCACACAATATCAATTCATCTATTCAAACCAACACATAGAACCTCAAAGAGTGCCCCAAAGTTCCTACCGGAGAATCATGACGAAAACGTGTGCCAACCCCTATGCATAGGTTCATGGGCGGAACCCGCAAGTTGAACACCAAAAAATACATCAAGTGAATCACGTGATATCCCATTGTCACCACAGATACGCACGGCAAGACATACATCAAGTGTTCTCAAATCTTTAAAGACTCAATCCAATAAGATTACTTCAAAGGGAAAACTCAATCCATTACAAGAGAGTAGAGGGGGAGAAGCAACATAAGATCCAACTATAATAGCACAGCTCGCGATACATCAAGATCGTGCCAAATCAAGAACACGAGAGAGAGAGAGAGAGAGAGAGAGAGAGAGATCAAACACATAGCTACTGGTACATACCCTCAGCCCCGAGGGTGAACTACTCCCTCCTCGTCATGGAGAGCGCCGGGATGATGAAGATGGCCACCGGTGAGGGTTCCCCCCTCCGGCAGGGTGCCGGAACAGGGTCTCGATTGGTTTTTGGTGGCTCTGGAGGTTTTGCGGCGGCGGAACTCCCGATCTATTCTCTGTTCTGGAAGTTTTAGGGTACGTGGAGTTATATAGGCGGAAGAAGCACGTCAGGGGAGCCACGAGGGCCCCACGAGGCAGGGGGCGCGCCCCCCACCATCGTGGCTTCCTCGTTCCTTCCTTGACGTGGGGTCCAAGTCCATCCGGTAGTTTTCCTTCCAAAATAACTTCTCCAGTTGATTTCGTTCTGTTTTGACTCCGTTTGATATTCCTTTTCTTCAAAATACTGAAATAGGCAAAAAACAACAAATCTGGGCTGGGCCTCCGGTTAATAGGTTAGTCCCAAAAATAATATAAAAGTAGATAATAAAGCCCAATATTGCCCAAAACAGTAGATAATATAACATGGAGCAATCAAAAATTATAGATACGTTGGAGACGTGTCGATGCCATGATTTATGAGGGTATGAATCTCTTGACATGCTTATTCCTACCGTGATGTAATACATTCAACCCCTCGTCCGAGCAAGAGTTATAGCAGGCACATGGATGAACCGGCCATGTCAAGCAGTGCGCGGCGTCGTGATGCCCCTCGAGGGCCTAATCCGGCGAACGGCGGTTTAAATGCCCAGGATGTGGTGAACAATGGCAGAGCACGGCGCGAGGCAGAGTTGGCAGCGCAGTTGGCTGCGCAATACCAGAATCAACCCGCTACGGTTCAGCCAGCGGCATCATTGAGCGTGGTTTGGCTTTTAGCTCTTGGGGAGTACCGTGCCTCACCCCAGCTCTGCGTAATGTGCGGCTGCCCAAGGATTTCAAGGGTCCGCGTAAAGTACCTAATTATACCGCTGATCAGCCCCCTGAGGCGTGGGTTGAAAGTTATGAGAGATGTTAGATGTGGATGAAGTGGCATGTGCAAAATACTTCACTATGATGTTAGAAGGAACTGCTCGTACCTGGCTGAAGAGTCTGCCTGTTAACTCGATCAGTTCGTGGGATGAGTTGAAGGCCAAGTTTACAACAAACTTCAAGGATACGTGCAAGCAACCCATGTCCATTGTGGATCTGGCGGCTTGTGCCCAAGGAGAGAATGAATCGACAACCCATTGGGTGCGCCGGGTTTCAGAAATTTTGCATTCGTCGGGCCGCATCAATCTGGACACGGCAATTGTGACCTTGGAAGGTAATTGCCGGTTTAAGTCACTAAAGATGAAGTTGGGACGGCTCAAGCGTCACTGCAATGATATGGGAACACTCATGGTGGCTCTAGTTAAGTATGCTGATTCTGATAACACCAAGGACCCTGATTCTAACGAAGAAAAGCAGGAGAAGGGAAAGAAGAATGTCGGTTCAAAAGGACAGCATAACCAGGCGAGCCACGGGAACAATGGTAAGCGTAAAGGGGACAATTCAGATTTTGTGGCTAACACCAGTATGCAGGGCAATATGCAGCGCCGTAAGGGTAAACCGACCCAGCGTGGTGGAGGCATGAATCTAGAATGCTTGTTAAACGAGTTCTGCCTGAAGCACGGGGCGAAGGAGGTTCCGGCCACACACCTCTGGAAGGATTGTCACATCATGAGGGAATTCAAAAACTCTGATCTCTTTCGGTATGATCAGGGTCCATCCGGTGATTCCGGTCCAGGATTTCACGGGCCGGGTTACGGTGGTGGCGGTTCAAACTCAGGATTTCAGAATAATCAGGGCAATCAGAACAACCAAGGTGGTAACAATCAACAGGGTAATCAGGGGAATCAGCAGCAGTCGGGTTACCAGAGCAAGCCGAAGCAGTTAAACGGTGGACAGTATCATGTCTTCACTACTAGCTTGTGCAAGTGCGATCATAAGCTCCATAAAAGGGCGGTAAACTCTGTTGAACCGGTAGTGCCCCGTTATCTACGCTGGTCTGAACAACCTATTGTCTGGAGCAGGGAGGATCATCCGCCCCGGGTTGACAATCTGGGCCACCTAGCTTTGGTGGTTGTGCCGCAGGTTGGAGGTTATAAGTTCACCAAGGTGCTCATGGACGGAGGGAGCAGTATCAATATCTTGTATTATGAAACCTTCCGGCATATGGGGTTGACAGATAAGAACCTTAGACCATCAAACACCGTTTTTCACGGTGTGGTGCCTGGTAAGTCGGCTTACCCAGTTGGTAAGATAGCTCTGGAGGTGGTTTTTGGAGATGATCATGATTCAAGATCCGAGACGCTGACCTTTGAAGTGGTCAAGATCAGAAGTCCGTATCATGCTTTGTTTGGACGGCCGGTTTATGCTAAATTCATGCCAAGGCCGTGTTATGTTTATCTGCAGCTCAAGATGCCGGGTCATAAAGGGACCATCACGGTTCATGGTAGCCGTAAGATTGCTCTGGAATGCGAGGAAAGTGATGCGGCATATGCTAAATCGGTTTGTGCAACGGAAGAGTTGAAGTTTTATAAGGACAATGTTGATCCAGCAGACATGACCTCTCTAAAGAAGCCCACTACAGAGCATGATCCGGCTTTGAAGTTTAAATCTGTTGATGAGACAAAATTGGTTGATTTTGTTCCTGGCGATTCATCCAAGCAGTTCAGTATCAGCGTCAACTCGGATCCGAAATAGGAAAGCGCGCTCATCGAGTTCATCCGTGAGAACCAGGACATCTTTGCATGGAAGCCTTCTGACATGCCAGGTGTACCGAGGGAACTCGCTGAGCACACGCTTAATATTGATCCGAAGTTCAAACCGGTCAAACAGTTTCTTTGCTGCTTTAATGAGGAGCGGCGCAAGGCCATTGGTGAAGAGGTAGCCCGGCTATTGGCAGTAGGGTTTATCGTGGAAGTGTTTCACCAAGAGTGGTTGGCTAATCCAGTGCTGGTACTTAAGAAAAACGGCGCTTGGCGTATGTGTGTGGACTACACATATTTGAACAAAGCTTGCCCCGCTGATCCCTTTGCCCTCCCTCGTATTGATCAAATCATTGATGCTACGGCGGGTTGTGAGCATTTGAGTTTCTTGGATGCTTATTCTGGTTATCATCAGATCAAGATGGCAGTTAAGGACCAGGAGAAGACAACTTTCAACACTCCCTTTGGAGCCTTCTGTTATGTGTATATGCCCTTTGGGCTCAAGAGTGCCCAGGCAACTTATCGGTACTGTGTAATTGTCTTCATACTCAGATTGGGCGCAATGTTCATGACTATGTGGATGATATCGTGGTGAAATCCAGGAAGGCAGAAACACTCATAACTGATCTGCAAGAAACCTTTGATAATCTGAGAGTTTATAAAATGATGCTCAATCCGGCTAAGTGTGTCTTTGGTGTACCGGCTGGCAAGCTCTTGGGTTTTTTAGTATCAAATCGGGGAATTGAGGCTAATCCGGAAAAGGTCAAGTCTATCACATCCCTGGCTAAACCGGCATGTATCAATGATGTTCAACGTTTGGCGGGTCGTATTGCGGCTTTGAGCCGGTTTATCAGCAGGTTGGGAGAAAAGGCGATCCCTTTGTATCAGATGTTGAAGAAGACAGACAGCTTTGTGTGGAGCGATGTTGCCGATGCGGCGTTTGAGGACTTGAAGAAGCAGTTGGCTGAACCACCGGTTCTTGCTGCTCCAGTTGATAAGGAGCCGCTGCTGTTATATGTGGCTGCTAATGCCCGGGCTGTCAGTGTAGCTATTGTGGTGGAGCGCAAGGAGGCTGGGAAGGAGTACCCGGTTCAAAGGCCGGTTTATTATATCAGCGAAGTGCTCATTGAGTCAAAGCAAAGATATCCGCATTGGCAGAAGCTGGTGTATGGGGTTTTTTATGGCAAGTCGTAAGCTTAAGCAGTATTTTCAAGGTCATCCCATCACAGTGGTCGATTACGCTCCTTTGGGGATATAATCCGAGCAGTGGAGGCAATCGGCCGGGTTGCTAAGTGGGCTATTGAGCTTGGACCACACGGTTTGAAGTATATGCCTCGAAGAGCAATCAAATCCCAGGCCCTTGTGGATTTCATCAATGATTGGACAGAGTTGCAGATACCAGAGGACAAACCGGACAGTACATACTAGACTATTCACTTTGACGGGTCCAGGCAATTGGAGGGCTCGGGGGCTGGAGTTGTCCTTACTTCTCCTCGTGGTGATAAAATTCATTATGTTCTTCGCTTAATGTTCCCTTGTACTAACAATGCAGCTGAGTATGAAGCCTTACTTCATGGTCTTCGAGTGGCTAAGGAAATGAACTTAAGCCGAGTATGATGCTTTGGAGACTCGGATCTGGTAGCCCAGCAAGTTTCAGGTACTTGGGATTCCAAGGATCCACTCATGGCGGCTTACCGGCGAGAGGTGGATATTGTTGCTGGTCACTTCAAGGGTTATCAAGTGGAGCACATTGATCGGCGCAAAAATGAGGCAGCTGATGCTTTAAGCCGGCTGGGATCTCAGCGTAAATCGGTGCCACCCAATACCTTTCTGGATGACTTGCACAACCCGTCGGTTCAGTTGCCTATAGAGGAGGACCTCGCTATTCCTGATCCGAAGGCACAGTTTGTGGCCGCTTTACATATCATTTCGGATTGGACGGTTCCATACTTGGCATATATGAACCGGGGCGAGTTGCCAGAAGATGAAGTTTTGGCCAGGCAGATAGTCCGGCGATCCAAGTCCATGGTTGTTTACAACGGTGAGTTACACCGTTGCAGTGTTTCTGGTGCGTTCCAACGTTGTGTTTCTCCTTAAGAAGGCCGTGAGATTCTATGAGAGATCCACGAAGGAGACTGTGGTCATCACGTTGGTTCAAAATCCTTAGTTGCTAAAGCATTTCGTCATGGCTTCTATTGGCTGATGGCTCATGCTGATGCTGAGGACTTGGTAAGGCGGTGCGACGGTTGTCAGAAATTCTCACGACGAGCTCATGTTCCGGCTCAGGAGCTACGGATGATTCCCATCACCTGGCCGTTTGCTACTTGGGGGCTTGATATGGTCGGGCCCTTCAAGCGATCTAAAGATAAGAAACCCACCTGTTGGTGGTGGTTGAAAATTTTACTAAATGGGTTGAAGCGGAGCCAGTAAGCAAATGTGACGCAGCCACGGCGGTTCAATCCATCAAAAAGGTGATCTTCCGTTTCGGTTTTCCACACAGCATTATCACAGATAATGGCACGAACCTTTCCAAAGGCGAGATGGAGGATTTTTGTCAATGAGAGCACATCCGGCTTGATTTGGCATCTGTGGCTCACCCCCAATCTAATGGTCAAGCTGAGAGAGCCAACCAGGAAATCTTCAAGGGTATCAAGCCCCGGCTTATGGTCCCTTTGAAGAGGACTCCGGGTTGTTGGGTGGAGGAGTTACCATCTGTGTTATGGAGCATAAACACCACCCCAAACCGATCTACATGGTATACACCTTTCTTCATGGTTTACGGGGCAGAAGTGGTACTCCCAAGTGATATTCGTCATGACTCGCCCCGGGTTGCCAATTATGTTGAAGCGGACAACGAGCAAGCATGTCAAGAAGTACTGGACCTGTTCGATGAAAAACGGGACATGGCATTGGCTCGTTCGGCGGTTTATCAGCAAGACCTGCGGCGTTATCACAGCCACCGGGTTAGAACAAGAACCTTTCAAGAAGGCGATTTAGTGCTCCGGCTCATCCAGGATTAGCCCGATATGCACAAGTTATCCCCACCTTGGGAAGGACCCTTTTTGGTCAGCAAGAATCTGCACAACGGATCATACTACCTCATCAACGTTCGCGAGCACAAAGACTCAAGCAAATCGGAGGAGGAGACCCGACGGCCGTGGAATATCGCTCTTCTACGGCCTTACTACACCTGAGCCATAGGCTCTCATTATGTGCATATTTTGACAATGTATATATTATGATCGATATAATAAACCAGCATCCTTGCTACAAGCAGGGCCTCTGCCGTTCTTCCAATATTTCTTGGTTACAAGGGGGCTTCTACTTACAAAGCGACGTCCTGTTTTGTCCATTAAACCGGCTATCATGCCACAGTACAGCTTGGGAGCTTCACACCCAAGGTGCCAAAGAGAGTATTATTGCTAAAAGCACAACTCAGACATAGGCACCCATTGAGCACAGCTCACAAAGTTACTTGGGGGCTCTTTGTGTAAAGTAACAAAGAGTTTGAAAGGACCCTTGTAATTGGTATCGACCCATGGCTTGGAAGCCTGGTGTATTCACCTAAAACCCCGGGTTAACCTGCCTTCATCAAGTAAGCCACTCCTATCCGGGTAATCACGGCATGACCCTTAACGTTTGACAAGTTAATCTCATAGAGACCCTGAACATGTCAAAGTTAAAACGATGATTGGTTAGTTGGAGGCCCATCTTAAAAGGCTTTGTCAAATGGTTTAACTCAGCGGCCTGGCAGCCCGCGAAAAGCCTCGAATTTGGGCCTGGCAGCCCTCGAAAGGCCTCGACTACAAGTTTTATTTGACTTTGTTTTTTGCAAAGTTTTATCTCTATTTGGTAAAATTCTAAGGTAAACCAGTGTCTCTTGACCCGGCCAGACTATATGTCTTCATATCAACCCGGTGTTTTTTAACCCGGCGTGACTTACAGCTGTCAGCTGTTAGCACATAATCAATTATGAATCGGTCCCTTTTAATCCGGTCTGGCATTGGCTATAAGTCGCCAGGATGATCATCCGGTGTTTATCACAACCCGACATGACTTATTACGTACCAGCACAATGCGGTGGGCGTTTTCACATACTCAAGGTTTGGGTTATCACCCTTACTAAGCAAGTTGGTCAACCAACAAGAGTGATTTAATATCACAGGTATGATACATTTCATATTTCATTACTTTATAACCTTGGTTATGAGGATTCTGGTTCTGTATTGGGTATCATAACCCGTCCGTGATAAACCGCCAGACATGTTTAAGTATTTCAAATGCAGAAGGCAGGACTTTATACGAAATACCAAGGTGAATAAAGCAAGCATCGCAACAATCATGCTGGCTTACAGTATCAGGTAGCAATGCACGATGGCAAAAGATCAAAGTATTTCAACTAGCCTATTACAAGGCGCTTTGATGCCCAAAAGAATAATTGTTTGTTGCCCGCAACACGTAAAGATCAGACCGTTTGGCGGATTATAATTCAGCACCAGGCTGACGTGAAGTTAAAGGATCATCCCGCGCCGGTTCAACCTCCTCCTCCTCACCCAGTGGCTGGAAGTCAAGGGTGGTCCAGTCAATCCTGGTTAAGGCTTGAAAGACAGCTTCATTGTTTATAAGGTTGGACGGTTCAATGTCAGGGGCATAGGTGTGCTTACGGATTGGAGGGATTAGATTATGCACTTCCTTCACGGCTGCGTCAACACGATTGTTGTCCGCGTCATAGCTGGATCGATAGACAGACAAATCAGCCTCCTCAGCCAATTGGCTTGCCAGTGGGTGCATCTCTTTGGTCCAAACTTTAAGGGCTTCATTGTCAAAGTCTGATCTGTCCTCCTGTTGACCAGGATAGCCCTTTGCGATGTCTGCCGGATCAAGATCAGCAATACATGCTTTGGCCCACGTCAGTGCTATTAAAGCGCCAGCCCTTGCAGCAGATCGCTTCATCTCTTCCATCTGGGCCGGAGTCATAGATAATTTGGTCAAGGTATCCTTGATCAACGTTGGTGCCGGTTTGTTGAAGGAAGCCTCACAAATAACTCGTTGTGCGCCAGTGTACAATTGTTCTACTAGTGTATACGCTGCCTTCAACTTCATCCGCATATCAGAGCCCAGATGAGCAATACGACTACCTGCAACTGTTTAAGAATTTGCTGTTAAACCGGCAAATTTCAAAAATGTTTAAGGAAGGTGTTGACAAAGGGTACATACCAAAAATTGCTGAAGTCATAACATTGACTTGATGTTTCAGCCCAGTTAGCTCCTCTGCCACCGGTTTGAGGGCTGCTTCAGCATCTTCGGCCCGCTTTAAGAGAGAAGCCTTCTCTATTTCCCAATCCGCCCTCTCACTTTTAAAACCATCCTTCAACTGTTCCATGGCATTCAAAGCGCCCTTCAGTTCATCTTTGGCCTTGGAGGTTTCTGCTTGCTGGGACTTAATGTTTTCTTGAAGATCAGCAATCTGGGAATCTTTGATGTTCAAGTCAGCCTGCACAAGACAGATGATAGAGATGTTAAGATTTTTTCTCAAAGTCCCAAGCACATAACAAGATATACACTTGGCACTTGGGGGCTAATGCGGATTGCTTTTTATTTTGACTATCATTCAAAGTCCCAAGGCTCAATACAAGTATTAATCTTGGCACTTGGGGGCTAATGCATATTTGATCAGAATACTCAAAGGTGAAGGAATTCAACAAAGACAAGTTTGAAATAGAAAGTCCCGATTTATCTCCAAAAAAGGTAAACCGGCCCTTGGGGGCTACACAGTTGGAAGTCTTTTTATTTAAAAGTCCCGGTTCATCTTGAAGAGATAAACCGGCCCTTGGGGGCTACAATGGAGTTATACAATGCAAATAAACTTTATGAAGTGTTTGGAAGTTACCTCATAACGCTCCTTCATCAAGTTAACCAAACCGGCCTCGTATTCACGGCTTGTGTACAGGCGGTTTAAGTATCCAGAGTGAAGTTCCTGAGCAGGGAGATGAGCATAACTCGAAACATCAGCTTTACACTTGCCTTTCTCTTCAGCAGCAGATTCCACTTTGGCACCGTGCTTTGCCAAAGCGACGGGATTACCAGGAGATGTATGGCCAACCCCAGTAATCACAACATCATCAGTTGCTGTATTTGGGCTAGCCGGTTTGTCTGATGCCTTGGCAGGACTTGGCCGATCAGCAGTCGGGCTTGGTGGATTGACTTGAGGGCTTGTCGGGTTAGCTTCTGGCGGATCAGCATCAGTGGTCTGACCTTGTGGCACATGATCATCCATGGCAATTCAACATCTCCGCCAGTAGCTTCTGAGGTCCTATCCGGTTCAATCTCATCAGTGGGGGCATTGGTCTTTGCCTTCTTGCTAAATCGGGCTTTGGCGCTGCAAATTGACAATAGAGGATTAGTATGGTGAACCGGCGCAAGACGACAAAGTTAACATTATTATAATGCACTGTGGACGGTCTTCGTGGGGAGGCATTTGTGTGGTTGATGAATCGCCAGATGAGGAGTTAGAAGTCACCTGATATTGAGTCAGACGGATTAAGAGGGTATCGGAAGTAACCCGCCAAGGGATAAGACTTGATAGAATTACACGACACCTCTGCACGACGCTTTCAGATTGGAGTGTCTGGTAAAGCGGAGGAAGTGACTTGCTGGCCACTATGCCGGGTTGTGTGATGAGCTTCAGGATGTTGTGGATCCAAATGAGTGAAAGGATGTGAACGCTTCACTTTCCGAACTGCGCGACAGATTTTTCTTACTGGCACAAGATCGGAATTGGAGGAAAGGGAGATTACCTCTACATTGTCAGCACGGCTAGCTTCCGCACCATCCTGGTAATGGTCGTTGTCAATAAGATGTATGAAAAATGAGCCAAGCGAGTCAAGTTCTACCTCTTGTTCCACATCCTCGGGCGGATCAGAGGACTCGGCGGTTTTCTTCTTGGCTGGCTTCTTGATGGCCTTGCTCTTGGCACGAGCAGCCCTCGCCGGTTTGTCTTGAGTTTTTGGCGGTTTGTCCTGAGTTTTCCTCTTCCAGAAAGGACCTTTGGCCTATAAGAATAAACAAAGGAGTATCAGAACAAGTGTTAAAGCGGAGGCGGATTAAAGAGGCAGAAAGATAAAAAATTTACCGCTGGCAGTTTATTGGAGGTGTTAAAGGGACGCAACCCAGTTTTGCTGCATTTAGCGATCGGTTCATCCAACATCTTCTTGACATCCTCAATGACTTCATCATCGGTTATCTCTATTTCATGGTGCTGTTGAGGGTCCTTGATGTCCCCGGTATACTCATGCATCAACCTGGTGCGGTGGCTTAAGGGCAGAATACCCCACGAAACCCAGCAACGAACAAGGTCAATGCCGGTTAAGCCGTTTGCTAGGAAAGCCCGAAGCTTAGCAAGTTGAGGAGCATAAGTCTGTCGTTCTTTAGCTGTGAGCCGCTGAGGCAGGGGATGTCCATTGCTGAGCCGGTGAGCACGGTAACCCGGCAGAGGGTTTTCTTCAGCAGGAGCAGTGTTCTGACAATAAAACCATGTTTGGTTCCAATCTTTGGGGTGGCTGTGATGTTTGGCATGAGGAAAATCAAATTCTTTCCTTTTGTGAATCGACACTCCGCCAAGTTCAGTGTTGGGGCCGTCAGAGAATTCAGTTCAGCGGTTTAAGTGGAAGAAGTCCCTAAAGAGCTCAACGGACAGTTCTTCTTGAAGGTAAACTTCACAGAACACTTGGAAATTACAGATATTGGACACAGAGTTCGGTCCAATGTCTTGAGGATGGAGTTGGAAGTTGGCAAGCACATCCCGGAAAAAAATTGATCCAGGAGGGCTAAAACCCCGGTCTAGATGCTGCATAAATACCACCACTTCTCCATCTTGAGGTTTAGGAGGGCACTCAGGGCCAGGTACTCGCCAATGAATGACCTCCTTCTTGGCCAAAGCGCCAGTCAGAACATACCCATTGAGTTGTGTCTCTATGATCCGGGCAGGAACCCAGTTGCAAGAGGCAAATTGCTTGGCCATTTTGAAAGACAAACTGTGAAGGAAGTGCAAAAAGCCGGTTCACGGTTCGAGATTGATGTGCACAAACCGGTGTTAAACCGAGGGATTTAATTCAAACATATATGCACTATAAACCGGACATTGATGCTCAAGTTAAGGTGGCGGTTTATGTGAGTGGTAATGGTACCTGGCGGATTGTGATTTTCTAAAGGCTAAACCGCCTACAAATGGAAGAAGCGCATCTAAAATTTACCAAGTGCTGAAGAAACAGGTTTCACAAGATGGTATTATAATTTTGGATCTACCACAGCCTAGTAAAGAAAATTTTCTGAGCCCTAAAAATGGCGACAGAAGGACATTAACAGTCCAGATGGGATCTATCCAGGAACAACGAGATGCTATGGCAAGACAGATTAAAACTACGGCTTCGGCCACGAGAAGAAACTGTCAGGCCTAGCTAGATTCAGTGGGATGCTAAAGAAAAGGCAGATGAGCACCGATGAACGCTGATAAACACCGAAGAACTTTGAAACCCTAATGCAGATTTGATAAGTTGAGGAAGGAGTATTTACCAGTGGCCAATGAGCGTGGCGGAGGAGCCGCCGAAGATCTCCGGTATTTAACAGGTTGATGCAGCAACCTAGTTGGTGCAGGTTCAAGGGTCGATGGCGGCGACGATGCTTGAGCTCTTCGGGGTCGCGAGGAGGAAGAAGGTGCGAAGAGGCAAGGGGGAAAATGGAAGGACCCCCGGTCTTATTTATAAAGGCAAGGGGATAAGCGGCAGACGCGAGAATCGAGGAGCCTGAAGCGGCAAGAGGGGGCGCAGTTGTCACCTTGATCTTCGGGAGTTAATTAAATGAAGGGATTCTTTATAACCTTTTTATACGGAGATGACATCATGACGATTTATTGCAGTTTCAGAAGATGACGTCATGGCGGTTTACCAAAAGTTTACAAGGAGAAGATATCATGGCGGTTTACGAGGATTGTAAGAAGATGTTCAGGGAATTTTTCTAAGTATTGAAGATTGACATGAACAGGTTTGAATCAATTTGGGGCCTAATGTTGAGGATATAACTACTGAGTGTAAACCGCCCAAGAGGGGTCGGTTCACACTCATCCGTGTTAAAACCCATGAAGATAAACAAGATGGCGCTCTACTAGTAAAGCTTAGAGGCCTGGAGCCCAAAGGCAGATTAGGGTCCATAGTTGTAAACCGCCATAGTTGTATAACTTGTGTTGTAAGTTAAGGAAAGGAAGAGACCGAGCCGGACACTTGTATGAGCCGGCCTCGGAACTCTGTAAACCGGCCGGGCGTCAACCTGTGTATATAAAGGGACGACCCGGCGGCGGTTCAGAGACAAGAAACAACAACTCGAGACTCAGGCAAAGTGTATTCGCTCCCTGATCATCGAGACCCCAATAATCCCATCACAACTAGACGTAGGCTTTTACCTTCATCGTAAGGGGCCGAACTAGTATAAAACTCTCATGTCCCTTGTTCCGGTTTAACCCCTTTAAGCTAACCTCGTTGCGATGGCTCCACGACTAAGTCCTTCTGCTAGGACATCTGACGTGTTAATTCCACGACACCCCTCAAGTACCGTCGGGTACCCAGAATAGTGAATCCCATAGTTCGCAGTACCTTGCAAGTAACGCATCACTCGCTCAACAGCATGCCAATGCACATCTCCCAGATTGGAAACAAACCGGCTCAGTTTGCACACAGCAAATGAGATGTCAGGACGAGTAGCACATGCTAGGTACATCAGTGAACCAACCACTTGAGAATATCTCAATTGATCTATAGCCATGCATTCGAACTTTCGAATCCGCACGCTAGGATCATATGGTGTTGCAGAAGGTTTGCAGTCCGAATATCCAAAACGACTCAAAATCTTCTCAACATAGTGGGATTTCAAAAGTGTAATTCCACCCTCAGAATTTCTTAGTAGCTTGATGTTCAAGATAACATCAGCCACGCCCAGGTCTTTCATCTCAAAGTTATGAGATAGAAAAGCCTTGACCTCCTCAATGACTTTGAGGTGGGTCCCAAATATCAATATGCCATCGACATACAGATAGAGTTAACTCCTTCGCCCCCACCATAGCGATAGTATACACATTTGTCAGCTTCGTTAACAACAAAGCCAGCAGATGTCAGAGTAGTATTGAACTTCTCATGCCACTGCTTAGGCGCTTGTTTCAGGCCATACAAGGATTTCACTAGCTTGCACACCTTTCTTTTCCGACCATTTCCTACAAAGCCATCTGGCTGTTGCATGTAAATTTTCTCGTCTAGCTCTCCGTTCAGGAAAGTCGTCTTAACGTCCATATGATAAACGAGGAGACCATGCGAGGCAGCCAAAGCGAGTAACACTCGAATGGTTGTCAGTCTAGCCACAGGTGAGTAAGTGTCAAAGAAATCCTCTTCTTCTTTCTGGGTATAACCCTTGGCCACAAGCCTAGCCTTGTACTTCTCAATAGTACCATCGGGCCTAAGCTTCTTCTTGAACACCCACTTACATCCCAATGGTTTACAACCATAAGGAAGATCAGTGATCTCCCATGTCCCGTTAGCCAAGATGGAATCCATCTCGCTACGGACCGCTGCTACGTCTTGAGCTTGCGTTGGTTTTCCTTGAAGAGGAAAGGGTGATGCAGCAATAGTAGCTTAAGTATTTCCCTCAGTTTTTGACAACCAAGTATCAATCCAGTAGGAGGCTCCTCAGAAGTCCCACGCACCTACACAAACAAACAAGAACTCGCAACCAACGCAATAAAGGGGTTGTCAATCCCTTCATGGCCACTTCATAAAGTGAGATCCGATAGAGATAATATGATAAGATAAATATATTTTTGGTATTTTATGATATAGATTGGAAAAGTAAAGATGCAAATAAAAGTAGATTGAAAGCTTATATGATAAGAGATAGACACGGGGGCCATAGGTTTCACTAGTGGCTTCTCTCAAGATATCATAAGTATTACGGTGGGTGAACAAATTACTATCGAGCAATTGATAGAAAAGCGAATAATTATGAGATTATCTAGGCATGATCATGTATATAGGCATCACGTCCATGACAAGTAGACCGACTCCTGCCTGAATCTACTACTATTACTCCACACATCGACCGCTATCTAGCATGCGTCTAGAGTATTAAGTTCATAAAGAACAGAGTAACGCATTAAGAAAGATGACATGATGTAGAGGGATAAACTCATGCAATATGATATAAACCCCATATTTTTATTCTCGATGGCAACAATACAATGCGTGCCTTGCTGCCCTAACATGGGGAAAGGACACTGCAAGTTTGAACCCAAAGCTAAGCACTTCTACCATTGCAAGTATGATAAATCTAGTAGGCAAAACCAAACTGATAATTCGAAGAGACTTGCAAAGATAACTTAATCACACATAAAAGAATTCAGAGGAGATTCAAATATTTCTCATAGATAAACTTGATCATAAACCCACAATTCATCAGATCTCGACAAACACACCGCGAAAAGAGTTACATCAAATAGATCTCCAAGAATATCAAGGAGAACATTGTATTGAGATTCAAAGAGAGAGAATAAGCCATCTAGCTAATAACTATGGACCCGAAGGTCTGTGGTAAACTACTCACAACTCATCGGAGAGGCTATGGTGTTGATGTAGAAGCCCTCCGTGGTCGATTCCCCCTCCGGTGGAGCACCGGCGAAGGCTCCAAGATGGGATCTCACGGACATAGAAGGTTACGACGGTGGAAATAGTTTTTCGTGATTGCTTCTGATGTTTTCGGGGTACATGGGTATATATAGGAGGAAGAAGTAGGTCGATGGACGCCCGAGGGGCCCACGAGGGTGGGGGCGCGCCCAGCCCTAGGGGGAGCTGTCGTGGTTCTAAGCCTGACAGTAGAATGGGGGTAGGTATGGAGAGGCAAGATCCTAGCTATGGAGTAGTTGTATACGCAAGATGTTTACGAGTTCAGGCCCTTCTCGGAGGAAGTAACAGCCCCACGCCTCGGAGCCCGGAGGCGGTCGATCAGTATTATGTGCGTATGAGTTACTGGGTGCGAACCCTTGACATTGAGGAGGGTGGCTTATATAGAGTTCGCTGCACCCTCCGCCCTCGATTATGCAGGTTAAAGGTACATTAAGATAGGGGTTACCGTAACGCCCACATAAAGTGCTATGATGACCATAAAAGCTACTTAATGACCGACTGCCCGGTGCAGATCGCTTTAGATCTCCCGGTGGTCGAAAGTGGTTGGCTTCATGGTCGAGTGTCTTCCTGTTGGTCGAGTGGAACTCTTCTAGGTCGCATCGAAAGGTAGTTTCTTCTAGAGATGTCCTTGGGGAGGGTGTCTTAGACAGGTCCATGACCCTACCCTAGGTATATGACTTCATCATTAGCCCCCGAATGGATCGAGGTTTGAGTGGGGAAGGAGTTGAACATACTCCCGACTCATTCTTGTGCTGGAATTGTGTCTTCTCTTGGATCAAATGGACTTAAGTGACGACATCAACTTCTTTTTCAGTCGCCTTTATCCATTCTTTGTATCCGCTGAAAAGTGCCGTACTTGGCGATTTCCGAATGACAGGACGGAGGAAATCTTTTGTCTGACGACGATTTGCTCAAGGGCGCTGGATTTAGCGGGATTTGAATCTTCGGAAACGAGCGGACGGAGAGAGAGCCGCAGAATCGGACGGGATAAGGCAAGGACGCCTCGATCTTCAAGGCCACCTTTTTTCGCCACGTATCGCGGGCGATTGGCGGGATTTGACAGATCGCCTGGGCCTACCGTCACCACCGGAAGCAACCTCATATAAGGCCCAGGA
Source organism: Aegilops bicornis (assembly GCA_021605145.1). NCBI lineage: Eukaryota > Viridiplantae > Streptophyta > Magnoliopsida > Poales > Poaceae > Aegilops > Aegilops bicornis. The sequence continues at coordinate 139,668,133 of CM038673.1, read as the reverse complement.
TCGGGTTTTTAATAAAGGCGTTCTCTTTCCTCCTTCCTTCCTCAGATTCATCCGCCGCGCCTGCCTCCACCTCCGAACTGCTGCTCCACGTGCGTTCCGCCGGCGACAATGGTGAAAGAAAAGACGGCGGCTTTGGAACGGGCGAAGAAGGCGACGGCGAAGGCGAAGGGGAGGGCGACCAGTCGGGGCGGATCTTCGTCGCGGGCCGGTTTGCCGCAGGGCTGGATCCAGGGCGACTGGATTCGCTCGACCATCCGCCAGAAAGTCCTTGACGACCTGGCCAATGAAGGATTGATCCCTCATGGATCAGCGAGGCTTCCGGGTATGGAGTGGCAGCCGCAGCCTCAGGAGGGTGAGTGCGTCCTCTTAGCCACTCCCGTCGACCGCGGGTTTTCTTTGCCGCCCCACCCTTTCTTTCGAGGATTTCTGAACTTCTTTGGGGCACAACTCCACCACTTCACACCCAACTCTATCGTATCTCGCCGCTCGTGTCTTTGTATCAGAATTTTTGGGTTGTCGGCCGCATTGGGGCCTCTTCAAACACATTTTCACCGTCGCTTCCCAGGGCGATGAAAAAGGCCAATCCGAGTGACGAGAGAACCCAAGTGATTCAGATGTGTGGGGGTCTTGGGGTCCAAATGAGAGGTAAGAATGCTTTTCCAGCCATGGTCCTTCTCGAGTCGGTTCGAGGGTGGCAGTCAACCTGGTTCTACTGCCAAGACCAGCCGACGCCAGGGTAGTCGACTGGACTCCCTCCTTTCTCCATGGATCGAGTGAGCAAGTCGTCCTCTCTGAAGGTGGTCCTGGAGGAGAAGGCTCAGGTCAAGGTTTTGGTCGAGCGTGTAGTCCAGCTCATCCGTGACGGGGTGACTGGTATGGATCTTCTAGAGGTTTTTCTTCGATGGTGCATCCAGCCACTTCAAAGACGAGACCATCCGATGTGGATGTATTCTCGCATCAAGACACCACTCGGGTCCACCCGAGGAGGTCGAGGATGCCACATCGAGAGATGGATGACCGCCATCACATGGAACAAAGATAACCCCCAAGGAGCCAGGAGGATCCTCCACTCGACCAATCGCATTTAGCTAGACAAGGTTCAACTCGCATCTTTGACTCGACCGCTTACTCCATCTTGTTTGCTTAAATCGGTCGACTGACTTTCATCTTGTTTGTCTTCTTCCAGGTCACCACTGAGATGTACTCAATGCCCAACGGGGCGCAAGAACCAGTTGAGGAGGAGGAAGTGAAGGAAATATGCCCTAGAGGCAATAATAAAGTTATTATTTATTTCCTTATATCATGATAAATGTTTATTATTCATGCTAGAATTGTATTAACCGGAAACATAATACATGTGTGAATACATAGACAAACAGAGTGTCACTAGTATGCCTCTACTTGACTAGCTCGTTAATCGAAGATGGTTATGTTTCCTAACCATAGACATGAGTTGTCATTTGATTAACGGGATCACATCATTAGGAGAATGATGTGATTGACTTGACCCATTCCGTTAGCTTAGCACTTGATCGCTTAGTATGTTGCTTATGCTTTCTTCATGACTTATACAAAGTTCTCGCAACTATGAGATTATGCAACTCCTGCTTTTCCTGAGGAACACTTTGTGTGCTACCAAACGTCACAACATAACTGGGTGATTATAAAGGTACTCAGGTGTGTCTCCAAAAGTATATGTTGAGTTGGCATAATTCGAGATTAGGTTTTGTCACTCCGATTGCTCTGGAGAGGTATCTCTGGGCCTTCTCGGTAATACTCATCACCTAAGCCTTGCAAGCATTGTAACTAATGAGTTAGTTATGAAATGATGTTTTACAGAACGAGTAAAGAGACTTGCCGGTAACGAGATTGAACTAGGTATTGGATACCGACGATCGAATCTCGGGCAAGTAACATACCGATGACAAAGGGAACAACGTATGTTGTTATGCGGTTTGACCGATAAGGATCTTCGTAGAATATGTAGGAACCAATATGAACATCCGTGTTCCACTATTGGTTATTGACCGAGAATAGTTCTAGGTCATGTCTACATAGTTCTCGAACCCGTAGGGTCCGCACGCTTAACGCTACGGCGACAGTTTATTATGAGTTTATAAGTTTTGATGTACCGAAGTTTGTTCGGAGTCCCGGATGTGATCACGGACATGACGAGGAGTCTCGAAATGGTCGAGACATAAAGATCGATATATTGGAAGCCTATGTTTGGACTTCGGAAAGGTTCCGGATGAAATCGGGATTTTACCGGAACACCGGGGGGTTACCGGAACCCTCCCGGGGGGTCAATGGGCCTTGATGGGCCATAAGGGAGAAGAGGAGGGCCGGCCAGGGCAGGCCGCGCACCCCCTCCCCCCCTAGTCCGAATAGGACAAGGAGAGGGGGGGCGGCGCCCCCCTTCCTCTTCCCCCTCCCCCAAGTCCTAATCCAACTAGGAAAGGGGGGGGGAGTCCTACTCCCGGTGGGAGTAGGACTCCTCCAGGCGCGCCTCCCCTAGGGCTGGCCGCACCACCCCCTTTCTCCTTTATATACGGGGGCAGGGGGCACCCCATGACACACAAGTTGATCTACGGATCGTTCCTTAGCCGTGTGCGGTGCCCCCCTCCACCATATTCCACTTCGGTCATATCGTTGCGGAGCTTAGGCGAAGCCCTGCGCCGGTAAAGTCATATCGTCGCGGAGCTTTGGCGAAGCCCTGCGTCGGTGGAGCATCATCATTGTTACCACGCCTTCGTGCTGACGAAACTCATCCCCGACGCTTTGCTGGATCGAAGCCCGGGATCGCCATCGAGCTGAACGTGTCTTTGAACTCGGAGGTGCCGTATGCTCGGTACTTGGATCGGTCCGGATCGTGAAGACGCATTTACTACATCAACCGCGTTGTTATAACGCTTCCGCTTACGGTCTACGAGGGTACATGGACATACACTCTCCCCTCTCGTTGCTATGCCATCACCATGATCTTGCGTGTGCGTAGGAAAATTTTGAAATTACTACGTTACCCAACAGGAAGGGAGCGGAGGTGAAAGCCAGGAGGAATGGTAGTCTGACGGTGGGGGGGACGAAGATGACGACAGCTCCGACGAGGAGGAAGAAGTCGACCCTCTTCGCATGGAAAGGCGGTCCAAGCTCACCCATGACCCCGGTCGAAGCGCAAGGCTATCGCTACTGTCGGGCCGACGATTTAAACATCCTCGGACGACCTCTCCGGCGCCGACCGAAAAGCGCCAAGCAACCCCGATGACGCCGTCGAAGCCGACAAAGGTTTTGCCCAAGATGAAGATGGCTATCCCCACTATTTCCGGGCACAACAGAACTTGAGCTTTTTTGTTCAGCGCGAACACACTTTTGGTCAACTTGTTGACTGATCAACTGATTTCTGAAATCTGCAGCGCTGCCACCTCCGAGACCTCAGTCAGGAATGAAGACCAAGAGATGGAAGATGCTGTTACCTCTAACCTTGGTATGATCGCTGTAATTTTGCTTTTGGTCGATTGGATTTCCGTTTTTAACTTTGAATCTTTCCTATAGTCCCACCTCATGTCATTGATCTCCCTGATGATGATGATGAGGCGCCGTTGAGGCGGAGGAGAACTAAGAAAGCACCGCCGCAAGATCGCCAGTTGCATCGATGCTCGAGGCGCCGGTTCATGAGGGTGGCAACACCACTTGGACTTCGTGTCTTCGCCGTGCCATCGACGAGTATCCGGCCTTCAACGTCGACTGCTGATCCGCCTTCCCTTTTCGCCATGCACCACGTCCCGGAGGACCAAGTGGGTGCTGCTAAGGAGGCTATACGCAAAGCAGGCTCATGATGGAGCAGATGAAGGTGGTCCGGGAAGCCAGCCAAGCGGCCTATGATTCCAGCTCTGCTCTTCAGAGCAACGTCCAGGTTAGTTGATCACCACTTGTTACGTTAGGATATGCTACCCGAAAAACTCTTCTTTCTCAAGATCTTCAGATCTGTACACCCACTAGGTGTGTCGATTGAATTTTCGGACTGGTGGGGCATCGCTGAGTGCACCCATCGGTGTAGTCCCCGAGACTATGGTGGATCTGCGGCGAATCGTAGTCTTTATACTTTGTATCTCTTTGATAACTTCTTCACTCGGTCCGGTCGGACCATGTCGAATGGAATCTTGAAACTGGTGGGGCACGCTGAGTGCACCCACTTGGTGTAGTCCCGAGACTATGGTGGATCACGGCAATCGACCATAGTCCTAAGAACTCCTTTCTTTTTTGTCTCTTTCGGTCGATCGATCAAACCGAAGTCGGTAGGATCAGTGGGGCACGCTAAGTGCACCCACTGGTGTAGTCCCGAGACTCCGTCGAATATTTTGATTCGGCCGTAGCCTTAGAAACGCAATGATTTTTCTTAGTCACCGGAAGTAACTATCTCTGTGACGCCCGGCCGATCGATTCTTTGCAGAAATCTTGCGAGCTTGTGGCTCGATACATCGAATTGGAGAACAAACAGATCCAACTCAACCTTGACTTGAAGCTTGCACAGGAGAACTTGCGTAAGCAGAGACGAAGCAAAAGATATGGCTGGTGAGATCTTGATGACTGTTTTTGTTTTTCTGTCCCTTCCTAATTCTGACCTCACTATTATTTTGCAGACAAAATGGAGGAGGCTCTGAAGAAGAAGGATCATGACCTTGCCTAGGCGCAATAAACGGCTTTGAACAAAACCAAGCTCGCAGAAGAGAAGCTGTCTTCAGTCGGAAAACTTGAAGAAGAGAACGCCAATCTGAAAGCTGCTCTCGATGCGGCCAACAAGGAGGTTAGCCGACTGAAGAACGACAAGATATCTCTGAGCGACAAGGCTAGCGAATCAAGGCGGGGAAGAGGAATGATCTAGAGGCTTATCTGGGAGGGCTCGCCAAGAAGCTATTCCTCATGCTTGAAGGTAATTCCTCTTATCCGACTGACTTGTTATCACCGACTCATCATAGAACTATTATCTTGAACTCGAGTTGTGTTCGCAGAATTCTGTCAGAACTTCGAGGAAGAGACTAGTCGAGTGGAGACAAGTCTGGACCCCATTAACTCTCCCGTGAAGGATGAAGCTGCCATGAATGTGCTCCGACCGAGTCTCGTGGTTGCTGTGGTGGACTACCTCGTCGAATGAAGGTTGCGGTGTCGCGGATCGACTCAACACTCGCCAAAGTAAACACTTCAAAATGACCTCGAGTCTTTAATGACTCAATCGAATGACGCCCAAATCGAAAGTGCAGGAATGGAAGAAGTCTTCCGCCAGATGTGGTGCCGATGTCGCTCGTCTCCCCGGGTCCGCGTTCATTGCAAGGAGGCGCGAGAGGAAAGGTTGGCGTCCATCAAAGTTGCCAATACCAATAAGTACGACTTCCGATCTTGCATGGAGACTTTCATTGGTGCTGCCACCCGAATCGCTGATCGGATCGACCTGGACCAGTTCGTCAAGGCTTCCAGCCCTCCACCGAGGAGTAAAAAACTTCTATGATTCGTCTTAAATTTGCCTCGAATGCCGAAAGTGATCCCAGAATCGATAAACTTTAATGTGCTTGAGGCCTGGGTACTTCTGCATCCTTAGGATGTTATCCGAACTTTACTTATCGTCGAAATATGCTTTTCTTTGCCTTCGAATGAACTTTGCTCTTCACTCGGATTATGCTGCAATGCTTGAAATGCAGCTCTGAGGTGGATCTAGTCGACCTACACTTCGTTGTTCTTGCAGGCGCAGGAGAAGGTAACAGTCGACCTGCACCTCGTCATCCTTGTGGATCGGGAGGGAGCGCATGTTGTACTTGTGGTGCAGCTCCGAAGGAGAAGGCAACAGTCGACCTACACCTCGTCGTCCTTGCGGATCGGGATGGAGCGCATGTTGTACTTGTGGCGCAGCTCCGAAGGAGAAGGTAACAGTCGACCTGCACCTCCTCGTCCTTGCGGATCGGGATGGAGCGCACGTTGTACTTGTGGCGCAGCTCCGAAGGAGAAGGCAACAGTCGACCTGCACCTCGTCGCCCTTGCGGATCGGGATGGACCGTACGTTGTACTTGTGGCGCAGCTCCGAAGGAGAAGGTAACAGTCGACCCGCACCTCGTCGCCCTTGCAGATCGGGATGGACCGCACGTTGTACTTGTGGCGCAGCTCCGAAGGAGAAGGTAACAATCGACCAAGACCTCGCTGCCCTTATGGATTGGAATGGATTTCGCATTTAGGCGTAGTAATCGGACTGCAGCTAAGCCTCCGAGTGGGAGGTTGCTCTCCACTCGTAGGGATTTTTAAACTTATGCGAGCAATGGACTGCAGCTTAAGCCCCGAGTGGGAGGTTTGCTCTCCACTCGGTAGGATTTTTCAAACTTAGGCTGATCTTGGACTGCTGCTAAGCCCCGAGTGGGTGGTTTGCTCTCCGCCGGTAGGATTTTTTAAACTTAGGTAGCATCGGATCAGCCTAAGCCCCCAAGTGGGAGGTTTGCTCTCCACTCGGTAGGTTTTTTCAAACTTAGGCTAGCATCGGACTGTTGCTAAGCCCCTCGAGTGGGAGGTTTGCTCTCCACTCGGTAGGATTTTTCAAACTTAGGCAAGCATCTTGGACTGCAGCCTAAGCCTCCGAGGAGGATTTTTGTGTCGTAGCTCAAGGGGAAGGCAACAATGACCTGCACTCGTCAGTCCTTGCAAAGCACATTGTATTAAATACTTAGGCGAGTACTTGGACTCAGCTTAAGCCCCGAGTGGGAGGCTGGCTCCTCACTCGGTAGGATTTTCAAACTTAGGCGAGTACTTGGACTGCAGCTAAGCCCTCTAGTGGGAGGCTGGCTCCTCACTCGGTAGGATTTTCAAACTTAGGCGAGTACTTGGACTGCAGCTAAGCCCTCGAGTGGGAGGCTGGCTCGCCACTCGGTAGGATTTCAGATACTTAGGCGAAACGGATTCGCAGCTAAGCCCCCGAGTAGGAGGCTGGCTCTCCACTCGGCAGTGATTTTCAAACTTAGGCAAGTACTTGGACTGCAGCTAAGCCCCCGAGTGGGAGGCTGGCTCGCCACTCGGCAGGATTTTCAGATACTTAGGCGAAACGGATTCGCAGCTAAGCCCCCGAGTGGGAGGCTGGCTCTCCACTCGGCAGGGTTTTTTTTACAAACTTAGGCGAAACAGGTTCAAGGGCTAAGCCACCCAATCGGGGAAATTTCTTATGTAAAACGAAAAGTAATAACAATCACCGGGAAAATTATAACATTCTTGTCTTTGATAAACAAACTATAGAGGTACTTTTATTACATCTCACCGGAGTGAGTTCTTAAGTGTAAAAGGGGCGGAGCAGCTCCGCATTCCGTGCTCGAGGCTCATCAATCTGGGCGCTCGACGTTGTAAAGATGGTAAGCTCCATTGTGGAGAACTCGTGACGATGAAGGGACCTTCCCAAGTGGGAGCGAGCTTGTGTGGTTTCTCAGAGATCCACTCGGAGGACCAAGTCCCCTTCTTGAAAGGCTCGGCTCTTCACATTTCTAGCATGGAATCGACGCAAGTCCTCCGATAGATGGTCGAGCGGATCAGGGCCATCTCTCTCTCCTCTTCAAGGAGGTCGATCGCATCTTGCTGTGCTTGTTCGCTTCAGCCAGAGTAGAGTTCTACTCGGGCGACATTGTGAAGGTGTCACTCGGCAGAACTGCTTCACTCCATAGACCATAAAGAATGGAGTTCTCCCGATCGATCGATTAGGAATGGTCCTTAATCCTCAAAGAACCGACGGAAGTTCGTCGACCCACGCCTCCTGCTGCATGCTTGAGATCACGCATCACCGAGGTTTCGAGTCCTTTGAGAATTAGACCATTTGCTCGCTCGCTTGTCCATTCGACCGGGGTGAGCAATCAAGCATAGTCAATTCGCTGCGTCTCGAGAGGCGCAAAAGGCTTTGAACTTGTCGGAATCGAAGTTTGACCCATTGTCAGTGATGATGCTGTGCGAAACTCCATATTTGAATATCAACTCTCTGATGAAACTGATAGCAGTGCACGCATCAAGGTTCTTGATAGGTTTAGCTTGGATCCACTTCGTAAACTTGTCGACTGCCACAAGCAAATGAGTGAAACCGCTCCTGCCAGTTCTCAGTGGTCCAATCATATCCAACCCCCAAACAGCGAAAGGCTAGATGAGTGGAATGGTCTTCAATGCTGAGGCGGGTTTGTGTGACATATTGGAGTAGAACTGACATCCTTCACACTTGTCGACTATTTCCTTTGCCATTTAATTTGCCTTTAGCCACGATGGTCCGAGAGGACGCATGGTGACCACAGGTCCCCGAGTGGATATCATCAAGAATTATCTGACCTTCTTCTGGCGTTATGCATTTCTGGCTGACTCCAGTCACGCTTTCTCTGAACAACTGTCCCTTGATCACAGTAAAGGCCTTGGATCGTGGACGATCCGTCGAGCCTCTTCTTCGCTCTTTGGGAGCTCTTTCCTCGGGATATACACGATGTACTGCATCGGCCCGGGAGTGATGACCACGACTTCCATGATCGTGTCGACCACATTTGGGACCTCAACTTCAGTCGGATCGGTGGCACTTTTGGCTGTGGAGTTTCTTCAGTGAAAGGATCCTCTTGAATCGACGCAGCGGATGTGCTCCAAAACACATCACCGGGAATGGCTTCCCTCTTGGACCCTATTTTCGCCAAATCATCGCCAGCCTTTGATTTTTCAATGGGTATATGATGAAGCTCTAACCCCTCAAACTTCTTCTCTAGCTTCCTCACTGCATTATAGTAACCAGTCATGGCTGGACTTCTGACGTCCCACTCCTTCATCACTTGATTAACCACTAGATATGAGTCGCCATAGACCATGAGGCGACGGACGCCGAGTGAAATGGTCATACGCAACCCATGCAACAGTTCTTCGTATTCTGCTTCATTGTTGGAAGAATCAAAGTGAATCTGGAGCACGTATCTGAGCTTATCTCCTCGGGGGGAAACCAATACTACCCCAGCACCGGAACCATTCAGCATCTTGGAACCATCAAAGAACATAGTTCAGTGCTCCGAGTAAACTTGAGTCGGTAACTGTTGTTCAATCCACTCGGCGATGAAATCTGCTAGTGCTTGGGACTTGATGGCTTTCTTTGCCTCAAACTTGATATCAAGGGAAGAAGTTCAATCGCCCATTTCGCCACTCGACCAGTTGCATCTCTGTTGTGCAAAATCTCTGATAATGGGGCATCGCTGATGACTGTAATGGAATGATCAGAGAAGTAATGAGCAACTTTCTTCGCGGTCATATAAATCCCATACACAAGCTTCTGATAATGAGGGTATCTTTGCTTTGATGGGGTTAATACTTCAAAAAGGTAATATACTGGGCGCTGAACTTTGAAGGCCTTTTCTTCCTCTTCCCGCTCGACCGTAAGTACTGTACTAACGACTTGTCTTGTGGCTGCAATGTAAAGCAGCAACAGCTCCTTGCTGATTGGGGCAGCAAGCACCGGCTCGGTGGAGAGCAGAGCTTTGAGCTCTGCAAACGCTGCATCGCCTTCGTGGAGTCCACTCGAACTTGTCCGACTTCTTCATCAAGAGGTAAAGAGGCAATGCCTTTTCACCGAGGCGAGAGATGAATCGACTTAAAGCGCCAAGCATCCGGTAAGCTCGGACATCGTGCACACGCATGTATGCGTTTCATTTGGAGTATAGTGCCAACTTTTTCTGGTTAGCGTCGATTCCTCGCTCGTAAACGAGAAAACCGAGTAACTTTCCGCCAGAACTCCGAATGTGCACTTTGATGGATTAAGCTTTATATCATACCTCCTGAGATTGGCAATGTTTCAGCAAGGTCACCAACAGGTCGGAACCTTTTCGTGACTTGACCACAATGTCATCCATGTATGCTTCCACATTCGACTGATTTGAGTGAGTAAACACTTCCGAATCATCCTCATGAACGTGGCTCGCATTCTTGAGGCCGAATGGCATGGTGACATAACGAAGCATCCGAATGGAGTGATGAAAGCTGTTTTGATCTCGCCAGTCCATACAGACGGATCTGATGGTACCCGGAATATGCGTCTAAGAAAGATAATCGCTCACATCCCGCAATGAGTCGACTATTTGGTCGATGCGGGGAGAGGAAAATGATCTTTCGGCAGGCCCGATTGATATGTTTGAAGTCGATGCACATGCGCAGTGAATTGTCCTTCTTAGGGACCATGACAACATTGGCGAGCCACTCGGAGTGGTAAATCTCTCGGATAAACTCTGCTGCTAAGAGATGAGCCACCTCCTCGCCAATTGCCTTTGTCTTCTGGACGACGGACCGTCGAAGATGTTCTTTGACAGGTTTAACTTTTGAGTCGACTCGTAGACGATGCTCAGCCAGTCCCCTGGGAACACCCGGCATGTCAGCAGGCTTCCATGCAAAGATGTCCTAGTTCTCACGGAGGAATTGGATGAGCGCTTCTTCCTATTTGGAGTCGAGTGTTGTTGAGATGTGAGTCGGAGCAGCATTGGGATCAGTCGGATGAATATGAATCGGTTTCGTCTCCCCGGACGACTGGAATGCCGACTCCGTGGCGGGCTTCTTGGCTCGCAACAAATCACTTGGGTCTGCAGTTTTCTGGTACTCTTGCAGCTCGACCACTGCCATTTGAGCATCAACGATCTTAGAGCCTTTCTGGAAACACTCTTCTGCCTTTTTCCGATTGCCAGTGATAGTGGTCACACCTTTGGGACCTGGCATCTTCAGTTTGAGGTACACATAACATGGTCGAGCCATGAAACACGCATATGCCGGCCTTCCCAGGATAGCATGATAAGCGCTCTGGAAATCCACGACCTCAAAGGTCAACTTTTCCTTACGAAAATTCTTGTAGTCACCAAAAACCACATCGAGAGCAATTTGGCCGAGTGACTCGGCCTTCTTTCCAGGAATGACTCCATGGAAGCTCATGTTGCTGGTGCTGAGTCTGGACATCGGAATGCCCATCCCTTTCAACGTCTCTGCATACAATATGTTTAGGTCACTGCGACCATCCATCAAAACCTTAGTTAGTCGAGTGCCTTCGACGACTGGGTCAACCACCAACACTTACCTCCCAGGGGTGGCTATGTGTGTTGGGTGATCAGACTGGTCGAACGTGATGGCGGTCTGCGACCATTTCAGTAATCGGGTGTCGCCGAGCGACCATATTCACTTCAAGGTTGATAACTTTCAATCGACTTTTGCTTTCAACGCCAAGAAAATCATCAGAGTGGAATTGACCTGAGGGTATCCACCGTCACTATCTTCCTTGTCCTCAACTTTGTCTGAATCCTTTTCCTTGTCCTTGGGCTGCTTCACCTGGAACTGCTGAATCAAGAGCCGTCACTGTCGAGTGGTATGCTTTGGGTAAATAATTTACCCTCTTCATCTTTCTTCATGTGAATGTGACATGCCAAGTCCAACACATCATTTCCATCTTGGTCTTTCACTTTCTTGGGGTTCCAAGGCCCCTTGGGTTTCCCCTTGAACTTTCCCGGAGTCACGGCCAAGGCTTCTTGACGGTGTCCTGGACTAGGGGGTACTCACCACGTCGTCCCCCAATCGGTTAGATTGTGCCGAGGACCCCCAGGGCCGCATACTCATGGGCCAGTCCGGACAGGTGCCGCATACAATGAATAATCCACAAGACTTGGTGATCAAGACAAGGACTCCTCCCCACCGGCGATTCGGGTTAGGACTCTTGTTATCCTAGGCCTCTGGTGCATTATATAAACCAGGGCCAGGCTAGTCGATATATATACAATATACAACAATCATACCATAGGCTAGCTTCTAGGGTTTAGCCTCTCGATCTCGTGGTAGATCTACTCTTGTACTACCCATATCATCAATATTAATCAACCAAGAGTAGGGTATTACCTCCATCGAGAGGGCCCGAACCTGGGTAAAAACATCGTATCCCTTGTCTCCTGTTACCATCCGCCTAGACGCACAGTTCGGGACCCCCTACCCGAGATCCGCCGGTTTTGACACCAACACTTCTCCAGGAGCAGGTGGCTCGGCTTTCCGCTTCTGTTTCCGACTGGAGTTCCCTCCCCCGGTTTCATTAGCGGCTGACTTGTACTTGCCACTCCGGAGCCGATCCTCTTCTTCACCATTGGCGTACTTGGTGGCAATCTCCATCATCCGACTCAAGGTCATGTCTCCGTCCGAATCAATTTCAGACTCAACTCTCTGTTCTTAACACCTTCCTTGAAGGCACAAACTGCCTGATGATCAGATACATTCTCTACTGTGTGGTGCAAAGTGATCCATCTCTGGATGTAATCCCTCAGAGTTTCATTCCACTTCTGCACACATGACTGCAACTCTGTCAATCCTGCTGGCCGCTTGCAAGTTCCTTCAAATGTCCTGACAAACACTCGGGCAAGATCTTCCCAAGTGTAAATGCTGTTGGGTGCTAACTGATTCAGCCATTCTCTGGCCGATCCCTCCAACATAAGTGGCAGGTGTTTCATGGCCACCTCATCGTTGCCGCCGCCGATCTGAACAACCACTCAGTAGTCCTCAAGCCAAGTATCTGGCTTAGACTCACCAGTGAACTTATCGACTCGATCGCCAACTTTGAAGTTGGGAGGAATCACCGCTGCTCTCGATGGCTCTGCTAAAACACTCTGGTCCCGAGGCGTGTACTCTGCTGGCGATGGGCGCATTTACATCATGGCCTTCTCGGTTAGCTCTGTTCCTGTCGACCAGGACCTTGAACAATGACGGATCTCGCATCAAAGCTCGGTTCCTCGGGTCGACCGGAATCCTTTCGCCCAACACCGTCAGGCGTCATCGCCTTCTTGCCGCCGAGGGCGATATGACCCACCCCTTGGGGAGGAGTGGGCATTCGACGTCGATCATCACGATCGAATCGGTCCTCATATCGCTCATGCCGCCTCCATGCCCCTCACGCCTCGGGGCGATCTTGGGCTATGTGCCGATCGGATCAGTATTCGCAGCGACGGATCTGCTGTGAATCCTGTTCCGTGACTGCGATGCAGCTGAATTTTGATCTCCTGCTGCCCGGAGAAAATCTCTGATCTGGAGTAAGCCCCTGCCAGCCTCTGACTGGGAGGGTTGAATGGACTCTGCTATACGGGCTGCAGCTGCTGCATTCTGAATGGGAGTTCGGTATACCTGAGTTGGTTGTCGAAAGAGTTGACGTCGACTGGACGACGGGACCCGTTGTTGAGCTCGTTCGTCGAGCACTCGCTGGAGATTTTCCAGTCGAGTGCGCTCAGCCAAGTTGGCCAAATGCGCATCTTCTAAGGCACGGGCCTCGGGGGTTTCTCCAACGATAGGAGTGTGAAGCGCATCCATGTTCCGGCGGCGGAGCTCCTCCCTCTGCAGCGAAGTGAGGGGCTTGGGTTGGTACTCTTCGTGAGCCTGCGCCGGCTCGCCTCCGCCAACGCCTCCGTCGGTGTAGGGGAAACCAGGAGGACTGCGTGGTCCGTCGACCATCAGAACCTCCGCCGCTGGATCGCTTCTTTGTCGACTTTTCGGATGCGATCTCTGTGAACCGGTCAGCCAGATTGAACAGGCCGTAGAGAGATTCGTCGGGCTCGATTGCCGCGACTTGGGTAGTGGCCGACTGGCGGGCCACCGCGTGCCTCACCCACTGCTCAAGCCTCGATCGACCGGAGCGCTTGTGCCGGCGCGAGACCGGGAGGGAGGACGGCACAAGAGCCGACCGATACTGGGTCGACGGCTGCCGCAGGAGGACGCCACGAACGCACGCGCGAAGGTGTGTCGCCCCACGGACAGGAGTGCGTCAACGTCGAGTGTCTTCCAGTTGGTCGAGTGGAACTCTTCCAGGTCGACTGAAAGGTAGTTTCTTCTAGAGATGTCCTTGGGGAGGGTGTCTTAGACAGGTCCATGACCCTACCCTAGGTATATGACTTCATCAGGCGCGCCGGGCACCCTCGTGGCCACCTCGGTTGTTGCGTGACTTCCACTCCAAGTCCTCTGGATCACGTTTGTTCCAAAAAGATTGCTCCCGAAGGTTTCATTCCGTTTGGACTCCGTTTGATATTCCTTTTCTTCGAAACACTGAAATAGGCAAAAAAAACAGCAATTCGAGCTGGGCCTCCGGTTAGTAGGTTAGTCCCAAAAATGATATAAAAGTGTAAAGTAAAGCCCATAAACATCCAAAACGGGTAATATAATAGCATGCAAGAATAAAAAATTATAGATACGTTGGAGACGTATCAAGCATCCCCAAGCTTAATTCATGCTCGTCCTCGAGTAGGTAAATGATAAAAACAGAATTTTTGATGTGGAATGCTACCTAGCATAATTCTCAATGTAATTTTCTTTATTGTGGCATGAATGTTCAGATCCAAATGATTCAAAATAAAAGTTCATATTGACATAAGAAATAGTAATACTTCAAGCATACTAATCAAAGTAATCATGTCTTCTCAAAATAACATGGCAAAGAAAGTTATCCCTACAAAATCATATAGTCTGGCTGTTGCTCTATCTTCATCACACAAAGTATTTAATCATGCACAACCCCGATGACAAGCCAAGCAATTGTTTCACACTTTAATAATCTCAAACTTTTTCAACTTTCATGCAATACATGAGCGTGAGCCATGGACATAGCACTATATGTGGAATAGAATGGTGGTTGTGGAGAAGACAAAAAGGAGAAGATAGTCTCACATCAACTAGGCGTATCAACGGGCTATGGAGACGCCCATTAATAGATATCAATGTGAGTGAGTAGGGATTGCCATGCAACGGATGCACTAGAGCTATAAATGTATGAAAGCTCAATAAAAGAAACTGAGTGGGTGTGCATCCAACTCGCTTGCTCACGAAGACCTAGGGCACTTTGAGGAAGCCCATCATTGGAATATACAAGCCAAGGTCTATAATGAAAAATTCCCACTAGTAAATGAAAGTGACAGCATAGGAGACTCTCTATTATGAAGATCTTGGTGCTACTTTGAAGCTGTGTGTGGTAAAAAGGATAGTAGCATTGCCCCTTCTCTATTTTTCTCTCATTTCATTTTTTTTCTCTATTTTCTTTTTTCTTTCTTTTTGGGCCTTTCCCTTTTTTATTTGGCCTTTTTTTCTCTTTTTGGTGGGCTCTTTGGCCTCTTTTTTTTAAAGTCCGAAGTCTCATCCCGACTAGTGGGGGAATCATAGTCTCCATCATCCTTTCCTCACTAGACAATGCTCTAATAATGAAGATCATCACACTTTTATTTATTTACAACTCAAGATTACCTCAATGCTAAAACAGGATATGACTCTATATGAATGCCTCCGGCGGTGTACCGGGATATGCAATGAATCAAGAGTGACATGTATGAAAAATTGTGAAGTTGGCCTTACCACAAATATGATGTCGACTACATGATCATGCAAAGAGCAATATGACAATGATGATGCGTGTCATAATAAATGGAACGGTGGAAAGTTGCATGGCAATATATCTCGGAATGGCTATGAAAATGCCATAATAGGTAGGTATGGTGGCTGTTTTGAGGAAGGTATATGGTGGGTGTATGGTACCTGCGAAAGTTGCGTGGCACAAGAGAGGCTAGCAATGGTGGAAGGGTGAGAGTGCGTATAATCCATGGACTCAACATTAATCATAAAGAACTCATATACTTATTGCAAAAATCTACAAGTCATCAAAAACAAAGTACTACGCGCATGCTCCTAGGGGGATAGATTGGTAGGAAAAGACCATCGCTCGTCCCCGACCGCCACTCATAAGGAAGACAATCAATAAATAAAATTGTGCTCCAACTTCATCACAAAGCGGTTCACCATACGTGCATGCTACGGGAATCACAAACTTCAACACAAGTATTCTTTAAATTCATAATCACCCCAACTAGCATGATTCTAATATCACCATCCTAATATCTCAAAACAATTATCAAGCATCAAATTGATCATAACATCCAATTCACTTTCTATGATAGTTTTTATTATGCCCAACTTGGATGCTCATCATTCTAGGACCAATTTTATAACCATAGCAAATACCATGCTGTTCTAAGAGACTCTCAAAATAATATAAGTGAATCATGAGTGATCAACAATTTCTACAAAATTAAGCCACCGTCGTGCTCTAAAAGATATAAGTGAAGCACTAGAGAAAAAACTATCTAGCTCAAAAGATATAAGTGAAGTGCATAGAGTATTCTAATAAATTCTAATCGAGTGGGCTTCTCCCAAAAGGTGTGTACAACAAGGATGATTATGGTAAACTAAAAAAGCAAAGACTAATATCATACAAGACGCTCCAAGCAAAACACATATCACGTGGCGAATAAAAATATAGCTCCAAGTAAAGTTACCGATAGACGAAGACGAAAGAGGGAATGCCTTCCGGGGCATCCCCGATCTTAGGCTCTTGCCACTCTTTATTCCATAATCCATCAAATCTTTACCCAAAAATTGAAAACTTCACAACACAAAACTCAACAGGAAATCTCATAAGCTCCGTTAGTGCAAGAAAGAAAAACCACCACATAAGGTACTATAATGAACTCATTCTTTATTTATATTGGTGTTAAACCTACTGTATTCCAACTTCTCTACGGTTCATAGCCCTACATACTAGCCATAGATGCATCAAAATAAGAAAACAACACACGAAAAACAGAATCTGTCAAAAACAGAACAGTTTGTAGCAATCTGTAACTCTCGAATACTTCTGGAACTCTAAAAATCCTACCAAAATAGGTAGTCCTGGGAAATTTGTCTATTGATCTACAGAAAAAATAATAAACGCAAAAGCACGTTTTTGTGAATTACTAAAATTATTTTCATGCGCGCAAAGTTTCTGTTTTTCAGTAGAATCAAATTAACTATCACCATAGGTTATCCTATAGGTTCTACTTGGCACAAACACTAATTAAAACATAAAAACACATCTAAACAGAAATTAGATGCAAAATTTATTACTAAACAGAAGCAAAAACAAAAAACATAAATAAAATTGGGTTGCCTCCCAACTAGCGCTATTGTTTAACGCCCCAAGCTAGGCATAAAAGCGAGGATAGATCTAAGTAGTACCATCTTTTGCACTCAATTCATAAGTAGCTCGCATGATAGATTCATAAGGTAATTTGACTTTCTTTTTTGGAAAGTGCTCCATGCCTTTCCTTAATGGAAATTGAAATCTAATATTCCCTTCCTTCATATCAATAATCGCACCAATCGTTCTAAGGAAAGGTCTACCAAGAATAATAGGACATGTAAGATTGCAATCTATATCAAGAACGATAAAATCTACGGGCACATAGTTCCTATTTGCAACAATAAGAACATCACTGATTCTTCCCATGGGATTTTTAATGGTGGAATCCGCAAGGTGCAAATTTAAAGAGCAATCATCAAGATCATGGAAACTTAGAATATCACATAAAGTTTTCGGAATTGTGGAAACACTAGCACCCAAATCACACAAAGCATAACACTCATGATCTTTAATTTTAATCTTAATAGTAGGTTCCTACTCATCATAAAGTTTTCTAGGTATAGAAACTTCCAAATTAAGTTTTTCATCATAAGATTGCATCAAGGCATCAACAATATGTTTGGTAAAAGCTTTATTTTGACTATAAGCATGAGGAGAATTCACAACGGATTGCAACAAGGAAATACAATCTACTAAAGAACAATTATCATAATTAAATTCCTTGAAATCCAAGATAGTGGGTTCAATGCTATTTAAAGTCTTGACCTCTCCAATCCCACTTTTACCAAATTAAGCATCAAGATCTAAAAACTCCGAATCATTGGGACACCTTTTAACTAAAGTTGACTCATCTCCAGTCCCATCATTATTAAGATTCATATTGCAAAACAAAGATTTAATAGGGGACACATAAATAACTTTTAGATCTTCATCATTATTTTCATGGAAACTAGAAGAACACGCCTTTACAAAGCAATCTTTCTTAGCACGCAATCTAGCGGTTCTTTCCTTGCACTCATCAATGGAAATTCACATAGCTTTGAGAGACTTATATATATCATGCTTAGGAGGAGTAGATCTAAGTTTCAAAGAATCAACATCAAGCGAAAGTCTATCAGCGTTCCTAGCCAAATCATCAACTTTAAGCAATTTTTCTTCAAGCAAGGAATTAAAATTCTTTTGAGAGATCATAAATTCTTTCACACTATTCTCAAAATCAGAGGGCATCTTATTATAATTATCATAAGAATTATTATAGGAATTTCCATAATTATTAGAGGAATTACTAGGGAATGGTCTAGGATTAAAGTTTCCTCTATAAGCATTGTTACCAAAATTATTCCTACCAACAAAATTCACATCCATAGATTCATTATTATTCTTAATCAAAGTAGACAAAGGAATATCATTGGGATCAATAGAAGCACTCTTAGTGGCAAACAATTTCATAAGTTCATCCATCTTTCCACTCAAAACATTAATTTCTTCTATAGCACGCACTTTTTTACTAGTAGGTCTTTCGGTGTGCCATTGAGAATAATTAGCCATAATATTATCAAGGAGTTTAGTAGCTTCTCCTAAGGTGATTTCCATAAACGTGCCTCCCGCGGCCGAATCTAAAAGATTTCTAGAAGCAAAATTCAATCTGGCATAAATTTTTTGTATGATCATCCATAAATTCAAACCATGAGTAGGGCAATTGCGAATCAGCAATTTCATTCTTTCCCAAGATTGGGCAACATGCTCATGATCAAGTCGTTTAAAATTCATAATATCGTTCCTAAGAGAGATGATCTTAGCGGGAGGAAAATACTTAGAGATAAAAGCATCTTTGTACTTATTCCATGAATCAATACTATTTTTAGGCAAAGACGAAAACCAAACTTTAGCACGATCTCTAAGTGAAAACGAAATAACTTCAATTTAACAATATCATTATCCATATGTTTCTTCTTTTGCATCTCACACAAATCAACAAAGTTGTTTAGATGGGTAGCATCATCTTCACTAGGAAGGCCGGAGAATTGATCTTTCATAACAAGATTCAAAGAAAGCAGCATTGATTTCACAAGACTCAACATCATTAAGAGGAGCAATCGGAGTACTAAGGAAATCATTATTATTGGTATTGGAAAAGTCACACAACTTGGTATTATCTTGCGCCATCGCCACAAGTAACCAACACACAAGCAAACAAAAAGGCAAGCGAAAGAGAGAGGAGATTGGGAAAGAGAGGGCGAATAAAATGGCAAGGGTGACGTGGGGGAGAGGAAAACGAGAGGCAAATGGCAAATACTCCCTCCATTCCCTTATACAAGGCCACAAACTCAAATTACAGGTACCAAGGTAAAATTTAATGACTGCTTTGCAAGTCAATTATTCTTTTCGTTAACCGGGATCATTAATACGCCCCCATGCACGCAAAGAAGGAAAGGGAAGGAAGTAGCACAGTGTCATTATGACTACATGCATGCAAATATTAAACAAGTTGGTAGTACGAGGAAACATCATTAATTTTTGCCTCGATTACTGTTAATGGCCTTGTAGGGATGCAAATTGTATTTTTCATAGTGGCCTTGTATAAGGGAATGGAGGGAGTAATATAAGTGCGATGGAAATGAGTTTGTGATGGGTACTTTGTATGTCTTGACTTGAGCGAAGACCTCCCCGGCGACGGCGCCAGAAATCCTTCTTGCTACGTCTTGAGCTTGCGTTGGTTTTCCTTGAAGAGGAAAGGGTGATGCAGCAATAGTACCGTAAGTATTTCCCTCAGTTTTTGAGAACCAAGGTATCAATCCAGTAGGAGGCTCCTCAGTAGTCCCACGCACCTACACAAACAAACAAGAACTCGCAACCAACGCAATAAAGGGGTTGTCAATCCCTTCAAGGCCACTTGCAAAAGTGACATATGATAGAGATAATATGGTAAGATAAATATATTTTTGGTATTTTATGATAAAGATTGGAAAAGTAAAGATGCAAATAAAGGTAGATTGAAAGCTTATATGATAAGAGATAGACCCGGGGGCCATAGGTTTCACTAGTGGCTTCGCTCAAGATAACATAAGTATTACGGTGGGTGAACAAATTACTGTTGAGCAATTGATAGAAAAGCGAATAATTATGAGATTATCTAGGCATGATCATGTATATAGGCATCACGTCCGTGACAAGTAGACTGACTCCTGCCTGCATCTACTACTATTACTCCACACATCGACCGCTATCCAAAGATGCATCTAGAGTATTAAGTTCATAAAGAACAGAGTAACGCATTAAGAAAGATGACATGATGTAGAGGGATAAATTCATGCAATATGATATAACCCCATCTTTTTATCCTCGATGGCAACAATACAATACGTGCCTTGCTGCCCCTCGTCACATCGGGAAAGGACACCGCAAGATTGAACCCAAAGCTAAGCACTTCTTCCATTGCAAGAAAGATCAATCTAGTAGGCCAAATCAAACTGATAATTCGAAGAGACTTGCAAAGATAACTTAATCACACATAAAAGAATTCATAGGAGATTCAAATATTTCTCATAGATAAACTTGATCATAAACCCACAATTCATCGGATCTCGACAAACACACCGCAAAAAGAGTTACATCGAATAGATCTCCAAGAAGATCAAGGAGAACATTGTATTGAGATTCAAAGAGAGAGAAGAAGCTATCTAGCTAATAACTATGCACCTGAAGGTCTGTGGTAAACTACTCACAACTCATCAGAGAGACTATGGTGTTGATGTAGAAGCCCTCCATGGTCGATTCCCCCTCCGGCGGAGCGCCGGCGAAGGCTCCAAGATGGGTTCTCGCGGATACAGAAGGTTACGGCGGTGGAAATAGTTTTTCATGGTCGCTTATGATGTTTTCGGGGTACATGGGTATATATAGGAGGAAGAAGTAGGTCGGTGGACGCTCGAGGGGCCCACGAGGGTGGGGGCGCGCCCAACCCTAGGGGGCGCGCCGGGCACCCTCGTGGCCGCCTCGGTTGTTGCGTGACTTCCACTCCAAGTCCTCTGGATCACGTTTGTTCCAAAAATATCGTTCCCGAAGGTTTCATTCCGTTTGGACTCCGTTTGATATTCCTTTTCTTCAAACACCGAGATAGGCAAAAAAACAGCAATTAATTTGGGCCTTCGGTTAGTAGGTTAGTCCCAAAAATGATATAAGTGTAAAGTAAAGCCCATAAACATCCAAAACGGGTAATATAATAGCATGGAACAATAAAAAATTATAGATACGTTGGAGATGTATCAACTGCATCCTTCCAGTAGTTAGCATACAGAGATGCATAAGCTTCTGAAATGGAACTAGGAGTGTCATCATCCAGGAGGTACACGAGAAAATCATCGCCAAAAGACTTTGCAGTCCTTTGTCTCTTGCTCCTAACAGGAGCTTCCTCGTCATCCTCCGTGGAACTTTCATCACTTTTATGTTCATAATATTCCATCCGAATGACAGGTTCAGGAGTCTCATCAGATTCCAGTCTAGAAGTGCTTTGCATATCTCTCATGGGGAAAATATCCTCAAAGAATGTAGCATCTCTAGACTCCATGATCGTACCGACCTTCACGTCGTGTACATCAGATTTCACCACTAGAAATCTATAGCCAACGCTATGCTTGGCATAGCCAAGAAAAACGCAATCCACAGTCTTTGGTCCCAACTTGCGCTTTTTGGTTATCGACACGTTGACTTTCGCCAAGCAGCCCCAAGTGCGTAATTAAGAGAGTGTTGTTCTTTTCTTTTCCCACTGCTCATTGGGATTAGTTTTTTATCTTTTGTGGGAACTTTATTCAGGACATGACATGATGTCAATATAGCCTCCCCCCACCATGCCTTGGATAAACCTGGTGTTAACCAAATCAGTTAGAGTACGGTTTTTCCGTTCGGCAATCCCGTTTGACTGTGGTGAGTAGGGAGGCGTCCTCTCATGAATAATACCATGTTCCGCACAGAATAAATCAAACTCATTAGAAAAGTACTCTCCACCACGATCAGACTGGACTCGTTTTATTTTGTTCTCAAGTTGGTTCTCAACTTCAGCCTTGTAGACTTTAAAGTAGTGTAGAGCCTCATCCTTGGTATTTAACAAATACACATAGCAGAGTCTAGTGGAATCATCGATCAGAGTCATGAAGTATTTCTTTCCACCTTTAGTCAACACACCATTCATCTCACAGAGATCTGAATGTATGAGCTCTAACGGTGTCAGGTGTCTCTCCTTCGCAAGCTTATGAGGCTTGCGAGGTTGCTTAGCTTGCACACACGCATGGCACTTAGAGCCTTTGGCTAAAGTGAAACTCGGGATTAAATCCATCTTGGCTAGCCGCGTCATACAACCGAAATTTATGTGACAAAGACGTGAATGCCAAACCTCAGATTTTTTTCACATTAGAATGAATTTGGTTCACGAATTTATTATAGAAATCCTCCAGGGAAAGGTGGAAAAACCACCACAATCATATCCTTTTCCAACAAATAGTCCATACCGAGATACGACTACTTTGTTAGATTCGAATACTAACTTAAACCCTTCTTTACATAGAAGGGAGCCACTAACGAGATTCTTCTTGATGGTGGGGACATGCTGCACGTTCTTCAGTTGCACGATCTTTCCCGAAGTAAACTTCAGATCTATCGTGCCTACACCATGAACAGAAGCATGCGAGCCATTCCCCATCAGGACGGAACAATCTCGTGCAACCTGGTAAGAAGAAAACAAAGACACATCAGCACACACATGAATATTGGCCCCAGTGTCAACCCACCAATCGGTGGGCTGAGAAACTGAAAGTATGGTAGACAGATTACCATACCCAGATGCCGCATCATTGTTGCTCAGAGTGACATTGACAGACTTGGAGTCCTGTCCTGACTTCTTGTACTTGTTTGGGCACTTGTTTGCCCAGTGTTCCTCTGAACCACAAGTAAAGCAGCCATCTCTCTTTTTGTCTTTCTTCTTACCCTTCTTCTTAAAGGTAGTATTCTGCTGGATAGAGTTCTTTCCCTTGAACTTGTGGAAGTTCTTCTGCACCACATTGGCACTAGAAGAACCCTCTGCCCCTTTCACGTGTGAGTCCTTTGCTCTTGAGTTCTTCTCAACACTGAGATGACCGATGACATCCTCAACAGAGAATTCACGTCTCAAGTGCTTGAGAGAAGTAGAAAAGTTTCTCCATCCAGGAGGGAGTTTTGCAATAATGCAACCCGTGGAAAATTTGTTCGATAACTCGCACTTCAGGAGCTCTAGCTCCTTAGCGATGCACTGTATCTCATGAGCCTGGTCCAATACATAACGGTTATTAACCATCCTGTAATCATGGAACTGCTCCATGGCATCCAGTTCGCTCCCAGCATCGGTTGTGCCAAACTTAGCTTCGAGCGCATCCCACAAGTTTTTGGCAACACGCATATGGAGATATGCGTCAACCAACTTGTCCCCGGTCACAGTAAGAATGGCTCCCACAAAGATGGTAGTTGCCTCCCTAACGCCTTTTCCTGTTCAGAAACAATCGTTTATGTGGGAGACACAGCACCAACCCAGAACACGTTGTCATTGCTGTAAATTGCGTCCTTGTCTGCCAACGCTTAAAATGCGTCCCAGTAAACTTTTTCGGTTTCAGTGTCGCAGCAAAGCCTTGAATACAGAACATAGAAGCAATAGGCGGCGGAGGAGGAGGAGCACGCGTGTACCACTCCTCTTCTCAAGCTCCCAATGACAAGTGGTAGAGCAGTCCTTATAAAGGGGTCTCAACTCTCCTCAACTAGCAAGGCGGGACTAAACTTCCCACGACCTGCCATACCATACATGGGCCTCAAGATTAACTAGGAATCATTGTCCATATGGGCCTAAAGCCCATCCATGATTCTACATACTGGAGTTTAGTGTTCGGATAGCAGTTTGTTACCATCGGTACTTGCATTGAAGCTAGCGCTCCGATCTTCATCCCGGCAAGATTGACAAGTATCACTTCGATCCAGAGTCCATGGTGTCCTTTTCCAACGAGCTTTGCATCTGCTTCGAAGGCAACGATGATTGCATTGAACCAAGTGGTTCATCTCCAGCGTCGGTGCAACTGGAATTGCGTTGGGGGTAGTTTCCAGACCCAATTGTAATCTAGTTTCTCTGTTGGGTTCCTTCATGAAAAGGTCAGGGGCAAGTTGCTCTTTCCTTTGAGTTCTTGTGTGAGAGCATGTGCTCTCCGTCCACAAAGGACCCATCCTCTAGTAAGAAAATGGTACTGTACTACCGTTGAATCAAGTCATCTCTATTTGTCACAAAATTTGATTGAAGCCCAATTACTTTTGCGTCGAGTGCTAAGTAAACACTCCATTTTCTACACTCTTCATCCCCGCCGGTTGCTGTTCTGGTGCATTTGTTCTATGGGGCCATAGCACGACGACTTTCCAACTGTCTACTACAACAAGGTTTGCCCGGCTCCGACAAGGGAGGGGCGATGACAACGGCACGCCTTCGGCTCGCTTCAGTGCTTGTAGTCGTCGCTAGGTGGTCTACTGATCTGGATGTAATTTTTATTATTTCTAGTGTTCGTTGTTATACCATGATAGATGAATAGATCCGATGTATTTCCTGCAAAAAAAAATAAACACTCCATATTTTTTTTTTTACTATCCTATGAATATGAGCGTTGCCAAGTTATAATGAAGCAGGTGTGCAAATTTTTTTCCATTGGCACATACTGCACACATGGTGCCACTGGATTCAGTTGGCATATAAGGATGAAAACAACCCTCTGTGAATGTTCTATACATATGTGCTGAACGTCTGTTTGTGATTATTTTTGCCCGTGCTTGTGTCTGAATCATGCCGAGCGTGACGAACTAGCACATAACAGTGTGCGATACGATCTCAGGTTACTACTACGGTTGAGTAATCACCACGGGAATCGCACCCTATGCCGACGGCATAGCCCTGACTAGCCGTCGGGACAGGCCTATGCCGACGACCGCCGTTACCGCCCGTCGGCGTAGGATCAACGCCGTCAAATGATCAGCGCTGATCGGGCAGGTGGGTCCCGTCTATGCCGACGGCCTTTCCTATGCCGACGGGCCCCGTAGGCGTACCTTTGGCGGTCCCGACAGCCTGGTCTATGCCGACGGCCCCGTCGGCATAGATGGATGTATGTCGACGGCTTTTTCACGCCTACGGCCTTTCCTTGGTCGTCGGCATAGGTCCATAGATGCCGACGGGGGCCGTCGGCATAGATTTGGCCGTCGGCAACCCCAGTTTTTCTGGTAGTGAATATCCCATCTATCTCTGTACCTAGGTTGGATAAATCGCTACGCAATGCCATCGTCGGCGTCTCAAGCATGCCACAGCTCCTGCTCGGCATTGACCGCCTTGGCAGCCGCGAGCTCCTTGCTTTTGCCCCACAGAAGGCGCAGAGTCCAATGACGACGAAGCGCCGCTTCAAAGACGCCACCGAGGTAGGCGCCGGTGCCGAACACGACGGGCGCCGACGGGCGGTGGTGGCGACAGTGATGTGGAGTTGAATATGGCCGGGTACATCGCCCGCGGCGCCCACCGCCAGACACGAAAGCACGAACGTGACGCCCGTGTTGAACACGCCGGAGTAGAGCACCGTGGCTACCGCAGGTCCCAGATGGCCCATATGGGCGCCCATCCATATAGGTCGCCGGGGGGCGAGGATGATCGCCACGGAGACGGGCAGGTGGATCGCAGGCAGCCCACGAGGCACGTGAGCGCCGTGGCCGAGTACCGTACGGGAACACCTTGGCGACCTTAGCTCGCACGACGAACCAGAGCGCCAGAGCCGACGCAGCTCCCGCACAGGAACAGCGTTCCGACGACCATGTCGCCGTCGCCGTGGGGGTTGGCGTGGGCGGACATCCGGAGGTGCGGCAGCAGCAGAGGGGTGCCCTTGCAGAGGCCGGCGACCATGGTGCCGGCGACGCCTACCACCGCTCCGAGGAGCTTCAACCCACAGCTGGGCCAGGCGGCGAGGGAGAGCTGCTCGGTCCGGAGCGCGGCAGCGATGATGAAGGTGGCGACGGGGATGAGGTTGAGGAAGTTGACGGCGAGGGCGGCGCCGGTGGCACGCAGGCCGCAGTAGTACAGCCCCGGAGCCAGCAGTACTCTACATACAAATCATATACTTGCGTGAGAGGAATAATATAATGTAAATCGAAAATAACTAAGAATTAGTTTATGCATAATATATATGTATGACAGAATTAATCTGCATCTGTACATCTCTATTCCAGCTATGCTGCTTTATTTTAGGATCATACTGCTTTTCTTCTACTCGGTATGATTATATGCTTTTCCCGTTTTTTTCTTCAGATTTGCTGTTTCATTAATTGTAACTGAGGTTTGGCAGAAGTTTGCAAACGGGCAAATCGCACATGCATTTCTAAAGATAAAACTGCTGGCTGCATAAAATACACACGCTACTAGTTGTAAGAGTAGATTAGGAGTTTAAGTGCGATGGATGCGAACCCGAACATTGCGTTCAGGGAAATCCAGCCCATCACTCGCGGGTTCACCACCTTCTCAGCACTCACGTCCCTGCAATAACTTATTTAATTAATTACTATCGAAAAAAATATTAAGCAGGAACTTATTAATAAGTGCAAAAAGGAAAAACTACTCCCACAGTTGAAAGGAGGGAGTAATTTGTAAGGAACTCCTTCCCAGATACTGCATGCATGCATCGATGGGAAGAGACGTACGTTATCTCAGTTGTTCTCAACAACGACAAAAATTAGCATCCCAGTTGATTAGCACTAACGTGTTGTGCTCTCACCTGAAGAGGCTATATTCACAGGAGTAGGTGTGACTTTCCAAATGGACAGGGACACAGAGTAGCAGTAGCATAGTACATTAATTAGTGCTGATGTGCGATCTCGGTCGATTAAGCAGTTGGCATGTCTAGCGCTAGCTAGCTGTCAGCAAACTGACACCGCCCCGTACTAAAAGTAAAACACAGACCAAGTGATCCTTGTCCCAACTTTCCAGTTCTGTCAAATGCTTTCCTGCTAGCTGCGCACAAGAGATCGCGGTAGACAATCGATCGAGGAGAACTAGCGCGCTTACACACAATTAAGCAGTAGGGTAGCAGGATTAGTGCATGCATTTTCCAAATCGGCGCAGAGTACATTAATTAGTGCAGCTACCGTGTGGGTGTGTGTGATCTCGGCCGTCGATCACGAAAACTAGCTAATTGTACGTAAACTAATGGACAGAGTTGCATGCGTGTAGTGCATGCCTAGCTCTAGCGCTATCACGAAAACTAGCTCTGGCCCCAAAGTTAACAAAGATTGTCTAATTTGCCAGATGTGGCCATATGTGTGTCAGTTTCAAAAGTTTTAGTTTTAGTGTATGTCTAGCTAGCTCTAGCGCTATCACGAACACAGGCAATAATTTCAGTGCGTGCGGCTACGTATTGCTAATCAAATAAACTGCGTGAATATCTATATATGAGCCAGACAATCCATCGTATTAACACGGCAGTTAATCGGCCGGCGCGGGTCAAATATGTCCATCGAGCTACTGAAACAAAACAGAGTTCATGAATGATGCATGGAAATAAAATACCGCATCGCACGCCGCAAACGCGGCGAACACGCATCGTAGTACATACCATCCATCGATAGGTCGATCGATCACGCGCGCGCCTGTGTTGCGTACCTCTCGAAGACGAAGGCGAGGAGGAAGAAGAAGGCGGCGGCGACGAGGTTGCGGTAGAGGAGCAGGATGAGGGGGTGCATGTCGTTGAGAGCCACCTTGGTAAGCAGCACGGTCATCACCGCCAGCACCTGCACAAGCAGCATGCCGGCCGGCAGCGCGACCTGCTCCGCCCGCCACCTCCTCCTTGCCTCATACTCTGCCACGGTCATCACGGCCACGTCATCGCCGCGCCCGCCATGTCCAGAGTCGATCAGGTTGTTGGATTTAAGCCTGATAGATCAAATGAACTATGCGTACGTGCAAGCTAACAAGCACGCTAGCACGCTGCTTAACTGATCTACAGAACCAGTACGTGTAACCGCTGCCTGAACGTGGCAAGCTAGCTAGCTCTATCGATCGAATCGATCTTTGATGGAGCGTATTCGACGTAACCAGCAAACTTGTAAACCGATTTTGCGGTGCGGACAACTTGCACCTTTTCAGATTTTCTCTTGCGTATATAAAGGGATACAGGGACGCCACGTCCAACACGCTGCCGGACTCGGCAACCAACACGACGCGACCCGAGCATGTTACAACTCGGTTTACAAGACTCCTTTTTTCCTAAACAGAAAACATACTATCTAGGATACTTTACGTGACGTTTAGACTACAACTAGATTAATTACTACATTCACCTCCTTAATCTGGTTGATTTGTCTCCATTGTTTGCATTCCGACTTTCTTCCTCATCTCGATGAACTTCTGTCGACCGAGGGACTTCGTGAGAATGTCGGCAAGCTGGTCCTTCGTGTTCACGTGCTGAACTTCTATCATCCCTTACTCAATGCACTCCGGATATGGTGAAACCGGGTATCTATGTGCTTGCTCCTCTCGTGATGAACCGGATTTTTGCACAATGAGATTGCAGCTTGGTTGTCAATCTTCAATGACACCTTCTGCACCTCCCGCTTTGCAAGATCAGCTAGGAGTCTTCTCAGCCACACTGCTTGACAAGCCGCCGTGCTTGCCACTATGTATTCTGCCTCGCATGAAGACAGCGCAAACACCTTTTGCTTCTGAGAATTCCAACTGATAGGATTTGGGCCAAGATAGAATATCATGCCCGTTGTGCTTTTCGGTCATCCACATCACCTGCCATGTCGCTATCTCGAGTATCCACGGCGATCAATCCTCCCTTTCCCTTTCGATGCGTGCATCCAAGATTAATAGTGCCTTTCACATAGCGCAAGATTTGCTTGACCGGCGCTCATGTGTTCGGGTTGTCGGATTCTCCATGAAACGACTCACGATTCCGACTGAATAAGCCAAGTCAGGTCGGGTATGCACCAAATATCTTAGGCTGCCCACAACGCCGATACATTGTGGTGTCCACCGGCGGATTTGAGCTACGCTTGCTCAACTTGTGTCGTTGGTCCATTGGAGCATGTGTCTCGTAGCAATCTGTCATGCCACACTTGTCCAATAACTTGACCGCGTAAGCCGATTGACATAGGGAAATCTCTCCGGAGCTTTGCTTCACTTCGATGCCCAAGTAATAGCTGAGTAATCCCAGATCGCTCATGCTAAACTTCTTCTTCATCTGCGCCTTGAAACGTTCAATTTCTTGCGCGCTATCTCCGGTGATAATCAGATCATCGACATAAACTCCAACTAGCAGGTTTGATCCTTTGGAGTTCTTTGTATAGACCGCGTGCTCGAGGGGACATCTCTTGAACCCGAGCGAGATCAAACTTTGGTCTAACTTTGCGTTCCAAGCTCTTGGCGCTTGCTTCAACCCGTAAAGTGCCTTCTTGAGCTTGTAAACTTTCCTTCTTCGCCTTTCTTCTCGTAGCGAGGGGTTGTTCCACGTACACTTCTTCTTTGAGGTCGCCGTTGAGGAAAGCGGATTTCACATCCATATAATGAACCTTCCAATCCTCTTGTGCTGCCAAAGCTAGGAGCACTCTCACCGTCTCGATTCGAGCAACTGGTGCAAACACCTCCTCATAGTCAACTCCTTGACGTTGTCACGTAGCCCTTTGCGACGAGTCTTGCCTTGTGCTTCACAATGGCACCTTCGTGTCCTTCTTCAACTTGTAAACCCACTTCAAACCTATGGCCTTTTGGTTCGGAGGTCGGGTTACCAAAGTCCACGTGCCATTGCTCTCGATCGCCTTCATCTCCTCATCCATGGCGTGCATCCAACTTGAACTTTTGCTCGCCTCTACGAAGTTCGCCGGCTCCTCAACTCCGAGTAAACACAATTCGGAGTACTAGAGCGTAACTGGCTTTGCGTACTTGTAGACTTTCTTGAGGGGCTTGTAGCGACGAGGCCCGGAAGAATCCGTCGTGGCTTGCGAAGGGGGCGACACAAATTGTGTCGGTGTCGATGCACTTGAGGAAGACAGTTGAGTCCGGGGCGTGGTAGATGCCGGGTCGTTGGCATCCTCGTCGTCGGCGTAGTCGTCGTGATCGTGACCATCATCTTGATTGTCATCATCATTATGCGCCTCATTGTCGAGATCTCCGCCCGTGTCGTGCGTGTCGTTGTCGCTATCACCTTGCGACCCATGCACGTCGTCGTCGGTGTCAGCACCATGATGATCACTTCCATTGTGGTCACCTTGGTTGGGTGTCTTGCCAACCACCTGGACATCCTCCCCTGCATCATCATCAATTGGAAATTCAACTGTGAATATGTTACCGTTTGGAGCATCGTCGGCTACTGCGCTCCAATTCCACGCTTGGTTTTCTTCAAACACAACGTCACGTGAAATCCGTAGACGCTTGGTTTGTGGATCGTAGAAGCGGTATGCCTTGGTGCCGGAACTCCTTTCGTATCCGATGAACACCATCTTGGTGCTACGATCGGCAAGCTTTGAGATATGCGGCTCCACCGTCTTCACATGCGCCACGCACCCAAATGTCCGTAGATGAGACACATTCGGCTTACGTCCGTAAATTGCTTCATACGGAGTCTTGCCGATCACCGCCTTCGTTGGAGCCCGGTTGAGAAGATAGACTGCCGTCGAGACAGCTTCTCCCCAAAAGGTCCCCGGCAAGTTCTTGCTCTTGAGTAAACTTCTCGCCATGTCAACGACTGTTCGATTTCGCCTTTCAACAACCCCGTTCTGCTGTGGCGTATAAGGTGCCGTCAGGAACCTTTTTATGCCAATCTTCTCGCAGTAGTCATTGAACTCGTTCGACGTAAACTCTCCGCTGCTTAACAAGCACGCTAGCACGCTGCTTAACTGATCTACAGGACCAGTACGTGTAGCCGCTGCCTGAACGTGGCAAGCTAGCTAGCTCTATCGATCGAATCGATCTTTGATGGAGCGTATTCGACGTAACCAGCGAACTTGTAAACTGATTTTGCGGTGCGGACAACTTGCACCTTTTCAGATTTTCTCTTGCGTATATAAAGGGATACAGGGACGCCACGTCCAACACGCTGCCGGACTCGGCAACCAACACGACGCGACCCGAGCATGTTACAACTCGGTTTACAAGACTCCTTTTTTCCTAAACAGAAAACATACTATCTAGGACACTTTACGTGACGTTTAGACTACAACTAGATTAATTACTACACAGGTGCCGGCCGATCGAGAGCTTAATTTCCTGGGACGCGATCGAGCAAGGAGCAACGCAACGCCGAGAGGAGGGGGAAGATATATATAGCCACGAACGAACAAGCAAGCGATATGATGGTGGAATGCAGCTGGCTGGCGGCTTTGCGCCGCGCTTGCGTCTACGTGGTCACAGACTGGTTAGTATGGTAGGTACTCCCTCTACAAGTCCTGCGCGTATACCTAGTTTGTTAACTTTATCACCCTAATATAAACTATATAATACAAAAATTATATCATTTAAAAATAAAATATCTGAAATTTGTATTGATATATTTTTTGTAATATATGACTTGTATTAGGTTGGTTAAATTAACGATCTAGGGGTGCGCGCACACCCTATAAATTAAAAGAGAGGGAGTACTATGTTTTTTTTTCGCGGGGTAGGTACTATGTTTTGGATTAAATGCATACGTACATAATGCTTCAAAATTTGGTCCATGCATGCACCTCCCTAGCATATCTGGTGATACGGTCTAGTATGTGCTCCCCTGCTCCAGAACAGTCCGGTGCGTTGGATCTGGACTCTAGGGCCAAAATGGAGCACGCTGACCTCCTTCTGAAAATATACAAAAAAGACCCTTGATTATGCTGCAATTCAGGGACTGGTGCACATCTGTTCGTTCTGTATCTCCTTCAATTCCATTTACTGTAGCCACATCAACCTGTCTAGTTCTTCGTAGTAGGAAATATAGGAATTTTTATATTTACGGGAATACAGCAGCTTGTCTTTAGGGGAATATAGGAATTTTTGTAGCGCCACAACATTTGTAACCCAAGTTTTGACATGAGGAACAAGCATCTTATGAGGTGCATTCACAAGCAAGAATGACAGTCTCACAGAAATTTATAGATCTAATTGTTGATTTTGTCGTGTAGATGTGTTTTTGTGCCCGGCACTGGATGGTGTGCGAGGAGAGTAACGACTCATCGAGACGGAAATCCGTTGGTGCTCCCGGGAGCACGCGCTCCTGCATGCGAAAATATCTTTTGAAATGTCAAAAAAGTTTCAACAAAATTTGTATGTGTTCTTTGTCACATCCAAATACTACATACTAATTTGTAGGCAAAAAGATTAAAGATTTTGGCATGTGCAAAAAAAAACCCAAATGTCAACCTAAATGAATTCTTCGTACTTGCCGTGTGATCAGATAGTCTCATTACTATTGTACTCCCTCCGGTCCTTTTTACTCTGCATATTAGGTTTGTCTGAAGTCAACCTATAAAAAAAATTATAGACATTCACATAACAACACCAATACCATTAGATTCATCTTGGAATATATTTTCATATTATATTTATTAGATATTATAGATGCTAATAATTTTTAATATAAATTTGGTCAAACTTAGTAAAGTTTGACTTTCGGCAAATCCAATGT
The DNA here is from genome assembly GCA_021605145.1 of Aegilops bicornis. Lineage (NCBI taxonomy): Eukaryota > Viridiplantae > Streptophyta > Magnoliopsida > Poales > Poaceae > Aegilops > Aegilops bicornis. Next base: position 139,635,493 of record CM038673.1, on the reverse strand, counting down.
GCAGAGTAAAAAGGACCGGAGGGAGTATTACCATTGTCTGGCTAAAGTCCTGCTTTCAGGAAAGTGAGCGATGCAAAACAGATGTCAAGACATTTTCTTCTGCTTATACTTACCGAGCAGCTCATTCTGAAAAAGGATTAGCATGTCCTATCTCTTCTTTGCATTACAGTGAATAAATCTGTTGCAGAAACAAATTCTGTACATGTAGTTGCAATGCCCTCCTAATAATCTGGTGCAAGTTTGCTTAATCTGCCCCTTTTGATTTACACTGGATGTTGGCAGCGACCTAGCAGCAAGATGCTCAGTTCAGTACAAAATCTATGTTCGATTGAGTAGTACTATTGTGGGTTCGCAAGGCCTTTCGGGGGGCAAGGTGCGAATGTACCAAGGGGGTGTATGTAAAGGGATTAGTGAATTGATCCTGCCCCTTCCATGGAGATCCAACACACCAGGAGATCTTGTAGCAGCGTATCATGGGATGAACCGTAGCACTCGATATTTCCCCCCTCCCTAGCTCCCCGCATAACAAAACAAAAATCAACATCCCCAATGAATTGTCATGTTATGCAATATAAATACAATCCAAAAGATTTTGCAAAAAATAATATTTTAATTGCCTTGGCCGGTCCTGGTACAAACAAGCAAGAAAATATTTGAAATATCTTGAGACATTGATTTATTTTGTCCTCAAGGAGGGATATTGCGCCATGAATACCGGTGGCACCCCTGATATAATCACACCTACTCTATGGTTATTGGGGGTGCTCAATTTACCATCTTGGTAGCCTCTACCTTACTTTGCTCATTGTATCTCTCCCTTTTGTGTATAGTGGTTTTCATATTAATGGTCTCATTAGAAAATAGACCTTCATTGTCGCGACTTCCTTTACCCAGAAAATTGTACATATGTGCTATTTTTGGCTCTTCTTTAGCCAAATTTATATGGCCGGTGGTGCTCAGTGCTTTTGGTCTTGCTCGACCAACATGATAGGACTAATGACATGCTTGGCAGATGGATATCTTCTTTTGCATCGGATCCACGAGAGCTGGTGCTTTGTGGTTGACAACTTGGAAACCGAGGAAATGTAGTTCAGGTAGGCACACTGTCGATGTCAAAGAAAATTAAACACTATAGGGATTGCAAAAACGTAGTTTGCTTGTAGTTTAGTGTTGCAAATGTAGCATGGCTTTAGCATAATGGAGACAATCTAATTACAATATGAGGAAGGAATTATAATCAATATGTATATTATGACTTGTCACACATATATGCTTTGATGATGACCACGATCACATGAAGCAAACTAGTCTAGGTTTGTCAAGCTATTACCTATGTTTTATTTATTTTTCTAGTTACAATATCATTGTCATGGAGAAGCCATTACCGATGTGTTGTTTATTTATTTATTTTGAGTTGACCGATGATGAGCAACGGGCGTCTGCATTGTGTCCTTGTTGAAGGCGGTGAACTAAATCTCAACTTTGAGGATGAAAATCCCATGACTAACCTATGTTTAGACTTGTCACAATTAGCACACGTGCGATATTTCCCTCTTGAAGGCTTAGCCTAGGAGTTGTATACTTTTTGTTTGTTGTGGACTTTTACCATATGGTTAGTTGTTGCCTGGCGGCACTACTCTCGCGAGGCATGGCCTTGGGTTTTCTTTTTCCGGGTCGAATTTGTTCCGTTGCGTGATTTTCTTTCTTGAATAATATATGGTTATATGCATCTTTTAATGCAAAGGCCGAGAGTTATCCTCTTTTTCGAAAACAAATGATGTGGATTGTTTCACGGTCCCATTTGACGTCATTATTTTTCATGATCAATTTTGTTAAGCATATCCTCATGGACATAACACTAAAAAGTATTTGACCTAAAAATTTCATGTCATGGATCAAGTATGTTTGAAACTGTGTATAGTAACAAAAGCAATCACCCGAAGTACCGAACTATAAATAGAGTTCCTGATAGCAAATTAGTTACGTACTCTATATTATTAGATCATCAAAGCAATAAGGGATTTGTAAGCTCATGTGGTGTTCATCAATGACACTTTCTTTCTACCTTTATCTCATTCATGTAGACTGAGCTCTGAGTGAAGTCAGGCTCATGTCGTAGACTCCGATCAGCATTATTCATCCCTCTTCCACTCGCGTTGTCACCGGAATGGGGGAAGAGGCCGCACTGTGTGTAGTAGTAGGTTTTCCTTTGCTTTGCTTCTCCCGCCAAATAAAGAGTCACCAGATCCAGATCCACCTGATTCCTCCTCTATCTCCTCTCTGCTCATTCATGGTGATGTAGGCGAGTAGAGGGTCGGACAAGATTACGCTCCTAAGTTGGCACCTCTTGGCCAGATCCATATGGCAACGAGTTGTTTTCACCGCCAACGCCCTCACTAACCCGCCCCCTTTTGCTTCTCTAAATAAACCTGATCTTGGTTATCCTCTCCTCGTTAGGAAAAATTGTTCGAGTTGGGGAGTCATCCCTGATTTGGAGGAGCTTTAGCCTCTCCTCCTCCTCCTCTCTTCTACTCTTCATGGTGGGAAGATAGGGGTGGATTACCGGAGTGTAGTGTTTGGGCTGCAAGACGTCGCCTGGTGTTTGCATTGAAGCTACCACTCGGTCTTCATCGCAACCATGTTGGTCGAGGAAAAGTTGTTCGAGTTGGGGAGATGGTCAAACCAGAGGCCCTAGTCGCCTCGATCTGGAGGCCTCTCCTCCTCCTCTCTTCTCCTCATCGTGGTGATGGAAGGATAGAGGGGAGGAGGGATTACTGAAGTGTAGTGTTTAGGCGGTTGTTCGTCACCGCTGATTTTGGGTTGAAGCTACCGCTCGGGTCTTCACCGCAGCCATAATTGCCAAAAGGGATGTAATTGTCCTTTGATATAGAGTCCATGGTGTCCTTCTCTGATGAGCTATGCATCTCCTTCGAAGGCAATGATGGTTACATCGAACCAAGTGGTTTGCCTCCGGTGTCAGTGCAATTGGTTTTGCGTTCAAGTAGTTTTTATACCCAATTGTAATTTAGTTTCTCTGCTGGGGCCCTCCATAAAAAGGTCAGGGCCAAGTTGTAGTTCTCTTTTCTTTGAGTTCTTGTGTCAGCATGTGCTCTCCGTCCACAAAGGACCCATACTCTGTTAAAAAAAAGTTACTATGATTGAATGGTCCAACTAATTTCGTCCCTATGGAAAAAGGAAAAACACATGCCATCTCTCTATTTTTCACAAAATTTGATTGAAGCCCAATTACTTTTGTGTCAGTGCCAAATAGACACTGCATTTTTTTACTAACCTATGAATATGAGCGGTGCCAAGTTATAATGAAGCAGGTAGGCATAGACTTGTGTATTCTTTCTCCCGTTGGCACATATTGCACACATGGTCACTGGATTCACCTGTTGGCAGATAAGCATGAAGACAACCCTCTGTGAATGGTCTATATACATTCATACATACATGTGCGTATGTGTGTGTGTGTGTGTGTGAGAGAGAGAGAGAGAGACGTCTGTTTGTGATCTCTTCTATCTCTATTTGTGTCTTAGGGTGTCTCCAACGCTGACCTTAAACTGCCTGCATCCGTTTGGATCGAGCTGTTTGGACCTATTTTGTCATCCAACCGCGGCACCCCATTGGTTTGCAGTCCGGTCTGGACTCCGTTTTCCCGCAAATCGGAGCAAACTGAATTGCAGGGGATGGGGGGTGACGGTGTCCTGGGCTAGGGGGTACTCACCACATCGTCTCCCGATCAGCTGGATTGGGCCGAGGACCCCCATGGCCGTATACTCATGGGCCAGTCCGGACAGTTGCCGCATACAAGGAAGATTTCACAAGACTTGGCGATCAAGACAAGGACTCCTCCCCACCGGCGATTCGGCTAGGACTCTTGTTATCCTAGGCCTCTGGTGCATTATATAAACCGAGGCCAGGCTAGTCGATATACAATATACAACAATCATACCATAGGATAGCTTCTAGGGTTTAGCCTCCTTGATCTCGTGATAGATCTACTCTTGTACTACCCATATCATCAATATTAATCAAGCAGGAGTAGGGTATTACCTCCATCGAGAGGGCCCGAACCTGGGTAAAAACATCGTGTCCCTTGTCTCCGGGTACCATCCGCCTCGACGCACGATTCGGGACCCCTACCTGAGATCCGCCGGTTTTGACACCGACATTGGTGCTTTCATTGAGAGTTCCGCTGTGTGTCCGCAAAAGGTCGATGGCTCGCCTGCAGTCAAGCTGCGACTTCGCATCTTCGTCACCACCGACCGGGTCACCTTGGTTCGACCAAGGAATGCGCTCTATCTCCAATCGTCATGTTCGGATGAGGGCCTTCATCAACATCAACTCCGATCTCTATCAAGATCATGGAGGAATCATCCAGGGAGCCCGGGGGCTCAACGTCAACATTACCCTAGGACGACCGTACTATTTTTATGGACAGCGGACTTGTGTCCGCCGCCACCGCCTCTTCAAGCGTCATTTTAGCGATTGCTTCGGTAGAATTGTGCGGAATTGAGTCTACAACAACCCTGGAAAATTTCATCGAGTTCCGATGGAGGAATCTCTGGCAATCTCCGATATACCGGAGCCGCATTGAATCTGGACGAGAATCTGGACGAGTTTAGGGCGTGGTGTCCAGCTTCTATCTCGGACTTCCTTTGGAAGATCCAACCGTTGATCGGCTGCGGAATTTCTATATCTACCACCCCTCAAAATTTCAGCTCGATCCGACCGTCCAAACTCCGGGAACCTTCCGATTAATGCATCACTTTTCGGATCTGTTTTCTGCGCGAATACAAATCCGACCGGAGTTCGTCTTTTTTATGAACGGGATTTCGGACATCCTTTTTTAAGGAAGTTTTGTATGGGGTATTGTGTTCTATTTTCGAACACATCCCACTAACTTTAAGATCTTCTGAACATGGTCTTCAACATCATGCTGGTGTCAAACCAGTCCGGCAATATTGCTCCACGCCTGCCGACCTGCGCTAGACACGTCATCACTTTGTTGAGCCGAGCTCAACTTCTTTGGATCATCATCTTGGCAAGCCGAACAAGAATCCGGCATCGCGAAGGGTAAATCATCACCAACATCGCCGCCCCACGGATTACACGGAGCGGGCATACCGGCATCGCCGCACGGTCGCTTAATCAAGCCGGCATCGACCACGTCACGACCTGCATCTGAAGCGCCGCACTATTGCTTCTTCAAGCTGGTGTCCATCACGCCGACCTACTTCGACATCTCGGCTGGACCGGGGGCTTCGCCATCTCTTCATCAACCTACTCCGAACACTTCGGCGTCACTAGCCGACCAGGCAATGGGTGCGCGGATCGAGTCCCAATTTTGGGGATCACCTTCCTTCGGATTGCTACAACAAATAAACCAGGTGCTATTAATCCCAGTATTTTTTGCTTGTTTGGGTTCATTTTTCCCAAGGAATTATTACTCTGGTTTGTCCATCACATATACACAGGTCTATCAAGTGGGGGCCGCATAATCGACGGTCGCATGATGGTTCGATCAGTTTCCGTACATAGTCCGGCGAACGCCGCGTCCGGAACTCGAACCGACCTGTAAATTCAGGCCTTGCCATGCCTTTACCGCATCACGCCGCCGCCCTGCATCGACATTGACTTCGGCGCCAGGCCATATTTCTTTTATTATTCACTTTGCACAAATTTATTATGCAACATTTTTTTTATTCTTATTATTACTATTATCTCCGGTTTGCACCATTTTTTGTGCACAGGAAAATGATCCAGCCGGACTATATCCTTTGGCGCACCTCGGCTGGACGGGGGGCTTCACAACACTTCATTACCCCATGCAGGAGACTTCGGCATCACTCTGCCGTCCTGCATTGACCGTGCTATGTCATCACTTCGGCGTGTCGAGCTCTCCGCTCCGCCACCTCGGGACCGGCTTGGGGGATGGAACCTTGTCCCGTATCAAGCTCGGACCGCGTCACCAATACCGAACACATTAAACCAGCTAAGTCGCTTTCATGCTCAAAGCTTTAATTTTTAACTTGTGTTCGGCTCGACCAAGCATTATACTTTTTTTGAAAAAAGTTGCTTGTAAAAATTTTCCTTGTCCAAACTTTGTTCAAGACACTTGACGCGCTACCCGCTACCATTATACCTCGGGGCTTCTTTAATGAAGCTTATTAATACGGGCTTTATGCCCAACACATATGTCACACGTCCGCATGTACCTTTTATTCACCATTATATGCATCGATATGACTTAAGTTTTGGCCAAGATGGGTTGCCTGGCTCCTGTGCTTACCCCTACGTTCCGATTGTTCGGCTAGGTGATAAAGGGAGCACCTCTGCGATTATTCTTGCCGGGTCACCGGATGTGTACCTCAGACTGGGTGAAGCCGAAAGCTAAGCGTTATTAAGGGAATACTCGGTCGGTGGACTAAAAGATGATTTCTTACCTATTCAATTACCTGCCCCGGATGTTTTTCTGCTCTTTTCGAGTCCGGACATGCACTTTAGGGCATGCCTCGAGGAAAGGAACCCTAACGGAACTATTCTCCTGGAAGATGTTTCTTACTAACCATGTAATATAACATAACTAGTTGGACACTTATGCGATAAAGCACAAATCACCCATACGACAGGTCTCCACGCATGCACCGGATTTTATAACCGCGAGGGTATTCGGACACACTCAGTACTATTGGGTCCAGAGGATGAAGCGAAAAGCTCCGCAACGACAAACGATCTACAATCCGGCTAGAAGGCATTTTACATGTCACCTTACATCATATTGTCAACTTTTACCCAAATCACTTGGGGGTTCTTATGTTTATTTGAGCCATTTTATACTAAGTGTTTTTCTTCTTAGTCGTTGCAAAGTGTTTATTATTTATCACTCCTTTTCTCGACACGAGTGTGCGGTCACTAGCCGGGGAGCCTAATTTCTCTCTCAAAACCGCTAGAGTTTAGTTTTCTAAACTGGCCTAATGGGAAGTACTCCACCTTCGGGATGGGAGACTGAAGCCGTAGGGTCAATTCGGCAAGTATTGAGATCATGTTAAAGCACGTGAAGCACTTTTTTTTTCTAAAGTCCAATTTTCGGATTGGCATCGAACACTTGATCTTGTTCAGACGTCATGTTTTTACTGACATTTTTTGGTTTTCCAAGCTTTTGGCACTTTTAAACTATTTGTGTGTTTTCAGCACAAGTCTCACAGTGCAACGCCGGACACCTTTAGAGATTCAGCAAAAACATTCTCGGATATTGCTATATATGCATCGATTTGAATTGTGTCTTGGTCAATAGTTGGGTTGCCCGGCTCGCGCTTGCCTCCTACGTTCCACTTTGTTCGGCTAGGTGTGCAAAGGAGAACCAACTGCGATTGTGCTTCCAGCTCGCATGGTCAAGCACCTCAGTGGAGAAAGCCGAAAACTGACTGTCACAATAGGTGTAAACTGGCCAGCGATCCGATGACTATATTACATGACGGGCCATTCATAAAATTGGCCGAAGTGTTTCCGGCTTGACCTCGACTGTCGCCGAACACTACCGGGGGCTAGTAACTGGCCCCCCAAACTAAATCCTCAATATTTTGCTCTTACATTGGAGCTGAGGTTTTATGATCATGCTTAGCATGGCAACCCAAAGAAAGGAACCAATAGCGGGACTATTTTCTTTGAAAGACATTTCTTCTGTTAAACAGTAATATAACATGTCTCTCTGCGTACCTTTGTTTATAAAACCGTATGGCCAGATTGCCTTGTTTGTTGTAAATCTTTGCCCTCATAAAGGCTTTATAAAGTAGGACAAACACTTGAAGCCGATGGTCGGTCAACAAAGTTTTGTACAATGCGGATCCGAGCATTAATGACATAAAGTACTTGGATACATTGAGTCATTACACATAATTTGTGATTTTACTATGGATATCGATCCTTAATTCGGTCACCCGTGCCCGCATTAAGGCTCGGGGGCTACTGGGCTTCGGACTTATTATTTACAAATATTAAAGGGCACATCAATCCTCGATCCGGTGTTGCCACCCGACCCGGTGTCTCGGGGCAACTGCATTGCTGTTCTATGCGAGAAAATTTTAAGTGCAATACAGTTCCTCGAGGAGATTTTGATCCTCGGGTTGGTCGGCTGCACCCAACCCGAAGTCTCGAGGATCGAGCACGCCGCTTTTGTGTCCTCAAGTATTCTGCCGAGCTAGGACTTGATCCTCAGGCCGATTTTGCAAATCAACCTGAGTCTCAGCGGCTACTGGGATCAGCGGTCTTACGTCATCCTTCATGTGAATCTCGGGTATTAGACCGATACCCACCTTGAGGGCTACTGGCTATGTATCTCGGCAAAGAATAAATTGCACCAATCAAAAATATTGACAAAAATCGGCCCACATTCGGGGTGGTGCACCACCTCGAAAGCAGTCCGGCATAAAGCTAGGACGCTAGTGGCTGGCTCCATAGAGGGCATTTCCGGCATTAAGCTTGGCTAAACTCCTTCAAACTTCTTTGAACCAAGGTGATTTACGACACCTCGGATACAGTCCGGCATTGGAGCTCGGATACATAGTCCGGCGTTGGAGCTCGGATACCGTCCGGCGTTGGAGCTCGGATACATAGTCCGGCGATAGAGCTGGGAAGCAGTCCGGCGTTGGTGCTCGGCTGCAAAAGATACCTCGAATGCAGTCCGGCGTTAGAGCTCGGACGCAAGAGGACACCGCCTCCGGAATAACTTCAAACCCGAGGCGTGGCATAAAAATAACAAGGCATTGATAAAGGCCGTAAACTTAAAGGGGCTCCTCGGATACCCAACGTGTAAACTCTCCGTATGCACTTAGGCGATCCTCAAGATCGAAGATGAGAAGATTGTTGAACCAGTTTTCAAGACCGACGACCGAAGATGAAGAACAGTTCGGAAGAATCGAGGAGCGTCCCCAACTTGAAGACCGGTTCAGGGGGCTACTGACGGTGTCCTGGACTAGGGGGTACTCACCACATCGTCTCCCGATCAGTTGGATTGGGCCGAGGACCCCCATGGCCGTATACTCATGGGCCAGTCCGGACAGTTGCCGCATACAAGAAAGATTCCACAAGACTTGGCGATCAAGACAAGGACTCCTCCCCCACCGGCGTATTCGGCTAGGACTCTTGTTATCCTAGGCCTCTGGTGAAGGAAATATGCCCTAGAGGCAATAATAAAAGTTATTATTTATTTCCTTATATCATGATAAATGTTTATTATTCATGCTAGAATTGTATTAACCGGAAACATAATACATGTGTGAATATATAGACAAACAGTATGTCACTAGTATGCCTCTACTTGACTAGCTTGTTAATCAAAGATGGTTATGTTTCCTAACCATGAACAAGGAGTTGTTATTTGATTAACAAGGTCACATCATTAGCTTGAATGATCTGATTGACATGACCCATTCCGTTAGCTTAACAGTTGATCGTTTAGTATGTTAATGCTTTCTTCATGACCCATACATGTTCCTATAACTATGAGATTATGCAACTCCCGTTTACCGGAGGAACACTTTGGGTACTACCAAACGTCACAACGTAATCGGGTGATTATAAAGGAGTACTACAGGTGTCTCCAAAGGTACTTGTTGGGTTGGCGTATTTGAGATTAGGTTTTGTCACTCCGATTGTCGGAGAGATATCTCCGTGCCTTCTCGGTAATGCACATCACTTAAGCCTTGCAAAGCATTACAACTAATGAGTTAGTTGTGAGATGATGTATTACGGAACGAGTAAAGAGACTTACCAAAGAACGAGATTGAACTAGGTATTGGATACCGACGATCGAATCTCGGGTAAGTAACATACCGATGACAAAGGGAACAACGTATGTCGTTATGCGGTTTGACCGATAAAGATCTTCAGAGAATATGTAGGAACCAATATGGGCATCCAGGTTCCGCTATTGGTTATTGACCGAGAATGGTTCTAGGTCATGTCTACATAGTTCTCGAACCCGTAGGGTTCGCACGCTTAACGTTTCGATGACAGTTCATTATGAGTTTATAAGTATTGATGCACCGAAGGTTGTTCGGAGTCCCGGATGTGATCACGGACATGACGAGGAGTCTCGAAATGGTCGAGACATACAGATTGATATATTGGAAGCCTATGTTTGGACTTGGAATGGTTCAGTGAAAACAGGATATTCTGGGAACACCGGGGTTACGGAACCCCGGGGGGTATATGGGCCTTCATGGGCCACAAGGGAGAAGAGGACGGGCCGGCCAGGTGGGCGGCGCGCCCCCCGCCCCCCTCTAGGCCGAATAGGACAAGGAGAGGGGCGGCGCCTTCCCTCTTTCCCCTCCCCAATCCTACTCCAACTAGGACAGGGGAGTCCTACTCCGGTGGGAGTAGGACTCCTCCAGCGCCGCCTCCCAAGGCTGGCCGCACCCCCTTGGCTCCTTTATATAGGGGCAGGGGGCACCCCATGACACACAAGTTGATCTACGGATCTTTCCTTAGCTGTGCGGTGCCCCTTCCACCATATTCCACTTCGGTCATATCGTCGCGAGCTTAGGCGAAGCCCTCGCGGAGAAGTCATATCGTCATGAGCTTAGGCGAAGCCCCGCGTCGGTGGAGCATCAACATCGCTACCACGCCGTCGTCTTGACGGAACTCATCCCCGACACTTTGCTTTGGATCGGAGTCCGGGATCGTCATCGAGCTGAGCGTGTGCGTAACTCGGAGGTGCCGTACGATCGGTGCTAGGATCGGTCGGATCGTGAAGACGTACGACTACAACAACCGCGTTGTTATAACGCTACCGCTATCGGTCTACGAGGGAACGTGGACGGACACTCTACCCTCTCGATGCTATGCTATCACCATGGTCTTGCGCGTGATCGTAGGAAATTTTTGAAATTACTACGTTCCCCAACAGTGGCATCCGAGCCTGGTTTTATGCGTTGATGTCATATGCACGAGTAGAACACAAATGAGTTGTGGACGACACAAGTCATACCGCCTACCAAAGATGTCATACTTTGGTTCAGCGGTATTGTTGGACGAGACGATCCGGACCAACCTTACGCGTACTCTTACGCGAGACCGGTTCCCTCGGCGTGCTTTGCACATAGATGGCTTCATGGAAGACTGTCTCTCCAACTTTAGTTGAACCGAGTGTGGCTACGCCCGGTCCTTGAGAAGGTTAAACGGAGTCTATTTGACAAACTATCGTTGTGGTTTTGATGCGTAGGTAAGAACGGTTCTTGCTCAGCCCGTAGCAGCCACGTAAAACTTGCAACAACAAAGTAGAGGACGTCTAACTTGTTTTTGCAGGGCATGTTGTGATGTGATATGGTCAAGACGTGATGCTATATTTTATTGTATGAGATGATCATGTTTTGTAACCGAAGTTATCGGCAATCTGGCAGGAGCCATATGGTTGTCGCTTTATTGTATGAAATGCAAGCGCCATGTAATTGCTTTACTTTATCACTAAGCGGTAGCGATAGTCGAGAAGCAATAGTTGGCGAGACGACAACGATGCTACGATGGAGATCAAGGTGTCGCGCCGGTGACGATGGTGATCATGATGGTGCTTCGGAGATGGAGATCACAAGCACAAGATGATGATGACCATATCATATCACTTATATTGATTGCATGTGATGTTTATCCTTTATGCATCTTATCTTGCTTTGATTGACGGTAGCATTATAAGATGATCTCTCACTAAAATTATCAAGAAGTGTTCTCCTGAGTATGCACCGCTATGAAAGTTCTTCGTCTTTGAGACACCACGTGATGATCGGGTGTGATAGGCTCTACGTTCAAATACAACGGGTGCAAAACAGTTGCACACGCTGAATACTCAGGTTAAACTTGACGAGCCTAGCATATAACAGATATGGCCTCGGAACACGAGAGACCGAAAGGTCGAGCGTGAATCATATAGTAGATATGATCAACATAGTGATATTCACCATTGAAACTACTCCATCTCACGTGATGATCGGACATGGTTTAGTTGATTTGGATCACGTGATCACTTAGATGACTAGAGAGATGTCCTTCTAAGTGGGAGGTTTTTAATATGATTAATCAAACTTAAATTTATCATGAACTTAGTACACGATAGTATTTTGCTTGTCTATGTTTGATGTAGATAGATGGCTCGTCTTTGTTGTTCCGTTGAATTTTAATGCGTTCCTTGAGAAAGCAAAGTTGAAAGATGATGGTAGCAATTACACGGATCGGGTCCGTAACTTGAGGATTATCCTCATTGCTGCACGGAAAAATTACGCCCTGGAAGCACACCGGGTGACAGTTGCTGCAGAGATCTTTGAGCCGAAGTTGTGAACGTCTGCAAAGCAGAGCTGATGACTACTCTATAGTTCAGTGTGCCATGCTTTACGGCTTAGAACCGGGTCTTCAACGACGTTTTGAACGTCATGGAGCATATGAGATGTTCCAGGAGTTGAAGTTAATATTTCAAGCAAATGCCCGGATTGAGAGATATGAAGTCTCCAATAAGTTCTATAGCTGCAAGATGGAGGAGAATAGTTACGTCGGTGAGCACATACTCAAAATGTCGGTATAACAATCACTTAATTCAGCTGGGAGTTAATCTTCCGGATGATAGTGTCATTGATGAAATTCTCCAATCATCGCCACCAAGCTACAAGAGCTTCGTGATGAACTATAATATGCAAGGGATGACTAAGACAATTCTCGAGCTCTTGGCGATCTTTGAAAGTCATGGAGGTAGAAATCAAGAAAGAGCATCAAGTGTTGATGGTCAGCAAGACCACTAGTTTCAAGAAAAGGGCAAAGGGAAGAAGAAGGGAAGCTTCAAAAGAACAGCAAGAAAGTTGTCGATCAAGAGAAGAAACCCAAGTCCGGACCTAAGCCCGAAAGCGAGTGTTTTTATTGCAAGCGGTGGACCTTTGGAAGCGGAACTGCCCCAAGTATTTGGCGGATAAAAAGGATGGCAAGGTGAACAAAGGTATATATGATATACATGTTATTGATGTGTACCTTACTAATACTCATGATAGTACTGGGTATTTGATCTTGGTTACATTGCTAATATTTGCAACTCAAACAGGAACTACGGATTGCGAAGATTGGCTAAGGACGAGGTGACGATGCGCGTTGGAAATGGTTCCAAAGTCGATGTGATCGCAATCGGCACGCTACCTCTACATCTACCTTCGGGATTAGTTTTAGACCTAAATAATTGTTATTTGGTGCCGCGTTGAGCATGAACATTATATCTGGATCTTGTTTATTAAGTAGACGGTTATTCATTTAAATCAGAGAATAATGGTTGTTCTATTTATATGAGTAATATCTTTTATGGTCATGCACCCTTGAAGAATGGTCTATTCTTGTTGAATCTCGACTAGTGATACACATATTCATAATGTTGAAGCCAAAAGATGCAGAGTTGATAATGATAGTGCAACTTATTTGTGGCACTTGCCGTTTAGGTCATATCGGTGTAAAACGCATGAAGAAACTCCATCTTGATGGGCTTCGGAATCACTTGATTATGAATCACTTGGTACTTGTAACCGTGCCTCATGGGCAAGATGACAAAACGCCGTTCTCGGAACTATGGAGCGTGCAACTGATTTGTTGGAAATCATACATACCGATGTTTGTGGTCCAATGAATGTTGAAGCACGCCATGGGTATCGTTATTTTCTCACCTTCACAGATGATTTGAGCAGATATGGGTATATCTACTTAATGAAACACAAATCTGAAACATTTGAAAAGTTCAAAGAATTTCAGAGTGAAGTGGAAAATCATCGTAACAAGAAAATAAAGTTTCTACGATCTGATCGTGGAGGAGAATATTTGAGTTACGAGTTTGGTTTACATTTGAAACAATGTGGAATAGTTTCACAACTCACGCCACCCGGAACACCACGGAGAAATGGTGTGTCCGAACGTCAGAATCGTATTTTACTAGATATGGTGCGATCTATGATGTCTATTTCCGATTTACCGCTATCGCTTTTGGGGTTATGCTTTAGAGACGGCCGCATTCACGTTGAATAGGACACCGTCAAAATCCGTTGAGACGACGCCTTATGAACTATGGTTTGGCAAGAAACCAAAGTTGTCGCTTCTTAAAGTTTGGGGCTGCGATGCTTATGTAAAGAAACTTCAACCAGATAAGCTCGAACCCAAATCGGAAAAATGTGTCTTCATAGGATACCCAAAGGAGACTGTTGGGTACACCTTCTATCACAGATCTGAAGGCAAGATTTTCGTTGCTAAATTCGGGTCCTTTCTAGAGAAGGAGTTTCTCTCGAAAGAAGTGAGTGGGAGGAGAGTAGAACTTGATGAGATAATCAGATTCTGCTCCCTTATTGGAAAGTAGTTCATCACAAGAAATGGTTCTGTGGACAACTACACCAATTAGTGAGGAAACTAATGATGATGATCATGAAGCTTGAGATCAAGTTGCTCTTGAACCTCGTAGGGTCGACCAGAGTAAAATACGCACTGAGTGGTACGGTAATCCTATTCGGAAGTCATGTTACTTGACCATGGCGAACCCACGAGCTATGAAGAAGCGATGGTGAGCCCAGATTCATAAAATGGCTGGAGGCCATGAAATCTGAGATGGGATCCATGTATGAGAACAAAGTATGGACTTTGGTTGACTTGCCCGATGATCGGCAAGCCATTGAAAATAAATGGATCTTTAAGAAGAAGACCGGCCGATGGTAACGTGAATCTGTCTACAAAGCTCGACTTGTTGCAAAAGGTTTTCGACAAGTTCAAGGGGTTGACTACGATGAGACTTTCTCACCCGTGGCGATGCTTAAGTCTGTCCGAATCATGTTAGCAATTGCCGCATTTTATGATTATGAAATTTGGCAAATGGATGTAAAACCGCATTCTTGAATGGATTTCTAGAAGAAGAGTTGTATATGATGCAACCAGAAGGTTTTGTCGATCCAAAGGGTGCTAACAAAGTGTGCAAGCTCCAACGATCAATTTATGGTCCAGTGCAAGCCTCTCGGAGTTGGAATAAACGCTTTGATAGTGTGATCAAAGCATATGGGTTTGTACAGACTTTTGGAGAAGCTTTGTATTTACAAGAAAGTGAGTGGGAGCTCTGTAGCATTTCTAATATTATATGTGGACGACATATTATTGATTGGAAATGATGTAGAATTTCTGGATAGCATAAAAGGATACTTGAATAAAAGTTTTTCAATGAAAGACCTCGGTGAAGCTGCTTACATATTGGGCATCAAGATCTATAGAGATAGATCAAGACGCTTAATTGGACTTTCACAAAGCACATACCTTGATAAAGTTTTGAAGAAGTTCAAAATGGATCAGGCAAAGAAAGTTTTTTTACCTGTGTTGCAAGGTGTAAGATTGAGTCAAACTCAATGCCCGACCACAGCAGAAGATAGAGAGAAAATGAAAGATGTTCCCTATGCTTCAGCCATAGGCTCTATCATGTATGCAATGCTGTGTACCAGGCCTGACGTATGCTTAGCTGTAAGCATGGCATGAAGGTACCAAAGTAATCCAGAGTGGATCATCGGACAGCGGTCAAGAACATCTGAAATACGAAAAGGACTAAGGATATGTTTCTCGTATATGGAGGTGACAAAGAGCTAGTCGTAAATGGTTACGTCGATGCAAGCTTTGACACCGATCCGACGATTCTAAATCGCAAAACCGGATACGTGTTTTTATTAAACGGTGGAGCTGTCGGTTGGTGCAGTTCTAAACAAAGCGCCGTGGCGGGATCTACATGTGAAGCGGAGTACATAGCTGCTTGAAGCAGCGAATGAAGGAGTCTGGATGAAAGAGTTCATTTCCGATCTAGGTGTTATACCTAGTGCATCGGGACCGATGAAGATCTTACGTGACAATCTGGTGCAATTGCCTTGGCTAAGGATTCCAGGTTTCACAAGAGGACCAAGCACATCAAGAGACGCTTCAATTCCTTTCGGGAGCAAGTCCAAGTGGGAGACATAGAGATTTGCTAAATTCATACGGATCTGAATGTTGCTGACCGTTGACTAAGCCTCTTCCACGAGCAAAACATGATCAGCACCAAGACTCCATGGGTGTTAGGATCATTACTTTGTAATCTAGATTATTGACTCTAGTGCAAGTGGGAGATGAAGGAAATATGCCCTAGAGGCAATAATAAAAGTTATTATTTATTTCCTTATATCATGATAAATGTTTATTATTCATGCTAGAATTGTATTAACCGGAAACATAATACATGTGTGAATATATAGACAAACAGTATGTCACTAGTATGCCTCTACTTGACTAGCTTGTTAATCAAAGATGGTTATGTTTCCTAACCATGAACAAGGAGTTGTTATTTGATTAACAAGGTCACATCATTAGCTTGAATGATCTCGATTGACATGACCCATTCCGTTAGCTTAACAGGTTGATCGTTTAGTATGTTAATGCTTTCTTCATGACCCATACATGTTCCTATAACTATGAGATTATGCAACTCCGTTTACTGGAGGAACACTTTGGGTACTACCAAACGTCACAACGAATTGGGTGATTATAAAGGAGTACTACAGGTGTCTCCAAAGGTACTTGTTGGGTTGGCGTATTTCGAGATTAGGTTTTGTCACTCCGATTGTCGGAGAGGTATCTCCAGCCTTCTCGGTAATGCACATCACTTAAGCCTTGCAAGCATTACAACTAATGAGTTAGTTGTGAGATGATGTATTACGGAACGAGTAAAGAGACTTACCAAGAACGAGATTGAACTAGGTATTGGATACCGACGATCGAATCTCGGGTAAGTAACATACCGATGACAAAGGGAACAACGATGTCGTTATGCGGTTTGACCGATAAAGATCTTCGTAGAATATGTAGGAACCAATATGGGCATCCAGGTTCCGCTATTGGTTATTGACCGAGAATGGTTCTAGGTCATGTCTACATAGTTCTCGAACCCGTAGGGTCCGCACGCTTAACGCTTCGATGACAGTTCATTATGAGTTTATAAGTATTGATGCACGAAGGTTGTTCGAGTCCCGGATGTGATCACGGACATGACGAGGAGTCTCGAAATGGTCGAGACATAAAGATTGATATATTGGAAGCCTATGTTTGGACTTGAATGGTTCCGAGTGAAAACAGGATGTTACGGAACACCGGGTTACGGAACCCCGGGGTATATGGGCCTTCATGGGCCACAAGGGAGAAGAGGAAGGGCCGGCCAGGTGGGCTGCGCGCCTCCCCCTCTAGTCCGAATAGGACAAGGAGAGGGGGCGGCGCCTTCCCTCTTTCCCTCCCCAATCCTACTCCAACTAGGACAGGGGGAGTCCTACTCCGGTGGGAGTAGGAC
The DNA here is from genome assembly GCA_021605145.1 of Aegilops bicornis. Taxonomy (NCBI): domain Eukaryota; kingdom Viridiplantae; phylum Streptophyta; class Magnoliopsida; order Poales; family Poaceae; genus Aegilops; species Aegilops bicornis. Next base: position 139,618,140 of record CM038673.1, on the reverse strand, counting down.
TCCTCCAGCGCCTCCCAAGGCTGGCCGCACCCCTTGGCTCCTTTATATAGGGGCAGGGGCACCCCATGACACACAAGTTGATCTACGGATCTTTCCTTAGCCGCAGCGGTGCCCCTTCCACCATATTCCACTTGGTCATATCGTCATGAGCTTAGGCGAAGCCTGCGCCGGAGAAGTCATATCGTCATGAGCTTAGGCGAAGCCCTGCGCCGGTGGAGCATCAACATCGTCACCACGCCGTCGTCCGACGGAACTCATCCCGACACTTTGCTTTGGATCGAGTCCGGGGATCGTCATCGTTGAGCGTGTGCAGAACTCGGAGGTGCCGTGCGTTCGGTGCTTGGATCGGTCGGATCGTGAAGACGTACGACTACATCAACCGCGTTGTTATAACGCTTCCGCTTTCGGTCTACGAGGGTACATGGACGGACACTCTCCCCTCTCGTTGCTATGCTATCACCATGGTCTTGCGTGATCGTAGGAAAATTTTTGAAATTACTACGTTCCCCAACATCTGGTGCATTATATAAACCGAGGCCAGGCTAGTCGATATACAATATACAACAATCATACCATAGGCTAGCTTCTAGGGTTTAGCCTCCTTGATCTCGTGGTAGATCTACTCTTGTACTACCCATATCATCAATATTAATCAAGCAGGAGTAGGGTATTACCTCCATCAAGAGGGCCCGAACCTGGGAAAAACATCGTGTCCCTTGTCTCCTGTTACCATCCGCCTAAACGCACAGTTCGGGACCCCCTACCCGAGATCCGCCGGTTTTGACACCGACAGGGGGAGTTCAAACCGCCGCCACGTAGGACTCCGACGCCCCCGACCCACTCAAATCCCCTTCTGACTCACTTTTCTTCCACACTGCCCGTGCTCCCTCATACTTTGCATCCTCACCCTCCTCGTCCAACATTGTGGTTGTACCTCTTCGGATGTCGCCTAGGCATCACAGGACATCTGCAGCCCCCACCAACGCGCCTGCCCTCCTTGGACTACGCCGCCATCCACCCAAGGTCCCTCCGCCCCTGCTGACAACATCCATGGCAAACACCATGCCCAGCAGGTGTTCGGTCGAATGCCATTGAGCTTTTTTTTTACTTCTTGTTATTTGCTAGAGTAAGCATGATGGCGGGGTACTCAGTGAAGGAGGATGACTTGTTGTGGGATGCATGGTTGATCGTATTTGCAGACTTTGTAGGAAGGAACTCAAGGGGCTCGATGTTTTGGCAGCACATGCATGCTTCATTTCATGCGCGAAAAAAATCCGCGCCCTATAACATGCATGTCATCCATGAACGCAAGTGAAGTCGATATTGCATAGACGGTCCACCATCTGCAACTCCGGCATGAAGTTTTGCAGTGGAGGCAATGTGGCCATCAGACTAGTCACCATGGAGATCGTCAATTTTGCTTTCTGTACATGTTGGTTAATTCATTATTGGATTTCTATTTGAAAAAGTACATTGTTAGATTTCTATTTGAAAGAATTTCCCGAAGGTATAATTTTTGTGACATATAGTTCACATTTTATGAGAGGGGGTCGGGCCTAATAAACCCGGACAGAGGTAGTAGTTTGTCACGCTCGGCGTGGATTAAGGCCGATCCTAAAACGGACACGGTATCTGCTCAACCAGTCCACAGAGAGTGATATGGGAGCCGGCCATCTAGTTTCAAATGTCGGTCTTAGTAATTTATATTTCATTAATTTTATGAATGATACTCCCTCCGGTTCTTTTTACTCTGCACATTGGATTTGCCGAAAGTTAAACTTAGCTAAGTTTGACCAAATTTATATTAGAAATTATTAGCATCTATAATATCTAATAAATATAATATAAAAATATATTCCGAGATGAATCTAATGATATTGGTGTTGTTATGTACTCCCTCCGTCCGGAAATACTTGTCATCAAAATGAATAAAAGGGGATGTATCTAGATGTATATTAGTTCTAGATACACCCCTTTTTGTCCATTTTGATGACAAGTTTTTCCGGACGAAGAGAGTAAATGTTAATAATTTTTTATATAAACTTGATCAAAGTTGGATAAGATTGACTTCAGACAAACCTAATATGCAGAGTAAAAAGGACCGGACGGAGTAAAAGTTTGGCTCAGAATATTAGGAGCCTTAATAAATCTTGACGGAGGTAGTAACAGCATAACTCTGCCTTGTCTTATGTCCCGGACGCTTTGGAATAACTGTGTGTGATGTGATCACAGGTTCCTGCGGCTCAATAGCTCAATTAATTCCATCGATATCTGTAACCCAAGCTGGATAAAATCGCTAGGCAATGCCATCGTCGGCGTCTCCTGCACACCGCAGCTCCTGCTCGGCGTTGACCGCTTTGGCGGCCGCGAGCTCCTTGCTTTTGCCCCACAGAAACGCATAGAGGCCGACGACGACGAGCGCCGCTCCCAGCACGCCGCCGAGGTAGACGTCGGTTCCGAGCACGACGGCGTCGACGGCGGTGGTGGCGACGAGCGACAGGGAGTTGAACATGGGAGGGTACACTGGGCCGCGGCGCTCCACCGCCCACGACACGAGCACGAACGTGACGCCCGTGTAGAACACCCCGGAGTAGACCACCGTGGCCAGCTGCAGGTCCCAGCGCAGCGTCCACGTGCGCGCCCATCCATGTCCGTCGCCGGCGGGGGCGAGACGACCGCCACTACCGCGGCCACGGCAGACTGCATGCTGCCCGCGGCGCACGTGAGCGCCGTGGCCCAGTACCGCGGGACGGGAACACCTTGGCGACCTTGGCCTGCACGACGAACCATAGTTGCCATGTTTCCGGTACGGTGGGAACGAGGAACGGGAATGAGGGACGAGAGCCGGTGGCTGAAAAAAATAAGATACAACAAGAGTATACATCTCTCGAACGAATTTTTTATAGCGGGGACACGATCCAATCCGTTTGGGTACGATGAACCCGGTACGGTACCATGGGTCGAGGAACGCAGTTCCTGAAGAACGACGACTCCCTGACGGTCAGCATTCCTTACTGTTAATGGATCCCTTGCAATTAATGGACTGAAGGAAGAACGAGGAGTCATTGAGAAAATAAACGACGGCCTGAGTAAATTATGCCTCGCGTTTTGGCTGTTCGATCCTGGAACCTGAATCGAGGAGCAGGCTGCGGGGACGCCGAATCTTCATCGAATCATACCGAATCCGACCTCGTTCCCGAATCCGATTCCGGGTCGATGAATCGGGATCGAGGGACGGCCTACCGTTCCCGTTTCCGGCTACTATGCGACGAACCAGAGCGCGTAGCTGACGCAGCTCCCGCACAGGAAAAGCGTGCCGATGGCCATGTCGCGGCCGCCGTGGGGCGAGGCGACGTGGGTATTAGCGTGGGAGGACTGCCGGAGGTGCGGAAGCAGGAGATGGGTGCCCTTGCAGAGGCTGACGACCATGGTGCCGGCTGTTGGAAATATGCCCTAGAGGCAATAATAAATTAGTTATTATTATTATATTTCCTTGTTCATGATAATCGTTTATTATCCATGCTATAATTGTATTGATAGGAAACTCAAATACATGTGTGGATACATAGACAACACCATGTCCCTAGCAAGCCTCTATTGGCTAGCTCGTTGATCAATAGATGGTTACAGTTTTCTGACCATGGACATTGGATGTCATTGATAACGGGATCACATCATTAGAAGAATGATGTGATGGACAAGACCCAATCCTAAGCCTAGCACAAAGATCGTAGTTCGTATGCTAAAACTTTTCTAATGTCAAGTATCTTTTCCTTAGACCATGAGATTGTGCAACTCCCGGATACCGTAGGAATGCTTTGGGTGTACCAAACGTCACAACGTAACTGGGTGACTATAAAGGTGCATTACAAGTATCTCCGAAAGTGTACATTGGGTTGGCACGAATCGAGATCGGATTTGTCACTCCGTGTAAACGGAGAGGTATCTCTGGGCCCACTCGGTAGGACATCATCATAATGTGCACAATGTGATCAAGGAGTTGATCATGGGATGATGTGTTACGGAACGAGTAAAGAGACTTGCCGGAAACGAGATTGAACAAGGTATCGGGATACCGACGATCAAATCTCGGGCAAGTACAATACCGCTGGACAAAGGGAATTGTATACGGGATCGTTTGAGTCCTTGACATCGTGGTTCATCCGATGAGATCATCGTGGAACATGTGGGAGCCAACATGGATATCCAGATCCCGCTGTTGGTTATTGACCGGAGAACGTCTCGGTCATGTCTGCATGTCTCCCGAACCCGTAGGGTCTACACATAAGGTTCGATGGCGCTAGGGTTATAAAGGAAGCTTGTATGTGGTTACCGAATGTTGTTCGAGTCCCGGATGAGATCCCGGACGTCACGAGGAGTTCGGAATGGTCCGGAGGTAAAGATTTATATATGGGAAGTCTGTTTTGGTCATAGGAAAAGTTTGGGGTTTATCGGTAGCATCTGGGACCACCGGGAGGTCGAGGGTCCACCAAGTGGGGCCACCAACCCCGAGAAGGTTGCGTGGGCCAAGTGTGGGAGGAACCAGCCCCAAGGGGCTGGTGCGCCACAAGAGGCCCAAGCGCCAAGGGAGAGTGGGAGGGCAAACCCTAGGCGAGATGGGCCCTAAGGCCCATCTAGTGGGCGCCTCCCTCCCTCCCTCTTGGCCGCCCCCTTGAACCCATCTAGGGCTGCCGCCTCTAGGGGTGGGAACCCTAGAGGGGGCGCACCCTCCACCCCTTCCCCTATATATATGAGGCCTAGGGGGCTGCCCATAACACATGAGAACTTCTCCTCTCTTGGTGCAGCCCTGCCTCTCCTCCTCCTCTCCCATGGTGCTTGGCGAAGCCCTGCGGGATTGCCACGCTCCTCCATCACCACCATGCCGTTGTGCTATTGCTGGATGGAGTCTTCCTCAACCTCTCCCTCTCTCCTTGTTGGATCAAGGCATGGGAGACGTCACCGGGCTGCACGTGTGTTGAACGCGGAGGTGCCGTCCGTTCGGCACTAGGATCTCCGGTGATTTGGATCACGACGAGTACGACTCCTTCAACCCCGTTCTCATGAACGCTTCCGCTTAGCGATCTACAAGGGTATGTAGATGCACTCTCCTTTCCCCTCGTTGCTAGAATCTCCATAGATTGATCTTGGTGATGCGTAGAAAATTTTGAATTTCTGCTACGTTCCCCAACACCGGCGACGCCCACGACAGCTCCGAGGAGCTTCATCCTTCATCCTGCTGCCTGCAAACTAAGGGATAAAAGCTCAATCGTTGAGCTTGTACTCAGATTGTCTGAGCACAACAATCACTTGAATCGAGTGGGAGTTGATCTTCCAGATGAGATAGTGATGTTTCTCCAAAGTCATTGCCACCAAGCTGCTAGAGCTTCTTGATGAACTATAACATATCAAGGATAGAGATGATGATCCTTGAGGTATTCGCGTTGTTTGACATCACGAAAGTAGAAGTCAAGAAGGAGCATCAATTGTTGATGGTTGGTGAAACCACTAGTTTCAAGAAGGGCAAGGGCAAGAAGGGATACTTCATGAAACGGCAAATCAGCCGCTGCTCTAGTGAAGAAACCCAAGGTTGAACCCAAACCCGAGACTGAGTGCTTACGTAATAAGGGGAACAGCCTTTGGAGCAGCATTACCCTAGATACTTGGTAGATAAGAAGGCTGGCAAGGTCGAAAGAAGTATATTGGATATACATTATGTTAATGTGTACTTTACTAGTACTCCTAGTAGCACCAGGGTATTAAGATACCGGTTCGGTTGCTAAGTGTTAGTAACTCGAAATAAAAGGCTACGGAATAAACGGAGACTAGCTAAAGGTGAGCTGACGATATGTGTTGGAAGTGTTTCCAAGGTTGATGTGATCAAGCATCGCACGCTCCCTCTACCATCAAGATCAGTATTAAACCTGAATAATTGTCATTTGGTGATTGCGTTGAGCATAGACATGATTGGATTATGTCTATCGCAATACGGTTATTCATTTAAGAAGAATAATGGTTACTCTATTTATTTGAATAATACCTTCAATGGTCTTGCACCTAAAGGAATGGTTTATTGAATCTCGATCGTAGTGATACACATTTTCATGCCAAAAGATATAAGATAGTAATGATAGTACCACCGCTTGTGGCACTACCATTTGAGTCATATTGGTATAGAACGCATGAAGAAGCTCCATGTTGATGGATCTTTGGACTCACTGTTTTTGAAAAGTTTGAGACATGCGAACCATGTCTATTGGTGTATATGCATGAAGAAACTCCATGCAGATGGATCGTTCAGACTCACTTGGTTTTGAATCACTTGAGATATGCAAATCATACCACATGGGCAAGATGACTGAAAGCCTCGGTTTCAGTAAGATGGAACAAGATAGCAACTAGTTGGAAGTAACACATTTTGATGTGTGCAGTCCAATGAGTGTTGAGGCATGCGATGAATATCGTTATGTTACGACTTCACGGATGATTCGAGTAGATATTGAGTATATTTACTTGATGAAGCACGAGTCTGAATTATTGAATGGTTCAAGTAATTTTAGAGTGAAGTTGAAGATCATCGTGACAAGAGGATAGAATGTCTATGATATGATCATAGAGATGAATATCTGAGTTACGAGTTTTGGCACACAATTAAGACATTGTGCAAATTGTTTCACAATTAATACCACCTGGAACACCATAGTGTGATGGTGTGTCCGAACATCATAGTTGCACTCTATTGGATATGGTGCGTAGCATGATGTCTCTTATCGAATTACCACTATCGTTCATGGGTTAGGCATTAGAGACAACCGCACTCACTTTAATAGGGCACCACGTTACTCCGTTGAGACGACACCGTATGAACTATGGTTTAGAGAAACCTAAGCTGTCGTTTCTTAAAAGTTTGGGGCTGCGACGCTTATGTGAAAAGTTTCAGGTTGATAAGCTCGAACCCAAAAGCGAATAAAATACATCTTCATAGGACACCCAAAACAGTTGGGTATACCTCCTAATTCAGATCCGAAAGCAATAGGGATTGTTTCTTTAATCAGGTCCTTTCTCGAGGAAAAGTTTGTCTCGAAAAGTTGAGTGGGAGGATGGTGGAGACTTGATGAGGTTATTGAACCGTCACTTCAACTAGTGTGTAGCAGGGCACAGGAAGTTGTTCCCGTGGCACCTACACCAATTGAAGTAGAAGCTTATGATAGTAATCATGAAGTTTCAGATCAAGTCACTACCGAACCTCGTGGGGCGACAAGGACGCATCGTCTTGCTTGAGTGGTACGGTGATCCTGTCTTGAAGGTCATGTTGCTAGACAATAATGAACCTACGAGCCATGGAGAAGCGATGGTGGGCCCAAATTCCAACAAATGGTTAGAAGCCATGAAATCCGAGATAGGATCCATGTATCAGAATAAAGCATAGACTTTGGTGGACTTGCCCGATGATCGGCAATCCATTGAGATGAATGGATTTTTAAGAAGAAGACGGACGTGGACGGTAAGATCACCGTCTATGAAGCTCGACTTGTGGCGAAGAGTTTTTCACAAGTTCAAGGAGTTGACTACGATGAGATTTTCTCATCCGTAGCGATGCTTAAGTCCGTCGGAATCATGTTAGCATAAGCTGCATTTATGAAATCTGGCAAATGGATGTCAAAATGAGTTTCCTTACCAGTTTTCGTAAGGAAAGGTTGTATGTGATACAATCGAAAGTTTTGTCGATCCTAAGGATGCTAAAAGGTATCTGGCTCAATGATCCTTTCTAAGGACTGGAGTAAGCATCTCGGAGTTGGAATGTGCACTTTGATGAGATGATCAAAGAGTTTGGGTTTATACAAAGTTTATGAGAAACTTGTATTTCCAAAGAAGTAAGTGGGAGCACTATAGAATTTCTGATGAGTATATGTTGTTGACATATTGTTGATCAGAAATGATTTCTGGAAAGCATATAGGGTTATTTGAAAAGTGTTTTTCAAGTGAAAACCTGTATTAAGCTACTTGAACATTGAGCATCAAGATCTATAGGGATAGATCAAAACCGCTTAATGGTACTTTCAAATGAGCATGTACCTTGACATGATCTTGAAGGTGTTCAAGATGGATCAGTCAAAGAAGGAGTTCTTAGCTGAATTGTAAGGTATGAAGTTAAGACTTAAAGCTCGATCACGGCAGAAAAGAGAGAAAGGACGAAGGTCGTCCCCTATGCTTCAGACATAGGCTCTATAGTATGCTATGCTGTACCGCACCGGAAGTGTGCCTTGCCATGAGTCACTATAAGGGTACAAGAATGATCCAGGAATGGATCATTGGATGATGGTCAAAATTGTCCTTGTAGTAAATAAGGGCATGTTTCTCGATTATGGAGGTGATAAAGAGTTCGGCGTAAAGGGTTACGTCGATGCAAGCTTTAACACCTATCCGAGTGACTCTGAGTAGCAAACCAGATACGTATAGTGGAGCAACCGTTTGGAATAGATCCAAGTGGAGCGTGGAAGCAGCATTTACAATATGACATAGAGAATTGCGAAGTACACACGGATCTGAAAGGTTCAGACCCGTTGACTAAAACTCGTTGACTAAAACCTCTCTCACAAGCAAAACATGATCAAACCTCGAACTCATTGAGTCTAAATCACATGATGATGTGAACTAGTTCTGAGACACTAGTAAACTCTTTGGGTGTTGGTCACATGGCGATATGACCTATCAGTGTTAATCACATGGCGATGTGAACTAGATTATTGACTCTAGTGCAAGTGGGAGACTGTTGGAAATATGCCCTAGAGGCAATAATAAATTAGCTATTATTATTATATTTCCTTGTTCATGATAATCGTTTATTATCCATGCTATAATTGTATTGATAGGAAACTCAAATACATGTGTGGATACATAGACAACACCATATCCCTAGCAAGCCTCTATTGGCTAGCTCGTTGATCAATAGATGGTTACAGTTTCCTGACCATGGACATTGGATGTCATTGATAACGGGATCACATCATTAGGAGAATGATGTGATGGACAAGACCCAATCCTAAGCCTAGCACAAAGATCGTAGTTCATATGCTAAAGCTTTTCTAATGTCAAGTATCTTTTCCTTAGACCATGAGATTGTGCAACTCCGGATACCGTAGGAATGCTTTGGGTGTACCAAGCGTCACAACGAATCGGGTGACTATAAAGGTGCATTACGAGTATCTCCAAAAGTGTGCATTGGGTTGTACGAATCGAGATCGGATTTGTCACTCCGTGTAAACGGAGAGGTATCTCTGGGCCCACTCGGTAGGACATCATCATAATGTGCACAATGTGATCAAGGAGTTGATCATGGGATGATGTGTTACGGAACGAGTAAAGAGACTTGCTTAAACGAGATTGAACAAGGTATCGGGATACCGACGATCGAATCTCGGGCAAGTACAATACACCGGACAAAGGGAATTGTATACGGGATCGTTTGATTCCTTGACATCGTGGTTCATCCGATGAGATCATCGTGGAACATGTGGGAGCCAACATGGGTATCCAGATCCCGCTGTTGGTTATTGACGGAGAACGCCTCGGCCATGTCTCAAGATGTCTCCGAACCCGCAGGTCTACACACTTAAGGTTCGATGACGCTAGGGTTATAAAGGAAGCTTGTATGTGGTTACCGAATGTTGTTCGAGTCCCGGATGAGATCCCGGACGTCACGAGGAGTTCCGGAATGGTCCGGAGGTAAAGATTTATATATGGGAAGTCCTGTTTTGGTCACCGGAAAAGTTTCGGGGTTTATCGGTAACGTACCGGGACCACCGGGAGGTCCCGGGGGGTCCACCAAGTGGGGCCACCAACCCCAGAAGGTTGCGTGGGCCAAGTGTGGGAGGGAACCAGCCCCAAGGGGGCTGGTGCGCCCCCACAAGAGGCCCAAGGCGCAAGGGAGAGTGGGAGGGGGCAAACCCTAGGGCAGATGGGCCCTAAGGCCCATCTAGTGGGCGCCTCCCTCTCCCTCCCCTCTTGGCCGCCCCCCTTGAACCCATCTAGGGCTGCCGCCCCTCTAGGGGTGGGAACCCTAGAGGGGGCGCACCCTCCACCCCTTCCCCTATATATATGAGGCCTAGGGGGCTGCCCATAACACATGAGAACTTCTCCTCTCTTGGTGCAGCCCTGCCTCTCCTCCTCCTCTCCCATGGTGCTTGGCGAAGCCCTGCGGGATTGCCACGCTCCTCCATCACCACCATGCCGTTGTGCTGCTGCTGGATGGAGTCTTCCTCAACCTCTCCCTCTCTCCTTGCTGGATCAAGGCATGGGAGACGCCACCGGGCTGTACGTGTGTTGAACAGCGGAGGTGCCGTCTGCTCGGCACTAGGATCTCCGGTGATTTGGATCACGACGAGTACGACTCCTTCAATCCCGTTCTCATGAACGCTTCCGCTTAGCGATCCACAAGGGTATGTAGATGCACTCTCCTTTCCCCTCGTTGCTAGAATCTCCATAGATTGATCTTGGTGATGCGTAGAAAATTTTGAATTTCTGCTACGTTCCCCAACACCGGCGACGCCCACGACAGCTCCGAGGAACTTCATCCTGCTGGCCCAGGCGGCGAGGGAAAGGCGCTCGGCCCGGAGCGCGACGGCGATGATGAAGGTGGCGATGGGGATGAGGTTGAGGAAGTTGACGGCGTAGGCAGCGCTGGTGGTCCGCAGGCCGCAGTAGTACAGCACCATCGCCAGCAGTACTCTACATACATATACATACATAAACATGTGAGAGGAATATTAATGTAAATTGAAAATAACTAAGAATGAGTTTATCCACAAAATGTATGCCTATGTACATCTCCATTCCAGTTATACATACTAACTATCCTACAAAAATGTCTTATATTTCGAGACGGAGGTATTACTTTTCTTCTACTCAGAACAAGATTATGCTTTTCCCCCCTAGAAAACATGATGTTTTTCTATCCTACAAACATGATTTGCTGTTTAATTATAACTAAGGTGACTTGTGCCTTGGCAGAAGTTTGCAAACGGGCAAATCACAGATGCATTTCTAAAAATAGAACTGCTGGCTGCATAAAATACAAGCTACTAGTTGTAAGAATAGATTGGGAGTGTGCCTCAAAAAAAATAGATTGGGAGTGGTTGTAGTGCGAACCCAAACGTTGCATTGAGGGAAATCCAGCCCAACACTCGCGGGTTCACCTTCTTCCACATCTCCCTGCAACAATTTATTTATTTAATTACTATAAAAACAATTAGGCAGGAACTTATTAATCACTGCAAGAAGAACAAGCTAGCTAGGCAACTAAAGAAATGACCAGGACACATCAGAAAAACGGATGCATGGGAGATACTGTTCTTTCCATATACTGCATGCATGCATCGACGGGAAGAGACGTTATCTCAGTTACTAAAAAAAATTGAGAACATCTCAGTTATTAATTACCATCTCGGTTATTCGCAGCAATAAAATTTACTAGCATCTCAGTTAGTAGAAGTGCATACTACTAATTTCTTGTGCTCTCACTTGAAGAGGTTAATACGTATTCACAAGAGTAGGTGTGACTTTCCAAATTGACACACAGACAGAGTAGCTAGTACATTAATTAGTGCTGATCTCGTTCCATTAGCAGTTCAGTTGGCGTATCTAGCGCTAGCTAGCTAGCTGTCAGGACACTGACCCAACTAATCAAAACACAGACCAGCTGATCCTTGTCCGAACTTTCCAATTCTGTCTAAGTGTTTGTCTGGTACATTTCGCTAAAAAGAAGAAGGTGTTTTCCTTGTACACACACTATTAATCAGTAGGGTAGGAGTATACATCATTTTCCAAATCGGAGAAGAGCGGTACAATTAGCAATAATGCTACACCTACAAAGGTTTGCATAACCTTCCAAACTAATTATCTCTCTCCCCCCATTTTAAGTGGGGTGGGCCTCATCATCCCCTATTATCAATCACAATCCTTCACATCAGTTTATACATAAATTTTTTGAAGTAAATCTTTGTACATGTAGCATTAATTAGTGTGTTCCTACTACTATATGCATGCATGCATGATCACGGCCGTCGATCCATCGATCGGCACATATGGAGAGAGTTGCATGCATGCGTGTAGTGTATGTCTAGCGCTGTCACGTAAACTAGCTAATTTGTGCGTTAATCGCCCCCCAAATTACTAAAGGTTGTCGAATTTGGCAGTTGTGGCTAAATGTGTGTCAGTGTCAAAAGTTTTACTACTTCCATGACAGTGTCAAAATACGTCTTATACTAAATTAGAGAGGCAGTGCGTGCGGATACGTATTCCTAATTAAATAAACTGCGTGAATAATATCTATATATGACCCAGACCATCATATTAACACGGCAACTAATTAATCGGCCGGAGCGGGTCAAATATACGCACATCCACTCGTTCGTCACTCGAGCTAGCTTAGCTACATGGTCGGCGTCGCATGCATAGCATAGCATAGAGAATTAATTAGCTAATAAATAACCAGTATACTGAAACAAAATACGTACAAAAGACGGTTCATGCATGAATGGATGGATGACGCATGGAAATATACAGTTTGGGGCGGACGCGGCGAACACGCATCGCACCCCGCCGTACAACAAAAGAATAGTGCAAATGTACGCACTTTCTCTAGAACTAATCGATGGATGTTGCACCGTAGTGTACCATCGATCGATGGGTCAGGCGTGCGTGCGTACCTCTCGAAGACGACGGCGAGGGGGGCGACGAAGGCGGCGGCGGCGACGAGGTTCCGGTAGACGAGCAGGACGAGCGGGTGCATGCCGCTGTTGAGAGCCACCTTGGAAAGCAGCATGGTCACCACCGTCAGCACCTGCACCAGCACCATGCCGGCCGGCAGCGCAACCCGCTCCGCCTGCCTCCTCCTCCTCCTCCCTGCCTCATCCTCCGCCACCGCCATCACGGCCACGTCGCCGTCGCGCCCCGCCATGTCCCGAGTCGATCAGGAGTCAGCGATGATCGAGATCGAGAGCTTGATTCCCTCGGACAAGAGCAGGGAGGAATGCAACGCCGAGAGGCAAGACGGGGGAGATATATAGCCAGGAAGGAGCAAGCAAGGCGATATGATGATGGAATGCAGCTGGTCAGTGGCTTTACCCTTCGTAACGTACGTGTGGTTAGTTGTTACATCTACTCCATTGGATACATACACAGTGTTTCAAGAATAGGTCCATGCACCTCTCCCTCCCCGCAAAAAAAAAAACAAAAAAAACTGACATCCCCCGATCAAATGTGATATTTTGTGATACAAATGCAAAAGATTTTGCAAACAAATTAACAATAGCTCATGATTAAATTGCTTGAAGATGAATAGATCGGCAATTTTTCCGCAGATTTTTTTTTTTTGCTTGAGCCGGTCCTGGCTCAAACGGGTCCAAAACTCCGAATTATTGTGTTGGGTCAGTAAGAGACCGCCACATGTCCTTGCTTGCCAACATCTCACATTAATATATATTTTTAAAGTTTTGGCGACTTTATTCGAATAACAATCAAATCGTCTACATGTGTTGGGACTAGAAAGTTAGGAGGCGGATCCTGCCACGAAAATCCGGTCCTCTGAATGAAGCCAAACCCATCAAGCTCATGAGCAGCAAGGTTAGCCTCTCATTTACAGTGTGACATTGTCGCCCTACCAAATTCAGCCGTGAGCTTTTGGCAATCATCTGTAACAACCGGTTTTGAAGCACGCTACTCCGATGAATTTAATATGGCTTGTACGATTTTGTTGTGATATTACTGCCTCGGTCCTTCCTCGCCTGGTCTACCGAAGGGAATACCAAATAGCTTCTTCAGACCGTATCTACACATAGAAAGAAACACAAGAATTGTTGCTAGCATGGACGGTTTCTTACTACGGTCGGCAGTCGCTAGTTCGTCTACCACCAGTCGGGAATGGTGTGGATGTCAATGGACATAGAGAAGAGGAGAAGGAGCATGTCGTTGTAGTTTTTCTATTTGCGGGCTTCGAAGTATTAGGAGTCTCAATCTAGAGTGATTAGGTGCATGTCTATACAGATTGACTCCGGGATGTCGTGGAACCCCAAGAGGACGACAGAATCTCACCAGAGCCAGAGATCAACACGGCGGTGATCCTTCATTAAACTCGAATAATGCGGCCTCCAATCTCCATATTTAGAGTACTTCGACTTAATTCCTTTGGCAGGAGGCGTTAATTGGTCTGGCAACACGACATGAAGGTCTTGAGGTGAGACGAGGTGGCTTGGCACGGCATTGTAGAAAATATATGTGGTCGTGCTATGGAAAAGGGGCGGACATAAGCGATGTGCTCCGTAGCAACGGTGAAGCGGAGTGGGAGGAGGGACCACCAGCGGCATCGGATGGGAGATATCGGTGGTTGCATACTAGAATAGGAGATGTTAGAAGCGACGGGCGCTTCGTACTGGCAAGGAGAAGAAAAGCACTAGAAAAGGGTCCCAAGCAACAAGACGAATAGGGGAGAAACAAAATATATCTAACAAAATTAGACATGCCCCCCCCCCCCCAGGTGGGGCGGTGTCCTATTGGCCCTAGACCATAATTCATGTAGGGAGCCCAGTAGGTGAGCAGGGCCGGGTTCAAACAAGTAGGGAAATATTTGGAATATATTGAGACAATTCATTTAGTTTGTATTCCTGAGAAAGGATATTACACAATTAATACATGTGGCATGGTTAATATATTGATACAATCACATCCATCCACTCTCTAGTTGTTGGGGACGGTGAAGTCGACATTACTTTACTTGGCATATCTCTCTCTTTTTTGTACAAAGTGAGTTCCGAATTGATTTTCTCATTTGGGAATAGTCCTTCATCATGACGACTTTTCAAATTCCTTGCGAACAATACCGAAGACTTGCGGCGTGTAGTTGCTTGCGTGAGATTTCTCAAGATTGTATAAAGGGGTTTTTAAAACAGGTTCCTTCCGTCTGAGAGAAATTAATCGAGTACAAAACTTATCTTCAAGCTTTACCTTATTTTGATCGTTTAGAGGGCGATCGCGGAGTCACTGAATGAAGTCCTCCCTCCCTTTCTTTCGGAGGTGCTGACCCACTGCGAGGCAGATATGACTAAGTGACATATTGAATATGGCAACGACTACAGCATGTCATAGAAGGAGATAAGAGCTGGAGCCAAAATGGGAGATTGCTTGAGTAGGCTCAGTAAGGGATTACCCGCGGGCAGGGTGAAAGAGCCCAGACAACGTCCTAGGCGTAGGGGAGATCAAAACAAGAAGTCACGCCTAGACGACGACGCCCGTTCTAGGGTGCAGTAAGTAGATCGATATCTAAACTATCTAATACAACTATTGAATGCGCTTTGAATTGCACTTCTGCTCGTAACCACTACGAACCGGAAAGGAAGGAAGCAGCTTTAGAGGAGGGATGCCGTCAAAACTTTTCTTGTCACGTTTTTCCTTCGTTGTTCTTTCTTGGATTTCTTGTTGATGATTCGAATTACTTGGGCCTGCACCTCCATAATTTTCAAATATTGGGTTATGCGGACCACTAATTTGATACATATTATCACAATTTGCAAGGCTTGTCACATATTAAAGAAAATGAGCTACCTTCCTTTATAACTAATTGGATTGTCTCATTGAGAATAGACCTTCCTTTAAAACTAATTACAAGTACTATTTTAGCTTTTATTTAGCCAAATTTGTATGGTCGATGGAACTCGGTGCATTTGGTCTTGCTCGGCCAACCTGATAGAAATAATGACATGGCTTCGCATTGCATCATGTGGTTTATAATGCAGCCCACATCATGCTGACGACATCCATGGCGAACACCATCCCAGCAGATGTTCGGTCAAATGCCATTAAGCTTTTTTGTTGATGTTCTTGTTATTTTCTAGAGTAAGCACGATGGTGGGGTACTCAGTGAAGGAGGATCACTTGTTGTGGGCTGCATTGTTGATCTTATCTGCGAACTTTGTAGGAAGGAACTCAAGGGCTCGATCTGTTGGCAGCACATGCATGCTTCATTTCATGCGCGAAAGAACTTCGCGCCCTACAACAAGCATGTCATCCATAAACGCAAGTGAAGTCGATATCGCATCGACGGTACACCATTTGCAACTCCGTCATGAAGTTTCGCAGTGGAGGCAATGTGGCCACCAGGCTCTCGCCAATCATGGAGATCATAAATTTTGCTTCATGTACATGTCGGTTAACTTATTCATCCACTCAATGTTGCTCTACATGTTGTATAGTTTGCACGCTCTATAGTGATGTACTACAGAACTAAGAGCAGGCCATTCACGCACATTTGGATGAAGCTCAAGGGGCATCATGTGTGGGAGGTCATGTGCTAGCTCTGATTCTAGTATCATTGAATTTGAAATCAGTGAATCCAGAAAACTTGTTGAAGATTCAGTCATCTCGGATGTATTATTCACCTTTAGACTATTGTTAGATATTTACATGCTATTTATGGATGAATTGTTCTATTTTTTATTTTATTTTTAGTGTTGTGGTTTTTGAAAGAAAAAACATAGACGGACATTTAGGGAACAGGATGGCCGGCTCTAACTCTTCGTGAGGAATTAATCCACGCCGACCGCGTGACGAACTAGCACATATAACAGCATAAAATAACTCTGCCAGTCTTATGTCCCGGACACATTGGAATAACTGTGTGCGATGTGATCACAGATTCATACGTTTCAATAGTTCAATTAATTCCATCGATATCTGTACCCAAGCTGGATAAAATCGCTAGGCAATGCCATCGTCGGTGTCTCCTGCACACCGCAGCTCCTGCTCGGCGTTGACCGCTTTGGCGGCCGCGAGCTCCTTGCTTTTGCCCCACAGAAACGCATAGAGGCCGACGACGACGAACGCCGCTCCCAGCACGCCGCCGAGGTAGACGTCAGTTCCGAGCACGACGGCGTCGACTGCGGTGGTGGCGACGAGCGACAGGGAGTTGAACATGGGAGGGTACACTGGGCCGCGGCGCTCCACCGCCCACGACACAAGCACGAACGTGACGCCCGTGTTGAACACCCCGGAGTAGACCACCGTGGCCAGCTGCAGGTCCCAGCGCAGCGTCCACGTGCGCGCCCATCCATGTCCGTCGCCGGCGGGGGCGAGGACGACCGCCACTGCCGCGGCCACGGCAGACTGCAGGCTGCCCGCGGCGCACGTGAGCGCCGTGGCCCAGTACCGGGACGGGAACACCTTGGCGACCTTGGCCTGCACGACGAACCAGAGCGCGTAGCTGACGCAGCTCCCGCACAGGAAAAGCGTGCCGATGGCCATGTCGCGGCCGCCGTGGGGTGAGGCGACGTGGGGGTTGGCATGGAAGGACTGCCGGAGGTGCGGCAGCAGGAGATGGGTGCCCTTGCAGAGGCTGACGACCATGGTACCGGCGACGCCCACGACAGCTCCGAGGAGCTTCATCCTGCTGGCCCAGGCGGCGAGGGAAAGGCGCTCGGCCCGGAGCGCGACGGCGATGATGAAGGTAGCGATGGGGATGAGGTTGAGGAAGTTGACGGCGTAGGCGGCGCTGGTGGTCCGCAAGCCGCAGTAATACAGCCCCATCGCCAACAGTACTCTACATACATATACATACATAAGCTTGTGAGAGGAATATTAATGTGAATCGAAAATAATTAAGAATGAGTTTATGCACAATATGTATGCCAGAATTAATCTGCATTCCAGTTACACGTACTACCTTTCTTCTACTCAGAACAAGATTATGCTTTTTCCCTTGAAAACATTATGTATTTTTTTTGGATTTGCTGTTTAATTATAACTAAGGTTTCTTGTGCCTTTGCAGAAGTTTGCAAACGGGCAAATCACAAATGCATTTCTGAATATAGAACTGCTGGCTGCACAAAATACAAGCTACTACTAATTGTGAGAGTAGATTGGGAGTGGTTGTAGTGCGAACCCGAACGTTGCGTTGAGGGAAATCCAGCCCAGCACTCGCGGGTTCACCTTCTTCCACATCTCCCTGCAACAATTTATTTAATTAATTACTATCAAAAAAATTAAGCAGGAACTTATTAATCAGTGCAAGAAGAACAAGCTAGCTAGGCAACTAAAGAAATGACCAGGACACATCAGAAAAACGGATGCATGGGAGATACTGTTCTTTCCATATACTGCATGCATGCATCGACGGGAAGAGACGTTATCTCAGTTATTAGTTATTATTTTTTAGAACATCTTAGTTATTAATTACCATCTCGGTTATTCGCAGCAATAAAAATTACTAGCATCTCGGTTAATTAGTAGTAGTAGAAGTACTAATTTCTTGTGCTCTCACTTGAAGAGGTTAATACGTATTCACAAGAGTAGGTGTGACTTTCCAAATTGACACACAGACAGAGTAGCTAGTACATTAATTAGTGCTGATCTCGTTCCATTAGCAGTTCAGTTGGCGTGTCTAGCGCTAGCTAGCTAGCTGTCAGGACACTGACCCAACTAATCAAAACACAGACCAGCTGATCCTTGTCCGAACTTTCCACTTCTGTCAAGTGTTAGTCTGGTACATTTCGCAAAACAAAACAGGTGTTTGTATTGTACAGACACTATTAAGCAGTAGGGCAGGAGTATACATCATTTTCCAAATCGGAGAAGAGTGGTACAATTAATTGGCAATAGTGCTACACCTACTACTATAAAGGTTTGCATAACCTTCCAAACTAATTCTCTCTCCCTCTTTAATTTTAAGTCGGGTGGGCACCCTCATTCCCCTATTACCAATCACAATTCTCCCTATCAGTTATTTGTAAGTAAAATCTTGAAGTAAACCTTTGTAGATGTAGCATTAATTAGTGCGCTGGCGTGTTCCCACTACTATGTGCATGCATGCATGCATGATCAGGGTCGATCCCTCGATCAGCACAAATGGAAAGAGTTGCACGCATGTGTGTAGAGCGCTGTCACGAAAACTAGCTAATTTGTAATCGCCCTAAAATTACCAAAGATTGTTGAATTTGGCAGTTGTGGCCAAATGTGTGTCAGTGTCAAAAGTTTTACTACTTCTATGATAGTGTCAAAATATGTCTTATATTAAATTAGAGAGGCAGTGCGTCAGGATTCGTATTGCTAATTAAATAAACTGCGTGAATAATATCTATATATGACCCAGACCATCATATTAACACGGCAACTAATCCGCCGGCGCGGGTCAAATATACGTCGATCCACTCGTTCGTCACTCGAGCTAGCTTTAGCTACATGGTCGGCGTCGCATGCATAGCATATAGCAAATTAATTAGCTAATAAATAACCAGTATACTGAAACAAAATACGTACAAAAGACGGTTCATGCATGAATGAATGGATGACACATGGAAATATACAGTTTGGGGCGGACGCGGCGAACACACATCGCACGCCGTACATGCGCGAAAATTAGTGCAAACGTACGTACTTTCTCTAGAACTAATCGATGGATGTTGCACCATAGTATACCATCGATCGATTGGTCAGGCGTGCGCGCGTACCTCTCGAAGACGACGGCGAGGGGGGCGACGAAGGCGGCGGCGACGAGGTTCCGGTAGACGAGCAGGACGAGCGGGTGCATGCCGCTGTTGAGAGCCACCTTGGAAAGCAGCATGGTCACCACCGTCAGCACCTGCACCAGCACCATGCCGGCCGGCAGCGCCACCCGCTCCGCCTGCCTCCTCCTCCTCCTTGCCTCGTCCTCCGCCACCGCCATCACGGCCACGTCGCCGTCGCGCCCCGCCATGTCCCGAGTCACGGAGTCAGGGACGATCGAGATCGAGAGCTTGATTCCCTGGGACAAGAGCAAGGAGGAATGCAATGCCGTGAGGCAAGACGGGGGAGATATATAGCCAGGAAGGAACAAGCAAGGCGATATGATGGTGGAATGCAGCTGGTGAGTGGCTTTGCACTTCGTAACGTACGTGTGGTTAGTTGTTACATCTACTCCATTGGATACATACACAGTGTTTCAAGATATATAGCCAGGAAGGAACAAGCAAGGCGATACTACATTGGATACATACATGAGCAGCAAGGTTAGCCTCTCGTTTGCGGTGTGACATTGTCGCCCTACCAAATTCCGCCATCAACTTTTGGCAATCATCTGTAACAACCGGTTTTGAAGCACGCTACTCCCATGGATTTCATATGGCTTGTACGATTTTGTTGTGATCTTACTGCCTCAGTCCTTCCTCACCTAGTCTACCGAAAGGAACACCAGATAGCTTCTCCAGACCGTATCTACATAGAGAGAAACACAAGAGTTGTTGCTAGCATGGACGGTTTCTTACTACGGTCGGCAGCCGCTGGTTCGTCTATACCACCAGTGAAGAATGGTGTGGATGTCAGCGGCAACAGGGAAGAGGAGAAGGAGCATGCCGCTGATGCCGTCAAGAGCATGTCGTTGCAGTTTTTCTGTTCTTTGGCTTCGAAGTATTAGGAGGAGTCAATTACATCACCGGTGCTTAAACTTGGCTATAAAAGTCACTTTAGTGCTGAAACTTGTGGCATACATTAAACGGGTGCTAGAACTTGGCTTCGGCGTGCATATACAGTGCAAATTATGTTTGCATACGAAAACAACGCCGATGAGGTGCGCCAGCATGGCACAGGGCCCATTGTCAGCGACTAGACGATGGAGCCAGGTGTGTGGCCCGTTATTTTGGAGAGAAAAGAACCCAAATATTTTTTTCTCGGAAAACCCCTCTCGCAGTACACAGAGAACTAATAAAACGAAAAGTGCGCCCTGGTGGGATCGAACCTGGTACCTGCAAGTTGCAGCAACACAAGTGCCAGCTACTCCACACAATGCTTCACTTGATGTATAAAAATATGGACGCTAACTGGCCTTAAATAGGCTACACTCAAGGACCATATTTAAATAATACAAAATATTCAATAAAAAATTCTGAATATTTATGAATTCACATGTGTATAATTTTCACTCGATACTCATATCAATATTTTAGATTTATGAATATTTTAGTTATACAAAAAAAATCTTAAACAACATACTTATGAGTTATAAAGATGTGCAGATAATTATTGAAAAGTTTCTAATTAAGATAATAACAACGAATTGTAATTTTTGAATTTATTATTTTAAATTATACAAACATTTTTTATAACTGTTCATATTATTTAGAATATATGAATCATCGTTTGTATGTTAAGAAATTTCTTTATTTAATATTTTGTGTAATTTAAATATGAGCCTCAAGTGTATAATGCTTTTCATGTTCATTAAACATCTTCAATCCTTTAATTTATATAAAAAGTTTTAATATAATATATGTGTGTATAAAATGTTTTATTTACTAATTAATCTATTTTGTATCTATAAAATTTATACACGAATTTTTGTAACTTATTTTTATTACTTACATACGTTTTAGAAATATCTTATAACAAAACTAAGATGTGCAAAATATCTTAGCCCAGCGAGCATCTTTGTTATATTACTTTAAGATTGCCTATCCATTTTAGACATCATACAGTGGTGCATGTATTGGCTAGCACTGGGTACTTGCAACTGGTTGATCACGAGTTCTCAAATCCAGGTTGGCCTTTTTAACCTGTTTGTTTCCTCGCTGTACGAGTTCAAATCCAGGGTGCCTTTTTTAACGTTTTTGTTTCCTTGCTGCACTGACAGGCGGGACCCTCATTGGGGGCATTTCCGTGAACAAAAAATCCAGGGAGCTATTGCAAAATAATATGTCACACGCCTCGTCAGTACTGTTTTCCGATGCAAAAGTATTTTGCACTGTACATGCACGCTCAAGCCAAGTTCTAGCATCCGTTCAATGTATGCCGCAAGTTTCATCACTAAAGTGATTTCGATAGCCAAATTTAAGCACCGATGATGTAATTGACTCTATTAGGAGTCTCAATCTAGAGTGGTGAGGTGCATGTCTATACAGAGTAACTTCGCGATGTCGTTGAACCCCAAGAGGATGACAGAATCTCACCAGAGCCAGAGATCAACACGGCGGCACTCCTCCATATATACTCGAATAATATAGCCTCCAATCTCCACATTTAAAGTAACTCGACTCAATTCCTTTGGCAGGAGCCGTTAATTGATCTGGCAACCCGACATGAAGGTCTTGAGGTGAGACGAGGTTGCTGCGCACAATAGTGTAGAAAAATATATCTGGTCGTGCTATAGAAAAGGGGCAGACATACACAATGGGCTTTGTAGCGACGGTGAAGCGGAGTGGGAGGAGGGACTACTAGCGGCATCGGATAGGAGATACCAGTGGCTGCACACTAGAATAGGAGATGTTAGAAGCGACATGCGCTTTGTATTGCCGAGAAGAAAAACACATAGAAAAGGGTAAGATGAATAGGGTAGTAACAGAATATATCTAACTTAATTAGACATGTTGCCCCCCCCCCCCCTCCTCCCAAGGACATGTGGTGTTCTCCTATTGGCGTAGACCATAATTCATGCAAGGAGCCCAGCAGGTGAGCGAGACACGGTTCAAACAAGTAGGAAAATATTTGGAATATCTTGAGACAATTCATTTAGTTTGTATCCTTGAGAAAGGATATTACACAATTAATACCGGTGGCATGGTTAATACTGATACAATCACATACATCCACTCTCTAGTTGCTGGGGACGGTCAAGTCTACATTATACTTTCCTTGTCATATCTCTTCCTTTTTGTATAGAGTGAGTTCCAAATTGATTATCTCATTTGGGAATAGACCTTCATCGTCATGACTACCTTCCTTTAAAACTAATTTGATTGTCTCTTTGGGAATAGACCTTCATCATGACGACTATCTTTCTTTAAAACTAATTACAGGTACTATTTTGGCTTTTCTTTAGCCAAATTTGTATGGTTGATGAAACTCGGTGCTTCTGGTCTTGCTCGGCCAACCTAATAGAAATAATGACATGGCTTTGCATTGCATCCATGTGGTTTACTGGTTAGTGGTACCCTATATACGATGCATGCATACATAATAATTTAAAATTCGATACATGTATCATGCCCCACAAAAAAAATCAACATCCCAATGAATTATAACATATTGTAATACAAATACAAAAGATTCTGCAAAACATGATAGGTAATGATTAATGGAACGGTCTTGGTCCAAACAAGCAAGAAAATATTTGGAATATCTTAAGAGATTAATTTAATTTTTGTCCCCAATGGACGATATTACAGAATTAATACAGCTGATTAATATTGATATAACTACCACCGGCCATTCTATGGTTGTTGGGGGCGCTCCACTTACCACCTTGGTCGCCTATATCTTACTTTGCTCGTTGTATCTCCCTCTTTTGTATAAAGTGATTCCAAATTAATCGTCCCATTAGGGACTAGTCGAGTAGACATTCCTCGTCGTGACTTTCTATTATCAGAAAATTAAACATATGTGCTAGATTTTGGCTCTTCTTTAGCCAAATTTGTAAGGTTGATGAAATTTGGTGCTTTTTGGTCTTGCTCGACCAACCTTATAGGGCCAGTGACATGCTTGCCAGCTATTTATATATCTTCTTTTTCATCAGATCCACGTGAGACGGTGCTATGTATTGGACAATTTTAAAAATAAAAGATGTACTCCCTTTATAAACAAATGTAAGACGTTTTAGGTCACTAGTAGTTTTTGTAGTCACAATGTCGATATTTGGGCAATTTTTGCAGAAAAACCAAAGTCGAAGACGACTTGAGAAGAGTGTAAGATATATATGCCTAAGATGGAGCTTACACGCGAGGACATGGATGGGTGCGAGTCTAGTAGGATTGCAATTTGAAACTGAAACGTATTGTACCTGTGAGGAAAAAAAATCTGCTTGCTTCCAGGGGTTATGTTGGTGGGTGATGTAGTGTTTTGAGCTTCTCTATCCTTATGTTCTTTTAGCCATTCCCTAAAAAAAATGTTCTTTTCGCCAATGATTGATGTACATATTATACTCGCTCCGTCCCAATATAAATGTCTCAACTTTATTCTAGTCTTGTCTTGAGTTTAGTATAAATTTATACTAGTGTCCAATATAAATGTCTCAACTTTATGCTAGTCTTGTCTTGAGTTTAGTATAAATTTATACTAGAGACACTTATTTTGGGACGAAGGGAATACTACTTTCAGGAGTAATGTAGAAGTACATTCATTGTGAGAGCTCCGTTTTTTTTTATTAAACTCTTTCTGAAGTCATCTGTTTTTTTGTGGGAAAAACTTGCGATCTATTCATCAACTCGGCACAACTTTTTGCAAGCTCCTAGAAAATTCCATCATCTTTAGTGTAAAAAAGATTAAAATTAAGATTCAGCAAAGTAGATAAGCTACACCCAAAGATTCAAAAGATTTGGTATGTGCACTTCATGGTTTCCCCCTTTTATTTTGGTATATGGGACCTGGAAGAATGATCAATCCATTCGGAAAAATTAGCACGCATGTTGCAACTTTGTCCTGACACAAGAGGAACACAATCTCTTCAACATATCGGAGTACAATGCAACTTGGGAAAAGGAAGTTGCATCCTCATAATGGCGTCAAAAGAAGTTGCATCCTCAGAATTATGTAAAACTCAAGGAATTCAGGAACTGCTTCGTGCCACCTGGGCCTGGCCACCTCAGGTATATACACTCCCCCACAAATGGAGGTGAAAAGCACCTACAACCCTATCAAGGCTGCTGCCGAGGGCGGGACCCAGGGATGGCAGTGAAACTTCCGGTGTCAGACATGTAATAGTGGTTGTAGTTGATCCTCGTGACCAAATCCGCGAGATGGGGAAAGTGGCCCACGTTGAGCTTGAAAGATAGGATCTGCAAAGGGATCTCAACAGTAAATCATCTACTGAAACACACGTTCCAGACCACATAGGAGATATCAAATTTTGCCAAAGTAGGTAGAAACGTACCCTCAAGAGGAATACAACGCACTCGTCGAATTGCTTCTCAATCCGATCCAACTCCATCTCGCATCTTGCCCTAACAGATGCGGCGGTCCCTCCGGTGCCGAGAGTTTGCTCCACATTGTGGAAGTCTAGCGCCAATCCTAGTATAGTCTTGACTCGACTGGCGATCAGAGCCCACTGAAAACACACGGGAAATGAACACTCTTAGCAATAGTTCAGAACTTCGAGACTGACTTTGGTTTTTGTAAGAATAACATGTTCTCACCAACTTATCCGAGGCCACAAAGCATTGTCTCTGAATAGAAGAAAGATATGCCTCATGAACTTCCATGACTTCGTCCAATGTAGTAGCAGATGCCATGCCATCACAAAGCTCAGTCCACGCACTATGATACACCTGCTCAAAAAGAAACTAGTTCAAGTCGAGACAGCCATAGTTTCTTATAATGAAATGAGTCAAACCCGTCTCAACTCACTCGGTCCATGACATATTGATGAAATGCATCGACGAAATGCAGGAGCTTCTGCCCTACTATTAAGTGTTGTTTAAAATTATGTGCCGTGCTGCCTCTGCCCTGCCAAAGGAAAAACGGTTGATACATCAGAATGAAGCTTGCAAGATAGAGCAGATCCAACTATCCAACACTAAACACTATAGGAATTACAAAAAATAAGTAGCTCAAGATGATTTGATGCCAGCGTACCTTCCACATCCACTTCCGGGTTTCGTCCAAAACAAACTTTGCACGCTTGACTTTCAGTAAGAATCCCATGACCTGGTCCAGCAAAATGACCAAAGCCATCATGTACACGCTGCCCTGTTATGTACTTCAGTGTTAAAGCAATTACCTTATTATACTTCTTCAGAGCCTCTGTATTGGCAATTAGATCAAGGGGCCAAGACACCTGCCACCACCAAAATACATGAAAACTGTCACACACAGCAAATAACACAGATCATCCTTGTAGCTATTTGGAAAATACCTTATACGTGAAGTTAAGGGCATCAAGTGCATCGATGCCGAAACCCTGTGCACGACCTTTTCTGGAAGTTGGTGCACTTTCCTCGTCATATCGTGTGTCATGCTTTGCTAATGAAACAACCAACGAATCTGGAGCAGTTAGGAGCATTTTATCAGCTGAATATCTTATGGATTCCTGCAAGTCAAGGATTAACGTAAGAGTAATGATGGACATAGATATCAATCACAAAGTAGATTTGAAAAGTGATCACCTGCAACAAAGTATTCAACTCAAAATCATCATCCCAGGAATTTCCTTTATCGAGCTTATCAAAAATTGTTATCAGAAACTGCTGCAGCATGTCACCTGAAAATTCAAGTTGGATTATTTGAAACATATTTATATTTTTACTCATTGTCAAAAGAATATTTATTTCTCAAGTGAAAACTACTCTTGTGCAATGGAAAGTTTGTGTCGGGGAAAACACAGCAAAAGGTTAAATCCACTGGATGGCACACCTGATCCTAGCAAATAGATAGCTCGTAATACAAGCAGTTCATCCATTAATCTCCATTCACCCATTAGCTTGCACAGGATTTGCTTGCCGATGTGATCCACCTAACGAAGAAGAAGAAAGCACAAAATAATTATACAGATGGACTAACAAGAAATGGCATGTGAGTATAACTATTGATCAGACCTGTTTCTTTATACATTTAGATAGGCATTCTTGGATAATACCCACTGGATGCAGAGGGTCTTTCAAACTCATGCTCTGAATAAACTTCAGAACTCTTGATGCAAGTGTACTATCTTTCTGCAAAGGTAAAATCTCCGACAATGGGGCATTTTCCTGAAGGGCAATGAGGTTATAGGCTTATAGCTAATGAGAAAACATGAAGAACACAAAGAATACTTCAGAAGCAACTCTTACATTTGCACAAGGAAGAAGAGTTGGAAATGCATAAAGTTCCTCGAGGGTCCTTCTATCATCCTCTTGGCGAACATATTCCAAATCATCAAACCGAAAACCAAATTTAAAATCAGTTCCATCTAGTCTGGGAAAAGATGATGTAGGTTGTGTATCGCCACAGGTGCTAGTTCCAGCAGATTGGAGATCGCCAAATATAGCTCTCCGCATGTTATCATCATTCAACGGAGGAAGGTCAAAACTTGTAGAGATATTCAAATCACTCCAAGAATGTGGATTCCTCAGCAGTACATCTCCGCAAGCAGTGATGGCTGGATTTTCATAGCAACATGGACTGAAAGGCATTTCTACTGCATTGGAAGATACATCTTGCAGGTATCCATGAACAAATATTGGATCCCTCGTAACAGCATCTTTGGACAAGGTTTTCTCCATATCATCATATTTTCTTCCTGAGATAGCATCTCTTAGGAGCTTTAACCAAGTCTTTTCGGAGCTATTTTCTGCACATGCCTCCTCACTCTTACATTCCAAAAAAGCTTGGATATCTGGAGCACTACCAGCACGCAGCTTTCTTAAGTATTCATAAACATGGTCACCATTTTCCAACAGACCAGATAAGCATATCAAGAAAATCTCAGACAAAGTTAACACCCCCATTTCGCGAGCATCATGTCCAAACTGACCTGTAGAATTTGTAAGAGCACCTTCACATGTTAGATGCCCATTTTGGATTTCAGAGCTTAATATGTCTGGCCAATTCTGTCGAGTAATGCGATTGGAACGCTGATCAATGTCAAAACCATTTGTGACACTAGTTCGAGTATGGTGTGTGCTTTGGGCATGCTGAACAAGCTGAAATGATTTTCCAGCAGATACAATGGCCCTTGCGATATCCTTCAAGAACACCGGGCACAGAATATCCACGTAACCTTGATTAGTGGCTTTCAAGCAAGCTCCTGTGTTACTTGGTTCCTGTTTGCTTGATTCCTTTGTCCTGATAGACTCACTATCAGTTAGAGTTGATGAATTGTCAGATCGTGATCCTCTTACTCTGAGCATATAGCTCATTTCCCAGAAGGCCGGTTGATCTATCGTAACTGCATTATTTGCATAAAAGAACATCTACATCACAAATGAAAACAGAAAATGCTTAAAGTTCAACCAGCAACGCAGAAATGGAAAATCCTTTTATCAAATTCCTACAGCATTATAATAAGCTGGTACAATCAATGTAATGTTTAACTTTGTAATATCAGAAAGTAAGTTAGCAACCTTCCAGTGGTCATTTTAAAAAGCACTACAAGACTTACAGAACTTAAGTATCGGACCAAGAAAAAGTAACATTTAAGACAACAAAGACTAATAACCTCATATTATACTAGAGACATTGGCTTAGAATGTGAATAAGTAAGTGTGTTAAAAAATGGTTTGAGTTGAAACTGTGAAAACTGTACTAGCTCAGTTTACAGTCAAACAAGGAAACTGAGCTAGGCTAATTCCTACCAGTTTAGACAGTTTCACCTAAAACCATTTTTGAACAGGCTTATATGCTTAAGGATATATATAAAGGTAAACCCTACAGTATGGGGTCAGGAACCTAGACAGTCGACCAAAATATATGAGGAAACAAATAATTACTTATGTCTTTGCAGAAGTCTACAGGGTTCATATGATATAACAAATTAAGAATGATACTCTCCAGTTTAAGCTCTAGATTTAGGAATGCAAGTACCTTATGGTAGTGTTTCAGTGTTTGACAAATAGACATATTTGAGAATTTTTTACTGTTATAAATCATCTATCAAAATCAGTTACAAAAGATGTTCCTTCAATACCTCTTCATAAGGGTCATCAAGAATACCATCATAAAGCCAGGAATCAAGGCACTGAAGATAAGGTAACAAGCTTCCAGCAAATATCACTAGCAGCATATGATATGGCTCACCCTGCAATTTAGATTTGAAATGAAGGTTAGTGGACATTGTGAGAAAAGAAGCATAAACAGATAGATTTCACACAATTAGGCCCTGTTGCAACCTCGCCATCTTCCACAAGACAGACTTCATTTAACTTTTTATAAAGATGGTTCACAACATGGACTGCCACTTCACTAGATGCCATGTTTGCTCCAGAGTCCCAAAAGCCATCTGGCACAGCTCCATGCACAACTTGATACAGATGTTCTGCTCCCGAACATAAACTGCAAGGAATTTTACAGCATTGGTGAATAATGTGCTTAGAATGTAAAATGCTAAACTAACATGAAAACATGAGCACAGCTACCCAAAATAAGAGTTGTCATTTGTATTCCTTTTTGCCCTTGAAGTTGAAGAATTAACCAAAAAGGAAATAAAGAAAAGGTAGGAAGCTCCTTGCCATCACATTTTAGACACGGTCGCTATTTTCCCTAAAATATATTAATCTTCAGTACCAATGCTGTAGGAATTTCACAGCATTGGTGAGTAATGGCTACACATTTAGTTTAGAATGTAAAATGCTAAATTAACATGAAAACACGAGCACTGCTACTCAAAATATGAATTGTCATTTCTGCTCATTTTTGCCCTTGAAGAACTAACCAAATAAGAAACAGAGAAAAGGTAGGAAGCTCCTTGCCATCACATTTTAGACACGGTCGCTAATTTCCCTAAAATACACTACCTCTGTAACTACCAAAGGTGAAGATATACATTAGTAGAACACAAAGCATCGAGGTCCTTGACAAGACATAATAAGCATAAGCCTGCACCGCACATATACAAATGAACTGCAAATTGGAGGAAGAAAACATCAATGTATCATACTGAAGTATACCTTGACATAGAATCAGTTAAAGCCAGAAGAGTCACAGTCCGATCAACTGAAACAAACGACTTCTCTTCCTCCTTCAGAGCTGCTTCCCGGAGCCTCTGGCGTCAAAATAACTACCAACATTAGAATATGAAAACCGGCAAAAAAAATCATCTCCTCATGTGAGAAATACACACAAGGCCTGAACTGCAATCTCACCGTAAGCCATGAATCGACTGCACTAGCAAAAGCACTCAATGTCGGAGTCCGGTGACCGCACGACCTGACCTTCCCAACAAAGAGCTCCACTCGCTTCAAGCATGTCGCGGCGAACAGAAAGGGCTTCAGCAGGGAGCCGAGGCTTGCCCGGGACAGATGCGACACATATGTCCCCGGTTTCTCGCAGTACACCGGCACATTCTTGTCCCAGTAGAGCAAGGGCGTGTCGAAACCCTGGAGCACTTGGAAGGCACTTTTGACCTGCGAAATGATAGACGGCAGTACAGTCATCAGATTCCAGTACAGTGCACGAGCGTGAATCTGAAGAAGTAGTGCACCAACCCGCAGAAGGAAACCCTTACCAGCTCATGCTCGTCCGTCCTCGAGGCCGGAGCCGGCGCCGCGTGAGGAAGGCCCTTGGAGACGCTGAGCTGAAGCTTGTGTATGAAGCTTTCGGTGGCGGGGGTCTCCAGGTACCCTGCGGGTTGCTGAGGAAGAACCATGGATGCAGGGGCCATGGGGGATTCAGTTCAACGGAACCCCCGATTCTTTTGGAGAATGAACCGCTTTGGGTATAACTACCCCACGGCGCGGCACGGCAGATAAATCCGGTAGGAAATGGGAGAGTGAATTGGGGGCAGTTGAGGCGGCTCTGGCGGAAGGTTGGTGAGGCCGGCGGGGCAACGCGATGGCCGGAGCAGATCTGCTCCGGGGCGGCGACGCTTTGGTCGTGGCAGGCGCCGGGCGGGTACTGAGACCCCCCAGGACCTTGTGGAGCGGCAGCCGATGTTTTCCGGCTCGACGGGAGAGAGTTAACAAAGAGAAAGATTCAGGGCGTGTTTGCTTGGTTGGGCTGCAGCTGGAGCCGTGGGACGGCGGCCAGAAGTTCTCCGGGCGTCAGCGGCAGCCCGGCACCAGGAGGGGACATCCCGCGGTGGCCGGAGATCGAGCGGGTGGCGGCGCTGGAAAACAGACTGACTGACTATCGCGGGGGCATCCAGTTTCCTCTGTTCGGTTTTTTTTTTCTGAGGGTTGTTTCCTCTGTTCGTTTGGGCTCCAGCTTCTACAGCCCAGAAGAAGCCGTCGGGGCAGCTCTTTTGAGCCCAAGCAAAAAAAAATGGAGCCAGGCAAACCCCAACATATCCTTACTACGTTATGAACTGCAAGTGTTCCACATCAATTAATTTTGCACGAATCACCAGATGCAAGATTCACCATCCAGAAGAAATCTCCAAGAACAACATATAAGGGCATCAGCTTTCGACAAAATTTTTACATACATGGTGCATATTTTTACATTCTGCGCTATGCGAATCCCTTGCGAGAAAACAATCTGCTCATCATTTACAATGCTACAGCAATGGTCGGTGCAGGATCATCGAGGCGACTTTCGTTCATATGCTCGGTGCCAGCTGAGGTTCAACTACGTGTGGCTTCTGGGAGTCCAAACCAAGGAACTGCCCGATGTCATGACCTTCTACTCGGTTTAGGCTGTCATCCAGACCAATCGCGAACTCCTCAGGCCGTTCCCCACCGCTTGCAAAGTAGTCAGCGACCTGCGTTAACAAATTTGGAATCAAGGACCTGGCATCAAACCGACTGGAGTCGTATAGCTAGAGTTGGTTTGTTAAACGCGAAACGCGAAATATGCTTCGGAGTGTAGACAAAGCGAGGGATGGCAGAACTTACATGATCTCCAAGGGAAATTCCGCTCAGTACCGCCGCTTCCATACTTGAACCCGTGAGCCAGTCACCACAAATGCCTGCTCGGCCCTGGGGATCAAATATGCACGGTACTCCTGGAGTGTTCATCGGTAGAGCTGCACCCCTGTGTTTGCCGGAATGAATATCATCATCATGTATTGATGAAATAGTAACAGGTATGAAAGTCCAATGTGTGAATTCTCATACCACAACTGTACTCTTGTGTAAAATGGTCGCTGAAGAGATCCTGTCGAGAGCCCCAAAGCAAGTTCAACTCCCCCAAGCATGTCTCGTTTCACTTTTTCTGCAGTGGCATTCGGGATATTTTCCTATAATTCGATGGTTAAATATATTAGAGAATTCCACTAAAAATGATGGATTTTTTTTGGAAATTCCACCTTGGCTTAATTCACCATAACAGGGAGTAGTGCAACCAAATGATATACAACCAAAAAGTATCAAACTTCATTAAGAAAAAGCCACCTGTGGAACTTTGTTTTTCTTTCCATAAGAAGCAGTGCTGAAAAATGTCCAGCACTCAGGTCTGTTTGTCTCCAAAGGGAAAAGTTTCTGAGTATTGTTGGCCATCCAAAAGAGAGAATCAATATCTCTCACAAATGCTCCTTCAAATGTGCCATAAGAGTTATCTTGTGGGATTGGAAGAGGATCATCAAATGCCGCAAGTAGTGCCCAGATAGAACTCAACTCTAGTCTCTGAATATAGAGGGCATAAAATTTAGTGAGGACTTGGAAGAGAGGAAAGATCTCATCGTCTCATGACTTCAAATTTTGGTTCAATTTAAACCTTCATTTGCCTTGTCAATTGGGGTAGACCTGACGTAGAAAGCAGACGGTTCGCACATTTCCCTGATCATTGAGTTAAAAAGGATCAGCCAGGGCACACATATATATGGTTGTCTTGGAGAAAAGTCAGAACATGGTGTGCTTCTTATGCGAAGAAACTAAATGAGATCCATGAACTGTAAGGAGGATATTGCATAAAAGAATCCGTCTATTGTCTGGTTAATAACCATGACCTAATTTCACAAATTATGTGATCCATTCAGTGCTCTTGGTAAATTTATCTGATCACATGTTTATATTCCTGTTTTGGTTCATACATCAATGGAACACCAGAATGTGCCAAAACCATCCAGCTCAATACTAGACGGAAATCTGTACATTAATCTCTCAATGGAATTCCATTAACCACAATTTGGTTTCAGAATTTCCATTTCTAATATAAAAAATGGTATCTAAACCATATCAGTATGACATCTAGGCAGTAATGTTTGGACGTTTGCGTAACTTTACTTCATAATGTGGGACATTTGGGAAATTAGTAGGGTGCACCGAGGTACATGTGCCCCTGGCTGAGTTTTCTCATTTTCAGGTTTTGAAAAAATCTGAAATAATTTGTGAATGTGAATTATCCAATGACTTGTGAACCAGCAAAATTTCGAACAACAATATTTTAATTTGTGTGTTTGATGAAAAAATTAGTGCATTTATGCAGTCTGTTTTAGACACTCTTCCCTTCTTTTGTTCTTACAGGACACAAACATATATTTTTTTGCCTCAAATTTTGCGTGCTCACACTGCATCCAACAATATGTATTCAATTTTTTTTACAGAAATATTAAAAACTTACGCATGTGTGGTTTGATTATTCCAAGAACCAGGGTGCATGTGTAACCAGGTGGACAAAATCCTCTCTTGGGACACTTGGGTCTAATTTTTTTTTTTAGAGCTGGCAGCCTGTCACATATGGAGCAGATTGGAAAACACTGGAGTCTGAACTCCTACTGTCCTACAGTTATAATCTTAAAGAAACTAGCAAATTTAATTACACAAGCATCTTTTGACCCTAAATGAACTTAAAGAGAAACAATATTGAAAAGAAATTTGCACTCACCATTGTGTGCTATTACGACGGCATCATATTGACCCTGGGGCTTCTCATTCTCAAACAAGCGCCACAGGCCATTGAACGGCTCAAGCTTGCTTATCCAGGAAGGCCTTACAACTTTAATCAGGTCATTCTGCACGGGTTGATATCCACTCAGGAACGAAAATGAAGAGCCATGAAAGTGATCAGAAGTTCAGTAAGTGACTGATGGACTAAACTCCAACAACCAAATCACAGTAAAATTCCGTCACTGCGCTCTACAGTGGGATATGACAATGTAATGGTGTAGTGAATGGGAGTTTAAGATAAGTGAGACTTAAAGTCCTTTGATTGACTCACGGACATGGAAATTAAGTAGGGAGGGGGAAGGGGAATTAAGAGGACCAACTCCCTCATATCTCTTCCCTAGGGGGCCCCTGGTAATTGAGCTAGGGATTGGGAATTGGCAAAAAGAAAACGTTTCATTAGTTGTCCACGTCCGTGAGGGAAGGCATTTCCTGCCTAATCCCTCCAATCAAACTTGGGTAGTTAACTCTCTCTTAAATTCCCACTTTTAAATGCCTTCACCTGCCAAACAAAGGAATGGGACTTAAAATCAATTTCCCATGTCTATTTCCTTGGCAAACTCTCATCTCATAACTCCCATTCCCTCTCCCTGTTGTTACCAAACACGCTGTTGGTACTACGCGGAGCATGCATCCACAAGATGGCAACCTGATATACCTCGGGCAGCATTGCATCAGCAAGCGGGCGCATTCCTCTCACGCCGATGTACCTCGGCGTCGAGGAAGGTATAGCTGTGAAATGGCCACCAGCCTCGAGCTCACCGATCGAGCCTCTCCATTCGCGGACCAACCCTTTCTCGACCCACTCGTCGACCAGCTTCTGGAACCTCTTGTCGCTCGCGGTGAAGAACTGCGCCGCGTGGTCGAACACCAGCCGCCGCCCGTCGTCGACCATCCTGGTCGCCATCCTGCCACCTAAGCCGTGCATACCCTGCACCAACGGCGGCGAAAAGGGGAGTGAGCCTCGCGCGCTGGTATACGGGCGCGGAGCGAGGGAGTGAGTGAGGGTGAGGGTGAAGGGGCGAACCGTGTCGAAGACGACGGCGCGGACGCCGCGGGCGGCGAGGGCGGAAGCGCAGGCGAGGCCAGAGGCTCCGCCTCCGATGATGGCGACGGTGGGGTCGGCGGGCACCGGGGTGGAGAAGACCACCTGCTCCTGCTGGAAGCTCTTCTTGATGGCCGACTGCCGCGAGAACCGGGGCTTACCGCGCGGGCGCCGCGGGAGTGCCTTCGGAGGACACGCTCCTCCGGCGCCGCTGCTGGCGGCGACCACCGCCCCGGAAAAGCGGGACGCGGCGCGCGCGGCGGCGGGGCGAGCGCATGGGGCGGGGTGGAAGAGCGGCATCGCGGCCTTGCAGGTGCTCGACAAAATGCGGGAGCGGGGGAAGCAGACCGTTATCTGTTTACGAGTACTTTATCTTTACTTTGGAGAGAGAGAGAGAGAAAACTGTTCTCACGGTTGCTCTATGGTAGAGTATGGTATTTTCTAGGAAAATTGATTGTTCTGTATTAGCTACAAACTTAAATGGGAGAGTAGTAATTTAAACGCTCTTTTATATTTCTGTATGGAGGAAGTACTTATCCTCTCCTTGAATTAAGACTATCTTATTGTTCAATACACCAATAATACATTGTTTATCTTAGAGCGTATGTCTAACACGGGGCGTTAGGCTAAAAGCATCTCCAACAGTTGCCCAACGCGCGGCGTGCTAAAAAAACATTTGCAGCATGCCGATCGCCTGTTTTTTGTCTGTGAGGGCTGGCTCCAAAAGTCATGTAAACTTCAGCATATGCGTGAATAGCTCCAAAGAAAGGCGCAAAAAATACTACGCGTGCGATCTCGCACAAACAACATATGCACTTCAAACACAACCAAAAAGATCAAACACAAACAAAATAAATCAACAACAAATAGTTCAATTTCGTTATTACAATCCAAACAAATAGTTTATCTTTTAATACAACAAATAGTTCAACAATACAACATCAAGCGCACAAATTATGATACTCTTTGCCGGCCATTCCATACCCACCACTCCTCGATGAGATCATTCTGAAGATCATCATGCATTTCGGCACGTCGAATGGCATGATAGGAGGCAACAAAACGGGCCACCCTGGCAGCCCTCCGCCACACTCGCATGGGATGTCTTAAGAGCTCATAGTGAGAGTAGACTACATTTTGGCCACGCTCATTCTCGATGATCAGGTTGTGCATGATCACACAAGCATCTTTTGATCCCAAAATCTAGCCGGTCCTCTCACAATAGCAAATTGGGCTTGCAAAATACCAAAAGCTCTCTCCACATCTTTTCTAGCCGCCGCCTGAGCATTGTGAAAATCAAGATTTTTCTTACTTTCCGTTTTTTTCAACGGCTTCACAAATGTTTGCCACTTTGGGTAAATGTCATCCGCAAGATAGTAGCCATAGTTGTATGCACGGCTATTTGCTACAAACTGCACCAGTGACAGTTCACCATTTGCAATCTTATTCATCAGTGGTGACCGATTAACAACGTTGATGTCATTCAAAGATCCAGGCATTCAAAAAAAAGCATGCCAAATCCAAGTCTCTTGATCGGCCACCACTTCAAGGATTATATTGTAACCCTTTTTTTGGCCATAGAATTGGCCATGCCATGCCTTAGGACAATTCTTCCAACTCCAATGCATACAATCTATTGAGCCAAGCATATCTGGGAAGCCGCGAGCTTTGTTCATCTCCAATAGCCTTGCGGTGTCTTCGGTATTGGGAGATCTCAAATACTCCTGGCCAAACACTTGCATAATTCTGACTGTGAAGCGCTTGACACACATGATGGCTTGACTCTCACCCATGGCCAAGTGATCATCAACTAGATCAGCGGGGATACCGTATGCCAACATACGCAAGGCGGCTATCACCTTCTGAAAGGTGCTATGCCCGAGCTCTCTGGCGGCATTCCTCCTTTGCTGAAAAAACCGGTCATGGCTCACTAGTTTCTCTGCAATGCGCCTGAACAACTCGTTGCTCATCCTAAACCGGCGCCGGAAGTACGACACAGGGTATACGGGAGGATCCGCAAAATAATGCCTGATTAATCTGTTGTGGGCATCGATCATATCCCTCCAAATTTTCTGCCGACTCATAACCGAACCACTGTGCTTCGGTTTTTTATTGATGTGCATAGCTAGGATCATTGCAAGATCCTCCTCCTCTTCAATATCAAATTCTTCTTCGAAAGAATCATATGACGAACTCATCTACAATGTTCAATTTAAACTAGGCTATAAAAACTACAAACAACATGTAACGCCCCGGATTCGATGCGCCAGGTGTCCGTCAGTTATTTCCCGTCCTTGCCATGTCATGTGCTTGCGTGTTGCACTTTGCCATGTCATCATCTGCATTTCATATCATGTCATCATGTGCATTTCATTTTGCATACGTGTTCGTCTCATGCATCCGAGCATTTTCCCCGTTGTCCGTTTTGCAATCCGGCACTCCTATGTCTCCCGGCGCCCCCTTTTACCTATTTTCGTGTGCGGGTGCTAAACGGTCTCGGAATGGACCGAGTTTTGTCAAGCGGCCTTGGTATAGCACCGGTAGACCGCCTGTCAAGTTTCGTGCCATTTGGAGGTCGTTTGGTACTCCAACGGCTAACCGGGTAACCGTGAAAGCCCCCTTCTCCTTGCAGCCCAACACCCTTCCAAAGTGGCCCAAAACCCAGCAAACTCCCCTCCATGCTCTCGGTCGTTCGATCACGGTGGCCAAAAACCACACCTCATTTGGACTCTCCTAGCTCCCTCTACCTATATATATGTGTGCCTCCCTCGAAATTCTCGCAGTCCAAATTCCCCCCTAACCCTAGCAAACTTCCCCGCCGCCGCCGGACATGTCCGCCTCGCGCCACGGACAAAAATCGCCGCCGCCCGCAGCCCTGGCGTCGCGCCACGTGGCCTCCGCCGCCGTCCACAGCGGCGGGCCCGCTCGACAGCCAGCCGGCCAGCCACGGGCAGCCGCGCCGAGCCTCTGCCGCATGACCTCCAGCGCCCGCGCCTCACCGAGTGCCCGCCGACCTCGCCCGGACTTCGGCTGCTCTGTGGCAGCGAGCCCTCGCTGAGCGTCACGGCCTCGCCGAGACCTACGGCCCGCGCCTCGCCTTTCCATGCGCCCATGGTTGTCGCCCGCGTCGGCCGAAACGCGCCCGATCCAGCGCCACGGCCGCGCCCGCCGCCTCTCCTCGCGGCGCGCCGGTGCCCGCCTTCGCCGCTTGGTGACTCCGCCCCGGACCGGCCAGCCGCGGCCGTTCCGACCTCGCCGGACCACCACCGCCGGTCGTGTCTCCGTGAGCTCCTCCGCCCCGCCTCGGATCCGGTCGGGTGGGATGAGATCCACCCGACCACCGATCCAAACGCGTCGCCCCGCGCCCGGATCCCTCCGTCCCACTCCGTCTCGTCCCGGGTTGACTTTTTCAGAGTGTAATATTCCACTAAGTCCCCGATCTGCTATTATTTTGTTGCATATTCATCGCATCATAACTCTGCATCCGTAGCTCCGTTTCGTGCGTGTAATATGTCAAATTGTTCGCCTCGACGAGCACATCATTTCATCTCATTGCATCATTTTTATTTGAGCTCATCTTGATGCCCTAAATGCTGTTCGAAGAGTGCTATGTGATGTTAGTTTCTGTTTCTTAACAGAACATGCACTTTTGTCATTTTTGCCATGATTGATGTGTGCATCCTATGAACTTGAGCCCTACATGTGTTTTGTAATATGCCATTCCATCTTTACAGGGGTGTATGCCATGTATTTTTGTGATCTCTGTGGTGACTAGAACAAGCATGCAAACTAGGCTTCATGATGTTGCTGATTTCAGCCCCTGTTTTGCTGATATTTTTATGCCATGTTAACTTGATGCTACCGAGAGATCCATGCTTATTTTGAGATACTTCAGTAAGGATGTTTTGAACATATGGTTGTGCTCTATCCATCCATGCTCTTTTTTGCAATTATGGAGTGCCATAGCTTGAGTCAATCGAGCTCTACTTTTGCTATAAAATGTTTCCTGGCAGGTTGTTTACATGTTATTCAATTTTGCCAAGGTTGTTGTAGTTGATCCGTGTATGCTATGATGTTGTTCTTGCCATGTATAGCTTCTATGCCATGTCTTCTTACTGTGAGTTGCCTTTATATTCCATGTATTGATTTGTGGTGAGTGGTTCAAGCTCACCAACATGCCTACTTATTGTTGTTCCTGCCATGTATGAATCTGTCATATAACTTGCCATGTTTACATGGGTGCTATCATATTTTATGATCCTTTGTGGCTCATGGTCAGTAAAGGACTTTTGTTCTATGCAATTATTAGATTCATGTCATGCCTTTGTTTGCCATGATAAGTTCCTGTAATATGTTGTTTGATTGCTCTAAACATTGCAACCTGATGTTGTTTCTGCAAAGTCTGAAACTGTTATTATATGCAATCTTGCCATGTCATTTTGAGCATGTTCTAGTTGTTTCTGGAGATAGCTCAGTGTTCATGTTTTGTAATGTTTTACCTGTACATCATGCCCATGCCTTTTGTTTTCACGTTGAGATGTTGTAGCATGTTGTTTTGGTGCTTGCAATATGCCTAGTTGCTGTTTTGGACAGATTGTTGCTATAACTTGTTTCATGTGTATGTGTTGAACCGTTGCTCCGTTTTGAGTGTGCTCTATATGAAACTTGCTTGATTTTGTATGTAGTTTCATATTATCATGTTGCATCCATGTTTTGAGGTGTTTGCTTGATGTTCATATGCATTTTGCATCAATGCCATGTTTAACTTGTTTTGCTCCTATCTTCTAGGCCGTAGCTCCGAATCTAATGAACTTTATATGTAACTTGACTAGAATTTTGTGTAGATCATCTTGGTGCATCTTAACTTGATGTTTAACAACTTGAACATAAGGTTTATTCAGATCTGGACCAATTTCAAAATATGCATATGAGGACTTACTGGAATTGTTCTATGTTGTTCCCGGCCTCATTTAAACTTGCTTTGATGTGTTGCTCTTGTTTGCATCATCTCTTGTCATGAGTAGCTTCATGTAGCTTTGTCATGCATCATGCTTGGTTGAGCATCATGTCTTGTTCATGTGTGGTGTGTTTACCTTGTTGTGTGCTTCTTCTCAATAGTTCCCGTTTCGTTGGGATCGTGAGGATTCGTTCATCTACTCTTGGTTCGTCTTCGTGGCTCCATCTTCTTCATGGACTTGTTTTTCTTCCTTGCGGGATTTCAGGCAAGATGACCTCTACCCTGGATCTCACTACTATCATTGTTATGCTAGCTGCTTCGTTCTATCGCTATGCTGCGCTACCTATTACCTGTCTATCAAGCCATCCCTAATTGCCATGAACCTCTAACCTTTGACACCCATCCTAGCAAACCGTTGTTTGGCTATGTTACCGCTTTGCTCAGCCCCTCTTATAGCATTGTTAGTTGCAGGTGAAGATGAAGTTTGTTCCTTGTTGGGACATGGAGATGTTGTTCCTTGTTGGAACATGTTTACCTGTTGGGATATCACAATATATCTTATATTATTAATGCATCTATATACTTGGTAAAGGGTGGAAGGCTCGGCCTTATGCCTGGTGTTTTGTTCCACTCTTGCCGCCCTAGTTTCCGTCATATCGGTGTTATGTTCCCGGATTTTGCGTCCCTAACGCGGTCGGGTGATTTATGGGACCCCTTGACAGTTCGCTTTGAATAAGACTTTTCCAGCAAGGCCCAACATTGGTTTTTACCATTTGCCTCACCTATGCCATTTTTCCCTTGGGTTTCCGGAGCCCGAGGGTCATCTTTATTTTAGCCCCCGGGCCAGTTCTCCTTCGAGCGCTGGTCCAAACCGAGCGATGTCCGGCGCCCCCTGGGCAATCAGGGTTTATGCCAACCCGACGTCTAGCTCATCCGGTGTGCCCTGAGACCGAGATATGTGCAGCTCCTATCAGGATTTGTCGGCACATCCGGGCGGCTTTGCTTGTCTTGTTTTATTACTGTCGAAATGTCTTGTAGCCGAGATTCTGAGACTGGTCGGGTTGGGAGAAGGAATATCCTTCCTTGATCGCGAGAGCTTATCATGGGCTAAGTTGGGACACCCCTGCAGGGTATAAACTTTCGAAAGCCGTGCCCGCGGTTATGTGGCAGATGGGAATTTGTTAATGTCCGGTTGTAGAAAACACGAAGTTGATCTTAATCAAAATACACCAACCGTGTGCGTAACCGTGAGTGTCTCTTTTCGGGGTTGATCGAGAGGAGAACACGGTTCTTGGGGTTATGTCTGACGTAAGTAGGAGTTCAGGATCACTTCTTGATCATTACTAGTTGTCGACCGTTCCGCTTGCTCTCTTCTCGCTCTTATTTGCGTTGGTTAGCCACCATATATGCTTAGTCGCTGCTGCAACCTCACCACTTTACCCCTTCCTTTCCCTTTAAGCTTTGCTAGTCTTGATACCCATGGTAATGGGATTGCTGAGTCCTCGTGGCTCACAGATTACTACACAACAGTTGTAGGTACATGTTTTGCGATGATCATGACGCGAGAGCGATGTTTGCTTGTATTGGAGTTCTTCTTCTGCTTCTTCTTCGATCAGGGTATAGGTTCCAGGTCGGTAGCCTGGGATGGCAGGGTGGATATTGTTTGAGCTTCTGTTTATGTTTCATCCGTAGTCGGATGTTGATCTTGTATATGATGTTGTTGTATTCTTGTGGCATTTGTGCCTTATGTATGTATCCCCATCTATTATGTAATGTTGATGTAATGATATCCACCTTGCAAAAGCGTTTCAATATGCGGGTCTATCCTTGGTGGGACCGTCGAGTTCCTTTTGGATAGGGTCGCATATTGGGCGTGACACAACATGCACCAAATTCATGTAAAAAATGTGAAGTTAAAGCAATACATACCTTGCAAGCGTTTTGTCGAACACCTTGTGGGCACCGAACGGCAGTGGGCGGCCGGGCGCTGTTCGTCGGAGGAATGCCGCACGCGAGGGGCGGCGGCGACTAGAGGGAGACGGAGGAAGCAGCGTCGGCGTGGGGATAGACCAGGGAAGCGCCGGAACGGTCACCGGAACAAATGGGATGGCATAGGCGGCGGCGGCGCCAGCGGCTGGATGGGTGTAGGTGGAAGTTGCAAACGGGCGCTCGAGTGTCCAGCACGCGGGAGCGGGCACAGCAAATAAACGACGCGTGATGGCGTTTTGGCCCGC
This sequence comes from Aegilops bicornis, assembly GCA_021605145.1. Lineage (NCBI taxonomy): Eukaryota > Viridiplantae > Streptophyta > Magnoliopsida > Poales > Poaceae > Aegilops > Aegilops bicornis. The sequence continues at coordinate 139,576,449 of CM038673.1, read as the reverse complement.
TAGCTGAACTAGTTATGCCGCACGCGCGGTTTTTGCGCCTCCGCTGGAGCGCCCGGAACGGTAGCGCGCGCAAAAAAACTACAAATTTTTCAGCGCAACGTTTATATAACGCGTCTGTGGGAGATGATCTAAGGGCATCTTCAATGCAAAGCGCTAAGACAGACGCTTAGGAAATTAAAATAACTCTTGTAATGTAAAAGTATAAAACAATTGAGGCGCCTACCGTTCCAACGCTGCCGCTAATGACGGGCGCGCTAAGGAAGCCGGCCGTCGCCCGATTCCGTACTGGAACGAGGCTATCGCGTGGTAGAAAAAGGCCTAACCGTCTGATTCCTTTTTTTGCGTCGATGCAACACGCGACGCCAGGATTTGTTGGGCTAACTGCCGATTAACCAGGAAATTCATCTTGGCGCCCCACGTTAGCGCCCAGCGCGATTTCCCTGTTGACGGTTGGTTGGAGCAACAAATACTGGTGTTAGGGCATCTCCAGCCGCGTCCCCAACAAGCCCTTCTCAGGCAATTTTGCCGCGCCGGCGCCAAAAAAAAGGCCCCAGTCGCGCCTTCAGAAGCCTGTTTTTCGCCGGCTCAGGCCAAAACTGGTGCCGGCGGACCCAGGCCGAACCCGGCGTCCTGGGGGCGCTTGGGGAGCCGGCACAAGCGAAAAAGGCGCGTGGGTCCGCTTCGGAGGCGACCCGAGGGCCTTTTTTCCGCCGTTCTTGACGCTTTTCCTCGCATCTCTCCCGCCGCCGCCTTCCTCCGCCATTCTCTTCATTTCTCCCGCTAAACCCTCTCCCGCCGCGAAGAAATCGCCATCGCTGTAACCGCCGCGGCTGGCGCGTGGCTCACCAAGCGAGAAGCCGAGAGCGCCGCCATCGAAGCCACCGGGCCTGTCGAACGCCGAGTGGAGGGTGGAAGTTCAGCGGCGCGAAGCAGTCACCGCCGACAGGCGGAACAGGGCCATAGCCAAGAAGGCCCGCGATAACGCGGCGCGCGGCGGCGTCTTCCTCATCGGTTGACCAGGCGGGGATGAATCCACCCGTCGTCAGCCACGCCCAGTACGCGCCCTGGGGACAGCAAGGCGCGGGATCTCCATGGGGTTCGTCGTCGCCCGGCTACGCCGACGGCGACGCGCACGGTGGGTTCAACCCAAACGTGACCTTCCCTCATGGTCACCCGCCACGCCAAGACGCCCTCGCCCGCTTTCGGCGTGCGGCAAGACCCTCCATACAACTACTGCGCCGCCCGCTTACTGGCGTCCACACGGACGCCCATCTCTACCGTGGACCGCTACCCTTCGCACCTCGGCGACGAAGACCGAAGCGCGTGGTCGCCGCTAATGAAGAACAATGCCATCAAGCTCGACCTGCCCGGACGAACGTCGCCCGCGAAGAAGAGGAACACCGACATGGCTTTTCCGATGGGCGGGCGGACATGCTCGAGCAGCAACGAGAACCTCAAGGCGTGGTACACGGTGCAGCGGCCTCATCTCGAACGAAGCTGCCGACGGCAACGCCGACGACGCCGACGACGCCCACGACCACACGGACGCCAAGCCCGAACGACGCCTCTACATCGCCGCCAAAGAAGCCGGTTGCGAAGCCGACGCAGCCCAAAGACAAGCAGCTCCGACACCGACGAGCCCGTGCACGCCGATTCCGCCAACGCTCGAGCCGACCTGCCGAGTGAATCGTTCGCGACGCGAACTTGCGGCGGCGCTCTGTTTTTGTAACGCCAGACTACGCCCAATCACCGGATTTGCGGCGTCTTTTGAGAGCGGGAACGACCAAGTTTAAATTTCCCGCATCCTGGGGCTGGCGCGTGGGGGCGTGACTGGGAACTAGGTCGCCCCCAGGGGCCGAACTAGCGCCGGCACGTCCTCAGACCGCTCTATTTAGGCGCCCTGGGGGGCCGAACGGCTGGAGATGCCCTTAGGGATCAAAAGTAGGTAGCGATCGTGGCCTTTTCTTTCCTTGGACGAGTTGAAATCTCAAAGTACTGAATGGGCTGGTTTAGCGTCTGTCGTTAGTGTACCGCCGCTTTGATTCTTTTTGTTTTTATTATATTTTATTTTTTTGTCTACAAGCGCCCATATAAGCGCCCAACAATGGAGATAGCCTTGTTGGCTATGGATTCTTAGCTTCTGGAGCTCAAGTAAATGCCAAGGTTATTCCTGGTCATTATTTTTTACCATGGCTTCTTGGTGAATCACATCTTCTACGATTCCTGTTTTAATGTTGTTGATGATGAAGCGGTGTAGTTCGCTCGATTTTTTTTACGTTAAATATCAATTCAGGACATTGTTGTTCACTTTTTGCCCCCAATGAGGCCTAGTTCATGATCTCGTGCATTTGGTGTCTCAAAAGGAGAGAAGGCTAACCATAAGCTCTTCTTTGACTCAAGGAGGTCGTTTGTGGATGTTCAATTTTGTATGATCATCAGTGTTGATCTACTTCTTATGCGGTATTCAGATCCCTCCTGTCATCTTCAAGTAGAAAGGAAGAATTGAAAATTTATGATCCTCTCGTGGTAGATATCCCAAAATAGTCTTGGGCAATGTGCAGTAGGATGCGCAAACCTAAATATCAGGTGGGATAGGCATAGTGAACTTGCGCATTCAAAATGAGGCGCTCATGTCAAAACATATGCACACATTTCATAATAAAAAGGGACATTCCATGGGTGAACTTGATTTGGAATTCTTATTATCACCAGATGGTCCCCCATGCAACTAACTTATGTGGTTCATTTTGATGGAAGGATGTGATCAAGCTCAATGGTAGATATAGTGCTCATGCTAAGGTTGGTAGATATAGTGCTCATGGGATGGTTGGAGTTAGAACTGGTGATTCCATCTTATTTTGGGCAGATGAATGGACTTTTGGGGATTCTTCTAAGGCTATCCAATTCCGCAACCCGCGCCTTTTTCATATCTCACTTCTGACAAAGGTGTTGGCAAGAAGATTCTTCAAATACATGCCTAGTCAGTTTTCTCCATCTACTATTCTCGGTCCAAAGCCACCAGGAGTTTGTTGCACTTGAGAATATGTTGACGAATTTCAGTTGGGGTCCCTTGGGTTTTGATGTCTGAAAAAGGCACAATAAGTCTAGGGATTATAGTTCTACGAGATTCTACTCCATTATGCTTCATCATATCATGGTGAGTCTTTGCTTACAAGGTGATTTGGAGGAGGTCTACAATGAAAATTATAGTCTTTACTTGGCTCCTCATAGGTGATCACCTAAACACTAAGTGATATGATGCTTCGTCGCCATTGGAATGTTGTTGAGGTGGTCATCATTATGTGCTATGTTCAACTCAGGCGTATGAAGATATGACTCACCTATTCTTCTTGCTTAGTTCAACCAAAGGACATGAGCTTATTTGCAGATTGATTGGACCATGGAAATTATTTTATTTGGGATTGCTTCGGAGTAGGGCAAGCGTTTGGGCGGTTGTTCTTCTCTAAAGTGGTTTTACTAGCTTCATGGCACATGACTCTTCTTGCACATAGTAATAAAGCTTGTTTCAAGGATAGGATTATAGCTTGGATTTCTCTTCTCTCTGGGTAGATTTCTTTTCTTACTTATCGTATCTTTGTAGAGTTGTAAATTGTTTTCATCCTTGATAAATAAAGATCTATGGGGTTGCTTCCTCAAAGCTTGTCAAACCATTCTTTAGCTTTATCTTTTGAAGACCACCTGAATTTTTTTTAACAAGAGACTTTTTTCATAGATCCTTCAATTTGAAGTGCCACAAAGATCACCATATGTTATAAGATGTGTGTAGGGGTCTTCATTGTCGTGTCCTGAAAAAGCTTTATCCTGCACTTTGAGGATAATATGAGTATCAACAACAAACACTTTATTATTTGGTGGGTAAAACAATAGGAGATTTAGGGGCTGTTTGGTTTGTGACTAAGTTTGTCAAAGTTTGCCACACCTAAGGTTGGGCAAGTTTGACCAACTTAGGTGAGTGTTTGGTTCAAACCACACATTAGGCAAGCCACACTAGGACCCCACATGACATACACACAACAAGTATGGTAAGATTCTCTTAGGCTTGTGATGACCCACAAGTATAGGTGATCAATCATAGTCCTTTCGATAAGTAAGAGTGTCAAACCCAAAGAGGAGCAGAAGGAAATGACAAGTGGTTTTCAGCAAGGTATTTTCTGCAAGCACTGAAATTGTCGGTGACAGGTAGTTTGATAGCAAGATAATTTGTAACGAATAAGTAACGGTAACGGCAAATAAAGTGCAGCAAGGTAGCTCAATCCTTTTGTGGGAAAGGACAGGCCAAAATGGTCTCTTATGATAAGCAAAACGTTCTTGAGGGTACACGGGGATTTCATCTAGTCACTTTCATCATGTTGGTTTGATTCATATTCGCTACTTTGATAATTTGATATGTGGGTGGACCGGTGCTTAGGTGTTGTTCTTACTTGAACAAACCTTCTACTTATGATTAACCCCTTCGCAAGCATCCACAACTACGAGAAAAGTATTAAGATAAAATCTAACCATAGCATTAAATTTCTGGACCCAAATCGGTCCCTTACGAAGTAGCGCATAAACTAGGGTTTAAGCTTCTGTCACTCTAGCAACCCATCATCTAATAACTACTCCACAATGCATTCCCTTAGGCCCAAATACGGTGAAGTGCCATGTAGTCGACGTTCACATGACACCACTAAGGGAATCACAACATACACGTCATCAAAATATCGAACACATATCAAGTTCACATGATTACTTGCAACAAGATTTCTCCCATGACCTCAAGAACAAAAGTAACTACTCACAAATGATAATCATGCTCAAGATCATTGGGGTATTAAATAGCATAATGGATCTGAACAGATAATCTTCCACCAAATAAACCATATAGTCAAGATGTAATCAACTCTACTAGTCACCCACAAGTACCACTCCGAGGTTCCGGTACAAAGATTGAACACAGGAGATGAACTAGGGTTTGGGAGGAGATGGTGCTGTTGAAGATGTTGATGGAGCACTAGTGCGGAACCGGGCTATAGCACCGGTTCGTAAGGGCCTTTAGTGCCGGTTCTGTAACCGGCACTAAAGGGTGGGGACTAAAGGTCCCCCCCCCTTTAGTACCGGTTATGCACAAACCGCCACTAAAGGGCCATCACGTGGCACGAGCCTGCGCCGGGGGCGGGGAGACCTTTAGTACCGGTTGGTAACATCAACCGGTACTAAAAGGTTTGGGGGGTTTTGGGTTCAGGGTTTATTTTTCCTTTAATTTTGTGTTTTCCATTTAATTCTTTTTCGTTTGCTGGTATTTTACGATACTACATATTGTACACGTTATGCATATATATATATATATATATATATATAATATATATATATATATGTATATATATATATATATATCATCGAATGTCTCGCACTACCATTCACACATACACATGTACGTATATATATAAAAATTCTCCTACAAGGAGGCATTATCATGGCGGGTAATGGAATTCTCCTCTGGGATCTATGACCTGGTCGAGCAAAAATCCCGCTATTTCCTCTGCAATTGCTCGTACGTGATCCATTGGTAGGAGCTTCTCCCGCACCTCATTGAACAGTTAAGAAGGAGATCAATATGCATGTATTAGTTGTGTGACTAGATATCAATAATGATGGAAAAATTGTGTATAGTGTTCTGGCAAACGTACCCATAGTTGTCTATCAGATGTGCTCCTTTCGGACGTCATCATGCGAATGTTCTCGCAAACGTAGTATGCACATAATTCATTCCCCGGCTCCTGCTTCATGGCATGTACGAGAATAGAGTTCAATCAGATAATAATTAATCAAGCATGATAATTAATGGTATTGAAACTAGAATTAAAGAGATTGCATGGTAGCTAGCTAGCTAGTACTACTTAATTAATTACCGTGGGTCGATACCAATACAGATTTTCTCTGAATGGGCCTGGAACGTCTTTGATGAACTTTTGCCAAGCCCTGCCGGCCCGCCGGCAAAGAAAATGAATAAATGAGTTATTAATTAGTTGATATCAGAACATATATATAATGATTGAAATTACCTGTTGACTATCCCTTTCACGATTGAGTACTCTTTAGGTTATTTAAGCAGTGATTCCAGTACTTCAACTTTTCCTTCTTCAACTTGAATGTCTAACAAGATCCAGTGGTACCTGTATGCGCACGATTGCATGTATAAATTAAGCGGGCATCTGCATAACACTCATCAACTAACCCTAAACCCTATACACTTATTAACATCTAGCTAGTAACAAAAACAGAATTTGTAGTACAGGACAGTGTGACTCACTGAAAGTTGTAAGGAAGTAGTATATCTGCATTGGTATTGAGGCGCTTCAAGACTCTAGCATGTTATTCTCTACTTCTTGTTTATAATATTCATATGACCATGTCTCTTCATTAATGGTATTTGGGTCAATGAACCCAATGCCATAGCGTCCAACTTTTCTCATTTCGGACATCTTCATCCTGCATAATACCACAAAAAAGAATATAGTGAGGATAATTACAGGTAATGATCAACGAGAGCACTACAGCTAGCTTGAGACTTAAATTATAGAAAGAAATCACTTACAGACAATAGCAACTGACGATAGATTTGTCGAAAAGGCGTCATAATTGAATAACTGAAACAGTTCTGTATACTCAATAGACAGAGCTAGCTTATGGAAGTAATCCTCTTCCTTGACTTTCACCATGAGGGACTCTCGATTGTGGGTCTTGCAAATTTCCATGTACCATTGATGCAATTCATACATTCTCGTTGGGAGGTTCTTGACCTCCTCAGGCTTGACCAAAGGTTCGTCGCGGACATATTTCTGTTTTATGTCCTCCTCTCTAAGCGGAGACATGGCTTGATCTCGAGGAGTTGTCCAACAGTGATATCGAGCATTTTAGCCTACCTTCTATGCTCGTCGGTTATTACCAGTTGACCGGCGTCGGTACTCTCATGTGTTGGTACAACAAGCGGGGGGATCGATTGCGCCGCCTGTTCTCCCAGCTAGGGAACGATTTTCCCGCATTTTTTTCCAGCTTCTTGGCTCGAGCTCGAGCTCGACTCCTTCTGTAGTCGTGCTCAATGTGCCTTCCTGATTTGACGCTCATAGTCTGAGTCAACGGGCTTGGGAGCTGGTGCTCTAGCCATAGGAATAAAGTGGTCAATCTTTTCCTCAGGCACTTTCTCCCTTGGCGGCGGTGCCAGTTTCGGTCCAAAATGGGCGTCCACTTGGGCCTTCACTATGGCTGCATTTTGCTCCTCGGTCATGTCGTAAGGCCTCTGAGGAAGAGGAGTGAGGCTTGGACCATATTTATATCGCTTGCCTCCACCTGTACCTCCTGTACTACCTTGACTCGTACCGCTACGCACCATAGCTGCGTCGTCTCTCTTCCGCGATTGCTGAGGCGGCAGAGACGGCTGACGTGGCTGAGTTGGAGCAGGAGGAGTGGCCTGACGTTGTGCCGGACTTGAAGCAGGAGGAGTGGCGTGACGCGGTGTCGGACTTGAAGCAGGAGGAGGTGGTCGGCAGGCCGGGACTTGAAGCAGGAGGAGTGGCCTGACGCTGTGCCGGACTTGGAGGAGGAGGAGTGGCCTGGCGCGTTGGTGGACTTGGAGGAGCAGGAGTCTGCTGACGCGGTGGCGGACATCGAGGAGGAGTCGGTTGACGCGGTGTCGGTGGCCTTCGAAAGATGATGCAATCCTTTCTCCATAGGATGATACGATGTTTGACCTCTCCTAGTGTGTGCTCCTCGTCACCTCCAGGAATGTCAAGCTCTAGCCCCGAATATTGGTCCACCACCTCATCAACCACAACACGAGCATAGCCGGCTGGAATCGGGTTGCAATGGAAGGTTGCATCGGGGGGATTTGTATAAGCAATGGCGTCAGCCACCTTCATGGATATGTTCTTCATTTTGAAGTGTAGCTCACAGTTAGTGTTCTTCATGATGTCATCCACAGGGTATCTATCCAGCAGTGTGTCGCCCGGGGCAGAACCAACGCTGCTTCTCGGCCTGGATGGGACGGTACTATCCAATGCTAGATCATCCGCTAGCTGTTGCCGCTGCTGAGACCCCCTTTCCTAGCTAAGTGAGTCGATCTGCTGCTGCTGCCGCTGGAATTTGAGTGCCAAGTCTGCATGCACTGATTCTAGGCCTTGAAGGCGTTCTGCTTCCTGCTTCCTCTGCTCCTCCTCCAGCTTCTTCCTTCTCGCACGGCTTCTGTAGTTGGCGTTCCAGTCTGAAAAGCCCTCATACCACGGAACAACGCCCTTGTCTCGTGTTCTTCCCAGGTGTTCAGGATTTCCCAGGGCGCGTGTAAGCTCGTCGTTCTCTCTGTTGGGCGTGAACACCCCCTTTCGAGCATCTTCTATTGCTTCAAGTAACTTATCTTCGGCTCCTTTAAGACATGCCTTCTTGAAACCTGGCACATCTTGGGTCCAACGCCCCCCATGCGCATAGAACCAAGTTCTGCACCCGGGAGGCCAGCTCAATGTAACTGGAGTGACCTCTGCAGCCAGCATCTCTTGCTCAGACTTTTCTCACTTAGGCATTGCCACCAAGATAGCCACCGGCCCTGACCTATGGAACTTCTTTTTGCGGCATTGGCCTTGTTTTTTCTCGACTATTCCTTAGATAATTCTGATTCCTTGAATTTCACGAAAGCGGGCCAGTGTTCTCTTTGCTTCTCCAGTGTTCCCTTGAATTCTGGAGTCTTCCTTCCTCCCGCGACGTAGTTGGCCCATACAGTTTTCTTGTGAGTGTTGAATGCAATTGCCATCTTCCTAAGAGCAGCATCCTTGACTTCCTGCACATCTGCATCAGTGAAATGATCTGGTAGGGTGAAATGTTCCATGAGAGATTCCCAAAGCATTTTTTTCAACCTGTCGTCGACCCAAGTAAGATCTGGACGTTTCTTTGTTGGCTCTTTCCATTCTTGAATGGAGATCGGGAGTTGGTCCCTCACAAGAACTCCGCACTGACGAATGAACTTGTTCGCAATGTTCTTAGGCGTGCTTGGTCCGCCATTAGTTTTGATGGCATCGATGTTGTACTTTACGCCCTCCTTCAACTTTTTGCCCGGGCCTCACACTGTCCTGCTGCCTGTAGAAGCAGATTTGCTCGATTCGGAGGGCTGAAAGAAGAAAGATTGATTCGTTAATATATCTTCAAATCATTAAAAACATGTGATGATCACCAGATGCCTGCTTATATAAATATACCTCGCCGGTCTCTGTTGTTTCAAGATCAACATTGTCGGCGTCATCATAATCATAATCATAGTTCATGACTTCATCAATTCGGTCGTCGTGATCGAATATCATATCATCACCCTCCCCGGTATTTTTCAGATATTGGGAGTCGTCATCTTCTTCATTCTGATCATCTGGCCCGCGAGGGGTGCGTATGATCTCGAACAGGGCCTCTTCTCCCTCTCTGCCGGTATTGTCCGCCATAACTTTTATTTAACTAATCTAGAAGAAATATAAAACAATTTAGTATTCAAATTACAATGCATGGATGCAATCAATAAGGAAAAAATGAATCATAGTACATAATATGCATCGTCTCGAATAATATATAATCTCGAATACATCGTCTCGAATAATATATTATCTCAAATACATCATCTCTAATAATATATATAATCTCGAATACATCGTCTCGAATATTATATATCGAATACATCACTGGCTAGCTAGCTAATAAAGATTGAATACTACAGAAGAATCTAGGCCACTCGCGGTTCCTGAGGCGCGGGCGGTGGACACCCAAAGAGAAGGAACCATCATAGGATCATAGCTCCGGTCATCTCCCGAAAGAACCTGCCAGGTATTGGAGAACCTGACGTCCATAGCAGCCATGTAGCGATGGACGTGCTCATCCTCCTCCCTAACACGGTGACGCACCACCGCCGGCGGGGCCGGCTCCCTCTACACCGAATGTGGCCCACGCGAATGCCACAAAAGGAGATCAGGGTCGACGACGGGACCCGGGGCCGGGTTCCTCACCATGGCGCCCCCAAGGTAGCACCTCCCGATTACCCGGCCAGTGAGCCCAGTCCCGGACATGGGTCCTCTGAAGCAGGACGTCGTCGCGAACGGGTCGACGGCGAGGATGCGGGCCGTGCATCATCGAAAACAAATACTATATGCAAATTTAACAATTTTTAAATTATTGGATTGTGATTTCTTATATACAAATTTAAAAACGCTATCATTGCATATGTCAAAATTCTATATGCAATTTCATACTAATTAAGCATCTAACACTAAAAACAGAAAAAGCAACTTCTATACATCCATTAAAAACAGAAAAACAACATTATATAAAAAAGTCTATACTAATTAAACACTAATTATATCCATCTAACATGCATTCCTACATATATACTAGTGAAAAAAATAATCTAAAACATCTAAACTAATTAAACATACAAAAATACGTATATACTAATTAACTTAAGGAAATATGTGTGTGTGTGTTCATCGTGCTTGTGTGTGTGTGTATGGGCTCGGGAAGGGGCGGCGCCCATGGTGGCCGACGGGGACGAGGGAGAGGGGATAGAGGGGGAGAGCTCACAATGAGGCGGCAATGACGTGTCATGACGACGTGGGCGGGCGTGACGGCGGCGAGCGGCAGGCGGCGGCAACGGCAGCGACGGGCAGCGATCGGGCACGGCGACGGGACGGTAAAGGCGGCGGCGACGAGGACGGCGCGGGACGGGGGCGGCGACGGCGCCGATCGATCGAGGCAGGCGGTGCTTCGATGGGGAAACAGAGGAAGAAACAGAGGGATAATGAATTTTTTCAAGTGTTGTTTATATAGAAGGGACCTTTAGTCCCAGTTGGAGCCACCAACCGGTACTAAAGGCCTATTTTTAGCCAGGCCAAGCGGCGGGAACGGCACCCCTTTATTACCGGGTCATCGCTACAACTGGTACTAAAGACCCCCCTTTAGTATCGGTTGGCGCCACAACCCGGTAGTAAAGGGGGTGCGCTGCCAGGTGAGGGGCGCAGAAGTTTAGTCCCACCTCGCTAGCCGAGGGGCGCTCGCACCTGCTTATAAGCCCCACCGCCGCTGCTGTCTCGAGCTCCTCTCTAAAGCAGGCCTTCTGGGTCTACCTCTGCTGCGATACCCTGTTGGGCCTATTGGGCTAGCGGGCCTGCATCCTGGCCCAACTAGAATTTGGGTTTCTAGTCGTATGCAGGCCGATGTGGCCCAATAGGTGGGCCTTTTTTCATTTAGTTTTTTCTTTTTTCTTTTCTGCTTTATTTATTTTGTTTTATTTATTTTTGCTGTATTTAGAGTTTCTTTGTGAATATTTTTGCTTTAGGTACAAAAAATTACAAACTTTCTGTTAGTGCCGGTAGTTTTCAAATTTGAATAGTTTAAATTTTGAATTATTTGAAATTTGTGTGAATCACTAGTTTGTGAATAACTTAACTAGTGATTCTTTTTTCTTATGTTTAAATATTCAATTTGGTAATACTTACGTTATTTAAAAACTGAAATGCCTTTGTAACAGATGAGTTTTCGTCCGAAACCCTGTTACTTCGAAAGAGATTGTCCATTTTGTACACGAAGTGCATCCAGTTTTTGCCGTAACCCTCTCTACTTTTTTGCACATGCTATGTGGGTGAAATTATGATACCATGCCAACTTTCAACCTTTTCGGAGTTCATTTGAAGTGTTTTTCAATTTCTGGGTCATTTAGCTGAAAAAATTAGTAAATGCATGAAAGAATTTGTTTGCACATAAAATTTCTTCGCGTTTCAAATGCCAAAACACATAACTACCCTAACTATTACAGAGATTCCCTCCTGGGTGTGAAACACAGAAGAAAGTGATGATAGTGAAGCCGATCACATCCCAGATCTTTGGGTGTGAAACTGTTTCTTCGTGTGTGTCCCTTTGCACCGTAACCATGGAAAATCTTCATCATTTAATTGGATGCTCGGGTCAATATTCACTGTGAATGGAGCAATTTCATCAAACTTTTCATAATCTTCTGACATGTTTGTCTTGTCATCCACTTCCACGATGTTTCTCTTCCCAGAAAGAACTATGTAGCGCTTTGGCTCATCATATGATGCATTCGCTTCCTTATATTTTCTTTTTCTCGGCTTGGTAGACATGTCCTTCACATAGAAAACCTGTGCCACATCATTGGCTAGGACGAATGGTTCGTCTGCATACGCAAGATTGTTGATATCCACTGTTGTCATTCCGTACTGCGGGTCTTCCGTTACCCCGCCTCGTGTCATATTGACCCATTTGCAGCGAAACAAAGGGACCTTCGAACCACGTCCATAGTCAAGTTCCCATATGCCCTCTATGTAACCATAATATGTTTCCTTTCCCGTCTTGGTTGCTACATCAAAGCGGACACCACTGTTTTGGTTGGTGCTCTTCTTATCTTGGGCGATTGTGTAAAATGTATTCCCATTTATCTCGTACCCTTTGAAAGTCATTATATTCGAAGATGGTCACTGGGACAGCAAGTACATGTCATCTTCAATAGCGGCGTCAAGCATGGCACGTGTCTGCAACCAGCCGGCAAAAGTCCCCGTTTGTTCATGTGTAATCCAGTCATCAGACCGCTCCGGGTGTTTGGAGCATAGAAAATTCTTGTGTTCGTCCATATACGGAGCCACCAAGGTGGGATTCTGTAGAACTATGTAGTGTGCTTGAGTGAGAGAATGTCCGTCCATACATATTATTTGATCCCCTCCTAGCGTGCCTTTTCCATCCAGTCTGCCCTTATGCCGCCATTCAGGAACACCAATCGGCTTAAGGTCGGGAATAAAGTCAATAAAAAACTCAATGACCTCCTCATTTTCATGGCCCTTGGAGATGCTTCCTTCTGGCCTAGCACGGTTATGAACATATTTCTTTAAGACTCCCATGAACCTCTCAAAGGGGAACATATTGTGTAGAAATACATGACCCAAAATGTTAATCTCTTCGCGTAGGTGAACTAGGACGTGCGTCATGATGTTGAAGAAGGATGGTGGGAACACTAACTTGAAACTGACAAGACATTGCACCAAATCATTCTCTAACCTTTGTATGATTTCTGGATCGATTACCTTCTGAGAGATTGCATTGAGGAATGCACTTAGCTTCACAATGGCTAATCGAACGTTTTTTGGTAGAAGCCCCCTCAATGCAACCAGAAGCAATTGTGTCATAATCACGTGGCAGTCATGAGACTTTAGGTTCTAGAACTTTTTCTCTGCCATATTTATTATTCCCTTTATATTCGACGAGAAGCCAGATGGTACCTTAATCTTGGCGAAAGGCATTCAAAGAAAATTTCCTTCTCTTCTTTGGTAAGAGCATAGCTGGCATGACCCTGATGTATGCCGTCTTTTCCGTGCATACGTTGCTGGTCCTCCCGTGCCTCCGGTGTATCTTTTGTCTTCCCATACACGCCCAAGAAGCCAAGCAGGGTCACACAAAGATTCTTCATCACGTGCATCATGTTGATTGCGGAGCGGACCTCTAGGTCTTTCCAATAGGGCAGGTCCCAAAATATAGATTTCTTCTTCCACATGGGTGCGTGTCCGTCAGCGTCATTTGGAACAGGTTGTCCGCCAGGGCCCTTTCCAAGGACTACCTTCAAATCCTTGACCATATCATGTACATCAGCACCAGTACGGCGCGAGGCTTTGTCCGGTGATCCGCCTCACCTTTGAAATGCTTGCCTTTCTTTCTTACGAGATGCCTGCTCGGAAGAAATCGACGATGTCCTAGGTACACATTCTTCCTACAATTATCCAAATATATATTGTCGTTATCATCCAAATAGTGCGTGCATGCACGATATCCCTTGTTTGTCTGTCCTGAAAGGTTACTGAGAGCAGGCCAATCATTGATGGTCACGAACAGTAATGCCTTTAGGTCAAATTCTTCCTGTCCGTGCTCATCCCATGCACGTACACCTGTTCCATTCCATAGCTGTAAGAGTTCTTCAACTAATGGCCTTAGGTACACATCAATGTCGTTGCCGGGTTGCTTAGGGCCTTGGATGAGCACTAGCATTATAATGAACTTCCGCTTCATGCACAACCAAGGAGGAAGGTTATACATACATAGAGTCACATGCCATGTGCTATGGTTGCTGCTCTGCTCCCCAAAAGGATTAATGCCATCTACGCTTAGACCAAACCATACGTTCCTTGTGTCACCTGCAAACTCCTCCCTGTACTTTCTCTCAATTTTTCTCCACTGCGACCCATCGGCGGGTACACTCAACTTTCCGTCTTTCTTACAGTCTTCTCTGTGCCATCGCATCGCCTTGGGATGCTCTTTGTTTTGGAAGAAACGTTTCAACCATGGTATTATAGGAGCATACCACATCACCTTGGCAGGAATCTTTTTCCTGGGGCGCTCGCCCTCGACATCACCAGGGTCATCGCGGCTGATCTTATAGCGCAATGCACCGCATACAGACGCAGCGTTCAAATCCTTGTACTCACCGCGGTAGAGGATGCAGTCATTAGGGCATGCATGTATCTTCTGCACCTCTAACCCTAGAGGGCAGACAACCTTCTTTGCTTCGTACGTACTCTCGGGCAATTCGTTGTCCTCTGGAAGCATATTCTTTATCATTACCAGCAACTTTCCAAATGCCTTGTCAGATACACCATTATCTGCCTTCCATTGCAGCAATTCTAGTGTGGTGCCCAACTTTTTCTTGTCAGCTTTGCAATTCGGGTACAACAAATTCTTGTGATCCTCTAACATGCACTGCAACTTCTTCTTCTTCTTCTCCAAATCACTTGCGCAGTTTCTCTTTGCATTGTCAAAGGCCCGACCTAGGTCATCAGCGGGCTCATCTGATGCCTCTTCTTCAGCTTCTTCCCGCATTGTCGGCTCAGCTTCTTCCCCCATTGCCGGCTCAGATTCTTCCCCCATTGTTGTATCATCGTATTCAGGGAACCCATGTCCAGGATAGCTGTCGTCGTCCTCTTCTTCTTCATTGTCTTCCATCATAACCCCTCTTTCTCTGTGCTTGGTCCTAACATTATAGTGGGGCATGAAACCGGACTCAAACAGGTGGATGTGAATGGTTCTTGAGTTAGAGTAATTGTGATCATTCTTACAGCCAACACATAGAACACTTTAAGTGGATCCGTATCAATAGATTCTTAGCAAGCAAAGATGCAAGCAAATAGAAGGCATGTGGAAACATGAACAGAAAGGCATACGGGAAGAAGGCGAATAAAACGACAAGGGTGAAATGGGGGAGAGGAAAACGAGAGGCAAATGGCAAATAATGTAATGCGGGAGATAAGGGTTTGTGATGGGTACTTGGTATGTTGACTTTTGTGTAGACTCCCGACAGCGGTGCGGAATTCCTTCTTGCTACCTCTTGAGCACTGCGTTGGTTTTCCCTTGAAGAGGAAAGGGTGATGCAGTAAAGTAGCGTAAGTATTTCCCTCAGTTTTTGAGAACCAAGGTATCAATCCAAGAGGAGCCCATACGCAGTCCCTCGCACCTACACAAACAAATAAATCCTCGCAACCAACGCAATAAAGGGGTTGTCAATCCCTTCACGGTCACTTACGAGAGTGAGATCTGATAGATATGATAAGATAATATTTTTGGTATTTTTATGATAAAGATGCAAAGTAAAATAAAAGGCAATAAAAATAACTAAGTGTTGGAAGATTAATATGATAGAAAATAGACCCGGGGGCCATAAGTTTCACTAGAGGCTTCTCTCGAGACCATAAGTATTACGGTGGGTGAACAAATTACTGTTGAGCAATTGATAGAATTGAGCATAGTTATGAGAATATCTAGGTATGATCATGTATATAGGCATCACGTCCGAGACAAGTAGACCGACTCATGCCGCATCTACTACTATTACTCCACACATCGACCGCTATCCAAAGCATGCATCTAGAGTATTAAGTTCATAAGAACACAGTAACGCTTTAAGCAAGATGACATGATGTAGAGGGATAAACTCATGCAATATGATATAAACCCCATCTTGTTATCCTCGATGGCAACAATACAATACGTGCCTTGCTGCCCCTACTGTCACTGGGAGAGGACACCGCAAGATTGAACCCAAAGCTAAGCACTTCTCCCATTGCAAGAAAGATCAATCTAGTAGGCCAAACCAAACTGATAATTCGAAGAGACTTGCAAAGATAACCAATCATACATAAAAGAATTCAGAGAAGATTCAAATATTGTTCATAGATAAACTTGATCATAAACCCACAATTCATCGGTCTCAACAAACACACCGCAAAAGAAGATTACATCGAATAGATCTCCACAAGAGAGGGGAGAACATTGTATTGAGATCCAAAAAGAGAAGAAGCCATCTAGCTAATAACTATGGACCCGAAGGTCTGAGGTAAACTACTCACACATCATCGGAGAGGCTACGGTGTTGATGTAGAAGCCCTCCGTGATCGATGCCCCCTCCGGTGGAGCTCCGGAAAAGGCCCCAAGATGGGATCTCATGGGTACAGAAGGTTGCGGCGGTGGAATTAGGTTTTTGGCTCCGTCTCTGGTAGTTTGGGGGTACGTAGGTATATATAGGAGGAAGAAGTACGTCGGTGGAGCAATGTGGGGCCCACAAGGGTGGATGGCACGCCCCCCTACCTCGTGCCCTCCTGGTTGATGTCTTGACGTAGGGTCCAAGTCCTCTGGATCATGTTCGTTCCGAAAATCACGTTCCCGAAGGTTTCATTTCGTTTGGACTCCATTTGATATTCTTTTTCTGCGAAACACTGAAATAGGCAAAAAAACGGCAATTCTGGGCTGGGCCTCCGGTTAATAGGTTAGTCCCAAAAATAATATAAAAGTGTATAATAAAGCCCAATAATGTCCAAAACAGAATATAATATAGCATGGAACAATAAAAAATTATAGATACGTTGGAGACGTATCAAGCATCCCTAAGCTTAATTCCTGCTCGTCCTCGAGTAGGTAAATGATAAAAACATAAATTTTGATGTGGAATGCTACTTGGCATAATTTCAATGTAATTTTCTTAATTGTGGTATGAATATTCAGATCCGAAAGAATTCAAGATAAAGGTTTAATATTGACATAAAAGTAATAATACTTCAAGCATACTAACTAAGCAATTATGTCCTCTCAAAATAACATGGCCAAAGAAAGTTCATCCCTACAAAATCATATAGTTTAGTCATGCTCCATTTCCTTCACACAAGAATGCTCTGATCATGCACAACCCCAATGACAAGCCAAGCAATTGTTTCATACTTTAGTAATCTCAAACTTTTTTCAACCTTCATGCAATACATGAGCGTGAGCCATGGATATAGCACTATGGGTGGAATAGAATATAATGATGGGGGTTATGTGGAGAAGACAAAAAAGGAGAAAGTCTCACATCAATGAGGCTAATCAATGAGATATGGAGATGCCCATCGATTGATGTTAATGCAAGGAGTAGGGATTGCCATGCAACGGATGCACTAGAGCTATAAATGCATGAAAGCTCAACAAAAGAAACTAAGTGGGTGTGCATCCAACTTGCTTGCTCACGAAGACCTAGGGCATTTGAGGAAGCCCATTGTTGGAATATACAAGCCAAGTTCTATAATGAAAAAATCCCACTAGTATATGAAAGTGACAAAACAAGAGACTTTCTATCATGAAGATCATGGTGCTACTTTGAAGCACAAGTGTGGAAAAAAGTATAGTAGCATTGTCCCTTTTTATTTTTTATTTTTTTGGGCCTTCCTTATTTTTATTTGGCCTTTCTCTCCCTTTTTTATTGGGACAATGCTCTATGAATGATGATCATCACACTTCTTTTTATTTACAACTCAATGATTACAAGTCGATACTAGAACAAAGTATGACTCTATATGAATGCCTCCGGCGGTATACCAGGATAACAATGAATCAAGAGTGACATGTATGAAAAATTATGAACGGTGGCTTTGCCACAAATACGATGTCAACTACATGATTATGCAAAGCAATATGACAATGATGAACGTGTCATAATAAGCGGAACCGTGGAAAGTTGCATGGCAATATATCTCGGAATGGCTATGGAAATGCCATAATAGGTAGGTATGGTGGCTGTTTTGAGGAAGATATAAGGAGGTTTATGTGTGAAAGAGCGTATCATATCATGGGGTTTGGATGCACCGTCGAAGTTTGCACCAACTCTCAATGTGAGAAAGGGCAATGCACGGTACCGAAGAGGCTAGCAATGATGGAAGGGTAAGAGTGCGTATAATCCATGGACTCAACATTAGTCATAAAGAACTCACATACTTATTACAAAATTCTACAAGTCATCAAAAACCAAGCACTACGCGCATGCTCCTAGGGGGATAGATTGGTAGGAAAAGACCATCGCTAGTCCCCGACCGCCACTCATAAGGAGGACAATCAAAGAACACCTCATGTTTCAAATTTGTTACATAACGTTTACCATACGTGCATGCTACGGGACTTGCAAACTTCAACACAAGTATTTCTCAAATTCACAAATACTCAACTAGCACAACTTTAATATCACTACCTCCATATCTCAAAACAATCATCAAGCATCAAACTTCTCTTAGTATTCCAGCACACTCATAAGAAAGTTTTTTACTAGTCTTGAATACCTAGCATATTAGGATTATCTAAGAAAATTACCATGCTGTTTAAGACTCTCAAAATAATATAAGTGAAGTATGAGAGAATAATAGTTTCTATAAAACAAAACCACCACAGTGCTCTAAAAGATATAAGTGAAGCACTAGAGCAAAAACTATATAGCTCAAAAGATATAAGTGAAGCACATAGAGTATTCTAATATTCTGAATCATGTGTGTCTCTCTAAAAAAGTGTGTCCAGCAAAGATGATTGTGGTAAACTAAGAAGCAAAGAATCAAATAATACAAGATGCTCCAAACAAAACACATATCATGTGGTGAATAAAAATATAGCTCCAAGTAAAGTTACCGATGGAAGTAGACGAAAGAGGGGATGCCTTTCGGGGCATCCCCAAGCTTTGGCTTTTTGGTGTCCTTAGATTATCTTGGGGTTCCTTGGGCATCCCCAAGCTTAGGCTCTTGCCACTCCTTGTTCCATAATCCATCAAATCTTTTACCCAAAACTTGAAAACTTCACAACACAAAACTCAGCAGAAAATCTCGTGAGCTCCGTTAGTGAAAGAAAACAAAACACCACTTCAAGGTACTGTAATGAACTCATTATTTATTTATATTGGTGTTAAACCTACTGTATTCCAACTTATCTATGGTTTATAAACTATTTTATTAGCCATAAATTCATCAAAATAAGCAAACAACACACGAAAAACAGAATCTGTCGAAAACAGAACAGTCTGTAGTAATCTGTAACTAACGCAAACTTCTGGAACTCCAAAAATTCAGCCAAAATAGGAAGAACTAGATAATTTGTTTATTGATCAGAAGCAATTGGAATCAATATTTTATCACGTTCTGGTGAGTTTTAACAATTATTTTCGTGAACCGAAAGTTCCTGGAATTTTCAGCAAGATCAAATAACTATCATCTAAGAAGATCCTATAGGTTAAGCTTGGCACAAACACTAATTAAAAGATAAAAACACATCTAACCAGAGGCTATATCAAATATTTATTCCTAAACATAAGCAAAATCAAAAAAACTAAAAATTAAACTGGGTTGCCTCCCAACAAGCGCTATTGTTTAACGCCCCTAACTAGGCGTAAGATTTCAACGATGCTCACATGAAAGACAAGAATTGAAGCACAAAGAGAGCATCATGAAACACATGACAAACACATCTAAGTCTAACATACTTCCTATGCATAGGCATCTTATAGGCAAAGAAATTATCATAGCAACCAAAAACTAGCATATGCAAGGAAGTGGAAAGAAACAACAACAATCTCAACATAACGAGAGGTAATTTATTATCATGAAAATTTCTACAACCATATTTTCCTCTCTAATAATAATTACATGTGGGATCATAAGAAAATTCAACAAAATAGCTATCACAATAAATATTTTCAACACGATCCACATGCATGCAAAGTTGACACTCTTCCAAAATAGTGGGATTAACATTAACTAAAGTCATGACCTCTCCAAACCCACTTTTATCAAAAATTTCATAAGATTGAATATTCTCCAAATATGTGGGATCTAAAGTTGACACTCTTCCAAACCCACTTTCAATATTATTGCAAACACTATTATCAATCTCATATTCATCATGGGGCTTAAATAAATTTTCAAGATCAAAAGAAGAATCACCCCAATCATGATCATTGCAACAAGTAGTAGACATAGCAAAACTAGCATCCCCAAGCTTAGGGTTTTGCATATTATTAGCATAATTGACATCAATAGAATTTATAGTAAAATCATTGCAATCATGCTTTTCATCGAAGGAACTACCAAGTATGGGTGCAATAGCAACGATCTCATGTTTAACATAAGGAACTATAGCAAATTCAACTTCATAAATATTGGCATCATGGCCACAAGAATAGAAAGCATCACGTTCATCAAGGGATATTTCAATCAAATCATCGGAATCATAATTATCTATAGATTCATGCATATCATTATTTTCTTCTTTCATAGACTCCTGCGAAATATTAGCTTCTTCTTGGACAGCGGAGGAGTCATCAATATATGGTTTAACATAGGCATTGGAAGCATAATTATCATAACAATATTTAAGTATGGCAAAATTTTCAGATTTGTAAAGAGTAGCACCATACGTTTCAATCAAAGAAGCAATTTCATAAGCACCCTTAAAAGCAACAAATTCTTCAATTTGTTGAACGTCATAGTAATTATAAACACCCCTAGCATATGAAGATACGATTCCATTACCACTAAACTCACATTGGTAGGGAAGGTGTTTCTTAATGTTTTCATAGCAACAAGTAAAATCATAAATTTCACAAAGATTCCAAGCATAACACATCAATTTGTTTATTTGATTCCATAAGAGTCTCCTTTTTCGCATAAACGGTGGCCTTACGTAATGAGCATGCTCATCTAAAGATTTCCCATCAACTAGGCAAGTTGGGGTTTCAGCACGAGCGCATAGGGATCGAAGATGATCCAAGTAGAACACTTTAAGTGGATCCATATCAATAGATTCTTAGCAAGCAAAGATGCAAGCAAATAGAAGGCACGTGGAAACACGAACATAAAGGCATAGGGAAGAAGGCGAATAAAACGGCAAGGGTGAAGTGGGGGAGAGGAAAACGAGAGGCAAATGGGAAATAATGTAATGCGGGAGATAAGGGTTTGTGATGGGTACTTGGTATGTTGACTTTTGCGTAGACTTCAGTAACGGGCGCTTAGAAATCCTTCTTGCTACCTCTTGAGCATCGCGTTGGTTTTCCCTTGAAGAGGAAAGGGTGATGCAAGAAAGTAGCGTAAGTATTTCCCTCAGCTTTTGAGAACCAAGGTATCAATCCAAGAGGAGGCCACGCACGAGTCCCTCGCACCTACACAAACAAATAAATCCTCGCAACCAACACAATAAAGGGGTTGTCAATCCCTTCACGGTCACTTACGAGAGTGAGATCTGATAGATATGATAAGATAATATTTTTGGTATTTTCATGATAAAGATGCAAAGTAAAATAAAAGTCAATAAAAATAACTAAGTGTTGGAAGATTAATATGATAAGAAATAGACCCCGGGGCCATAGGTTTCACTAGAGGCTTCTCTCGAGAGCATAAGTATTACAGTGGGTGAACAAATTACTGTTGAGCAATTGACGGAATTGAGCATAGTTATGAGAATATCTAGGTATGGTCATGTATATAGGCATCACGTCCGAGACAAGTAGCCCAACTCCTGCCTGCATCTACTACTATTACTCCACACATCGACCGCTATCCAAAGATGCATATAGAGTATTAAGTTCATAAGAACAGAGTAACACTTTAAGCAAGATGACATGATGTAGAGGGATAAACTCATGCAATATGATATAAACCCCATCTTGTTATCCTCGATGGCAACAATACAATACGTGCCTTGCTGCCCCTACTGTCACTGGGAAAGGACACCGCAAGATTGAACCCAAAGCTAAGCACTTGTCCCATTGCAAGACAGATCAATCTAGTAGGCCAAACCAAACTGGTAATTCAAAGAGACTTGCAAAGATAACCAATCATACATAAAAGAATTCAGAGAAGATTCAAATATTGTTCATAGATAAACTTGATCATAAACCCACAATTCATCGGTCTCAACAAACACACCGCAAAAGAAGATTACATCGAATAGATCTCCACAAGAGAGGGGAGAACATTGTATTGAGATCCAAAAAGAGAGAAGAAGCCATCTAGCTAATAGCTATGGACAGAAGGTCTGAGGTAAACTACTCACACATCATCGGAGAGGCTACGGTGTTGATGTAGAAGCCCTCCGTGATCGATGCCCCTCCCATGGAGCTCGGAAAAGGCCCCAAGATAGGATCTCACGGAGTGCAGAAGGTTGCAGCGTTGGAATTAGGTTTTTGGCTCCGTCTACGGTAGTTTGAAGTGCGTGAGGTATATATAGGAGGAAGAAGCACGTCGGTGGAGCAATGGGGGTCCATGAGGGTGGAGGGCGCGCCTGTGGGGTAGGCGTGCCCCCTACCTCGTGCCCTCTGGTTGATGTCTTGACGAGGGTCCAAGTCCTCTGGATCACGTTCGTTCAAAATCACGTTCTGAAGGTTTCATTCCGCTCGGACTCCATTTGATATTCTTTTTCTGCGAAATCGTGAAATAGGCAAAAACGACAATTGGCTGGGCCTCCGGTTAATAGGTTAGTCCCAAAAATAATATAAAAGTGTATAATAAAGCCCAATAATGTCCAAAACAGAATATAATATAGCATGGAACAATAAAAAATTATAGATACGTTGGAGACGTATCAATAGGTAACTCTGGCGTAGCTTTTTGAGGTCCAGAATTCCAGCTGCCGGCATTCTCCCTCTTTGTGTAAACCTTGCATATTATGAGAGAAAAGGCATTAGAATTACTCCATAAAGCATTATTATGCATAAAAACATTATAAATAATAGTAAGAAAAAATGATGCAAAATGGACGTATCAGCTTGCCAACTTGTGGCTCTCATTTTGTTAAACTAACCTTAGGGAAGCTTGGCAAAAAAAAGTATGCCAAAGTGTGGCAATGCCAGGCCTACAACCAAACACCCCCTTAATAACAATTCATGATGAAGCACCATACTCCCTTAGAGTATTTTTCCACCATTGTGCTTATAGAAATTTCTCCAAACAAAAATTTGATGTCGACAACGGCAGACTTTTTGAGTTTTTTTATAAGTTCCAGACATACTTCGGCCGGCAATCTACTAATGTAGTCAACTAAAAATTGCCTTCTGGAATGCGTAGAACTCTTGTCTTCAACTATAAGCATCTAATAAAATAATAATACTTGCATATTAGACAAAAAACAAAAACTTGGGTCTTAGCTTCCCAACAATGGTGTAAAAAAATGTTTGACGTCATGCAAGTGCACCTGCTGGTTGAAGCACTCTCATGGAAGTTGTCGGTGTCAAAACCGGCGGATCTCGGGTAGGGGGTCCCGAACTATGCGTCTAAGGCGGATGGTAACAAGAGGCGGGGGACACAATGTTTACCCAGGTTCGGGCCCTCTCGATGGAGGTAATACCCTACTTCTTGCTTGATTGATCTTGATGATATGAGTATTACAAGAGTTGATCTACCACGAGATCGTAGAGGCTAAACCCTAGAAGCTAGCCTATGGTATGATTGTTGTTGTCCTATGGACTAAACCCTCCGGTTTATATAGACACCGGAGGGGGCTAGGGTTACACAGAGTCGCTTACAAGGGAGGATATCTACATATCCGTTTTGCCAAGCTTGCCTTCCACGCCAAGGAGAGTCCCATCCGGACACGGGACGAAGTCTTCAATCTTATATCTTCATAGTCCAACAGTCCGGCTGTCCGGAGACCTCCTAATCCAGGACTCCCTCAGTAGCCCCCAAACTAGGCTTCAATGACGATGAGTTCGTGCGCAGATTGTCTTCGGCATTGCAAGGCGGGTTCTTCTCCAAGTTCTAAATACCTGCCGAGTAGTGTCCGACTTCCCATAAATGTTGCACTTCTTGGCTTCTGCGCCCAATAATGGCTATCTTCCACGTGTCGAGCGAATGCGAGAAGCCAGGGCATTTTTACATTTGCCACCCTAGCCATGTGAGTAAACTGTCTATTAAAGAGACGGGGATTCTTAGATCCAGATCACACCATCCTCCCATGGCGAGTATCCATCAGAGCGCGCCCGGAAAAATCCATTCCAACATGGCCGGCCATCGCAGCTCCTCCTCTCGCTCCCGTAGCCCTAAGCCCGGTGATTGGAAGAAGTGTTCCGTCCCGCACAGCCAATTAGTAAAGTTGCAGACCCAGGGATTTCTCCCTCCAGCGTATATGGTCCCCGTTCGAGCCGGGCCCGCCACCTATAATGGCGGGGAGCAAGCGGAGAGCTTTCCCAATCGCTCCAAGGGGGAGCGGGTATGCCTTGTCCCTTATTTATTAAGGGGATTCGGATTTCCAATCCATCCATTCCTCTGCAGGCTCCTGGAGTTTTATGGCCTCCAACTGCATAATCTCACCCCTGCTTCCATATTACACATCGCTGGTTATGTTGCCCTTTGTGAGTTTTTTCTGGGCTGCGAAGCTCATTTTGAGCTGTGGAAGAGGCTATTCTGCCTTGTGCCCCGTACACAGAAGGGGTCAATATATCAAGTGGGCGGAGCCGAAATATGGCGCATCGCCGGGACTGGATACCTGTCCGGTACTTCAAGAAGACGTCCAAGAAGGCGGCCTTGAGTGGTTTTATATGGAGGACGTCCCCCTTCCAGATCCAATCCGGATTGGTCTTCTCGAGTTCAAAAATGCCCCTTTGAAGAAACGCCGAAGCTGGCGTCCCCGGAGCCCTCAGGAGGAAGATAACGGAGAAGTCCTTTACCTGATGGGCCGGATAAAGGTGTTGGCTCAATCAGGACTAACAATAATCGAGGTTATGTCAATATGCATAATGCGGGGGGTGCAGCCACTTCAATATCGAGGGCACCCCATGTGGCACTTTAACGGGGAAGATGATGCCACCCGTTGTGGGCGTAAGGGACCGGACTCAGTTGCTGCTCTAGCAAAAATTATGTCCGATTTGTACAGGGGAGAGGAAGAGGAGTTCATCCGCATTAAGCCACGGGATGGGTTCTCCATGTACAACCCTCCAAGCTGGGTGAGTTGTCACTTTTTACTCCCATCCTTCTCGCATTCATCGTCATAAGTATTTACCTTGCCGTTTCATGGCAGGAACTGCGAAAAGCTGTAAGGGAGGTCAACAGTCCGCCTCCACAACCGGAGGACCCTGACCGGGCCCTCGATCCCGGACTCGAAGAGGATCCGGACATATTTGTGGAGCTGATCGACATGATATTCTATCAATTAAGCTGCGATGATGCCATGGTGGCCATTATAGCTGACTATCCTGGGCTACTCCCCGCATCGCATGTAAGTAAAACCAGAGTCCCAACTTTCGAGAAGGATCCCCTTTTATGCGCTTCACCTATCGTACACATATGGTGTCTTACAAGGAAGGCCCTCGGGACACCATGCCGAACCCGCAGCCACTCGCCAACAAGGGGCGCCAAAGCCGGGTAGGCTGAAAAGGAAGGCGGTCAGGACTGAGACGCCGATGCAGATGTATGATATAGAACCTCGCTCCGTGGTTGTCGTCTTTTAAAATATAATAACAGCCATGTTTCCTAGTAGGAAAAACGCTCGCCGGACTATATCCGGAGAGGTTGCCGATCACGCCTCCACCAGTCGGGCTCCAAGGCCGGACATAGAGGCGGAAGCTAACACGGGGCGAACGCCGGATGCCCCTCCTACAGAGGATGCGGATAGACTATCCGCTACAAATTCTGAAGTAGAGAGCGCCATGAATCACAGGCGTCGCAGGGCCGTACTCCGTGACGCTTGTTTCTCTCAAGAGGCGTTTGATGCCTTTAACTCAGGAGACGCGTACGTCCGTGCTGCTCAAAATGGTCTTGCCAGAGCCACGGACCAGTATGTAAAGGATATACGGGTAAGAAAATCTGATGATTATATGTATCAGTAGCCCCTGAGACTTGAAACAGTTGACACAACTGATTTAAGGATCATTATTTGTGCAGATTCTGACAGAGGAGAATACCCAATTGTCTCAAGAGCTGGAAGAGTGCAAAGTCCAGCTACGGGCCGTGGTTGCCGCATTGAAGGAGTCCGAGAAGGCCCCCCTCTGGTAACACTGGTTTCCATTGTAAAGAATGACAGGTACCAGATAATGTGCGGCATGCATGCGAATCTAACAATAGATGTTGCAGATGACTCCGGAGTAAATCCGGAGTGTCACATCCCTAGGTTTACCCTGGCCTTGGACTAGCTTGGTTGTTGCATCATGTTTAAATTCAATTGAAATCTAAATTGAGGAATTTTCAAAGCCTCAGAAAACCTCTAAAAATAACCAACATTTAAATCTCATCAAATGAGTCCAAGAAAATGTTCCCGTTATTCTATGAAAATATTGGCATGAGGTAAAATGCAAACCAATATTTTTGGAGTGACTGAAATATTTATTTTGGGCCTTTTGAATTAAATCATAATTGTATTTGAGTTGGAGCAAATAAATTCTATAAATATCTTTTATTGCTCCAATGATCCTGGAATGTTTTGTGGAGCTCTAGGATAAACCTTATTGCATCCACAATAATTTTCAGAGATCTGCAAAAATAATTTGGTTAGCAAACCAAATTAAAACAAATCTGCAAAAATTAGAAAAACAGAAAATAGAAAAGAGAGAGAAAGAACCAACCTGGTCCACTTACTCGGCTCGGCACTGCCGGCCCAGCCCATCGGGCGCCGCCACCACCACCAACCTCGTGCGGGAGGGCAGGCGCGTGCCCGGCAGCGCACCGCCGTGCGCCACCTCCTGCTTGCCGCCCGCGCCCCTGGACGCCTGGATGACCTCCACGTCGCCTCCCCGACCCCCCTGGAACCCCTCCACTCTCTCCCTGAGCTTCTCTCCCTCCCTGGCTCTCCTCTCGCATGCACTCGAGAGCCACTGTCGCTGCCGCTCGCCGCTGCCACGCCCTGAGCCTTCCTCATGCCTCTCCGACGTGACCTCGAGCTCCGCCGTGGACCCATACGCCGTCTTCCCCGAGCCACGCGACGGGAAGAGCCCCGAAGCACCGTCCCTGACGTCTTCTTCCTCCTCGGGCCACCGAGATCGCCGGCGACCTCCCGTCGTCACCAGCCCCTCCCCGAGCACGCCGAGGCCTCCGTTCAACTCTATGTGAGCTACCGCCTCGAACCCCTCTCTTCCACGCCTCGATTACGCCTTGTAGCCTCGTTCTCACCGGAGCCGAAGCTTCCCGCCGCAGGCCATGTTGCCATCGTAGCTACGGCCGCGCAAGCTCGCGTTCGAGCTCACCGTTGCACTCACCGCACTCCCGCGAGTCGAACACGACCGTCCACGGCTCCTCCCGTGCCCCGCACCGCCCACACCGTTGGTGCCCGAACTCCGGCCGCCGCGGACGTGCTCGCCGCAGTTGTTCCCGGCCACCCCAGCACCAAACACCGCCACCGTTGGATGCGCTACATCACCGGCTGCTCGTAGCAACCACCCGCGCATCAAACCGTGGCCGGAGCAGCGTTTCCGACGCTCTCCGTCGTCTCGGCCTCGCCGGCGACTCGACGGCGGTGGGTTTGACCCTGCTGACCATTGACTGGGTGGGCCCAGTTTGACCCCCTGGGTCACTGACGTGTGGGCCACCCTTGTTAATTATTAGTTGGGTTAGTTTAGCACTAATTAACCTAGATTAGTGCTTAACCTAACGCTAACTAACTCTGTTTAGTTAGTTAACTAACCACTGACACGTGGGTCCCATAGGTCAGGTTTGACCTGGCCGACCCAGTTGACTGCTGACATCACAGTGACGTCAGGCTGACGCAGTAATGCCCTTTTCTGGATTTATTCTTATACAGGAAATTCCAGAAAATAACCAAAACTTCTAAAAATCATAGAAAATCAACCGTAGCTCCAAATCAAATAAGTTATATATGAAAAATGATCAAAAAAATCCAATCTATCCATCTGTACTAGTTTCATGCATGTTTAAACAAGTTAACTTGCTATTTAGTGCAAAACATGATAAAGCACTATTTAAGATCACAAATGTGTTTGAACTTTGAATCTTTGGTTCAAAATAGCTCAAACCCATCTGGTTGTAGTTGCATTAGCCCAACACACTCATTTTACCATGTCATGATCATGCATCATATTGTGCATTGCATTGATTGTGTTTCTTCTCTGTTACCGGTATTTGTCCCCTCTCGATAGACGTGGTTTCGACGATGAGATCGATGAAACTGATGAAGAGCTATATTATTTTCGGAAGTGCCAGGCAAGCAAAACCCCCTTGTTCATTCCGATACAATCCCACTCTCTCGCTCCTACTCTTTTTTACTGCATTAGGACAACAACGATTCATCTATTACTTGTTGCGGTAGCTGAACCCCTTTATCCTCTGCATGACCTGTCATTCCAGAGTAAATAGATGAAACCCACTAGCATGAGTAGGAGTTGTTTGAGCCCTGTTGTGCCTACTCATTCATGCTTGTTTGTCATGCCTGCTACTGCTTAGAGTTGAGTCAGGTCTGATTCACCGAGGATGAATCAGATGTGTGTGAGCATGTCCTACTGTTGGGAGCTAAGTGTGTGAATAGGATTTGGTAAAGGTAGCGGTGAGAGGCCATGTAGGAGTACATGGTAGGTTGTCTCATTAAAACCGTCCTCAGGAACTAAGTTCTGTGTTTGTGATCCATGAACAGTTACTACCACACATTGGGATCCTTAATTGACTCTCTCGGATTCTTAACAGCCTTGTTCTCTGTCCAGGAGTTGCAAATAGTTTATGGTGTTTGTAGGATATGTGTTGGAGGCCGTGTGTCAGTGTCAAAACCGGCGGATCTCGGGTAGGGGGTCCTGAACCGTGCGTCTAGGCGGATGGTAACAGGAGACAAGGGACACGATGTTTTTACCCAGGTTCGGGCCATCTCGATGGAGGTAAAACCCTACTCCTGCTTGATTAATATTGATGATATGGGTAGTACAAGAGTAGATCTACCACGAGATCAAGGAGGCTAAACCCTAGAAGCTAGCCTATGGTATGATCGTTGTTCGTCCTACGGACTAAAACCCTCCGGTTTATATAGACACCGGATAGGGTTAGGGTTACACAGAGTCGGTTACAATGGTAGGAGATCTACATATCCGTATCGCCAAGCTTGCCTTCCACGCCAAGGAAAGTCCCATCCGGACACGGGACGAAGTCTTCAATCTTGTATCTTCATAGTCCAGAGTCCGCCAACGGTGATAGTTCGCTATCCGGACACCCCTAATCCAGGACTCCTCGGTAGCCTGAACCAGGCTTCAATGACGACGAGTCCGGCGCGCATATTATCTTCGGCATTGCAAGGCGGGTTCCTCCTCCGAATACTTCATAGAAGATTTTGAACACAAGGATAGTGTCCGGCTCTGCAAAACAAGTTCCACATACTACCGTAGAGAGAATAACTTTTGCATAGATCTGCTGACGTATCACGCGGCATGACATCACACCACGGCCAAGCCTTTATTCGAATCATTTTTTACTGTTTCACCTCAGCGCTTTTAGCGAGGCGATTTCCTTGGCACGTCTTATCAAAGCGGAGATCGTGCCCCCTTATTCCGGGATCCTCATCAATACGGACGTGGGTAACCCAACCGTGCCCGTTGGCACGCCTCCTCCATCGAAGGCGAGTCCCGAACGGTCACGGGGAGGGCTCTTGGTATTCAACCTCTTTATAATGAGACCAAGGCCCGCCCTTCTTTTTCAATCTCAATCGAATCCGCCCCTCGCCTCGAGTTCCAACACCCAAAGCTCCAGATTTAGGCGCTTCGGACCTTCAACGTTGTCCGGCTCCGACCTGCACGGCCGGTGGAGGTCTTCCTCCGTCATGGAAGAAGATGTGCTAAAACTGAGAGACGCCAGGTATCTTACCGGCGAAATTCCGCATAGGCTGCCTGCCCAAGGGCAGGTTATTCCCACTCCCGAGCCTGGTGAGAGCGTGGTATTCGTGTCTCACTTCCTTCGGGGTTTAGGCTTCCCGACGGACCCTTTCGTGAGGGGGCTCATGTTTTATTATGGGCTGGAATTCCATGACTTGGATCCGGAGTCCATCCTCCACATCTCGTCATTCATCGTTGTATGTGAAGCCTTCCTCCGCATTACCCCTCACTTCGGATTGTGGCTCAAGACCTTCAAAGTGGAGCCGAAGATGATCAAGGGGCATTAGGCAGAGTGTGGAGGGGCTGTTATAAGCAGGAATGCTGATGCTCCATGGCCCGAGGGCTCTTTTCAAGAGGAGCTTAATTTATGGCAGCAGGAGTGGTTTTATATCACCGCTCCCAGGGGCTCCAAATGGGCGGCGCCACCTGCCTTCCGCTTGCGCCCTCCACTGCGGCTGGCGTCATGGGTTAATAAAGGGCTCGACTGGGGACCGTCCAAGGACGTACCTCTGTTGCAAGGCCGTATTCGAGACCTCCTAGAGAGAGAGATCAATCTGGTCGTAGTAGCGCAGGTCATGTTGATTCGTCGCACCTTGCCCTGCAAACGTCGCCCCCTCCGCCTCTGGGAGTTTAATCCGGAGGGACCATGAGCTCTCCAACATTTTATGGGTGTGACGCCCGTGGAGATGTACCAACTGGTCTTCGGATCACAAGCAATGTGTCCGGACTTGACCGAGGACGCAGGTCTGAGCTGCAATCTCCCGGATACTCAAGTAAGTAGTCCTGCACCCGGACATGCTATCCACATATTTATCATAAACTTGCCCTTAAAAGAGCTATCCTTTAGCAGGAGTGGATAGAGAAAGCAAACCCGAGCAGGTGTCGGCCCCCTCCCCGAGACCACGCCGGATCCTCAGATAACCAGGATGCTAGAGGCCGTGCCTTTTGAAGAAGGCGAAGGGGGGAACAAGGGAACTACTACCTCCATGAAGGAGGCTATCAAGAAAGGGGGGATCGAGAATCCCTCCCTCCAAGGGGAGAAGAGGACCGCTTCTGAAGATCCGGATGCCAAAGCCTCGGCGGGGAAGAAACCTTCACCCGGAGGGTCTGCGGCGGAGATGCCCCGTCCGCACTATTTCCCCAAGGAGATCAGCCCTCCAGCGAGCCGTAAGTAAAGGGGGGCGTTTTTTCTTAAAAGAGGGACATCCCTATTTTATTTCTTAAGGTTAACCGAAATTTACCTTGTAGTTCGGATCTCAACCCTTCACAGCAGAGCTCGTCTTCAGGGGATCTTGATCTGGAGATGATGGAGAGCGAAACGCCTCCGCCTGCCGTACCATTATGCGAGGTGGACGACACTGAGGTGTCGTCGCGGAGGGCTTCTCCGAATCCGGCGGGGCCAGAAGGCAGCCGTATATCCCCTCAAAGTCCTCCGTGTCCGGCCTTCGAGAAAGGCCACCGGACGAGTCCGGCACCAACGGGTGTACGGTCGGAGGAGCTGAAGGGTCTGCTTGGGCGAGCGTCTATCTCGGAAGATCACCGTACGTTAATGGGTACGGTGATTGAAAGATTTCATCCGGCCGAGAGCGGATTGCATGAAGCCGTCGTAAGTTTACTGGCGGGTTTTGAGGTACGCAAAATGATGTACCTTCTGACAGTTCTGCATATAAAATGCGCCATGTATAGATAGTAGCCCCTGAGACTTGGTGCGGTGTCAAAAAATGACGGCGCGCCGAGGATCACTCCAGGTGTAATATGCACTCTTCCTATGTAGGTGGCGAAGCGTCCGGTGGCTAGCCGGGATGATGAATTTGCCGAACTGAAGCGGCAACTCGAGGTGGCGGATGCGGACATCACGCTTGTTAATAAGCGGCTTGACGAGTCACAAGGTATGCAACTTCTCCGCGGACACCTGGTAAGGGAGCTTGACGCCCATACCTTACAACATGTATGCTTAATGCAGATGGTGCCGCTGCTATGGAGAACCTTGGTGAGCTTGCCCGAGCCAAGGAGCAAGCCAGAAAAAGTGATGCGGCGGCTTTAAAGGCAGCCGAAGAGCTAAAAGCCGAACAGGCTGCTCACTGCCGAAGCAAGAAAGAAATGGCCGAGATGGCCGTGAAGTTGAAGAATGATGCTGACCGTTGCGAGCTTCTTGACAAAGAAGATCGAGCGAAACAAGAGGACCTGAAAAAGGCCGCCACCGAGGCCAAGGATACTCGCTCTGCGATGAGAGCTATAAAGGAGGAGCTACGTCAGGCCGGAGATATTGCGGCTGGAAAGCCCTTTCTGATGCGGAGAAAATTCACGGATCCTAAGTACGCTCAATTGGACCGGCTGTGGAGTGGGAAGGATGCTTATCTGGAATTGGCGGCGAGCGCTGCAGACGCGGCCGAACACTTCCGAGGTCAAAAGGATCACGGAATGGAAGAGCTTTTTTGGTCGCAGTTCCATAGTCCGGAGCGTCCAATTTCGTTAACCGATCGTTTGGCCGAATGGGCTGAGCTGAATAGGTTGTCCGGACTTGCCATGAAGGCTGTCGTGACTCATTTGTGGATGAAAAGGCCCGAGCCGAAGAGTTATTTTGGCTTGTTGCAGTAGTTCCTTGGTGCGGTGCCGCATATCGATGCAATGAAGCGGTCAGCCTGCATAGAGGGTGCGCGGATGGCTCTTGCCCATGTCAAGACATACTGGGCGGAGATGAAGGCCGCCGACGTTGCATCCCAAGATTCGGACAGAAGTTTAGCAAAATTGCCGAGCACTATTTTGAGGAAGTCCTGCAGGGCGCTCGTTTAATAGAGACGCAGTGCTCGAAGGATATTATGTTTTAATGACATGTATGATTTGTGAAAACAATGTTTCAATATAATATAAGAGCCTTTTATACTTGTGCGTTCTAGTATTAAAACACCTCCTGTGCGGCCGTTGATGTATATCTGTATATAATCTGAAAGATGGCAGTCCTTGGCTTCAGCCCCCACGCACATAGTGCGGGGGTGTGTGCAAAAAGGCGCATTTTTACACTTAATCCAATGTCTTGGTCCTGTAAAGGAGGTGATAGCGTAGCAAACTAGGCAAACGGACTATAATGCTTTATCACTTTCACTTAGCCATAGGAGTTCGATGGTGGGGCTACTATATAGCCCCTAGGGGCACCGCGCGCTCTCCAATTGGGCGGCGTATGTGCTCGACCGAAACGGCCCTTCGACAATGCGGGGGGAATTCTAAACATTCCGCTGGGTCATCGAGTGGTTGACCAGTCTCAGGCTATATCATGACAGCCAGTTTTCGGCTTTCTCTATTGAGGTGCTCACCTGGCCGAACCGGGGCACAATCGCAGTAGTTCTCCTGGTGCCGCGTTAGCCGATAGAACGGAACATAAGGCAGCAAAACACAGGAGCCGGGCAAACCCAACATTTGACCAAAGACATGATTCGGAGCTGATGCATATAAGGCCTAACTCGAGACGCTGAACACTCCCTAAGGTATTCGGTCTTTATGAAAACGGGCAGAATAATGCCCTAAGCCCCTGGTGTCCAGTGCACGCATTAAAGATTCCGTGCGGCCGATGCCAAAACACCAGCCTCCTCCTCGGTTATAGCAAGAAACCGGGATGTGTATCAACAAGAGACGGTAAAAAAGGTTTACGCAGGTCTTAATCTGAAAAGAATCCTTGCAACGGGTCCCTCATCGCGTCTGCGCCCGTGTCTTCGTTAAGCAGCCGTATCCTCGGACGGGCGAGTAACGTTGTTCATCTGTAAAAGAGCAGAACTTAGTTGAAAAGAAAAAATATCATGCGAAAAATGTACTTTATATTAAATAAACAGAGTACGGTTCGAAAAGTGAATAAAATTGAGCTTTTTATTGTCTCTTGTTGTACATGCGTGCAGCCCCTAGTACGGGGGTATGCCGCTAGTAGGCGCCGGACTCGTCTAGCCATGTCCGGGGTTCGAATGACCTATTCAGGTGCTTTGATTAGCAGAGCCGGAATGGTGTGGGGCTGTCAAGGCAGTCTCACGTTCTTCCGTGCTCGAGTAACACTTAATACTCCCTTTTAATGAGATGATGCCGCGTGGACCGGGCATTTTAAGTGTAAGAGATGCATACTGCGGTATTGCGTTAAAGCGGTAAAGCTTCACGCCCAAAGAGTGCTTGATAGCTACTTTGAATGGGGCGATGTGGAAGGTTAACTTTTCGCGGCGGAAGTTGTCGGATGAGCCGAACACAACTTCTAGCAGTAGGGAGCCCGTACAATGGGCATATAGGCCTGGCATTACCCCTTTGAAGGAGGTGTTGCTATGGCAAATTTTGGTTGGGTCTATCCCCATTTTGCGGATTGTGTCCTGATATAGCAGGTTTAGATCGCTGCCTCCGTCCATTGGGACTTGTGTAAATTGGAGTCCGTCGATTATAGGATCTAATATCAAGGCAGTCCATCCTGCGTTAGGATACTTCCGAATAATCCTCGATGATCGAAGGTGATTGGTTTTGACAACCATCGCTCGGACTCCTCTGGGATAGACCGTGCGTGGCGTGTTTCTATGGGCGCGCTCTGTTTTTCCCTTTTGTCACTTGAAGTGAGTTCACTGTTTTGACTTTTTGTGGGAAATTCTTTTGTTTTCCGGTGCTCTGCTTGTGGGGTTCGTCATCGTCCTCGCTTGGTGTGTCGAGCCCCTTGTGTTCGGCATTGAGTTTGCCAGACTGCTTGAAGACACAACAATCTCTGTGGTATGGTTTGCAGGCTTCCCGGGAGTACTATGGATTTGGCATATTTTGTCCAAGATTTTGTTTAGGTTGGATAGCTCGTCGCTGTCGTCCTTGAGGGGCAGTTTTTTATGGTTCTGCCGGGAGCTTCTGAATCCGTTGTTGACTGCCGTGCTCTTCGGGCTGTTTTCCTTTGTCCGGCGCTGATCCTTGTTGCGTCATGGTTTTCCATTTCCATCCCTGACTTCGGATGTACTTGGGTCGCTGGTACTGCATTTTGCCAGCCAACTGTCCTCTCCTGTGCAAAAGCGGGTCATGAGGCTTGTTAATGCAGCCATGGTTCTCGGCTTCTCCTGGCCAAGGTGTCTGGCGAGCCATTCGTCTCGGACGTTGTGTTTGAAAGTTGCTAAGGCTTCGGCGTCCGGACATTCGACTATTTGGTTCTTTTTGGTAAGGAACCTGTTTCAGAATTTGCGGGCTGACTCTCCGGGTTGTTGAGTTATGTGACTTAAATCGTCTGCATCCGGAGGACGGACATAAGTCCCTTGAAAATTTGCTCAAAAAGCATCCTCGAGCTCTTCCCAACTTCCAATGGTATTTTCCGGGAGGCTTTTGAGCCAATGCCGGGCTGGCCCTTTGAGCTTGAGGGGTAAGTATTTTATGGTGTGGAGATCATCTCCTCTGGCCATGTGTATGTGGAGGATGTAATCCTCAATCCAGACTCCAGGGTCTATTGTTCCGTCGTATGCCTCTATGTTTACGGGTTTGAATCCCGCTGGGAATTCGTGATCCAGCACCTCGTCGGTGAAACACAGGGGGTGCACGGCACCCCTATATTAGGGTGTGCCGTGATGTTCGGATATTTGGCGTGTTGCATTGCTTGAAAGAGCTTGCTTTCTCGGCCCATAGATGGACCTAACTGGGCCATCCTTTTGATGCGAATCCTTATGCGGATCGCGTGCCGAATTGTGTGCGGCGCCGCTTGCCGCTCCATGTTTGCCATGTGGTCGTCTATCCGACCGGGCGGCCTCTTTGTTCTTTGATTGCGGGGGCTCTACGGCCTCCTCATCGGTCGGGCAGTAATTTGCGCTTCGGGTAGCTCTTTGTTTGGCGACTATCGCCGTATTTCTCTACGGTGTTGAGTACTTTGCTCCATCTGATTCTGAGTGCATCTTCCGCAGGTTTGAGCTTCCTCTTCTGCTTTTTCAGGCTACGCGCAGTGGCGAAGAGCCTTTTGTGGAGGTTCTTCTGCTCCAACAATTTGTCCGGCGTGAGATCGTCCGGACTGTTATCTTCGCCGGGGACGGGTTGTTTATCCAAGTTGTCCTGTTCGGACGGTTGCTCGATAGCATGTTGGTCGTCCACCGGTTCGCCTCGCTCTATGGCTGGGTCTTTGTCGAGGCGGGACTTGGTGCGGCGTTTACGTTGCCGTTTGACTGCTTTTCGAGGGATTTATCCTTCGTAGTGTCCCGTTGTTCCTCGTCGTCACTTCCTTTAGGTGTATCCACCATGTATACATCATGGGATCAGGTGGCTGTCCAGTATCCTATAGGTGCTGGTTCATGGTTTTCTCCTACATCGTCGTCCATACCGTCGATGTCTTCGGAGTTGAAATCGAGCACGTCGTTTAAGCTTTCGACAGTGGCTACAAAGTGGGCGGTGGGTGGGCGTTGAATTTCTTCGTTGTCCGCATCCCAACCTTCCTTACCATAGTCCGGCCAGGGCTCTCCTGATAAAGAGAGAGACTTTAGTGAATTCAGGATGTCGCCAAAGGGCGAGTGTTGAAAGATGTCCGCAGCAGTAAACTCCATAACCGGCGCCCAATTGGATTCGATTGGCAGGGGCGCGGAGGGTTTGGAGTCCGGAGAGGAGTCCGGCGCCTTGGAGTCACGGTCTTCGCAAAGGACAGGGATGGAGTTCGGCTCAATCGCCGTAGAGATCGTAGCCCCCGAGGCGGTGTTCAACCACTCGTCCTTGATCGGCGAGTCGGCTCCGAGCTAAGGGTCGGAGCGGACGCCGGTGCGGGCCTGTGGCACCGCTCAAGCGGCAGAGCTAGATCGTGCCCATCGAGACAAAGGCGGCGCTTGGCTGTGGCTCAAATCCGTCGAAGATCAAGTCTCCGCGGATGTCACCGTGTAGTTCAAACTTCAAATCTGACCGATGGCCGGGGCGTAGCCGATCTGCTTCCGGATGGCCAAGTGAATTGCCCGCAGCGGCAAAGCTGCCGAATCTGAAGATCTGTCCGGGAGAAAAGTCTCACCTGGACCACGTCGTTGTTGATGATCGGAAGGAGCCACCGGGCCTAAGGATGACGCATACGCAGGAACTCTCAATGAAAGCACCAATGTCGGTGTCAAAACCGGCGGATCTCGGGTAGGGGGTCCCGAATCGTATGCGTCTAGGCGGATGGTAACAGGAGACAAGGGACACGATGTTTTTACCCAGGTTCGGGCCCTCTTGATGGAGGTAAAATCCTACTCCTGCTTGATTAATATTGATGATATGGGTAGTACAAGAGTGGATCTACCACGAGATCAAGGAGGCTAAACCCTAGAAGCTAGCCTATGGTATGACTGTTGTTCGTCCTACGGAATAAAACCCTCCGGTTTATATAGACACCGGATAGGGTTAGGGTTACACAGTCGGTTACAATGGTAGGAGATCTACATATCCGTATCGCCAAGCTTGCCTTCCACGCCAAGGAAAGTCCCATCCGGACACGGGACGAAGTCTTCAATCTTGTATCTTCATAGTCCAGGAGTCCGGCCAACAGTGATAGTTCGGCTATCCGGACACCCCCTAATCCAGGACTACCTCACCGTGCGTAGCGCTGACCCTAGGGGTGGCCTATGATGCGGTAGATACACCGTGGCCCGGTGTACCGATTCGCCCGTTTGGTGTCTCGGGAACCCTGCACACATCGTTCGGGGCCGTTTAGTGGAAACCTCGGCCGGACTCCCTGCGGATGGAACCTGAATAGGCGATAAACCTGGACTAGGGACTTGAGTGTTTAGGTAGGCCGTGGCCGACACCCTTGCCAGGCTTCCGCTTGAAGGTTGCCGAGATACATGACGTGTACATGGCGGTAAGTGGCGAGAGCGTGTGTGAAGAAGTACACCCCTGCAGGTTAACATCATCTATTCGAATAGCCGTGTCCGTGGTAAAGGACTTCTGGGTTGCCTATAACAGTTCATAGACAAGTGAAAGTGGATACTCTAAAATGCGCAAGATAAGCGTGAGTGCTATGGATGGCGTTCTCGTAGGGAGACGGGAGCGGGTCCATAGTGGTGTATTGATATGGTGAATATGTGGACTCGTAGCGCCACCTCAAAAGAGTTACTTGCGATGTAGTTCAGGATAGCCACCGAGTCAAAGCTGGCTTGCTGCGGTCAAACTCCACCACCCCTTTGTTGATAATGATGCATATGTAGTTAGTTCGATGTAAGTCTTCTTGAGTACATTTGTACTCACGTTTGCCTATTTTATGTTTTGCGTAGAGACGCGTCGGTCTCGCTAGTAGTTCCGCGTGAACTTCGACGTTTAGCTTGTTACCTCAGCTACGCATCTTGTGCCTCGGCAGATCTCGGTAGATAGTCAGGCTTCTCAGCCTTTTTCATTTATAGTTGTCTGTACTCAGACATGATAAGCTTCCGTTTGTGCTTGACTTGTATGCTCTGAATGTTGGGTCATGAGACCCATGTTTGTAATATCCCACTCCTCGGAGCCTAATGAATAAATACTTGAGTCGTAGAGTTATGTTGTGATGCCATGTTGTATTTACACATATCGAGCATATTGTGTGTATGTTTGAAATGCTTGGTATGTGTGGGATCCGACAATCTAGTTGTTTATCCTTGGCAGCCTCTCTTATGGGGAAATGTAGTCTAGTGCTTCCTTGAGCCATAGTAGTCCGCTACATGCCGGTTCATCGGAGTCCTGCTAGCCCAAAGACTACCGCTTTCAGACGCTTGACCGGCCGACATGTGTTTCACTTTGTTCTGTGGTTCATCCCTTCGGGGAAATGTCACGCGGTGACATCCGGAGTCCTGCCTAGCCTGCTACAGCCCGGGTTCCCGGAGTCCTGTTAGCCTAGTGCTACAGCCCGGATTCACGCGCTGCTGACCGGCAGATTGATTCATGTATGCCTGTCCCCATGGGTTAGTGCCGCTTTGGGTTCACGACTAGCCATGTCGGCCCGGGTTCTCTGTCATATGGATGCTAGCGACACTATCATATACGTGAGCCAAAAGGCGCAAACGGTCCCGGGCCATGGTAAGGCGACACCCGTGGGAATACCATGCGTGAGGCCGCAAAGTGATATGAGGTGTTACCGGCTAGATTGATGTGACTTGGAATCGGGGTCCTGACACGGAGGCCGTGACAGGGGATGTGCAACGTGCCAATCGACAGCTAAATGCTGGCGAGCGCTTGCTTACGCGCGTCATTCGGGAGAAAAATGATCTCCAGGACGCCAATATTCAGCTGGGCGTGGATCTGAAAGATGTTCGAGCCGAGCTTGCGGACTCCGTGAAGGAGAATAAGCGGCTTCGACGCGGCATTTTTAGTAAGCGCTTGAACAAACCATTGAAAGAGTTCGGCGAAGAAGCTGGCTAACAGAGTTATGTCTGTAGGTATGCTGACGGGTCGTCCCGCGGAGGAGATGCCATGGTCTGCGGGTGCTCTTCTACCAGAGCTCTCACGATTGCATGAGCAAGTTCGGCAGGTGATGCAGGGCATTTCCCAAGCCTTGTGGCCATCCGCCTCCCCGCCAGGAGGCATGGGGGAGCTTATAGAGAAGCTCAAGGGAGCGCGGCGGCGCTTCTGATTATGGAAGATATCAGCCTGCCGACAAGGTGCAAGGGAAGCCTGGGCCATGGTGAAGACGCGATATACCAGAGCTGACCCAAACCACATGGCCGAGGTCAGACCTGTGGGGCCCGATGGGAAAGAGATCCCTGTCAGTTTGGTGTATGACCAAGTAGAATTAGCCGCAAAGTATTCCCAACAGGATTGTAGGCTAGACAGCCTGTTGGATGGTATAGAAGAAGAATTTAGTCAGTCTAAGTGACTGTGTAATTTAAGTGACATATGTAATGTTCCTAGTCGGATTGTAAATCATTTGTCACATGGCGGACCTTTTCGCTTCGACCTCTGGACCCGATAGTCCGGAGTGTATCCGAATACCCGCTCAGTTATGTAAAAACCGGGGTATGCGTGGAAACCAGGCATAGGGGTCATAAGTGCTTGAATAGACAAGTACCCAACTAGCTATGTTATATTACATGGATAGTAAGAAACATCTTCCAGGGAGAATAGTTCCGTTAAGGGTTCCTTTCCCTGGGTACGCATGCCCTAATGTGCATGTCCGAACTGCGAAAAGAGACGCAGGCTATAAACATCTGGGGGCATGTATTAAAATAAATAAAAAGTCATCTTTTGTTCACCGACCGAATATTCCCTTAAGAACGCTAGCTTTCGGCTTCACCCAGTCTGAGGTACACATCCGGTGACCCAAAGAAGAATAAACGCAGAGGTGCTCCCCTTATGCCCTAGCCGAATTAACAGGAACGTAGAGCATAAATACAAGAGCCAGGCAACCCAGCTTGGCCAAAACTTAAGTTATATTGATGCATATAATGGCGAAAAAAGGGTACATGCGGAAGAATAACACATTTGTCGGGCATGAAGCCTAGAAAAATAGTTATATTAAGTTTCTGTATAAGAAGCCCCCAGGTATAATGAGCGCGGTTAGCGCGTCAGTACTGTGTAGTCAAGATACAAATTAGCCTTTTAAGGCCTTGAGGAGAAAAAGAAGAAAGAAAGAGAGAAAAGACAGATAACGGATGTGCAAAAAATGGACGGGGGTAAGGAGACGAACACAGAGTCCGGCGCTAGGCGTAGAATCTTCGGAGTCTGGCTGCGTTCCATGGGTTTGGCTCGAGTCGATTGTCCGATGCATCCCGCAGACGGTACGCTCCACCGGTCAGAACCTGGTCAATAATGAAGGGACCTTCCCATTTGGGCTTGAGTTTGTTCTTTTTCTTCTCCAGCAGGCGTAGAACTAGTTCGCCAATGTTATAAGTTTTGGCCCGTACTTCTCTGCTTTGGTACCTTTGAGCCTGTTGCTGATAGAATGTGGAACGGGCTTTTGCCACGCCGGGCTCCTCCTCTAGGGCGTCCAAACTATCCTGCCGATCAAGCTCGGCCTATTTTTCTTCATACATGCGCACTCGAGGTGAGTCATGAATTATGTCGCAGGGCAGAACCGCCTCTGCGCCGTACACCATAAAAAATGGTGTGTATCCGGTAGTGCGATGCGGCGTGGTCCGCAGCCCCCATAGTACGGAGTCGAGCTCCTCTACCCAGTGCGTGTTAGACTCCTTTAAGGACCACACTAATCTGGGTTTGATGCCGCTCATGATAAGACCATTTGCTCGCTCGACTTGACCGTTAGTTTGCGGGTGATAGACAGAAGCATAATCGAGCTTGATGCCCATGTTGCTGCACCAAAGTTTTACCTCGTCGTCTGTAAAGTTCGTGCCGTTGTCAGTGATGATGTTGTGGGGGACACCATAACGGTGTACAACCCCAGATATGAAGTCTATCACCGGTCCGGATTCGGCCGTTTTAACGGGTTTGGCTTCTATCCATTTGGTGAATTTATCCACCATGACCAGTAAGTATTTTTTTCTTATGGCTTCCCCCTTTGAGGGGTCCGACCATATTAAGCCCCCAGACCGCAAAGGGCCAAGTGATGGGGATTGTTTGGAGAGCGGTAGGCGGCATATGGCTTTGATTTGCAAAAAGCTGGCAACCGATGCAACGTTGGACCAGATCCTATGCATCTGCCCGGGCTGTCGGCTAATAGAAACCTGTACGGAAGGCCTTGCTTACAAGGGCCCGGGCTGCAGCGTGGTGGCCGCTGAGTCCAGCATGGATTTCTGCCAAGAGCTTCCGCCCTTCCTCTTCGGAGATGCACCTTTGAAGGACTCCGGTAGTGCTTTTCTTATAAAGCTCTCCCTCGTGGACCTTGTAGGCTTTAGATCACCGCACTATGTAGTGTGCCTCATTTTGGTCTTCGGGTAGTTCCTGCCTAGTTAGGTAGGCCAGGAATGGTTCTGTCCACGGGGCGATGACGGCCATTATCACGTGGGCTGAAGGTGT
Source organism: Aegilops bicornis (assembly GCA_021605145.1). NCBI lineage: Eukaryota > Viridiplantae > Streptophyta > Magnoliopsida > Poales > Poaceae > Aegilops > Aegilops bicornis. The sequence goes on along the minus strand of CM038673.1, from coordinate 139,534,448 downwards.
TATTTCGATGGCAGAGCCTCCGATTATGTCAGAGTGTTCGGTATCTGGTGTTGTGGCCGGGTCCGGACTATTGTTACCGGTGTCCCCTTCCCATATCACGGATGGCTTAAACAACCTTTCCAAGAAGATGTTAGGTGGGACAGTGTCGCGCTTAGCGCCGATACGGGCGAGGATATCCGCCGCCTGATTATTTTTCCCGAGCCACATGGTGGAATTCAAGCCCCTCGAACCGAGCTGACATTTTGAGGACGGCTTGCGATATGCCGCCATTTTTGGATCCTTGGCGTCGAAGTCTCCATTTATTTGGGATATTGCAAGGTTCGAGTCCCCACGCACCTCCAGGCGTCGAATGCCCATGGAAGCGCCATCCGAAGACCATGTAGCAGGGCCTCAGATTCGCTGCGTTGTTGGAGTCTGTGGTACAGATTTGGAGTACGATTGGACTGTATCTCCGCGGGGACGTCGGGGCGACACCAGCCCCAGACCAAAGCATTTTAGAGCCGTCAAGTGCATGATCCAATTGGAGTTCGCGCCGTACTCTTTACGGAGTTCGCTTCTATCCATTCGGGCATTTAAATCGGCCAAGATTTTATGCATTTAATGGCTCACCAAGGTTTATATGTTATGTCGAACGGGAGGAGCCCGATGGCCCATTTGGCAATCCGGCCCGTGGCATCGCGGTTGTTTATTATGTCGTTGAGTGGTACTTCCGAGGCCACCGTGATTGAACACTCTTGAAAGTAGTGTTGTAGTTTCCGGGATGCCATAAATACCGCGTATGCTATCTTTTGATAATGTGGGTACTGTGATTTGCAGGGAGTGAGGGTAGTGGATACATAATATACCGGCTTTTGGAGTGGGAATTTATGTCTGTACGTCTCTCGTTCAACGACGAGCACTGCGCTTACAACTTGATGAGTTGCCGCTATATATAACAGCATTGGTTCGCCGGCATTTGGCGCGGCCAAGATTGGGTTGGTGGTCAAGATGGCTTTTATTTCTTCCAATTCGGCCGTGGCCGCGTCCGTCCACTCGAATTGTTCGATTGCAATCAAGAAGGCGATAAAGGGTAATGCCTTTTCTCCTAATCGGAGATAAAAGCGGCTTAAGGCCGCCACGCATCCAGTTAACTTCTGGATTTGCTTGAGGTCAGTTGGGATAGCCAACTGTGATAGAGCTCGGATTTTAGCCGGATTTGCTTCAATTCCTCTACTGGAGACAATGAAGCCTAGGAGCTTTCCGGCGGGAACGCCGAAAACACATTTTTCCGGATTAAGCTTAATGTCGTATGTTCGGAGATTGTCGAACGTGAGCCTCAAGTCATCTATTAAGGAGTAGACGTGTCTGGTTTTAACGACCACATCGTCTACGTATGCCTCCACTGTTTTGCCGATCTGCTTTTCCAGACATGTCTGAATCATGCGTTGATATGTAGCGCCGGCGTTTTTGAGCCCGAAGGGCATTGTGTTGAAACATAAGGGGCCGTATGGAGTAATAAATGCCGTTGCGGCTTGATCAGACTCTGCCATCTTGATTTGGTGGTAGCCGGAGTATGCGTCGAGAAAACACAGTGGGTCGTGTCCCGCGGTAGCATTGATAATTTGATCGATGCGAGGGAGGGGGAAGGGATCCTTTGGGCAAGCCTTATTAAGGTCCTTGAAGTCGACGCATAGGCGCCAGGATTTGTCCTTCTTTGGTACCATCACCAGGTTTGCTAGCTAGTCCGGATGTTTTATTTCTCTAATGAATCCGTCCTCCAGTAATTTGGCTAGCTCCTCTCCCATGGCTTGTTGCTTAGGTTCAGAGAAACGCCGAAGAGTCTGCTTGACCGGCTTGAATCCCTTTAGGATGTTAAGGCTATGCTCGGCCAGCCTGCGTGGGATTCCTGGCATGTCTGAAGGATGCCAGGCAAATATGTACCAATTCTCGCGCAGGAACTCCCGTAGTGCGGCGTCTACAGCGGGGTTTAACTGTGCCCCGATGGATGCTGTTTTTGTAGGGTCCGTTGGGTGGACTTGGAATTTGACTATTTCATCCGTTGGTTTGAAAGAGGTGGACTTGGATTTTTTGTCGAGTATCACATTGTCCCTGTCCATTGTGGAGCGCAGCGCAGTTAATTCCTCCGCCGCAAGGGCTTCAGATAGTGCCTCGAGGGCCAGTGCGGCTGTTTTGTTTTCGGCACGGAGTGCTATGTCCGGATCACTAGCGAGAGTGATGATTCCGTTGGGCCCGGGCATTTTGAGCTTCATGTACCCGTAATGGGGTATGGCTTGGAAGATCGTGAATGCCTCCCGCCCTAGAAGGGGTGGTATCCGCTACCGAACGGGGCCACTTGGAATGTAATTTCTTCGGACCTGTAATTATTCGGAGTGCCGAATACCACGTCTAGTGTGATTTTCCCAGCGCAACGTGCCTCCCGACTGGGGATGATTCCTCTGAAGGTCGTGCCTCTTTGCTCAATGCGGTTTCTGTCTATTTCCATTTTTTGAAGAGTATCTTCATAAATGAGGTTTAATCCACTGTCGCCGTCCATGAGTACTTTAGTAAGCCGAAAGTCGTCTACAATTGGACTGAGGACCAAGGCGGCTGGTGTTCTGGCTGTTCGGAATTTAGGTTCGTCACTAGCATTGAAGGTGATAGCCGTGTCGCTCCATGGATTTATTGTTGCCACGTGGCAGACTCCGGCAAGGCTGCGGAGTGCTTGCTTACGCCTGTTATTTGAGGCGAAGGTCTCGAAGACTGTCAATACTGCATTGTTATCCATGGGATGGTGCTCTACGATGTTTTGAATGAGGATATCCTCACCGCTCTTGGCCACCTGCCGGAGTACCCAACATGCTCTAAGGCTGTGTGTTGGTATGGTATCCGCTGTACTGTGAATTTTGCAGGGCCAGTTAAGCCATCCCTCCAATACGGTTCCATGCCCTGTAGTGGGCTTTTGCTTCTTTGTAGTTGAGTCGGGCGACTTATGAGAGTGCACCCTTTTAATTCGGACTAGGTGTTTAGTCGGAGCCGGATTATCCCAAAATTTTGTTTGGGTTTTCCAGGCGCTTTCCATCGCACAGTACTTGCGTACTGTGGCCGCCAAGTCTGTGAAGCGTGTTATATCACGATGACTTATGGCGTTGAGGATTCCCTTGTCCGTGCAATTATTGCAAAAGAATGAAATTGCGTCTTCCATGCGACAGTCCTTGACCTTGTTCATTACAAGGAGGAATCTGGCCCAATAGTGATGTACTGTCTCCTGGGGCTCTTGCCTAATGTGGGAAAGATCGTTTGTATCTGGGTGGGTGGGTGGATTTAAGTCCGAACCTTGACCCGATCTGGGACCCAGAGGCGGAGGAGTTTTCGATCTTGGAAGTTCGCGCTCCGGGATGTTGCCCAATAGGCCCGGTCCGCTGCCTGATTCTAGGTTCAGGGTTTGGGCGATGTCCTCCCGTAGATGGGTATCCGGCTCGGAGAGCTCGGGAATCCGGACATAGTTTGTCCTCAAGATAGAGGAAGAATCACCGCATTGCTCCTCCACCACCGCGATGGGTGACCGGCGGAGAGTTAATCTCCCTTTGGTCGGGTTTAAGCCCAATCCGATCATAGTCCATAGCGACTCCCAAAGCGGTGATGCGAAGCAAGAGCTCGTTCAAAGAGGAGAGCTCCATTGGGTTCATCCGCTCGGTAAACTCCGAGCCGATGTGAAGGCTGTTTTCGATGACCCGAGAGGTCATCATCGGTAATGTGACGAGCGGCGGTCATAACGAAGCCGCTTAGTCGGAGAGTTTGGCCTACAGCCAAAGGCTCCCCAGAGGTGATGTTGTCCCCGAAAGCGAGACGAGCCATCCTTCCTTACATGACGGACAAAGTGGAACTCTCAATGAAAGCACCAATGTCGGTGTCAAAACCGGGCGGATCTCGGGTAGGGGGTCCCGAATCTGCGTCTAAGGCGGATGGTAACAGGAGGCGGGGACACAATGTTTACCCAGGTTGGGCCCTCTCGATGGAGGTAATACCCTACTTCCTGCTTGATTGATCTTGATGATATGAGTATTACAAGAGTTGATCTACCATGAGGTCGTAGAGGCTAAACCCTAGAAGCTAGCCTATGGTATGATTGTTGTTGTCCTATGGACTAAACCCTCCAGTTTATATAGACACCGGAGGGGGCTAGGGTTACATAGAGTCGGTTACCAGGGAGGAGATCTACATATCCGTATTGCCAAGCTTGCCTTCCACGCCAAGGAGCGTCCCATCCGAACACGGGACAAAGTCTTCAATCTTATATCTTCATAGTCCAGCAGTCCGTCCAAAGGATATAGTCCGGCTGTCCGGAGACCCCCTAATCCAGGACTCCCTCAGAAGTATAATTCTAGTTTATAACATTCCCGACAAAGATTAGGATGCGAGTGTTAATTCGAGTATTATGTCGCACTTGCAGTGTCACAAGTCTCATGTGAATTGACTATATTTTTGTATCTGCAAGGATTATGGTGAGGGCGGAAGACAAGTAACTAGACTAAGGCTGCAAATAAAGGCATAAGAAGTAAAGAACAAAGAAGAAAAATGCTGGTTTGCCTGCAATGGAAAAGTTAGGGCATAGAGGTTCAATTCATGGTGAATAAGGAATGTGCCAATGCAATGCATGGTAACGTGGAGTTACCTATTCATGTGATTTTACCACTTGTATTATATGTTCGGTAGATGAGTCATCCTGAAATAGACAAACTCATCCTGTCGGATTGTTTGACTCTATTGTCCTCCCTTCAGTTACCATATGCGATGGTCGGCTCAAAATTAAGGTCGTTAGACCGGACCATTGCTTTAAGCATTGTGGCCTTCCATTAACCACATATCGCCTTCACCTCGTTGATACCAACAAATGTCACTTGGAGGTCACGGATTCACTTAAACAATACGTGGTTGCATGTGTAAGTCTTCGGATCATCGTTCCTGGGCCCTTAAATTAGACAACAAGCGTTACCTCGCCACAGATAAACAACCTAATAATTAATCATGGGAGTAACACTACAAAAAAATACACTTCCGTGATGATACGTGTTTGTCACAGTAGGTCACGTTTTCTGTCATGCATGTACATCCATGACGATTTTATGATAGAATCAAGATAGTCATACATGTGCTGTTGTAGAAGTGTTCCATGGCATTACCAAAATTATCATCACAGAAGTGTCCACTTCCATGACGATAAATCGCGCGTCATAGAAGTGCTTTCGTCAAGGGTGACCGACACGTGGCATCCACCGTAACGGTTCGTCGTTAAGCTATCAGTCCGGTTTTGGATCCGGTAACCCGTTAACAGCCCGGACCAATGAGGATTTTCCAAGTGTAAAATTGTCATTGGCCGGAGGAAACACGTGTTGGCTCACCGTTGGGACAGATGTCATCCATTCATTGGACAGGAGGCGCCTATGATAGGTCGACACATGGCACGGCCCAACAGAGGCCCATTCCGATGAAAAGGCCGGCCCGTTTGACTTGGTCAAAAGGTAACGGGCTGGCCCACGGAAAGCCTGTTAACGACCAGTTTGTATATAGCCCATTTACGGCCCGCTAACTCATGACCTGTTATGGCCTATCAGAATTAAGCCCAGTAGCTTCATCTGGGGCGTCCAATATGATTCCAGCCCGTTGTAACTTCTGGCCCATGTATTGCCCATGATGTCTTTCGGCCCATACAAGGCCATTTGTAACTCTTGGCCCATTAATGGCCCGTGGTGAATCTGGCCCACAATGAACAGTGTATCGCTTTATACCCATTAACGGCTCATTATTCCATTGGGCCGTTTCCAACCCATATTAACTTTCGGCCTCCTCAGGGCCCATTTATTCTTGGGATTATTTCTAGCATTCGGTTACTATGGCCCGTTACTCGCCTTTTCTGCTTGTGGGCCAAATTCAGCCCGTGGTTACATTCAGCCCGTTTGCGGCCCGTTAATCCGTTAGGCCGTTTTCATAGCGTCATCAAATACGGCCGATTAACAACGGCCCGTTATGGTCGGCCCATGAATGGACGATTCCAAATCTAGCCCGTTTATGGCCCACAATGCGGTATGTTATTGGCCCATGTTTGGCCGATCGATCATACGGCCCATAGAAGGCCCATTGATGCTACGGCCCGTAGAAGGCCCATTGTTTCTACGGCCCTTAGAAGGCCCATTGTTTCTATGGCCCGTAGGAGGCCCATGGTAACTACAGTAAATATGTAGCCCATGGTTATTGTGGCCTAGTTTTAAAAAATAGGTTATTGCGGCCACTAGCAAACCGTGGAAAAAATAACTGCACTGACTACAAGCAAATAAATAAACAAGACAACAAGGAAATAAATAAGCAAGCAACTCATGCTAGGCTATCACAGCTATTACACATATTACATCCACTAGGCATCAAAGTTCTGAAGGAAATATGCCCTAGAGGCAATAATAAAGTTGTTATTTATATTTCCTTATATCATGATAAATGTTTATTATTCATGCTAGAATTGTATTGACCGAAAACTTAGTACATGTGTGAATACATAGACAAACAGAGTGTCACTAGTATGCCTCTACTTGACTAGCTCGTTGAATCAAAGATGGTTAAGTTTCCTAGCCATAGACATGAGTTGTCATTTGATTAACGGGATCACATCATTAGAGAATGATGTGATTGACTTGACCCATTCCTTAGCTTAGCACTTGATCGTTTAGTATGTTGCTATTGCTTTCTTCATGACTTATACATGTTCCTATGACTATGGGATTATGCAACTCTCGAATACTGGAGGAACACTTTGTGTGCTACCAAACGTCACAACGTAACTAGGTGATTATAAAGGTGCTCTACAGGTGTCTCCGATGGTACTTGTTGAGTTGGCATAGATCAAGATTAGGATTTGTCACTCCGATTGTCGGAGAGGTATCTCTGGGCCCTCTCGGTAATGCACAACACTATAAGCCTTGCAAGCAATGTGACTAATGAGTTAGTTGCGGGATGGTGCATTACGGAACGAGTAAAGAGACTTGCCGGTAACGAGATTGAACTAGGTATTGAGATACCGACGATCGAATCTCGGGCAAGTAGCATACCGGTGACAAAGGGAACAATGTATGTTGTTATGCGGTTTGACCGATAAAGATCTTCATAGAAAATGTAGGAACCAATATGAGCATCCAGTTTCTCCTATTGGTTATTGACCGGAGATGAGTCTCGGTCATGTCTACATATTTCTCGAACCCGTAGGGTCCGCACGCTTAACGTTCGGTGACGATCGATATTACGAGTTTATGTGTTTTAATGCAAAGATTGTTGTTCGGAGTCCCGGATGTGATCACGGACATGACGAGGAGTCTCGAAATGGTCGAGACATAAAGATTGATATATTGGACGACTATGTTTGGACTTCGGAATAGTTCCGGTGAGTTCGAGGCATTCTGGAGTACTGGGGTTACGGAACCCCGGGGAGCATATGGGCCTTAATGGGCCTCGGTGGGAGGAGAGAAGGCAGCCTAGGAGGCGCCCCCAATCCCAATCCGGGTGGGTGAGGGGCCCGGCCCCCTTTCCTTTCTCCTTCCCCCTCTTCCTTCTATTCCTAGTGGGACTAGGAAAAGGGGAGTCCTAGTACTACTAGGAGGAGGACTCCTCCCCCCTTGGCGCGCCTAGAGAGGCCGACCGGTCTACCCCCTTCCCTCCTTTATATACGTGGGGAGGAGGGAACCCTAGGACACACAAGTTGATCATTGATCTCTTAGCCGTGTGCGGTGCCCCCCTCCACCATAATCCACCTCGGTCATATCGTTGCAGAGCTTAGGCAAAGCTTTGCGCCGGTAGCTTCATCATCACCGTCATCACGCCATCGTGCTGACGAAGCTCTCCCTCGACACTCTGCTAGATCGTGAGTTCGTGGGACGTCACCGAGCCGAACGTGTGCAGATCGCGAAGGTGCCGTACTTTCGGTGCTGGGATCGGTCGATCGTGAAGACGTACGACTACATCAACCGCGTTGTCATAACGCTTCTGCTTATGGTCTATGAGGGTACGTGGACTACACTCTCCCCTCTCATTGCTATGCATCACCATGATCTTGCGTGTGTAGGATTTTTTTTGAAATTACTACGTTCCCCAACAGTGGCATCCGAGCCAGGTTTATGCGTAGATGTTATATGGACGAGTAGAACACAAGTGAGTTGTGGGCGATAATAGTCATACTGCTTACCAGCATGTCATACTTTGATTCGGGCGGTATTGTTGGATGAAGCGGCCTGGACCGACATTACGCCAGACGCTTACGCCGAGACTAGTTCTACCGGCGTGCTTCACCACAGTGTGCTGGCGGTGTCAGTTTCTCCAACTTTAGTTGAATCGAGTGTGGCTACGCCCGGTCCTTGTTTAAGGTTAAAACAACACATACTTGACGAAAAATCGTTGTGGTTTTGATACGTAGGTAAGAACGGTTCTTGCTCAACCTGTAGCAGCCACGTAAAACTTGCAACAACAAAGTAGAGGACGTCTAACTTGTTTTTGCAGGGCATCTTGTGATTTGATATGGTCAAGACATGATACTAAATTTTATTGTATGAGATGATCATGTTTTGTAACAGAGTTATCGCAACTGGCAGGAGCCATATGGTTGTCTCTTTATTTTATGAAATGCAATCTCCATGTAATTGCTTTACTTTATCACTAAGCGGTAGCGATAGTCGTAGAAGCAATAGTTGGCGAGACGACAATGATGCTACGATGGAGATCAAGGTGTCGCGCCAATGACGATGGTGATCATGACGGTGCTTTGGAGATGGAGATCAAAGCACAAGATGATGCTGGCCATATCATATCACTTATATTGATTGCATGTGATGTTTATCCTTTATGCATCTTATTTTTCTTAGTTTGACGGTAGCATTATAAGATGATCTCTCACTAAATTTCAAGGTACAAGTGTTCTCCCAGAGTATGCACCGCTGCGAAAGTTCGTCGTGCCGAGACACCACGTGATGATCGGGTGTGATAAGCTCTACGTTCACATACAGCGGGTGCAAGCCAGTGTTGCCCATGCAGAATACTCGGGTTAAACTTGACGAGCCTAGCATATGCAGATATGGCCTCAGAACACTGATACCGAAAGGTCGAGCGTGAATCATATAGTAGATATGATCAACATAGTGATGTTCACCATTGAAAACTACTCCATCTCACATGATGATCGGACATGGTTTAGTTGATATGGATCACATGATCACTTAGATGATTAGAGGGATGTCGATCTAAGTGGGAGTTCTTAAGTAATATGATTAATTGAACTTTAATTTATCATGAACTTAGTCCTGGTAGTATTAGCATATCTATGTTGTAGATCAATAGCTCGCGTATAGCTCCCCTGTTTTATTTTTGATATGTTCCTAGAGAAATATAAGTTGAAAGATGATAGTAGCAATGATGCAGACTTGGTCCGTGATCTGAGGGTTTCCCTCATTACTGCACAGAAGAATTATGTCCTTGATGCACCGCTAGGTGACAGACCTATTACAGGAGCAGATGCAGATGTTATGAATGTTTGACAAGCTCGGTATGATGACTACTTCATAGCTTAGTGCACCATGCTTTACGACTTAGAACCGGGACTTCAAAAATGTTTTGAACGCCACGGAGCATATAAGATGTTCCAAGAGTTGAAATTAGTATTTCAGACTCATGCCCGTGTCGAGAGGTATGAGACCTCTGACAGTACTTTGCCTACAAGATGGAGGAGAATAGCTCAACCAGTGAGCGTGTACTCAGATTGTCTGGGTACTACAATTGCTTGAATCAAGTGGGAGTTAATTTTCCAGATAAGATAGTAATTGACAAAGTTCCCTAGTCACTATCTCCAAGTTACTAGAACTTTGTGATGAACTATAATATGCAAGGGATGACGAAAGTAATTTCCGAGCTCTTCGCGATGCTGAAATCGGTGAAGGTAGAAATCAAGAAAGAGCGTCAAGTTTGATGGTTAACAAGACCACTAGTTTCAAGAAATGGGCAAAGGGATAGAAGGGGAACTTCAAGAAGAACGGCAAGCAAGTTGCTGCTCAAGTGAAGAAGCCCAAGTCTGGACCTAAGCCTGAAACTGAGTGCTTCTACTGCAAAGGAAATGGTCACTGGAAGTGGAACTGCCCTAGATACTTGGCGGATAAGAAGGATGGCAAAGTCAACACATGTATATTTGATATACATGTTATTGATGTGTACTTTCCTAGTGTTTATAGCAACCCCTCGGTATTTGATGCTGGTTTAGTTGCTAAGAGTAGTAACTCGAAACGGGAGTTGCAGGATGCACAGAAACTAGTTAAGGGTGAAGTGACGATATGTGTTGGAAGTAGTTCCAAGATTGATATGATCATCATCGCACACTCCCTATACTTTCGGGATTAGTGTTGAACTTAAATAAATGTTATTTTGTGTTTGCGTTGAGCATGAATATGATTTGATCATGTTTATTGCAATACGGTTATTCATTTAAAGTTAGAGAATAATTGTTGTTCTGTTTACATGAATAAACCTTCTATGGTCATACACCCAATGAAAATGGTTTGTTGGATCTCGATCGTAGTGATACACATATTCATAATATTGAAGCCAAAAGATGCAAAGTTAATAATGATAGTGCAACTTATTTGTGGCACTGCCGTTTAGGTCATATTGCTGTAAAGCGCATGAAGAAACTCCATGCTGATGGGCTTTTGGAATCACTTGATGCTTGCGAACCATGCCTCATGGGCAAGATGGCTAAGACTCCGTTCTCTGGAACAATGTAGCGAGCAACTGACTTATTGGAAACAATACATACTGATGTATGCGGTCCGATGAGTGTTAAGGCTACAAGTGGTATCGTTATTTTCTGACCTTCATAGATGATTTGAGTAGATATGGGTATATCTACTCGATGAAACATAAGTCTGAAACATTTGAAAAGTTCAAAGAATTTCAGAGTGAAGTAGAAAATCATCGTAACAAGGAAATAAAGTTTTTACGATCGATAGTGGAGACGAATATTTGAGTTATGAGTTTGGTCTTCATTTAAAACAATGTGGAATAGTTTCACAACTCACGCCACCTGGAACACCACAGCATAATGGTGTGTCCGAACGTCATAACCGTACTTTATTGGATATGGTGCGATCTATGATGTCTCTTACCGATTTACCACTATCATTTTGGGATTATGCATTAGAGACAACTGCTTTCATGTTAAATAGGGCACCATCAAAATCCGTTGAGACGACACCGTATGAACTGTGGTTTAGCAATAAACCTAAGCTGTTGTTTCTTAAAGTTTGGGGCTGCGATGCTTATGTGAAAAAGCTTCAACCTGATAAGCTTGAACCCAAATCGGAGAAATGTGTATTCATAGGATACCCAAAGGAGACTGTTGGGTACACCTTCTATCACAGATCCGAAAGCAAGACATTCGTTGCTAAGAATGGATCCTTTCTAGAGAAGGAGTTTCTCTCGAAAGAAGTGACTGGGAGGAAAGTAGAACTTGATGAGGTAACTATACCTGCTCCCTTATTGGAAAGTAGTTCATCACAGAAATCTGTTCCTGTGACTCCTACACCAATTAGTGAGGAAGCTAACGATCATGATCATGTAACTTCAGATCAAGTTACTACCGAACTTCATAGGTCAACCAGAGTAAGATCCGCACCAGAGTGGTACGGTAATCCTGTTCTGGAGGACATGTTACTTGACCATGACGAACCTACGAACTATGAGGAAGCGATGATGAGCCCAGATACCGCAAAATGGCTTGAGGCCATGAAATCTGAGATGGGATCCATATATGAGAACAAAGTGTGGACTTTAGTTGACTGGCCCGATGATCGGCAAGCCATCGAGAGGAAAATGGATCTTCAAGAGGAAGACGGACGCTGACAGTAGTGTTACTATCTACAAAGCTAGAATTGCCGCAAAAGGTTTTCGACAAGTTCAAGGTGTTGACTACGATGAGAGTTTCTCACTCGTATATATGCTTAAAGTCTGTCCGAATCATGTTAGCAATTGCCGCATTTTATGAAATTTGGCAAATGGATGTCAAAACTGCATTCCTTAATGGATTTCTTAAAGAAGAGTTGTATATGATGCAACCAGAAGGTTTTGTCAATCCGAAAGATACTAACAAAGTGTGTAAGCACCAGTGATCCATTTATGGACTGGTGCGAGCATCTCGGAGTTGGAATGTACGCTTTGATAGTGTGATCAAAGCATATAGTTTTATACAGACTTCCGGTGAAGCCTTTATTTACAAGAAAGTGAGTGGGAGCACTATAGCGTTTCTGATAAGTATATGTGAATGACATATTGTTGATCGGAAATGATGTAGAATTTTCCGAAAAGCATAAAGGAGTGTTTGAAAGGGTTTTTTCAAAGAAAGACCTCGATGAAGCTGCTTATATATTGAGCATCAAGATCTATAGAGATAGATCGAGATGCTTGATAAGTTTTTTTTTCAATGAGTACATACCTTGACTAGTTTTTGAAGCAGGTTCAAAATGGAACAGTCAAAGAAGGAGTTCTTGCCTGTGTTACAAGGTGTGAAGTTGAGTAAGACTCAAAGCCTGACCACGGCAGAAGATAGAGAGAGAATGAAAGTCATTCCCTATGCCTCAGCCATAGGTTCTATAAAGTATGCCATGTTGTGTACCAGACCTATTGTATACCCTGCCCTGAGTTTGGAAAGGGAGTACAATAATGATCTAGGAGTAGATCACTGGACAACGGTCCAAATCATCCTTAGAGGACTAAGGAAATATTTCTCAGTTATGGAGGTGATAAAGAGTTCGTCGTAAAGAGTTACGTCGATGCAAGCTTTGACACCGATCTGGATGACTCTAAGTCACAATCCGGATACATATTGAAAGTGGGAGCAATTAGCTAGAGTAGCTCCGTGCAGAGCATCGTAGACATAGAAATTTGCAAAATACATATGGATCTGAATGTGGCAGACCCGCTGACTAAACTTCTCTCACACGCAAAACATGATCACACCTTATTAATATTTGGGTATTAATCACATGGCGATGTGAACTAGATTACTCACTCTAGTAAACCCTTTGGGTGTTGGTCACATAGCAATGCGAACTATGGGTGTTAATCACATGGTGATGTGAACTATTGATGTTAAATCACATGGCGATGTGAACTAGATTATTGACTCTAGTGCAAGTGGGAGACTGAAGGAAATATGCCCTAGAGGCAATAATAAAGTTGTTATTTATATTTCCTTATATCATGATAAATGTTTATTATTCATGCTAGAATTGTATTAACCGGAAACTTAGTACATGTGTGAATACATAGACAAACAGAGTGTCACTAGTATGCCTCTACTTGACTAGCTTGTTGAATCAAAGATGGTTAAGTTTCCTATCCATAGACATGAGTTGTCATTTGATTAACGGGATCACATCATTAGAGAATAATGTATTGACTTGAACCATTCCGTTAGCTTAGCACTTGATCGTTTAGTATGTTGCTATTGCTTTCTTCATGACTTATACATGTTCCTATGACTATGAGATTATGCAACTCCCGAACACCGGAGGAACACTTTGTGTTCTACCAAATGTCACAACGTAATCGGGTGATTATAAAGGTGTTCTCTGGTGTCTCCGACGGTACTTGTTGAGTTGGCATAGATCAAGATTAGGATTTGTCACTCCGATTGTCAGAGAGGTATCTCTGGGCCCTCTCGGTAATGCACATCACTATAAGCCTTGCAAGCAATGTGACTAATGAGTTAATTGCGGGATGATGCATTACGGAGCGAGTAAAGAGACTTGTTGGTAACGAGATTGAACTAGGTATTGAGATACCGACGATCAAATCTCAGGCAAGTAACATACCGGTGACAAAGGGAACAACGTATGTTGTTATGCGGTTTGACCGATAAAGATCTTCATAGAAAATGTAGGAACCAATATGAGCATCTAGGTTCCGTTGTTGGTTATTGACCGAAGATGAGTCTCGTTCATGTCTACATAGTTCTCGAACCCGTAGGGTCCGCACGCTTAACATTCGGTGACGATCGATATTACGAGTTTTTGTGTTTTAATGCACAGATTGTTGTTCGGAGTCCCGGATGTGATCACGGACATGACGAGGAGTCTCGAAATGGTCGAGACATAAATATTGATATATTGGACGACTATGTTTGGACTTCGGAATAGTTCCGGGTGAGTTCAGGCATTTACCGGAGTACCGGGGGTTACCGGAACCCCCCGGGGAGCATATGGGCCTTAATGGGCCTCAGTGGGGGAGGAGAGAAGGCATCCTAGGAGGGGGCGCCCCCCCAATCCCAATCCGAATTGGGTGAGGGGGCCAGCCCCCTTTCCTTTCTCCTTCCCCCTCTTCCTTCTATTCCTAGTGGGACTAGGAAAAGGGGAGTCCTACTCCTACTAGGAGGAGGACTCCTCCCCCCTTAACGGGCCTAGAGAGGCCGGCCGGCCTCCCCCTTCCCTCCTTTATATACATGGGGAGGGGGGCACCCTAGAAAACACAAGTTGATCATTGATCTCTTAGCCGTGTGCGGTGCCCCCCTCCACCATAATCCACCTCGGTCATATCGTTGCAGTGCTTAGGCGAAGCCCTGCGACGGTAGCTTCATCATCACCGTCATCACGCCGTCATGCTGGCGAAGCTCTCCCTCGACACTCTGCTAGATCATGAGTTCGTGGGACGTCACCGAGCCAAATGTGTGCAGATCGCGGAGCTGCCGTACTTTCGGTGCTGGGATCGGTCGATCGTGAAGACGTACGACTACATCAACCGCGTTGTCATAACGCTTCCGCTTATGGTCTACGAGGGTACGTGGACTACACTCTCCCCTCTCGTTACTATGCATCACCATGATCTTGCGTGTGCGTAGGATTTTTTTAAATTACTACGTTCCCCAACAAGTTCGCCACCAGTGCAAATATAGGGAACAAAGGAGCATATCATATACACTGGTTGTCAAAGTTGGCAACCAGTGCAAATAAACGCGCAAGAATAAAAACAAGTCCGTAATCGGAACCACTTCGAAGAGCTCAAGAAACAATATCCTGGTACCCATAATGTCGGGTAAGATGCTTAGCAAGCTTATTAACTTTCTCTTGTTTGGCGCTCAAATCCTCCAAAGACTTGCCGTTGCACAAGAAAGTATGCATCTGAATTCTGCAGGACTTCCTTAGTCCTTCGGCTTCTTGCGGCAAAGACAAATGATCGATGCCTTTCAGCTTGTAGCTGAGATCGTAGAAGCCAAGTGATTCAGTGCAGCAAGTTCAAGAGCTTGTGTCGTGATCGCCCAATAACTCGAACACTACATCAACGCAGGATCGTGGGGTTTTCTCACCGCTCTACCGGATCGCTTTTTATCACCTTTCTTGGAGACCAACAGGTTGTCTCACTATCTTGAACCTTATCTGCATTACTTTCTCTACCATTGCATAGTGGGGTGCTCTTCTCCAATATTCTGTTCGCATACTACAATAGAAACAAGCAGACACATGACAGGTTTAGCATGTAGTATATGAAACTCATTTTGGTAAACCGGTTCAGTAGTAAGGTGGACAGGATAACAGCATGAAACAAAGAAACTCATTTTGGTAAACCGGTTCAGTAGTAAGGTGGACAGGATAACAGCATGAAACAAACATATATCTATGTACTATGGTCACTATATTGTCCATATCATTCTAGTTTATGTTGCCAAATCAAGATAGAGACACAGTTCAACTCATATATTTTAAGGCACAACAGCATAGACAGAATATAAGTATGAGAAACTACACAGCATTGGCAACGCTTGTAATGTGCATCACATGAGAACATAACTGTTTATACAACTGAAACTGAAATCGACATAGAGCAAGAAGTTAGAACAGCAATTCAGTTAAAGAAATAGGTTTAAAACATACCTGTTGCGCCATTGGAGTTTCAATTGGATCCTTCAAATTCGAAAGTAGTTGGTATGAGTAAATACTGGTGATGCAACAAAGAAAGGAGTATGGACCATAGCTACGGAATCTGACCTGAGAATAGTTGCTCTTTTGCTTTAAACGTGGAGTTTGGGTTCGCTGTGGTGGTCTTCGTGCTTTGGGCACTGCAGTTGCTTTACAAACTGCTAAATGCGGGGTGCCTGTGGTGGACATGGTGCTTTGTCAACTAGAAGTGGGTTACTATCCGCTGGGGTTGGGTTAGATGGGTTGTAGCTGGTTCTCTGCCCAACGGTGTAAGTGTGAAATCTAGAAGAGTCTCGATTATGTGAGGTGGGGCTAGTTTGTGGGCTAGTACAACCATGGTTCTATCTGCATCGACGGGTAGCACTGTCTTTTGTGAAGAATGGGTTTTTGCTCCCTTAGATACTGCCATCACCCCCTCCAATTCAAATGGCTGATAAACAAGAAAAGAAATTGAACGTACATACATTGTATGATAGACAAATGTGATAATCACATATATGTTATCTAACCAAATAGGACAACATGACACAATTTCACATATATGATGCCTAACTAAACAGGATAACATGACACAGTTTCAAATATATGATGGATAACTTAACAGGATATAATGGCATAATTCAACATATGATGAGTGAGGGAGTCCTGGATTAGGGGGTATCCGGACAGCCGGACTATATCCTTTGGCCGGACTGTTGGACTATGAAGATACAAGCTTGAAGACTTCGCCCCGTGTCCGGATGGGACTCTCTTGGCGTGGAAGGCAAGCTTGGCGATACGGATATGTAGATCTCCTTCTGTTGTAACCGACTCTGTGTAACCCTAGCTCCCTCCGGTGACTATATAAACCGGAGGATTTAGTCCGTAGGACAACAACAATCATACCATAGGCTAGCTTCTAGGGTTTAGCCTCTACGATCTCGTGGTAGATCAACTCTTGTAATACTCATATTCATCAAGACCAATCAAGCAGTAAGTAGGGTATTACCTCCATAGAGAGGGCCCGAACCTGGGTAAACATTGTGTCCATTGCCTCCTGTTACCATCCGCCTTAGACGCACAGTTCGGGACCCCCTACCCAAGATCCGCCGGTTTTGACACCGACATTGGTGCTTTCATTGAGAGTTCCACTGTGTCATCGCCGCAAGGTTCGATGGCCCCCTTCGATCATCGACAACGATGCGGTCCAGGGCGAGGTTTTCCTCCCCGGACAGATCTTCGTGTTCGGCGGCTTCACACTGCGGGCCAACTCGTTTGGCCATCTAGAGTAGATTGAAAGCTACCCCCTGGCCATCAGGTCAGGTTTGGAAACTTGAATTACACTGCCGATATCCAGGGAGACTTGATTTTCGACGGGTTCGGGCCCATGCCAGGTGTGCCGCACGATCACGACGAGCATGATATAGCTCTGACGTCGGACAGTGTTCGGGAGATCACGCCAGCAACTACTCCGACCTCTAGTCCGGAGCAGATCGTGCCATCTGAGGACGGGAGGATAGACTCCACCACGGAGGCCGTGCCCTCAGCGGCGATAGAGCCGAATACTGACCTTACCCCTCACGAAAGCCGTGTCGCCGAACTGCGGGACTTGTCCTCGGCCACGGACTCCATACCACCCGCGCCCATACCTATTGAATCCGATTGGCGCCGATCATGGAGTTCACCTCCATGAGACATCTTTCAAGCACTTCGCCCTTCGCGACATATCGAACTCATCAAATCCTCTCCCTGTCCAGAGAACCTTCGCCGAACTATGTCTGGCTAGAGTGGGATGCAGACGACGAAGAAATTCAATCCCCACCCACCACCCACTTAGTAGCCACTGTCGACAATTTAACTGACATGCTCGACTTCGACTCCGAAGACATTGATGGCATGGACACCGATGCCGGAGACGAATAGGAACCACTGCCCACAGGGTACTGGACCGCCACCTCATATATGACGTATATATGGTGGATACACCCAAAGAAAATAATAACGAGGATGCAGCGAAAGATAGCTCCCACGACAAGCAATCAAAACGGCGCCGTAAGCGCCATTCTAAATCCCGCCTTGACAAAAACAGCGACAACAGCGCAACAAGAAGCCAAATTGACCCAGCGACAGAGCAGGGTAAGCCATCGGATGACGAACAAAGTGTGGAGTCGGCTGTTCGAAAGCACGCTACGCCGAGCATCAAGACAACCAACCCGTCTTTCGGTCAGAGAACAGTCCGGACGGCAGCAGGTGCATCATCTTGGAAAGGCAGCTGGAGCAAGAAAGGCTTATGGCCACTGCAAGAAGTCCGAAGGAGCAGAAACAAAGGCTCAAGGCCGCACAAAACACACTCAATAGTAGATGGAATAAAGTGCTCGACACAGCAAAAAAGTACGGTGGTAGTCGCCCCACGAAGAGCTACCCAAAGCGGAAGCTGCTGCCGGAGTTCGATGACGAGGCCTTCGAATCCTCACAGCCAAAAAACAAAACCGCCGGTCGGTCGGATCGACGACCACGTGGCCGTGATAGGGTGGCCAACGAGGCCGCACATAAGTCAGTACATGACCAACGCGAGGACCCGCATCAACGGGCCGGCGCAACCAGATCCATCTACGGATCAAGGAAACACGCTCCAAAGACTCCCCAACACCAAATACCACAACTGTCCGAACGCCAGGGCACAGCCAAATACAGGGGTGCCGCACACCCCCTATGCTTCTCCGACGAGGTATTAGACCATGAATTTCCAGAAGGGTTCAAACCAGTTAACATAGAAGCATATGACGGAACCACAGACCCTGGGGTCTGGATCGAGGACTTCATCCTCCATATTCACATGGCTCGTGGAGACGATCTCCACACCATCAAATACTTACCCCTCAAGCTCAAAGGACCAGCTCGGCACTGGCTGAAAAGGCTCCCCGAAAATTCCATTGGAAGTTGGGAAGAGCTCGAGGACGCTTTCCGGACTAACTTTCAAGGGACTTATGTCCGACCCCCGGACGCTGCTACGTCTTGAGCTTGCGTTGGTTTTCCCCGAAGAGGAGAGGATGATGCGGCACAGTAGCGTAAGTATTTCCCTCAGTTTTTGAGAACCAAGGTATCAATCCAATAGGAGGCCACGCGCAAGTCCCTCGTACCTGCACAAAACGATAGCTACTCGCAACCAACGCGATTTGGGGTTGTCAATCCCTTCACGGTCACTTATTTAGAGTGAGATCTGATAGAGATAATATTTTTGGTATTTTTGGTATAAAGATGCAAAGTGAAAAGTAAAAGCAAAGCAAGTAAATAAAGTGATGGAGATTAATATGATGAGAATAGACCCGGGGGGCATAGATTTCACTAGTGGCTTCTCTCAAGAGCATAAGTATTCTACGGTGGGTGAACAAATTACTGTTGAGCAATTGATAGAATTGAGCATAGTTATGAGGTTATCTAGGTATGATCATGTATATAGGCATCACGTCCGAGACAAGTAGATCAAACGATTCTCGCATCTACTACTATTACTCCACTCATCGACCGCTATCCAACATGCATCTAGAGTATTAAGTTAAAACAGAGTAACGCATGTAAGCAAGATGACATGATGTAGAGGAATAAATTCATGCAATATGATAAATACCCCATCTTGTTATCCTCGATGGTAACAATACAATACGTGCCTTGCAACCCTTTACATCCTTTGGGTAAGGACACCGCAAGATTGAACCCAAAGCTAAGCACTTCTACCATTGCAAGAACTACCAATCTAGTTGGCCAAACCAAACGGATAATTCGAAGAGACTTGCAAAGATAACTCAATCATACATAAAATAATTCAGAGAAGATTCAAATATTATCCATAGATAAGCTGGATCATAAACCCACAATTCATCGGTCTCAACAAACACACCGCAAAAAGAAGATTACATCGAATAGATCTCCACAAGAGAGGGGCAGAACATTGTATTGAGATCCAAAAAGAGAGAAGAAGCCATCTAGCTACTAGCTATGGACCCGAAGGTCCAAGTAAACTACTCACACTTCATCGGAGGGGCTATGGTGTTGATGTAGAAGCCCTCCGTGGTGGATGCCCCCTCCGTGAGCTCCTAACAGGCCCCAAGATGGGATCTCGTGGATACAGGAAGGTACGGCGGTGGAATTAGGTTTTGGCTCCTGTTACGATCGTTTGGGGATACGTAGGTATATATAGGAGGAAGAATGCGTCGCTGGAGGCGTCAGGGGCCCACGAGCTGAGGGGACACGCCTGGGGGCGCCCTCCACCTCGTGACCTCCTCTCGCACTTCTTGGAGTAGGGTCCAAGTCTCACGGATCACGTTTAGTGACAAGATCACGTTCGAAGGTTTCATTCCGCTTGGACTCTGTTTGATATTCCGCTTCTTCAAAACACTGAAATAGGCAAAAACAGCAATTACATCTTTGGGCCTCCTGTTAATAGGTTAGTCCCAAAAGTAATATAAAAGTGGAAAATAAAGCTCATTATAGTCCAAAACAATAGATAAAGTAGCATGGAGCAATAAAAATTATAGATACGTTGGAGACGTATCAGGCATCCCCAAGCTTAATTCCTCGTCATTCCTCGAGTAGGTAAATGATAAAAGAGAATTTTGATGCAGAGTTATACTTTGGCATAATTTCAATGTAAATCTTCTTAATCATGGTATGAATATTCAGATCCAAAAGATTCAAGAAAAAAGTTCATATTGACATAAAAATAATAATACTTCAAGCATACTAATCAAAATTATCATTCTTCTCAAAATAGCATGGCAAAAGAAAGTTCATCCCTACAAAATCATATAGTTTGGCTATGCTTCATTTTTGTCACACAAAGATGTTCCCAACTTCTATACCACCTATGACAAGCCAAGCAATTGTTTCATACTTAAATAATCTCAAACTTTTTCAACCTTCACGCAATACATGAGCGTGAGCCATGGATATAGCTATGGGTGGAATAGAATATGATGATGGTGATTGTGTGGAGAAGACAAAAAAAAGAAAGTCTCACATTGACGAGGATAATCAACGGGCTATGGAGATGCCCATCAATTGATGTCAACATGAGGAGTAGGGATTTCCATGCAACGGATGCACTAGAGCTATGAATGCTCAACAAAATAAAACTAGTGGGTGTGCATCCAACTTGCTTGCTCATGAAGACCTAGGGCATTTGAGGAAGCCCATCGAGGAATATACAAGCCAAGTTACGTAATGAAAAATTCCCACTAGTATGAAAAAGACAACTTATGAGACTCACTATACGAAAAACATGGTGCTACTTTGAAGCACAATATATGAGACTCACTACATGAAGAACAAGGTGCTACTTTGAAGCACAATATATGAGACTCACTACATGAAGAACATGGTGCTACTTTGAAGCACAAGTGTGGAAAAAGAGATAGTAGCATTGCCCTTTTTATTTTTTTATGTTTTTGGGCCTTTCTTTTTTTGGCCTTTCTCCTTTTTTGGGGCCTTTTTTTTGCCTTTTTTGGGCAATGCTCTAATAATGATGATCATCACACTTCTATTGATTACAACATAAGGATTACAACTCGAAACTAGAACAAGGTATGACTCTATATGAATGCCTCGGTGATGTCGGGATGGTGCAATGAATCAAGAGTGACATGTATGAAAAATAACGCATGGTGGCTTTGCCACAAATACGATGTCAACTACATGATCATGCAATGGCAATATGACAAAAGTAATGTATGTCATGACGATGATGAACGGAACGGTGGAAAGTTGCATGGCAATATATCTTGGAATGGCTATGGAAATGCCATAATAGGTAGGTATGGTGGCTGTTTTGAGGAAGATATAAGGAGGTTTATGTGTGAAAGAGTGTATCATATCACGGGGTTTGGATGCACCGTGAAGTTTGCACCAACTCTCGAGGTGAGAAAGGGCAATGCACGGCAATCAAGAGGCTAGCAATGGCGGAAAGGTAAAAGTGTGTATAATCCATGGACTCAACATTAGTCAAAAGAACTCATATACTTATTGCAAAAATTTAGAAGTCATCAAAAATCAAGTACTACGCGCATGCTCCTAGGGGGATAGATTGGTAGGAAAAGACCATCGCCGTCCCCGACCGCCACTCATAAGGATGCACAAGCCAGGTACACTTCATGTTTCAAATTTGTTACATAACTTTAACCATACGTGCATGCTACGGATTTGCTAACTTCAACACAAGCATTTCTCAAATTCACAACTACTCAACTAGCACAACTTTGATATTATCACCTCCATATATCAAAACAATTATCAAGCATCAAACTTATCTTAGTATTCAACGCCCTCAAAAGAAAGTTTCACATATCTTGAATACCAAGTATATTAACATTAAGAAAATTACCATGCTATTAATGACTCTCAAAATAATCTAAGTGAAGCATGAGAGATCAAGTTTCTTTAAAACAAATCCACCACCGTGCTCTAAAATATTTAAGTGAAGCACTAGAGCAAAAATTATCATGCTCAAAAAGATATAAGTGAAGCACTATGAGGAAAACTATCAAGCTCAGAAGATATAAGTGAAGCACATAGAGTATTCTATCAAATTTCAATTCATGTATGGATCTCTAAAAAGGTGTGTACAGCAAGGATGATTGTGGTAAACTAACAAGCAAAGACTCAAATAATACAAGACGCTCCAAACAAAACACATATCATGTTGGTGAATAAAAATATAGCTCCAAGTAAATTACCGATGGAAGTAGACGAAAGAGGGGGTGCCTTCCGGGGCATCCCCAAGCTTTGACTTTTCGGTGTCCTTGGATTATCTTGGGGGTGCCATGGGAATCCCCAATCTTAGGCTCTTTCCACTCCTTGTTCCATAATCCATCAAAAGAATTCACCCAAAACTTGAAAACTTCACAACACAAAACTCAGTAGAAATCTCGTGAGCTCCGTTAGAGAAAGAAAACAAAAGACTACTTTAAGGTACTGTAATGAACTCATTCTTTATTTATATTGGTGTTAAACCTACTGTATTCCAACTTCTCTATGGATTATAAACTATTTTACTAACCATAGATTCATCAAAATAAGCAAACAACACACGCAAAACAGAATCTGTCAAAAACAGAACAGTCTGCAGTAATCTGTAACTAACGCAAACTTCTGGAACCCAAAAAATTCTATCAAAATTAGAAGACCTGGACAATTTGTTTATTGATCAGAAGCAATTGGAATCAGTATTTTATCACGTTATGGTGATTTTTAACAATTCGGGCACTGAGCACAAAGATTCTGGAAATTACAGCAAGATCAAATAACTATCATCCAAGAAGATCCAATAGGTTCATCTTGGCACAAACACTAATTAAAAGATAAAACCACATCTAAACAGAGGCTAGATGGATTATTTATTCCTAAACAGAAGCAAAAACAAAAAAACACAAAATAAAATTGGGTTGCCTCCCAACAAGCGCTATCGTTTAACGCCCCTAGCTAGACATAAAAGCAAGGATAGATCTAGGTGGTGCCGTAGTAATAAGATAGATCGGTGAAACTCATTTCATATTCTCTATGTTCGGCAGCAAGTTTTCTTTGAGGCAAGTGAAAGTAATAAAAAGGGCTAAATTTAATAGGACAAAAGTCCCCAAGATCAATTTTAGGAGGTATAAGTTCCTCTTTCGGCCCTTCGTATTGCACAACCAATTCATCATTATAAGCATTCTTTTGACAGAACTTGGTGAGCCTATACTCAAGAGAGCATCCTAACTCATTATTTCGAATAGCCAAATCATCATTAAGCTCAGAGATTCTATCAATTAAAATATTGGTAGGCACTTTTTTTCTAAGATTTTCATTGAAAGCAACATAGTCGATAGATTGAAAACGCATTATTTCTTCTTGATCAAAAAGGATAGATTCTATGGGAGGACGGCCGGTGTCCACTCTATAATGCGCAAAGATTTCTTTGGCTTCTTTTATTATAAATCTGAATTCATGAGCCAAAAAGATAGTAGCATCACGCTTAACAGAGGAGTGTTCAATATTAGAAAATTCTAGGAAAATTCTTTGTATAGAAGGGTGCATATGCATAAATTGCCTTTCAAGTTCAACGATAAGCATGGCAATAGCGTCCATAAGACTACTAGTTCTATGGAGAATAGAACCACCCATAGAGGGTAAAGCACCAAAGACAAGTAAAGAAATCTTGAATAACTCCTTTTCCAATAATATTACCACTACCGATTCGAAATCTTTTTGTGTGATAGGTAGGGGATTCTTCAGCAGGAGCTTCAGAATTTTCCATATTATTATCACCTATATCGGCGATAATTTCCCCAATTTCAGACATAGCGACAAGCAAGCAAACTAACACACGAGCAAACAAAAGGCAAAGGGAAAAAGAGGAGGAGATTGGGAAAGAGAGGGCGAATAAAACGACAAGGGTGAAGTGGGGGAGAGGAAAACGAGAGGCAAATGGCAAATAATGTAATGCGAGAGATACGTATTGTGATGGGTAATTGGTATGTTGACTTTTGCGTAGACCTCCCCGGCAACGGCGCCAGAAATGGCTCGTTGTCAGGAGTCCAAATCTTGACTTGACTCTGCGAAAGCCTCCCCGGCAACGGCGCCAGAAATCCTTCTTGCTACATCTTGAGCTCGCGTTGGTTTTCCCCGAAGAGGAGAGGATGATGCAGCATAGTATCGTAAGTATTTCCCTCATTTTTTGAGAACCAAGGTATCAATCCAGTAGGAGGCCACGCACAAGTCCCTCGTACCTGCACAAAACGATAGCTACTCGCAACCAACGCGACTAGGGGTTGTCAATCCCTTCACGGTCACTTACTTAGAGTGAGATCCGATAGAGATAATATTTTTGGTATTTTTGGTATAAAGATGCAAAGTGAAAAGTAAAAGCAAAGCAAGTAAATAAAGTGATGGAGATTGATATGATGAGAATAGACCCGGGGGTCGTAGGTTTCACAAGTAGCTTCTCTCAAGAGCATAAGTATTCTACGGTGGGTGAACAAATTATCATTGAGCAATTGACAAGATTGAGCATAGTTATGAGGTTATCTAGGTATGATCATGTATATAGGCATCACGTCCAAGACAAGTAGATCAAAGCGATTCTGCATCTACTACTATTACTCCACTCATCGACCGCTATCCAAAGCATGCATCTAGAGTATTAAGTTAAAAACAGAGTAACGCCTTAAGCAAGATGACATGATGTAGAGGAATAAATTCATGCAATATGATAAATACCCCATCTTGTTATCCTCGATGGCAGCAACACAATACGTGCCTTGCAACCCTTTTTGTCATTGGGTAAGGACAGCGCAAGATTGAACCCAAAGCTAAACACTTCTCCCATTGCAAGAACTACCAATCTAGTTGGCCAAACCAAACGGATAATTCGAAGAGACTTGCAAAGATAACTCAATCATACATAAAAGAATTCAGAGAAGATTCAAATATTATCCATAGATAAGCAGGATCATAATCCCACAATTCATCGGTCTCAACAAACACACCGCAAAAAGAAGATTACATCGAATAGATCTCCACAAGAGAGGGGGAGAACATTGTATTGAGATCCAAAAAGAGAGAAGAAGCCATCTAGCTACTAGCTATGGACCGAAGGTCTGAAGTGAACTACTCACACTTCATCGGAGGGGCTATGGTGTTGATGTAGAAGCCCTCCGTGGTGGATGCCCCCCGGCGGAGCTCCTAACAGTGCCCCAAGATGGGATCTCGTGGATACAGGAAGGTACATCGGTGGAATTAGGTTTTTGGCTCCTGTTCTGATCGTTTGGGGGTACGTAGGTATATATAGGAGGAATGAGTACGTCGGTGGAGCGTCAGGGGGCCCACGAGGCAGTGGGCGCGCCCAGGGGGGCGCCCTCCACCCTCGTGACCGCCTCTGGCACTTCTTGGAGTAGGGTCCAAGTCTCCTGGATCACGTTCGGTGACAAGATCACGTTCCCGAAAATTTCATTCCGTTTGGACTCCGTTTGATATTCCGTTTCTTCGAAACACTGAAATAGGCAAAAAACAACAATTTTGGGCTGGGCCTCCGGTTAATAGGTTAGTCCCAAAAGTAATATAAAAGTGGAAAATAAAGCCCATTATAGTCCAAAACAATAGATAAAGTAGCATGGAGTAATCAAAAATTATAGATACGTTGGAGACGTATCAGACGCTGATGATTTGAGTCACATAATTCAACAGCCCGGAGAGTCAACTCGAAAGCTTTAGAACAGGTTTCTCACTAAGAAGAACCAAATTATCGACTGTCCAGACGCTGAAGCCCTAGCAGCTTTCAAGCACAGCGTTCGAGACGAATGGCTTGCCAGACACCTTGGGCTGGAAAAGCCGAGAACAATGGCAGCCCTAACAAACCTCACGACCCGCTTATGCTGGCGAGGACATTGGTTAGCTCAGCAAAGACCAGCGACCCAAGCACATCCAAGGTCCGGACGGCAATGGAAAACCGCGATGCAGTAAAAACAAGCGCCGAATAAAGAAGACAGCCAGACAACACGGCGGTAAACGCCGGATTTAGAGGCTCTCGACCGGGTCAGCGGAAAAATCCCTCTAAAGGCAACATAGATGAACCGACCAGCCTAAACAAAATTCTAGATAAACTATGTCAGATCCACGGCACCCCCGGCAAGCCTGCAAATCATACCCATAGAGAGATTGCTGGGTCTTCAAGCAGGCTGGCAAACTAAACGCCGAACACAAGGGGGAGGACACTCAGAGCGAGGACGAGGATACGCCTCGCCAGCAAGACACCGGGGGACAGAAAAAATTCCCGCAAGAAGTCAAAACAGTAAATGTTGTCCACGTGACAAAGTGGAGTGGCAAATACGCACTCCGAAATATACGAGCCATAGAGCCCGTCACCCATGAGTCCCGCCACTGGTCGGCATGCCCGGTCACTTTCGATCGCAGGGATCACCTAATAGGTATCCGGCAGGAAGGATCAACCGCGTTGGTGCTGGACCTAATAGTAAACGGATACCACCTTACACGAGTCCTCGTGGACGGCGGCAGTAGTCTAAATCTGATATACCAGGACACTGTCCGCAAAATGGGGATAAACCCAACAAACATCAGCCACAGTAATACTACCTTCAAGGGAGTAATACCAGGCACAGAGGCTCACTGCATGGGCTCTCTAGCGCTAGAGGTTGTGTTCGGCTCGTCCGACAACCTCCGGAGCGAAAGGTTAACCTTCGACATTGCTCCATTCTGAAGTGGCTATCAAGCACTACTCGGACGAGAGGCTTTCGCCCGTTTCAATGCAATACCGCATTATGCTTTACTCCAACTTAAAATGCCCGGTCCGCGCGGCACCATCGCAGTACATGGAAATGTTGAGTGTTCGTTCCGAGTAGAAGAACGCACGGCTGCTTTAACAGCCGAACACTAGACGGCCTCATCACCAGAAATGTTGACCGGTCATTAGGACCGCAGACACGGTTAGACGAGTCCGGCCAATCATTGATAGATATTGGTTCGATGGTTACACCCGTATAGACGGCACCAGGGGCTTCGCTGCAATAATTCGGCTCATCTTTACCCATCTCGAATTTTTCATGGTTTATTTATAAACCAAATTTTTGCACAACAACTTTTCATTAAGCACCTCTCTTTTACAGATGAAGATCGTGCTACACCCGTCCAGGATACAGCACAAAAGGGACACAGGCGCAGACATGTAGCAGGGACCCGTACAAAGGTTTCTCTTTAGATTAAGACCCTGCGTAAACCTTTTTTTACTGTCTTTTGTTGTTGACATCCTCCAGATTCTCAATACAACCGAGAAGGATGCTGACGTCTTGGCATGTGGCCACGTCAGAATATTGCTCGTACATGGACACTATGGGTTCATTATCCAAGGGCATCACCTAAACCCAGTGTATGTTTCAAAGACCGAACCTTAGGGAGTGTTCGGCGTCGCGAGTTAGGCCTTATATGCATCAGCTCCGAATCATGTCTTTGGTCAAATGTTGGGTTTGCCTGCCCTGTGTTTTGCTACCCACGTTCCTCTCTATCGGCTAAGGTGGCACCGTGGAGAACTATCGCGATTGTGCTGGCTAGCCCGGCGAGCACCTCAAAGAGAGAAAGCCAAAACCGATTGTCATGATAAAGCGAGAGATCGGTCAACCACTTGATGACTTATCGGAATCTTGGATTCCTCCGCATCAACGAAGGGCCGTTTCCTCACAGGCATGACCGCTACCAGATTCGGATGAGCTGAGCCACCAAGGGCTATATAGTAGCCCCACCGTCAAACTCCTATGGCTAAGTGAAAGTGTTAAAGCAATATAGTCCGATTGCCTAGTTAAGCTGCGCTATCACCTCCTTAATGGACCAAGACGTTGGATCAAGTGTGAACATGCTTCTTCATGCGAACACCCCGCATTGTATGCGTGGGGGCTGAAGCATTTAATGGGAACTTTCAGGTTATATAAACATATACATAAACGGCCGCACAGGAGGCATCATAACACTTTTAGGCAAAAGTATAAAAATAGCCATAATATAATTTCGTAAAACATTGTTTTTCAATGGGAATACATGTCATTCGAACATAATATTCTTTGAGCACTGCACTTCTATTGAACGAGCGCCTTCAAGGACCTCATCAAAGTAGTGCTCGGCAGCTACTCGGCTTATTGCCAAACTAGGGGCTGCAATTGTGGTGGCTTCCATCTCCGCCCAGTGTGTTTTGACACGGGCAAGCGCCATCCGCGCACCCTCAATGCACGCTGACCTCTTCATAGCGTCGATGCGCGGCACACCACCAAGAAACCGCTGCACCAAGCTGAAGTAACTGTTCGGCCTTGGCCCTGCCGGCCACAGGTGATCCACAACAGACCTCATGGCGAGTCTGGACAACCTATGGAGCTCGACCCATTCGGCCATTCGCTCATTCAGAGGAAGCGGACGCGCTGGACCATTAAATTGCGACCAGAACAGCTTCTCCACTTCACGATCTCTTTGGTCCTTGAAGAACTCGACCGCATCAAGACTTCACGCCAAATCCAGATAGGCGTCCGCATAACTCCACAGCCGGTCCAAAGGAGCATACTTAGGATCTACGAACTTCATCCGCAGCATAAAGGGCTTCCCAGCCGCGATATCCCCGATGTGACGCAGCTCCTCCTTCATCACTCTAATTGTAGAGCGGGATTCCTTGGCTGGTACCATGGCCTTCTCCAGCTCCGCAGCCTTCGCTCGGCTTTCCTTCTCAAGAAGCCGGTATCGGTCGGCGACATCACTTAACTCAACGGCCATCTTGGCCATCTTCTCCTTACTTTGGCAATGGGCAGCTTGTTCGGCCCTCAGCTCTTCAGCCGCCTTTAGAGCGGCCGCCTCACTTTTCCTGGCTTGCTTCTTGGCTCGGGCAAGTTTCGCCCGAAGGGTCTCCACCGCCGCAGCTCCATCTGCATTTCACAACATGTTCAAGATACTAGCATTACGCTCCTCTTACCATATGCTTAAATCCAGAGAAATTGCATACCCTGCGCCTCGTCAAGCCGCTTGTTGACAAGCACGATATCGGCATCTGCCGCATCAAGTCGCCGTGTTAGCTCGGCAACCTCACAAGTCCGGCTAGCCACCGGACCTCCTGCCACCTGCATATGAAGACGCCTGGATTATTTCCTGCGACTATGATCCTCTGTTTCCCGCCGTTTCCAACGGCAACCAGAGTCTCAGAGGCTACTATCTGCACAGGGCACGTTCTAAACATGTGCGGTACTGTTAAAAATACACGTCACTTTGCGTACCTCAAAACCTTTCAGCAGACTCACAAAGGCTTCATGCAACCCGCTTTCTACGGATGAAACCCTCTCAACCACCGCACCCATTAGCGCATGATGCGCTTTTGAGATAGCCGCCTGCTCTAGCAGATCCTTGGCATCATCGACCGCATGACAAAGTGAGCCGGACCCTTCCGGTTGCTCTCTTCAAGAGCTGGACACTGAGGACTTTGGGTGGCCAGAGAATCACCCTCTGGCCTTGCCGGATCGGGAGGAGCCCTCCAAGACGACACCTCGGGGTCGCCCGCCTCATAAGGCGGGATGGTGTGGGGAGGCGTTTCGCTCTCCATCATCTCCGGAGGAAGATCCCCCGAAGACGAACTCTGCCGAGAAGGGTCACGATCCGGACTACAAGACGGATGTTTCGGTTATTTTCCTCAGAAGTAAAGCAGGATGTTTTTTACTATTAAACCCTTTCTTTTACTTACAGCTCAATGGAGGGCTGATCCCCTTGCGGGCACTGTACGGCCGGGATATCTCCTGGGCCAGGACCCTCTGGCGAAGATTTCTTCCCCCGTTTAGAGACTATTGTCTCCGAGCCTTTAGAGGCGGTCCTTTTCCTTCCTTGGGGAGAGGGAGCTTTGGCTTCTTCTCCCCGGTTGTCCGCCTTTGCGGAGGCGTCGGCCTCTTTCTTCCCACATTTATCCTCCCCTGAGGGCGCTTGGTAGGGCGCAAGCTCCAACATCTGGACTAGTATCAGATCCGGTGAGACCTCGGGGAGGGGGGCCGGACACCTGATCATCTTTGCCTTTGTTATCCAGTCCTGGTCAAAGAGTGACTTTTTAGAATGATGTCATGATAAATAGAAATACAACGTGTTCGGCCATAGGGCGACTTACTTGGGTATCTGGACGATTGCAGCTCAGACCCGCGTCCTCGGTGGAATCCAGACACACTGCTTGTGGTCCGAAGTACAATTTGTACATCTCCTCAAGGCGTCATGCCGAGGAAGTGCTGAATAGCTCGCGGTCCCTCGGATTGAATTCCTGCACGGAGGGGACGACGTTCTGAGGTAGGGTTCGGCGAAGTAACATTACTTGCGTTACTGTGACCAGATCAATATCTCTTTCGAGAAGATCCCGGATGCGGCCCTGCAGTATGGGCACGTCCTTCACTGGCCCCCAGTTTGGCCCCTTTGTTGATCCATGACGTTAGTCGTGGAGGGTGACCCGAGCGAAAGGCAGGTGGGGCCACCCATTTGGTACCCGTGGGAGCTGTGACATAAAACCATTCTTGTTGCCATAAGCTGGACACCTCCTGGAAAGAACCCTCGGGCCATGAGGCATCGGCGCTTTTGCTTATTACAGCACCTCAAGATTCGTGCATACCTCCCTCTATTGTCTTGGCTCCACTTGGAAGGTCTTGAGCCACAGTCGAAGTGAGGGGTGATGCGGAGAAAAGCTTCGCACACGATAAAAGACGAGATGTGGAGAATAGAATCCGAGCTAAATCATGGAAGTACAGCCCGTAATAGAACATGAGCCCCTCACGAAGGGATCCAGAGCCAGGCCTAGCCCTCGAAGGAAGTGAGATGTGAATACTACGCTCTCGCCGGGTTTGGGAGTAGGTATGACCTGCCCTTGAGCAGGCAACAGCGCGCAATCTCGCCGGTCAAGAACTCCGGCCTCTCTTAACTTTCGACGTCTTCCTCCGTGGACGGAGGAGGGCATCCACCGACCTTGAAGGTTGGATCCGGACATGGTTGAAGGTCCCAAGAGCGACTGAGCTTTGGGTGTTGGAACTCGAGGCGGGGGAGGGATTCGATTTAGTTCGAGGAATAAAAAAGGATAGGCCTTGGTCTCTTTATAAAGAAGGTGAATACCAGGCGTCCTCCTCGTGACCGTTGGGACTTGCCTATAATCGATGAGTCATACCAACGGGCACGATTGGGTTACCCACGCCCGTATTGATGAGAATCCCGTGATAAGGGGACACGATCTCCGCTTCGACAAGACGTGCCAAGGAAGCCGCCTCGCGATATGCGCCAAGGCTGGTCGAAAAACACGGTTCGATAATAACCGGGCCATGGCATGATGTCATGGTGTCAAATACGTCAGCAGGTCGGATTTGTGAATATTATTTCTCTCTACGGTAGAATGTGGAACTTGTTTTGCAGAGCCGGACACTATCCTTGTGTTCAAGATCTTCTATGGAGTATTCAGAGGAGGAACCCGCCTTGCAATGCCAAAAACAATCTGCGCTGGACTCATCGTCATTGAAGCCTGGTTCAGGGGCTACTGAGGGAGTCCTGGATTAGGGGGTATCCGGACAGCCGGACTATATCTTTTGGCTGGACTGTTGGACTATGAAGATACAAGCTTGAAGACTTCGTCCCATGTCCGGATGGGTCTCTCTTGGCGTGGAAGGCAAGCTTGGAGATACGGATATGTAGATCTCCTTCTGTTGTAACCGACTCTGTGTAACCCTAGCTCCCTCCGGTGTCTATATAAACCGGAGGGTTTAGTCCGTAGGACAAGAACAATCATACCATAGGCTAGATTCTAGGGTTTAGCCTCTACGATCTCGTGGTAGATCAACTCTTGTAATACTCATATTCATCAAGATCAATCAAGCAGGAAGTAGGGTATTACCTCCATAGAGAGGGCCCAAACCTGGGTAAACATTGTGTCCCTTGCCTCCTGTTACCATCCGCCTTAGACGCACAGTTCAGGACCCCCTACCCGAGATCCGCCGGTTTCGACACCGACAATGAGTATCTAAATAGGATGACATGACAAAACTATATGATGTCTTTCTAAAATAGGTTGGGATGAAATAATTCACATACATGTTGTCTAAGTATACAGGATGGCATGATATAATTGACATAATTGATTCATATACTAAGCGGTGGCACTGCATGTATGATCTCTAAACTAAGTAGATGGAATGCAATATTGTGCATATGATGTCTAAACTAAGCAATGCAAGACACCATATGCATGATATGAGAAATATAAACATTGCAACTTAGAGCATACACCTCAGGTGGGATATAGGACTGGTCATCTGTCTCTGAATCCTCCTCTGAGGAGCTCCCTGTAACCATCGAGATATATGCTTCAACAGGTACCACTGCCTGCTCTGGAAACCTTGTTTTCACTCCTGATTTTTTCATAACCGGCTCAAATGGCTGATACACATGAAGAGTAGTTCAATATACACAGATTGTCAACAAATGGAATACGTAATGAAAAAAAAAGATGGCATGGGATAATTCACATATATGATGCCTGGCTACATGGCGGTGCATAATTCACATATATGATAACTGGCTGAAAAACATGGCATTGCATAATTCACATATCTGATATAGAAAGCAAACAGGAGGCATTCACACAAAGCATGTCTAATCTAAGCAGATGGCATGGCAATGCAAGACACCATATGCATGATATGAGCAACATAACCCTGCCAAGTTAGAGCACGCACCCCGGGGGGGGGGAAACGACTGGTCATCTGTCTCTGAATCCTCCTCCGAGGAGCTATCTGTAATCAGCAAGAAATCTACATCGACAGTGTAGCACCGACTTTCGTAAGACCTTGTTTTCACTCCAGATTTTCCCATGACTGACTCAAATGGTTGATGCACAGGAAGAGTAGATGAATGTATAAACATTGTTGACAAATGGAATACATTATGAAAAAAATATGGCACGATACAATTCACATATACGATGACTGGCTAAATAGGATGGCATTGCATGATTCATGTATATGATGCCTGGCTAAAGAAGATGGCATTGCATAATTCCCATATACTCCCTCCATTCCTAAATATTTGTCTTTTTAGAGATTCCAAATGGACTACCACATATGGATGTATATAGACATATTTTAGAGTGTAGATTCACTCATTTTGCTCCGTATGTAGTCACTTGTTTAAATATCTAAAAAGACAAATATTTAGGAACGGTGGGACTATGATATAGAAACCAAACAGGTGGCATTCACACAAAGCAAATCTAAACTAAGCTGATGACACATAAGATGTATAATGTAAGCAATGTGAGGTGCCATATGCATGATATGACCAACATCAGCATGCCAGGTTAGAGCAAACACCTCAGGTGGTAAATAGGAGTGGTCGGCTCCCTCTGAATCCCCATCTGAACACTTATCTTCCTCTGGAATACAATCTGGAATGGAGGGAGGGGGGCCCACTTCGCCCACCATGGAGCGATGTCTTCATGACATTATATTCCCACGCAACGGTCTTCTCTTTTTCTCTACATGTTCAGTACGATTGTGTACAATAACTGACATGCATAATAAAAAATTAGTTAGATTTTGTAAGGCCTAAGGGGTGCATGCAATCAAGACTGATGGTAGCAAACGAGTGGATAGATCCAAAACTAATGATAGCAGGTAGATTATAGCTTCAGTTTAAAAAGATAGACAATGGATCATCTACTGTTTGTTGCCCACCCAACATGAAACACATAGAAGACCCCAGATGAACCAGATAGTAGACAGATTATATTCATTGCTGCCTCGATATGAGACCCACGGGCATTTTAAAACTCAAGTTTGAACGAGAAAGTAGCAGGTAATATTAACCGATGTATAACGTAAGCAAACACGAAAGACTGCAACCTCTCTTCCGGAACTTTGTAGTCCTTAGGTTCATCTGCTCAGTCGATGATGGTAATGCAGTTGGCGTGGCTGCCGACAACGGGGAAGATGATCTGAGGCGGCGAAAGAAAGTATGCAGGGGGAATCTCTGCTGCAGTGAACGATTCTGTCGATGGTGCACCTCAGGTGGGGTGGATGACGGCACGGCAGGAGCAGGACATAACACACAGTGTTTTCTTTGACGCCTATCTAAAAATGAAGTAAATCTGTAAGGGCTCCTTAGAATTGGAGGATTCTATAAACGCAGGGACATGAAAAACACAGGAATAGGATAGGGATGCACGTGCAAAACAAAGCATTTGGAAACATAGGAAGAACACATGAATGGAGAAACATGGTCAAATTAAAGTCAAACCACGTGAAAATGAAAAAAATGAGAATCTTATTATGCCAGTAATGCAATTAATCATGTCCTTCATGCATATCAATTTGAAAAGGACGTCCAAGTGGATATTAAAATTCCTATGTTTTTTCTTTGAAAGAGACACCAAAGGAAAAAATCCTCCAGATTTGCTTTGCTCCACTCCTAACCAAATGCACGAATAGTATTACCATAGTAGTTCCATAGCAGAGGATCCCTGAGGGATCGACATGAATGCAGAGTAACAAAGTGATGCAACAAGTGTACAACCTTTTTGGCATAGCCTTGTCGACCTCATCATCATTGGGTTGGACATGGAGGATGGTGATGCTGGTGTGACTGTCGGAGGCGGGGAAGAAGATCTGAGGCCTCTGGAAACAGTGTGGAGGGTACTGCTCCACTGTGATGGACGGTTCCGTCGTTGGAGCAGCTCTGGTGAGGTGTACGGTAGCGAGGCTGAAGCAGGACAAGATAGACAACGTTAATCTGAAGTGGGACTCTAATATCATCTGCAATAGATGATGTAAAATACATCACCAAAAAGTGTTAGATGTAAAACGCATCAATCACGCCACGGCCGCTCCGACAGATGCTGTAAATACTGTTTACTCTGAACTTAACTGAAGAAACTGAAATTTACAGTCGAAACTGAATTTTATTGTCGAAACTGATTGAACTAGTAGAAGAGCATTGCAATAGGTGTTTAGGGCATTCGAGCACTAGTAGCTGAGAAGCAGTGATCTAAATCAGTAGACGCTCGAGCAGGGAACGCACTAGCAGAGAGCAAGTCGTGCAGAAGACCATGAAGCGAGTGCTAAAGCAACAACTCCTCAGAATTGCCGGAGGTCGCAGCAAAGAGTAGCATGAGCGAGAGCAAGAGCAGAGCAGCAGCACGAATGAGAGCAAGAGCGGAGTAGCAGCGCGACCGATAGCAATAGCAAAGCAAAGCAGCAGCACGAACGAAAGCAAGAGTAGTGCAGCAGCGCGACCGGCAGCAAGAACAGAGCCGCAGCACGAGCGAGAGCCGGAACAGCTGCGGCTAGTTCCGATGTGGAAGTCGCCGCTGAGGAAGCAACAACATGGGGGAGAGACGTCGTGGATGAAGTGGCCGACAATGGCGCCATCGATGGAGACCCGCCATGGCTGCTCGGTATCGAGCACCAGCAGCCCCGTGAGATCGCATAAAAGATAAAATACAGCGGTGAGTGCAGGACCTCCTTGGTGGCGCCGAGTTGGCCTCGGCTTCATCGGAGGAATTGGTGAGGGTGCTGCGGTTCCGGTGGGGTAGGTCAAGACTGTGCTGTGGGGATGCAGGTGGTGCGATAGACGAGGCGAACGTCGGGGCAGCTCCTTGGAGGTGGAGGACGGGGCGGCTGATTCGGCGGGACGACGAGATCGACGACGGATCCTCATCCGGCGCGGTGGATGAGGGACGGCGAGCTGTTGCGGTGGACGATGACGTTGGGGAAGAGTCTCCGGCTAGGCGGTGGTCGGGAGGCCGACGGAGGAGCGTCGGGTTTCGTGGGTTTTGGCGGCCTCGATGTACAAATTGGGTGGGGGGGGGGCGAAGGGGAAGGTAGGGGGGAGCCATGGCTTAGGGACGCGCTTGTCTGGAATGTAGGGTAAGTTACCAGCGTACCCCCACCGATTTTGACACCGCGACGTCAAGGCGGCATTTCTGGCTAAGGGGTAGAAGGGGGATTTCGCGTGTCTGGGCTGTGGGGCTGATTTCGGATGAGGGGGTTTTCGCGCGCGTCAAAATTTCGGGATAACAAGGCGCGGTGTGGGTTGAAGAGGCGGGAGTTTCAAAGCAGATGAGACAAAAGATACTCGATCTTGAAAATTTCGGGATAACACAAGGCGCACATTCCTTGTTCGGCAGAACAAACTTAACGTGTACAAAAAACAATTCATACAAGACACAAGATAGTCATGTTCCCTTTTACTATATTGCTATAAATGTCATTGAAAATACTACAAGAAAAATGTAAAAAATTGGGAGAACAAGATTACCCTGTACAATACCAAATCGATTCGCACTTCCCTTAACAACAACAAAAAAAACAAATCAATTCCCACCAAAAGAAAGAGTCATGTCCCTTTCTATATAATTACAAATGGCAGGATCTCGAATTTCAATTTTTGAATCCACGTTATGTTGAATTCAAATATATCATTATCTTGCGGTTTATAAT
This sequence comes from Aegilops bicornis, assembly GCA_021605145.1. Lineage (NCBI taxonomy): Eukaryota > Viridiplantae > Streptophyta > Magnoliopsida > Poales > Poaceae > Aegilops > Aegilops bicornis. The sequence goes on along the minus strand of CM038673.1, from coordinate 139,497,496 downwards.
GGATGTAGTCCTACATTTTGATCTTCCATCATATATGAACATTTCACTCCACCCTATGAACATATATATTGTCGTCTACCATATGGACTAAATTTGAATCACGTTTCCTTATTTGAATACGATTGTTGTCAAGTTATACAATCATTTAAATATTATCTTGATAACAAAAAACATGCATATAGAAGTAATCATATTTCACTATGAACTACATGTACCATACGATCTCCAATTCAAATATTTGTATCCATTTTATGTTGAATTCAAATCAGAGCACATTGGTCTACGTGGCGAGATTTTCGGGATAATCTAAACCCTGTTTTCATATGTATAATTTTTGGCTGAATTGGGACAAGTTTTGGTATAAGCTTCTTGCAAAACAGGAGATTCTCTCAACAAGCCTCGTGGTTCCGAGAGGGAACCTGTCACCTTTGTGTGCGAAACGATATACGCTACCTCCCCCCTGATTTTCTATACAGAGGCAACATAGAACTATATGAGTGCCCTGTTAAATTTTGGAATTATTCCGGGTTTGTTTGGCCTTTTTTATACATTAATTGAGTTTTTGGACATTTAGTGTGCATAATCCAAATTTGAGCTGCAAGCACATGCTCCAGTGCACCAAAGTTGGTTGAAAAATCACATGTGTGTCCTTGGGTGAATTTCTAGGTCCAATGTAAGAAATGGGAATGAAATTCAAACATCTGGGCGTCGTGAGTCAGCCGAGAACATCGAGAAACTTGGTTTTTAAATTCATGTAAATCCAAAACTCGCCTGGAAATCATGAAACTTGGCATGGTGTCATGCCACGGCACTAACATGCCGTGGTAAAAAATTGGGCCGATTTGGAACAAGTTTTGGTATAAGCTTCTTGTAAACTGGAACTTCTCTCAAGAAGGCTCGTGGTTCTGAGAGGGAACGTGTCACCTTTGAGTGTGAAACGATATACGCTGCCCCCCTTGAGTTTCTTTATAGAGGCAACATAGAACTACATGAGTGCCCTGTTAAATTTTGGAATTATTCCGGGTTCGTTTGGCCATTTTTATACATTAATTGAGTTTCTGGTCATTTAATGTTCATAATTGAAATTTGAACTACAAGCACATGCTCCCGTGCATCAAAGTTGGTTGAAAAATCACAAGTGTGTCCTCGGATGAATTTCTAGCTCCCTGCAAGAAATGGGAATGAAATTCAAACATCTGGGCATCGTGGCTCGGCCGAGAACATTGAGAAACTTGGTTTTAAAATTCTTGTAAATCCAAAACACGCCTGAAAATCATGAAACTTGGCATGGTGTCATGTCATGGTACTACCGTGCTGTGGTAAAAAATTTGGCAGAATAGGAACAAGTTTTGGTATAAGCTTCTTGCAAACCGGAGCTTCTCTCAAGAAGGCTCGTGGTTCTGAGAGGCAACGTGTCACCTTTGTGTGCATAATTCAAATTTGAAATACAAGCACATGCTCCAGTGCACCAAAGTTGGTTGAAAAATCACATGTGTGTCCTCGGGTAAATTTCTAGGTCCCATGCAAGAAACGGGAATGAAATTCAAACATCTGGTCTTCGTGGCTCAGCTGGAAACAATGAGAAACTTGGTTTTTTAATTCCTGTAAATCCAAAACACGCATGAAAATCATGAAACTTGGCTTGGTGTCATGACATGCCACCAACATGTTGTGGTAATTTTGCTATCCGATTTGCAAAGGCGGACACATTAACAATCAACAAAATCATTTTGGAAAAGGTGCTATCACTTTACAATCGGAAACACAAGTATTATTGAAACCGTGGGCGTTCTATTTACCGTTTATGTGCCGCCATGCGTCCCCTTTTTTTATTAGCTAGGAGGCGCCATGCAGGGTAACTATTTGAGTATGGGAGGCGTGCTATCAGACCCCTGTGCATGCTTATCGGGAGGAGAGCCCTTTGACCTCCATCTGCCGTCCACCTCTCTCCCAAGGTCTCCATTAATGGCGCCCGAGTCTCTGTTTAATGGCGTGGCTATGTCTCACTCAACTGAGATTTAAGAGAGAGAAAAGAAAATCTGAAAAGAAAATTTTGCACGGATCTTGATGTAAGATCCGACGGACCTATATAGCATCTACTGCGACTTATAGCAAGACTGATGAATATATAAGGACGATGACAGTGGATAATAATTGTCTTACATAATTAGGAAGATAATTAAAAAAGCCACACACGGCTACGTCTGAAATACACAAGGGTAAAAGAAGAAGGAAGACAACGATCTGGCTCGCTGATCTCTACTTTCTTGATGCGTTGCTGCAGGCCGCGGGAACTAGTCTCCATGACGAGCGGCGATGAGCTTTGTCGTGTCCTCAAGACGCTGCTTGAGAGCATCCACGGATTCCTCCACCAGCCTTGGGCGCTCGATGCGGAGCATGTCATTCTCGTCCATAAGTTTCTTGACGATGACGCCGGTCCTCTTCAACAAGGTAGTGGTCTCCTCCTGCTGCTCTGCACTTCGGACGATCTTCGCCCTCAGCAGGCCGTGCTCAGCCCGGAGCCTCTCATTGCCCTCCCTTAGTTGCCTGATGACGCCGGTAGCCTGTTCAAACGAGGCTTTCGTGTCGTCCTGCAACCTCGCCCAACCGGAGATCTGATCCATCTGGCTATGGAAGATCGCATGCATGCGCCTGTAAGATTCGTCGCCTGCCCACGAGACATTTTCCCAGGCTGCCACGGCGCGGCGGGACATCTCTGCTGCATTCGTGGCGCGGCAGGACATCTCTGCTGCTTTCGCGGCATGGCCAGACCAGTCTGCTGCATCAACGACGCGGCGGGACCTCCGTGCTGCTTCGGCAGCGTGGCATGACCTCTGTGCTGCTACTTCCGCGCGGCGGGACATGTCGGCTACTTTCACGGCGAGGCAGGATATCTCTCGTGCTTCCACTTCCATGCTCGCCTCTCTCTGGTGGTAATCTCTCGACCTAGAACTCACGCTGGCCATGGCAGACACAAGAGAAGGATGCTGAATGACTTGTTTGTTTTTGTGGATGAGGAGTTGAGGAGGAATATGCAGTCATCTTGGCATAGTAGTATTTATAACCGAGTACTAATACGCTCCTAAGTGGGAAACCATTTAGGTTGTGATCAATGTGAAAATGTTTGCAATTAAATATAGCGGGGTAGTAGTAATTTGGAATGTGACGAGACGCAAGCTCAAAATTTATTGACGGTTCTAGTTTTGAAGTGCGGCACTATTCCCAGATGGCATAACGTGGGCACGTGTTCTCGACTGTGGTGTAGCATATGCCACGGTATATCTTTTTCTACTGCTGTGTACGTGCAATAACTGGCACCGTCGGATACATATCTTACGGTTATTGGGGCGTTCGATAGGAATAGCCTCGTGGCGAGCTATAGACTAGTCTTTTTTTAGACGCATTACACCTATCTCTCGGGACTTCTCGCGCGCACCATCTCTAGCTCCCTAGGTAAATGCCACCCACTTACACTTGTACTCTGAGTTTAGTATGTTATACAGGAAGAGAAGAGGTGCACGCACACACTCGTCCTCTCTCATACACGCATCTGTAGCTACGAATTGTAGTGTTCTCAACCATCCGATTGGCTCTATCATAGGTTTCACGTTGCTCCTTGGCCTTGAGATTGAGAAGTTTAAAACGCGGAGGCTAAGCTGGAGGCGCGAGGTTTTGGTTAATGTGCGGGCCGCACACGGCACCAACACGACACGAGCTTCGTCTGCCTGGTGTGCATGCAGTCGGGTGAGTTGTCCAAGTATAGATACAACCAGGCCCTCCTTGGTATCTGCGCCTCGACTTAGGCTGGTCATAGTCGATAGTAACATAGACTAGTAACATGTATATGTTACTAGTCTATATTACTACCTTCATAGTGGGTAGTGTCATATACTACCTCTGTCATGGTTTATTGCTCCTCATTGTATTTATTGCCAAAGTTTGACCATAAATTTAACTAACAAAATGTTCATGCATGTCATAAAAAATTATATCACTGAAAACTATGTTCAAATATGAATCCAACGATATAATTTTTGTTGACATGCATTAATATTTTGTTAGTTAAATATTTGGTCAAAATTTGACACAAATTACAACGAGGACCAATAAACCAGGACGGAGGTAGTATGTGATAACATAGATGTCTTCATTTATTACTTTGTACACTCATTTTGCATTGGAAAGCGCTATGTGATGGTAACGTATTTATGTTACTCTATTTGCCTCTCTCCTCATTAATTAATTGCCACCTCATCATTTTTTGCTTATGTGGCATCTATGTTACTACCTATGTTACTCCCACTATGACCAGCCTTATGCGCAGAGAAATTAGGATCGGAGGGAGTACTACTAGTAGTAGTACTGCTTTGATGTGTCGCGTCAACTCGCACAAGTATGCAACACTTCCTAAACAAACAAGCATATAAGCTATTATACTTCTTATAAGCTGTTATACTTCTTACCCAAAGGATCTTTATATCCAACAGACACAAAATATCCGTTCGACTGTTGGAAATTACTTTAACTGCTGATCTGATGTCGAAGTAATTGCTGCATCGCCACCAAAACCCACCATCTCTTAAGCTAAAGTAGACCAAGCTAACCCCTATATTAGCATATTACTAAGATAAACAGAAGGCACTGTAGAATCATTTAGGACGTGAGCTTGTCAATCTGAATGTGGAGGGACACCAGCTTAGCCCCGGCCAGCAGTTTGGGCGGAACTATGAAGAAGGTCAGCTCCTGCACGGAGACGTCGTCGGGATCCTTGCTGCTTGTCACCTCCATTTCCACCTTGACAGCATCAGTCCTGCCTTTGGGCTCCCCCGGCGGGCCGTTCACCCACAGCTTGGCCACGTAGTGCGGTAGTGGGGACGACCCTGCTCTAATGCATTCGACCGACACGGCGATAGGCGCGTCGATGTCGAGCATGCCACCGACCAAGAAAAATGCGCGACCGTTCTCCTGTGTGAACAACAAGAGCCCTGGCTCCGACAGTGGCACTTGCAGCTGGAGCACCTTGCCGTACTGGATCCTGTGCACGGGCATGGGATACACGGTGCTGATGTGGCGGGAGAGAGCCGACGGCGGGCCTTCGTAGCCACAGACGGGCACGGGGCATTTGTAGGGCGCGAGCGGACACACGCTCTGGTGATCGGCGAGCTTGTGGTAAGTGACGTAGAGCCCATAGCTTCGTGTGGGCACTCCACCCTCACCGAGGAGAGGACGACGAAGCCACCTCCGCGCTCGCACTTCTGGCACTGTGCTGGTTCCCGGGGCACTCGACTCGGCAGTCCACGCAGGCCAGGTGCCCTCCCTTGCGCTGCACAAATCAATCGAACATCACATCAATCAAGAAACCTGCACCTTGCTTGACCATACAAACGGACGAGGTGTATTTGAACCTCATACACTAGAGGCTTCAAGGGGCGGAGGCACAAGGGGTAGTGGAGCAAGGTGAGGTCCATCGAGACCATAGAGAGCTCCATCGTCGGGTCCTGTTCCGTCTGCATGATCTCGCCCTCCTCGTGCACAACCATCTCTCGCTTTAGGGCCGGGGCATTACAAAGCTTTACCGTCACATATTCATACTACTTCAAGGTGCATTAAACCAACACCTGCATGTATCAAAAGGAGAGTCACGTTGTAATTAATGCATCGGTAAATGCAAATTATTGAAATATATCGAGTGCAGTGCTTTGATGTGTCTCATCAACTCGTACACCAACGAGAAGTTTTATTACTACAACGCCCTCTCCCTCGCGGACTGAGCTTCGGTTCCTTAACCGCACCTGCCTTTGGCTGCATGACAGGTGGGCCGCCCACCTGTTGGGCCCACCTGTCATACACGCAAAGGCAGGAGCAGTAAGTCAATGAAGCTACGTCCCTCCCTCGCCCATGAGCATGGTGGCTGGCAGGACTAGGAGAAGCTTTTGCTACACGCTCTCCCTCCCGCACGCGGTGGACATGCAGCAGTTCATTCGTTGTTAGATGGCCAGAAGTATACTGTAGTACTTCTCCACTGCAGTAGTACTCAATCATTGTTTGACTTCCCAAAGAGGCGAAGAGCCAAGTGCAGCCCAGACGCTCGTGTGGCAGTTTCACGTGTAGATTAGTCTAGGATAGCGTCTACCGTGCCTGTAAGCTTAAAATCGTTGGGGTCAGCTCCATGCTATGAGGCCGTCTCGAAGCTTTTTTATTAAAATAATCTTCTGGCCCTACCTGTCATCCTGGTGATTGTAGTTTGCACGCTCATCTAATCAAGACAGGAATATATATTTGACTTTGTGGTGGTGTAAATGTTAGAGGTTGTAGCAAATATATTATACACTGCGGGTCTTTCAGCCAAGTTTAGAGGCAACCATGTGGGGCCAGTGCTATGATGTGTCGCGTCAACTCGTACAACGAGGAGAAGCTTGATTTTACTACTACACGCCTTCTCCCTCGCCCATGTGCGCGGTGGCTCGCAGACGAGGACAGGCTTTTGCTTATACTACAACAAGCTATCCCTCCCGCTCGAGACGAACATGCAGCAGTGGATTCGATACTGTAGAAGAATTAGTAGTAACATCATTGTTCATCTTCTCAAAGAGGCGAAGAGCCAAGCGCAACCTGAATGTGGTAGTTGCGAACCTTGGAGCACGCATATAGCCAGACTCTTGCATGAGACAAAATTGCTATGTGAGCCCACTATTGTAGTACTTGCTAGTATAGCCCTGTAAACTAGAACGGAGTATTTGCCTTTCTAGAGATTTCAACAAGTGACTAGACTACACCGAGACGGAGTACATATGGGGAAAAATGAGTGAATCTACATCGTAAATAAATACGTAGTTCTCTCGCTTTCCTCTCCGCCTTGGTCGCGGTGCACAATATTGAGTATACTAGTACTGACTAGTCTCTTTTTGTCACGCATTTATGTTTTTTAACATAGTACAGACGCAAGCGCTCATATACACGTGCATACACTCACCCCTATGAATGCACACACGCACACCCTACCCCTATGAGCACCTCCGAAAGACTGAGCCGGCATAGTACTCCCTCCGGTCCTCTTTTGTTTGCGTATAAGAAAAATTGGTTTTTCCCGCAAGCTCTGCGCATTGGTATATTTTGGCCGGTCTTTCCAGCAGTGCCCCTGCATGCATGCACCCGCAATTACTCCAATCTCTCCCTCCAATGCCTTTCACATCTTCCCAAGGCAAGGCAATAGCCTATCTATCTCTCCAACGCGCATGCAGAGAGATGGAGCGGGAGAATAGTATGTACGCGAGAATTTAGGCATGCAGCAAGCCAGTCAATCATTTGCATGCGCGCATTAACTAACCCAGCCTTTCTCTGTGATAAACAGGGGCAAACTCGTCCAATTTTAAGCAATCCATCCCCTCCTTGGTATCCGGGCTGCACCTAATACACAGACAAAAAAGGACCGGAGGGAGTATCATCTTGAAATTTACGAAGTCACCATAGGCACCTCGTCGTCGGCGGGAACGTCTCCTGACACGCGATAGACGCGAGCGGGAGTCACCTCCCTAGGTGCTTGAATTCCAAGGAGGGAGAGGGTAGCAGTTCCCGAGATGTTGAACGGTCAATGATGCATCCTCAATTAGCATGCATAGGGAATTAATTGGAGAAGCAGAATAGAGCCAGCACGATGTGAATGCAATAGAGTTTGAACTCTCATATAAAGGCGCTCCACCACTCCAATCCATCTACTCCTAGTCTCTGCGCAACACTGCTCACTCCAATCCAAGACCAAGTGGCCAGAAGCCACAAGCACCTATGGAGGCGATGGACGCGAGCGGTAGTCGGCTGAGTCAAATCATCCAAGGCGCCGGCCTGCGGCCTCGCACCGCGCAGTGTTTCAAGACAGTGTTGGCGACCGCCAGCGTCATAGCCCTCTCCAACGCCGGCTTCGCCTCTCACATGGACGACATGATGGTCCACTTCATCCGCAAGTTCACCACCGTCAATAAGCGTGCGGACGGCCTTGCTGTACTGCTCCAGCCCGCGCGCCCAGGCTCCTCATTGCCTGCCACCCTCATCGGCCTCCATGGTGACGAACTCTTTCAAGCCCTGGTGGCCCTGCAGGTGCCGGAGGTCGCGACAAAGAATGTGCACCTCGAGGCCGCGCTCGCCGCGCAGCGCCTCGCCATGCAAGAAACCGTCGACCTGCACATCCACGTCTACGAGGAAATCATCTACATAGGCCACTACAAGGCCAACGAGGACAGAAAGACGTTGGCCTTCTTCCAGCGGCTGGAATCTTTGGACGCCATTGTTCAGAAGCACGTCGACCGCCACGAAAGCCGCTGCTACTTAGTCGCTGCTCGGTGGGCGCGCCTCGAGTCGAGGAGGTGGACGCCATCGATCGATGCATCTCTTCTTCTTGCCTCCTCAGAATCAACCAGCACCGCATCGCCTCATGGCCTTAATGTTTTATTAGTATAGTACTCCCTGCGTTCCCAAATATAAGTCTTTCTAGATATTCCAGCAAGTGACTACATATGGAGCAAAATGAGTGAATCTACACTCTAAAATATGTCTACATACATCTGTATGTTGTATTCCATTTGAAATATCTAAAAAGGCTTATATTTAGGAACGAAGGGAGTATATGGCATTTTTATTCCAGTCGCAACGTTTTCATTGTGAGGTGGGGCCGCAGTTGAGCAAACCGACCATCGGCAAATCCCCACCCCGCCCACCGAGTGTCAGATGAGTTTAGAATTAAAAAATAGAAACGAGGGAGAAGAGCTAGCTATAGCACGGACGTTGTTGTCATATGGGACTCGTGTTGATAGAATTGGAGTACCGAGCACTCATACCTCTTTTTTTTTGAGGGAAAAAGTAGTCGTATGTCTAGTACCACTAGTTGGGTGCGTGCGACCTATACCTGTCATCACTTTAGGTCTCCTTTTCAAACCGCAGCTACGCTTCATCGTACATATTTTTTCACGCATTTTTCCTCCTATATGTACTCCTAGGCTATTTCCACGTGCTCCCTTTCGCTGACATGTGGGACATAGAGCATCTGGGTCGTTGTGCATGCACGACTCGGAGCATATGCCGGGGTACTTTACATTTCAGACCTCACAAATTACATGCAAACCCCCCGCAGAAGAATAAATAAATAAATGAATTACTACATGAAACTAGATTATTTTTGTAGAAACCGGAGCACGTTCATTAAATTTTGGACATAACACGTTTATAAAAAATGACTGGACCAAAACCAGTCTAAGGGCCTCTTTTATTCGCAGGATACTGAAAACACAAGAATGGGGAAAGTATGATGGCGATGAACCGAGACGAGGAGAACTCTAACTCAGATAGAGGTTAGAGTTAGATTCTTAGCCTGAACTAATTCTAAACCAAAGAGGTGTATGGATGGCAGGGTTAGATTGACAATAAATGCTCTTTCTCAATCATTTGACTACTTTGGACCCTATTTCCTGCCGGATTTGGAGTGGCCGGGTCTTGTGTGGCCTCCTCCCGTTCACATTTGACACAAACGAACCATCTTTACAAATCAAGCATGCAAAACATGATAAATTTCACTTTGTCCACACAAATGAGATATCCCACTTAAACATACAAGTGGTCAATCAAGCTTCACAAAAAAGTACACTCCATGAAACAAAGCATGAGCTAACTCATCACAGAAGTCATTAACGATAGGGAGGGAGCCCGAAGCCCCTCACGCACCCAGGGAGGAGCTCGTCATCGTCGCTCTAGAGGAAGGCTCTGTAGAGCCCAAGCCCCGGGAACCCCTCCGACGCCGGCGCTTGTGATTTGAGGTCGACACCGGCATGGGTAGCAGGGCCGCTTGCTGACGATTGCGAACCGAATCTTTGGGCCTCTAGAAATAATGCAAGCCTGAAACTGAAATGCCTAGAAAAGGTGAACTGAATCTTTGGGCCTCTAGAAATAATGCAAGCCTGAAACTGAAATACCTAGAAAGGTGAACTAAATCTTTGGGCCTCTAGAAATAATGCAAGCCTGAAACTGAAATACCTAGAAAGGTGAACTGAATCTTTGGGCCTCTAGAAAGATTTATTACCTCCTCAAGCAGCATCAAACAATTCCATGCGTGCACCACAAATCTATACCAAGTTTAATTAGGATCTACTTTTCCAAATCATAATTAGCGCTAGAGCGAGCAAGATCAATGATATGGATGTGAGACAGAGAAGGAACAAACAAACTCACCCCTCTCGCGACCTCCCTAGTAGATGCGCCGCCGCCACAAGACGACAGAGGGAGAAAACGACCGTGAAGGGGAGCGGGCGAGCCAAGGCCGGAGGGAGAGGGCGGCCGGAGGAGAGAGAGGGCGAGCGGCGGAGCGGCGCTTGGGCGGGCGGCCTGATGGGGATCAGAGAGGAGTCGTGCGAGGGAGGGCGGAGGGAGCGATCTGGTGCGGGTAGGGGAGATTTTTTTAGTTCTCTTTTAGTGGGCCCGAGGAGAACTAACACAACTAGAACCTCTCCACCGGGCTAGTTTTTTAGCTGGGTTAGAGCAAACTAGCACAAACTAACCCCTCCTGTTTGGATAATTTGAGGCTATTTCAACCCAAACTAGCTCTAACTCAGGGATCCAAACAAGAGGAGTAGTACTGTACATGCTACAGTCTGGACCATAGCACATTGTTTTTATGGCAATATCACCACATTGTTTTCAACTGCTGGTTCAGTGGGCTGCCGTGGTTCGCACTGCTGGTCCACTAGGTTGCTGATAACCCACAAGTATAGGGGATCGCAACAACTTTCGAGGGTAGAGTATTCAACCCAAATTTATTGATTCGACATAAGGGGAGCCAAAGAATATTCTTGAGTATTAGCAGTTGAGTTGTCAATTCAACCACACCTGGATAACTTAGTATCTGCAGCAAAGTGTTTAGTAGCAAAAGTGGTATGATAATAAAGGTAACGGTAGCAAAAGTAAAGATAAATGTTTTGGGTTTTTGTAGTAGTTGTAACAGTAGCAACGGAAAAGTAAATAAGCGAAGAACAATATATGAAAAGCTCATTGGCAATGGATCAGTGATGGATAATTATGCCGAATGCGATTCCTCATGCAATAGTTATATCATACGGTGATATAGAACTAGCTCCAATTCATCAATGTAATGTAGGCATGTATTCCGTAAATAGTCATACGTGCTTATGGAAAAGAACTTGTATGACATCTTTTATCCTACCCTCCCGTGGCAGCGGGGTCCTTACGGAAACTAAGGGATATTAAGGCCTCCTTTTAATAGAGAACCGGAACAAAGCATTAACACATAGTGAATACATGAACTCCTCAAACTACGATCATCACCGAGAAGTATCCCGATTATTGTCACTTCGGGGTTTTCGGATCATAACACATAATAGGTGACTATAGACTTGCAAGATAGGATCAAGAACACACATATATTCATGAAAACATAATAGGTTCAGATCTGAAATCATGGCACTCGGGCCCTAGTGACAAGCATTAAGCATAGCAAAGTCATAGCAACATCAATCTCGGAGCAGAGTGGATACTAGGGATCAAACCCTAACAAAACTAACTTGATTACATGGTAAATATCATCCAACCCATCACCGTCCAGCAAGCCTACGATGGAATTACTCACGCATCTGCTGAGCATCATGAAATTGGTGATGGAGGATGGTTGATGATGACGACGACGATGAATCCTCTCTCCGGAGCCCCGAACGGACTCCAGATCAGCCCTCCCGAGAGAGATTAGGGCTTGGCGGTGGCTCCGTGTCGTAAAACGCGATGGAACTTTCTCTCTAATTTTTTTCTCCCCGAGACGGAATATATGGAGTTGGAGTTGAGGTCGGAGGAGGTCCAGGGGGCCCACGAGATAGGGGGCGCGCCCTAGGGGGCGCGCCCCCTGTCTCGTGGACAGGCTGTGGGCCACTTGGTGTATTTCTTTCGCCCAATAATTCTTATAAATTCCAAAAAGTGCCTCCGTTGATTTCCAGGACATTCTGAGAACTTTTCTTTTCTACACATAAAACAACATCATGGTAGTTCTGCTGAAAACAACGCCATCCGGTTAGTTTCATTCAAATCATGCAAGTTAGAGTCCAAAACAAGGGCAAAAGTGTTTGGAAAAGTAGATACGTTGGAGACGCACTAACTCCCCAAGCTTAAACCTTTGCTTGTCCTCAAGCAATTCAGTTGATAAACTGAAAGTGATAAAGAAAAACTTTTACAAACTCTGTTTGCTCTTGTTGTTGTAAACATGAAAAGCCAGACATTCAAGTTTCAGCAAATATTATGAACTAACCATACTCACAATAACACATAGGTCTCACAGGTTACTCATATCAATAACATAATCAGCTAGCGAGCCATAATAATAAAACTCGGATGACAACACTTTCTCAAAATAATTATAACATGATATAACAAATTGGTATCTCGCTAGCCGCTTACGAGACCAAGAAAACATAAATGCAGAGCACCTTTAAAGATCAAGGACTGACTAAACATTGTAATTCATGGTAAAAGAGATCCATTCAAGTCATACCAAATATAAACCAATAATAATGAAGGCAAATGACAGTGTGCTCTCCAGCGGGTGCTTTTAATAAGAAGGGATGATGACTCAACATAAAAGTAAATAGATAGGCCCTTCGCAGAGGGAAGCAGGGATTTGTAGAGGTGCGAGCTCGATTTTAAAATAGAGATTGAATAACATTTTGAGCGGCATACTTTCTGTCAACGCAACAACTATGAGATGGCTGTATCTTCCATACTACATGCATTATAGGCAGTTCCCAAACAGAATGGTAAAGGTTTATACTCCCCCAACCACCAACAAGCATCAATCCATGGCTTGCTCGAAACAACGAGTGCCTCCAACATATAACAGCCCTGGGGGAGTTTTGTTTAATTATTTTGATTTGCTTTGATCTTTTTGGATCATGGGACTGGGCATCCCGGTTACCGGCCCTTTCTCGTGAATGAGGAGCGGAGTCCACTCCTCTTGAGAATAACCCACCTAGCATGGAAGATATAGGCAGCCCTAGTTGAAACATGAGCTGCTCGAGCATACAAAACATAATTTCATTTGAAGGTTTGGAGTTTGGCACATACAAATTTACTTGGAACGGCAGGTAGATACCGCATATAGGAAGGTATAGTGGACTCATATGGAACAACTTTGGGGTTTAAGGAGTTTGGATGCACAAGCAGTATTCCCGCTTAGTACAAGTGAAGGCTAGCAAAAGACTGGGAAACGACCAACTGAGAGAGCGACAATAGTCATAAACATGCATCAAAATTAATTGCCACCGAGAACAAGCATGAGTAGGATATAATCTACCATGAACATAAATATCATGAAAGCTATGTTGATTTGATTCAACTAAATGTGTGAACATGTGCCAAGTCGAGTCACTCAATTCATTCAAAGGAGGATACCATCCCATCATACCACATCATAATCATTCTAATAGCATGTTGGAACGCAAGGTAAACCGTTATAACTCATAGCTAATCAAGCATTGCACGAGCAACTATAATCTCTAAATGTCATTGCAAATATGTTTACTTCATAATAGCTGACTCAGAAACGATGAACTCATCATATTTACAAAAACAAAAGAGGTTGAGTTCATACCAACTTTTCTCATCCCAATAAGTTCATCATATATCGTCATTATTGCCTTTCACTCGCACAACCGAACGATGTGTATAATAATAAGAGTGCACGTGCATTGGACTAAGCTGGAATCTGCAAGCATTCAACTCAAGAGAGAAGACAAATAATATGGGTTCTAAGTTAAATAAACAATCATGCATATGAGAGCCACTAAGCATTTTCAATATAGTCTTCTCGACCCCCAAAAGAAAGAAAAGAAAATAAAACTATTTACACGGGAAAGCTCCCAACAAGCAAGAAGAAGAACGAGAAATCTTTTTGGGTTTTCATTTTTAATTTCTACTACAAGCATGGAAATTAAACTAACTAATTTTTTTGTTTTTTCTTAAGGTTTATCAAACACACAAGAAGAGAACTAGAAAAAGAAATTTAAACTAGCATGGATAATACAATGAAAGAGTATGAGCACTGACGACTAGTGTGTGAACATGAATGTAAATTTGGTGAGAAATACATACTCCCCCAAGCTTAGGCTTTTGGCCTAGGTTGGTCTAGTACTAAGGACCGCCGCTACTCTCCCCGGTGTAGTGGGAGGTGTAATCAGGATACCACTTGCTGGTCATCTCCGGATCCCACTGGACAGATGATGTACGATAAGGGTCAAGTTCAGGTTCCGGCTCAGGTTCAGGTTCTGGAGTAAAAGCTTGAGCTCGATGATTGTTCACTGCTTCCGGTGTGACAAGAAAATTATCTGCAGTCAAATCAAACAACAAAGGCGCATGCAAAATAATGAACTCAAAGTGTTTCTTATTGAATCTAAGTCTATACAAGAGCATCTTCTCTTCATTGTCAATAATAAGCTTGTGTGCTACCATGCTCTTGTAATCTAAAATTTGAGGAGGTAATTTTGTCTCCTCCTCCTCATGATGCCTAATGGGTATCTGAAAATGTTCAGCAAGACGTGAAACATAGATACCTCCAAATATGTGGCCTTTTGTATGATTCAGGGCGAGCCGTTTAGCAACGACGACACCCATACTAAAAGTATTGTCTCCTAGCAAAGCATGTTGAAGAATAATAATATCTGGAACGCTCAAATTTCCACTATTTCCAGGACCCATCAAGCATCTACTAGAAAATATGGCAAAGTAGCGTAAAACAGGAAAGTGTATGCTGGAGACTTTTGCCTCAGAGCCCTTCTTTGGCTCTTCCACGACAATAGTTTTAACAAAGCCATCCACATCTTCACGATGGGGTTCCTCTAATTCTCCCTCATATGGTATCCTACATACTGCACAAAAGTGACGTAAAGACATTTCTTTTAATTCATCATATAAATGAAATGATACTGCAGGCGGTGACTTCTTAGGATAATAATAAAATTTTTGCACGTAAGTATTGGTAAGTAAGAGATATTCATCGATTCGGTCGTTGATGAAACCGGTGAGGCCTGCAGTCCCGGTTAAAGCATAAAAATCTTCATGAATTCTGGCTTCTTTCAAGAAATCCTCACATGGCCATTTGCACGACCGTACTTCCGCTAAGCGAGGAAGATTATACTTGGGTTTTTCCTTCTCTTTGTCTTGTTTTTCCTTAGAGCTTTGGCTAGAAGAGCCTTTAAAGAGCCTCCTTAACATTTTCTGAAAATTTCTGAAATTTTAGTAACTTCAAAACAAAAGTGAATAAAATTAAACAAGATTGATAGCAACTGCTCCTACAAGTTCCTAGAGCCTATATCATGCATTGGAATTGCTTGGGACCTCAAAAATTTAACATGCAAGCTCAAGAACATGGTCACCTATGCAACAAAAAATTGCAATGAATAAAGCACTAGAACAAAAACTAATTGGACCAATGGAGGAGTCACATACCAAGCAACAATCTCCCAAATCAGTTTTGTGAATGGAGCTTTGAGCAAGGAGATCGAAAATCGCTGCAAAATGAGCTAGAACTCGTGCTTGAGCTGGATGGGGATTTTTTTGGGTAGAAGATGGAGTGTGTGGGTGCTGGCATAAGTGGAGGGGAGCCACCAGGGGCCCACAAGACAGGGGGCGCGCCCTCCTCTCTCGTGGCCTGGTGCTTGCCCTTCCTGCAGTGTTTTCAGTGCCTAAAATCCTCAAATATTCCAGAAATAATCATACTAGATTTGCAGGGCATTTGGTGCACTTTTATTTCCGGACTATTTTTTAATGCACGGATAATTTAGAAAACAGACGGATAATACTATTTTTGCTTTATTTATCCTAAATAACAGAAAGTAAAAAGAGGGTATAGAAGGTTGTGCCTTCTAGTTTCATCCATCTCGTGATCATCAAAATGAACCCACTAACAAGGTTGATCAAGTCTTGTTAACGAACTCATTCCGAATAACACGGAACCGGAGAAATTTCGAATAACACTAAGTTACCTCAACGGGGATATGAAAATCCCCAACAATAAGAATATCATACTTTTTCTTGACAGTAGGGAGAGGAAATTCAAAGCCTCCAAAAATGATAGTTGGAACTTTTTCAATATAATTGATGCTATGAACTTGAGATTGTTTCCTCGGAAAATGTACCGTATGCTCATTACCATTAACATGAAAAGTGACATTGCCTTTGTTCCAATCAATAACAGCCCCTACAGTATTAAGAAAAGGTCTACCAAAGATAATAGACATACTATCGTCCTCGGGAATATCAAGAATAACAAAGTCCGTTAAGATAGTGACATTTGCAACCACAACAGGCACATCATCACAATTAACGACAGGTATAGCAGTTGATTTATCAGCCATTTGCAAAGATATTTCAGTAGGTGTCAACTTATTCAATTCAAGTCTACGATATAAAGAGAGAGGCATAACACTAACACCGGCTCCAAGATCACATAAAGCAGTTCTAACATAATTTCTTTTAATAGAGCATGGTATAGTTGGTACACCCGGATCTCCAAGTTTCTTTGGTATTCCACCCTTAAAAGTGTAATTAGCAAGCATGGTGGAAATCTCAGCTTCCTATCTTTCTTTTATTTGTGATGATATCCTTCATGTACTTAGCATAAGGATTTACTTTAAGCATATCAGTTAAGCCCATACGTAAGAAAATAGGTCTAATCATTTCAGCAAAGCGCTCAAAATCCTCATCATCCTTTGACTTGGATGATTTAGGAGGAAAGGGCATGGGTTTCTCAACCCATGGTTCTGTTTCTTTACCGTGCTTCCTAGCAACAAAATCTCTCTTATCATAACATTGATTCTTTGATTGTGGGTCATCAAGATCAACAGCAAGTTCAATCTCTACATCATTGTCTTTACTAGGTTGAGCATCAACATGAACATTATCATTAACATTATCACTAGGTTCATGTTCATCACCTGATTGTGTTTCAAAGCATCGTAAATAGAAATATTATTGGGATTCTCAGGTGTGTCTACGATAGGTTCACTAGAAGCATGCAAAGTTCTTTCGTTTTTCTTCTTCTTCTTTTTAGAAGAACTAGGTGCCTCTAAATTATTTCTCTGAGAATCTTGTTCGGTTCTCTTAGGGTGGCCTTCAGGATACAAAGGTTCCTGAGTCATTCTACCAGTTCTAGTAGCCACTCTAACAACAAAGTCATTTTTATTATTCAATTCATCAAACAAATCATTTTGAGCTTTGAGTACTTGCTCAGCTTGAGTAGCAACCATAGAAGCATATTTGCTAACGCGGTGAAGTTCATCTTTAACTCTAGCCAGATTATCACCTACGCGTCCTATCTCGAAAGCATTATTCTTTAACTCTCTACCAACATAAGCATTAAAACTTTCTTGCCTAGCCATAAAGTCATCAAATTCATCTAAGCATGGGCTATTCTATAGAGAGAATTTACCTTTACTACATGTGTCGGGTTATCAAGACAATGTGGTTCTTCAGGCAGTAAATTAAAACCATGTATCTCTTCAATAGGAGGTAAATTCTTAACATCTTCAGCTTTAATACCTTTTTCTTTCATTGGTTTCTTTGCCTCTTGCATATCTTCAGGACTGAGAAATAAAACACCTCTCTTCTTCGGAGTGGGTTTAGGAATAGGCTCAGGAGTTGGCTCAATTGGTTTAGGAATTACTTCAGGAGCTGGCTCGGGAAGAGTCCAATTATTTTCATTAGTCAAGATATTATTCAATAGTATTTCAGCTTCGTCGACTGTTCTTTCCCTGAAAACACAACCAGCACAACTATCCAAGTAATCCTTGGAAGCATCGGTTAGTCCATTATAAAAGATATCAAGTATTTCATTTTTCTTAAGAGGATGATCAGGCAAAGCGTTATAATCGGAGAAGCCT
Source organism: Aegilops bicornis (assembly GCA_021605145.1). NCBI lineage: Eukaryota > Viridiplantae > Streptophyta > Magnoliopsida > Poales > Poaceae > Aegilops > Aegilops bicornis. Next base: position 139,479,584 of record CM038673.1, on the reverse strand, counting down.
CCCCAAGCTTGTGGTAGAATCTCTTCTTTGATTTGCACAAAATTATATATTTCCCGCAAGGCAGCTTGTTTCTTATGAGCATGGAAATATTTAGCAGAGAAGTAATAAATCATATCCTGGGGACTACGCACACAACCAGGAGCAAGAGAATTATACCAAGTCTTAGCATCACCCTTTAATGAGAACGGAAATATCTTAAGGATATATAAATAGCAAGATTTCTCATCATTAGTAAACAAGGTGGCTATATCTATCATTGCAAGCAAGGATTTCCAAAGCATCTTTTTCATTCATAACATAACCCTTAGGAACAACAGGTAATACATAATCATTGGGGGAACCTTCATCATCACTATCATCAGTAATAGGATCTTCAGTAATTTCATCCCCCTAACTCTAGCAAGTTGTTCATCTAGAAATTCACCTAATGGGAAAGTAGTATCACGCACATAAGTAGTTTCATCATGCATAGCAGAAGTGGCATCATCAATAACATGCGACATATCAGAATTCATAGCAGTAGCAGGTTTAGGTGTGGCAAGCTTACTAATAACGGAAGGAGAATCTAGTGCAGAGCTAGATGGCAGTTCCTTAACTCCCCTCGTAGTTGAGGGATAAATTGTTGTCTTAGCCTCTTTCAAGTTCTTCATAGTGATCAACAGATATAAATCCCAAGTGAATCAGAGAATAGAGCTATGCTCCAAGAACGGCGCTTTAAATTGGTCTTGATAACCCACAAGTATAGGGGATCGCAACAGCTTTCGAGGGTAGAGTATTCAACCCAAATTTATTGATTCGACATAAGGGGAGCTGTCGGTGTCAAAACCGGCGGATCTCGGGTAGGGGGTCCCAGGCTGTGCGTCTAGGCGGATGGTAACAGGAGACAAGGGACACGATGTTTTACCTGTGTTGGGCCCTCTCGATGGAGGTAAAACCCTACTCCTGCTTGATTAATATTGATGATATGGGTAGTACAAGAGTGGATCTATCACGAGATCAAGGAGGCTAAACCCTAGAAGCTAGCCTATGGTATGACTGTTGTTCGTCCTACGGACTAAAACCCTCCGGTTTATATAGACACCCGATAGGGTTAGGGTTACACAGAGTCGGGCCATTACAATGGTAGGAGATCTACATATCCAGATCGCCAAGCTTGCCTTCCACGCCAAGGAAAGTCCCATCCGGACACGGACGAAGTCTTCAATCTTGTATCTTCATAGTCCAGGAGTCCGCCAACGGTGATAGTTCGCTATCCGGACACCCCTAATCCAGGACTCCTCGGTAGCCCTCGAACCAGGCTTCAATGACGCATTTAGTCCGGCGCGCATATTGTCTTCGGCATTGCAAGGCGGGTTCCTCCTCCGAATACTTCATAGAAGGTTTTGAACACAAGGATAGTGTCCGGCTCTGCAAAACAAGTTCCACATACCACCGTAGAGAGAATAACTTTTGCACAGATCAGCTGACGTATTCCGTGGCGTGACATCACACCACGGCCAAGCCTTTATTCGAATCGTTTTTTACTGTTCCACCTCAGCGCGTTTAGCGAGGCGGTTTCCTTGGCACGTCTTATCAAAGCGGAGATCGTGCCCCCTTATTCCGGGATCCTCATCAATACGGACGTGGGTAACCCAACCGTGCCCGTTGGCACGCCTCCTCCATCGAAGGCGAGTCCCAAACGGTCACGGAGAGGGCTCTTGGTATTCAACCTCTTTATAATGAGACCAAGGCCCGCCCTTCTTTTTCAATCTCAATCGAATCCGCCACTCGCCTCGAGTTCCAACACCCAAAGCTCCAGATTTAGGCGCTTGGGACCCTCAACGATGTCCGGCTCTGACCTGCACGGCCGGCGGATGTCTTCCTCCGTCACGGAAGAAGATGTGCTAAAGCTGAGAGATGCCAGGTATCTTACCGGCGAAATTTCGCATAGGCTGCCTGCCCAAGGGCAAGTTATTACCACTCCCGAGCCTGGTGAGAGCGTGGTATTCGTGTCTCTCTTCCTTCGGGGTTTAGGCTTCCCGACGAACCCTTTCGTGAGGGGGCTCATGTTTCATTATGGGCTGGAATTCCATGACTTGGATCCAGAGTCCATCCTCCACATCTCGTCATTCATTGTTGTATGTGAAGCCTTCCTCCGCATTACCCCTCACTTTGGATTGTGGCTCAAGACCTTCAAAGTGGAGCCGAAGATGATCAAGGGGCATCAGCAGAAAAGCGGAGGGGCTGTTATAAGCAGGAATGCTGATGCTCCATGGCCCCAGGGCTCATTTCAAGAGGAGCTTAATTTATGGCAGCAGGACTGGTTTTATATCACCGCTCCCAGGGGCTCCAAATGGGCAGCGCCACCTGCCTTCCACTCGGGTCCTCCACTGCGGCTGGCGTCATGGGTTAATAAAGGGCTCAATTGGGGAGCGTCCAAGGACATACCTCTATTGCAGGGTCGTATTCGAGACCTCCGAGAGAGAGAGATCAATCTGGTCGTAGTAGCACAGGTCATGTTGATTCGTCGCACCTTGCCCTGCAAACGTCGCCCCCTCCGCCTGTGGGAGTTTAATCCGGAGGGACCACGAGCTCTCCAACATTTTATGGGCGTAACGCCCGTGGAGATGTACCAACTGTTCTTCGGATCACAAGCAATGTGTCCATACTTGACCAAGGATGTAGGTCTGAGCTGCAATCGCCCGGATACTCAAGTAAGTAGTCCTGCACCCGGACATGCTATCCACATATTTATCATAAACTTGCCCTTAAAAGAGCTATCCTTTAAGCAGGAGTGGATAGCGAAAGCAAAACTGATCAGGTGTCCGGCCCCCCTCCCTGAGACCACGCCGGATCCTGTATTAACCAGGATGCTAGAGGCCGTGCCTTTTGAAGAAGGCGAAGGGGGGAACAAGGGAACTACTACCTCCGTGAAGGAGACTATCAAGAATGGGGGGATCGAGAATCCCTCCCTCCCAGGGGAGAAGAGGACCGCTTCTGAAGATCCGGAGGCCAAAGCCTCGAAGCGGGGGAAGAAATCTTCACCAGAGGGTCCTACGGCGGGAGATGCCCCGTACGTACTATTTCCCCAAGTAGATCAGCTCTCCAGCGAGCCGTAAGTAAAGGGGGGCATTTTTTTCTTAAAAGAGAGACATCCCTGTTTTATTTCTTAAGCTTAACCGAAATTTACCTTGTAGTTCGGATCTCAGCCCTTCACAGCAGAGCTCGTCTTCAGGGGATCTCGATCCGGAGATGATGGAGAGCGAAACGCCTCCGCCTGCCGTATTGTTATGCGAGGTGGACGACGCTGATGTGTCGTCGCGGAGGGCTTCTCCGAATCCGGCGGGACCAGAAGGCAGCCGTATGTCCCCTCAAAGTCCTCCGTGTCCGGCCTTCGAAAAAGGCCACCGGACGAGTCCGGCACCAACGGGTGTACAGTCGGAGGAGCTGAAGGATCTGCTTGGGCGAGCGTCTATCTCGGAAGATCACCGTACGTTAATGGGTACGGTGATTGAAAGGATTTCATCCGTTGAGAGCAGATTGCATGAAGCCGTCGTAAGTTTACTGACGGGTTTTGAGGTACGCAAAATGATGTACCTTCTGACAGTTCTGCATATAAAATGCGCCATGTATAGATAGTAGCCCCTGAGAATTGGTGCGGTGTCAAAAATGACGGCGCGCCGAGGATCATAACCCCAGGTGTAATATGCGCTCTTCCTATGTAGCTGGCGAAGCGTCCGGTGGCTAGCCGGGCTGATGAATTTGCCGAACTGAAGCGGCAACTCGACGTGGCGGATGCTGACATCACGCTTGTTAATAAGCGGCTTGATGAGTCACAAGGTATGCAACTTCTCCGCGGACGCCTGGTAAGGGAGCTTGACGTCCATACCTTACAACATGTATGCTTAATGCAGATGGTGCCGCTGCTATGGAGAACCTTCGTGCGGAGCTCGCCCGAGCCAAGGAGCAAGCTAGAAAAAGTGATGCGGCGGCTTTAAAGGCGGCCGAAGAGCTAAAAGCCGAACAGGCTGCTCACTACCGAAGCAAGAAAGAAATGGCCGAGATGGTCGTGAAGTTGAAGAATGCTGCTGACCGTTGCGAGCTTCTTGAAAAAGAAGATCGAGCGAAATAAGAGGACCTGAAAAAGGCCGCCACCGAGGCCAAGGATACTCGCTCTGCGATGAGAGCTATAAAGGAGGAGCTAAGTCAGGCTGGAGATATTGCGGCTGGAAAGCCCTTTCTGATGCGGAGAAAATTCACGGATCCTAAGTACGCTCAATTGGAACGGCTGTGGAGTGGGAATGATGCTTATCTGGACTTGGCGGCGAGTGCCGCAGACGCGGCCGAACACTTCCGAGGTCAAAAGGATCACGGAATGGAGGAGCTTTTTTGGTCGCAGTTCCATAGTCCGCAGAGTCCAATTTCGTTAACCGACCGTTTGGCCGAATGGGCCGAGCTGAATAGGTTGTCCGGACTTGCCATGAAGGCTGTCGTGACTCATTTGTGGCCGAAAAGGCCCGAGCCGAAGAGTTATTTTGGCTTGTTGCAGTAGTTCCTTGGTGCGGTGCCGCATATCGATGCAATGAAGCGGTCAACCTGCATAGAGGGTGCGGGGATGGCTCTTGCCCGTGTCAAGACATACTGGGCGGACATGAAGGCCACCGACGTTGCATCCCAAGATTCGGACAGAAGCCAGTAAATTGCCGAGCACTATTTTGAGGAAGTCTGCAGGCGCTTCGTTTAATAGAGACGCAGTGCTCGAAGGATATTATGTTTTAATGACATGTATGATTTGTGAAAACAATGTTTCAATATAATATAAGAGATTTTTATACTTGTGCGTTCAAGTATTAAAACACCTCTGTCGGCCGTTGATGTTTATGTGTATATAACACGAAAGATGGCAGTCCTTGGCTTCAGCCCCCACGCACATAGTGCGGGTGTTTGCAAAAGGCGCATTTTCACACTTAATCCAACGTCTTGGTCCTGTAAAGGAGGTGATAAGCGTAGCAAACTAGGCAAACGGACTATAATGCTTTATCACTTTCACTTAGCCATAGGAGTTCGATGGTGGGGCTACTATATAGCCCCTAGGGGCACCGCGCTCTCCCGAATTCGGGGCTCGTATGTGCCTGACTGGGAAACGGCCCTCCGTCAACGCGGGGGAATTATAAACATTCCGCTGGGTCATCGAGTGGTTGACCAGTCTCACGCTATATCATGACAGTCAGTTTTCGGCTTTCTCTCGAGGTGCTCACCGGCGAACTGGGCACAATCGCAGTAGTTTTCCTGGTGCCGCGTTAGCCGATATAATGGAACGTAAGGCAGCAGAGCACAGGAGCCAGGCAAACCCAACATTTGACCAAAGACATGATTTGGAGCTGATGCATATAAGGCCTAACTCGAGACGCCGAACACTCCCTAAGGTATTCGGTCTTTATGAAAACGGACAGAATAATGCCCTAAGCCCCTGGTGTCCAGGTACGCATAAAGATTCTGGTGCGGCCGATGCCAAAACACCAGCCTCCTCCTCGGTTATAGCAAGAAACCGGGGGATGTGTATCAACAAGAGACGGTAAAAAAGGTTTACGCATGGTCTTAATATGAAAAGAATCCTTGCAACGGGTCCCTACTGCACGTCTGTGCCTGTGTCTCCGTTGTGCCGTATCCTGGACGGGCGTAGCACGTTGTTCATCTGTAAAAGAGAAGAACTTAGTTGAAAAGAAAAAAAGATCGTGCGAAAAATGTACTTTATATTAAATAAACAGAGTACGGTTCGAAAAGTGAATAAAATTGAGCTTTATTGTCTCTTTTTGTACATGCGTGCAGCCCCTTGTACGGGGGTATGCCGCTAGTAGGCGCCGGACTCGTCTAGCCATGTCCAGGGTTCGAATGACCTATTCAGGTGCTTTGATTAGCAGAGCCAGATTGGTGTGGGGCTGTCAAGGCAGTCTCACGTTCTTCCGTGCTTGAGTAACACTTAATACTCCCTTTTAATGAGATGATGCCGCGTGGACCAGGCATTTTAAGTGTAAGAGATGCATAATGCGGTATTGCGTTAAAAGCGAAAGCTTCACGCCCCAAAGAGTGCTTGATAGCTACTTTCGAATGGGGCGATGTGGAAGGTTAAGTTTTCGCGGCGGAAGTTGTCGGATGATCCGAACACAACTTCTAGCATTAGGGAGCCCGAACAATGGGCATATAGGTCCGGCGTTAACCCTTGGAAGTAGGTGTTGCTCTGGCGCATTTAGGTTGGGTCTATCCCCATTTTGTGGATTGTGTCACGATATAGCAGGTTTAGATCGCTGCCTCCGTCCATTAGGACTTGTGTAAATTGGAGTCCGTCGATTATAGGATCTAATATCAAGGCAGTCCATCCTGCATTCCGGGAACTTCCGGAATAGTCCTGATGATCGAAGGTGATTGGTTTTGACAACCATCGCTCGGACTCCTGCAGGATAGACCGTGCGGTAGCGTGTTTCTATGGGCGCCGCTCTGTTTTTCCTTTTGTCACTTGAAGTGAGTTCACTGTTTTGACTTTTTGTGGGAAATTCTTTTGTTTTCCGGTGCTCTGCTTGTGGGGTTCGTCATCGTCCTCGCTTGGTGTGTCGAGCCCCTTGTGTTCGGCATTGAGTTTGCTGATCGCTTGAAGACCCAACAATCTCTGTGGGTATGGTTTGCGTGCTTTCCGAATCTTGTGGATTTGGCATATTTTGTCCAAGATTTTGTTTAGGTTGGATAGCTCGTCATTGCCGTCCTTGAGGGGCAGTTTTTTATGGTTCTGCCGGGAGCTTCTGAATCCGGCATTGACTGCCGTGCTCTTCGGGCTGTTTCCCTTTGTCCAGCGCTGATCCTTGCTGCGTCGTGGTTTTCCATTTCCATCCCTGACTTTGGATGTACTTGGGTCGCTGGTACTGCATCTTGCCAGCCAACTGTCCTCTCCCGCACAAAAGCGGGTCATGAGTCTTGTTAATGCAGCCATGGTTCTCGGCTTCTCCTAGCCGAGGTGTCTGGCGAGCCATTCGTCTCGGACGTTGTGTTTGAAAGCTGCTAAGGCTTCGGCGTCCGGACAGTCGACTATTTGGTTCTTTTGGTAAGGAACCTGTTCCAGAATTCTTGGGCTGACTCTCCGGGTTGTTGAGTTATGTGACTTAAATCGTCTGCATCCGGAGGGTGGACATAAGTCCCTTGAAAATTTGCTCGAAAAGCATCCTCGAGCTCTTCCCAACTTCCAATGGTATTTTCGGGGAGGGTTTTGAGCCAATGCCGGGCTGGCCCTTTGAGCTTGAGGGGTAAGTATTTTATGGCGTGGAGATCATCTCCTCTGTCCATGTGTATGTGGAGGATGTAATCCTCAATCCAGACTCCAGGGTCTGTTGTTCCGTCGTATGCCTCTATGTTTACGGGTTTGAATCCTGCTGGGAATTCGTGATCCAGCACCTCATCGGATATTTAGCGTGTTGCATTGCTTGAAAGAGCTTGCTTTCTCGGCCCATAGATGGACCTAACTGGGCCATCCTTTTGATGCGAATCCTTATGCGAATCGCGTGCCGAATTGTGTGCGGCGCCGCTTGCCGCTCCATGTTTGCCATGTGGTCGTCTATCCGACCGGGCGGCCTCTTTGTTCTTTGATTGTGGGGGCTCTACGGCCTCCTCTTCGAATTCGGGCAGTAATTTGCGCTTCGGGTAGCTCTTTGTTTGGCGACTGTCGCCGTATTTCTCTGCGGTGTTGAGTACTTTGCTCCATCTGATTCTGAGTGCATCTTCCGCTATTTTGAGCTTCCTCTTCTGCTTTTTCAGGCTATGCGCAGTGGCGACGAGCCTTTTGTGGAGGTTCTTCTGCTCCAACAATTTGTCTGGCGTGAGATCGTCCAGACTGTTATCTTCGCCGGGGACGGGTTGTTTATCCAAGTTGTCCTGTTCGGACGGTTGCTCGAATGCATGTTGGTCGTCCACCGGTTCGCCCTACTCTATGGCTGGGTCTTTGTCGAGGCGGGACTTGGTGCGGCATTTACGTTGATGTTTTGACTGCTTTTCGAGGGATTTATCCTTCGCAGTGTCCCGTTGTTCCTCGTCGTCACTTCCTTTAGGTGTATCCACCATGTATACATCATGGGATGAGGTGGCTGTCCAGTATCCCATAGGTGCTGGTTCATGGTTGTCTCCTACATCGTCGTCCATACCGTCGATGTCTTCGGAGTCGAAATCGAGCACGTCGTTTAAGCTTTCGACAGTGGCTACAAAGTGGGCGGTGGGTGGGCGTTGAATTTCTTCATCGTCCGCATCCCAACCTTCCTGACCATAGTCGGGCCAGGGCTCTCCTGGTAAAGAGAGAGACTTTAGTGAATTCAGGATGTCGCCAAAGGGCGAGTGCTGAAAGATGTCCGTGGCAGTGAACTCCATAACCGGCACCCAATTGGATTTGATCGGCAGGGGCGCGGAGGGTTCGGAGTCCGGAGAGGAGTCCGGCACCTTGGAGTCACGGTCTTTGCAAAGGACAGGGATGGAGTTCGGCTCCATCGCCGTAGAAATCGTAGCCCCCAAGGCGGTGTCCAACCACTCGTCCTCGATCGGGGGAGTCGGCTCCGAGCTAAGGGTCGGAGCGGACGTTGGTTTGGCCTCCAGGGCACTGTTCGGCGGCAGATGACAATCCGGGTCATCTGGCGTTGGTGGTGGCACCTCAGGTAGGAGATTATAAGTTCACAAAGGTACTCATGGACGGAGGGAGCAGTATCAATATCCTGTATTATGAAACTTTCCGTCGCATGGGGTTAACAGATAAGAATCTTAAACCGTCCCATACGGTGTTCCATGGTGTGGTGCCAGGTAAATCGGCGTATCCCGTTGGAAAGATAGCTCTGGAGGTGGCTTTTGGGGACGAGCATGACTCGAGATCAGAAACCTTGACCTGTGAAGTGGTGAAAATCAGAAGTCCGTAACACGCCTTGTTTGGACGGCCGGCTTATGCTAAGTTTATGGGACGGCCTTGCTATGTTTATCTTCAGCTCAAGATGCCGGGTCACAAGGGAACTATAACCGTCCATGGGAGCCGCAAGATAGCTTTGGAGTGTGAAGAAGGTGATGCGGCTTATGCTGAGTCGGTTTGTGCCACGGAAGAGTTGAAGTTTTACAAGGACAATGTTGATCCGGCAGATATGACTCCGTTGAAGAAGCCAACTACCGAGCATGATCCGGCCTTGAAGTTTAAATCGGCTGATGAGACTAAGCTTGTTGACTTCGTACCTGGCGATTCGTCCAAGCAGTTCAGCATCAGCGCTAACTTGGATCCGAAATAGGAAAGCGCGCTCATCGAGTTCATCCGTGAGAATCATGACATCTTTGTGTGGAAGCCTTCTGACATGCCAGGTGTACCGAGAGAACTCGCTGAGCACACACTTAATGTTGATCCTAAGTATAAACCGGTTAAACAGTTTCTCCGCCGGTTCAATGAAGAAAGACACAAAGCTATTGGAGAAGAAGTGGCCAGGCTCTTAGCGGCTGGATTTATCGTTGAAGTCTTCCATCCTGAGTGGTTGGCTAATTCGGTGCTGGTCCTTAAGAAGAACGACACTTGGCGGATGTGTGTGGATTACATAGAGATCAACAAAGCTTGCCCAGCAGATCCTTCTGCCCTTCCCCGTATTGATCAAATTATTGATGCTACGGTGGGTTGCGAGCGTTTGAGCTTTCTGGATGCATATTCCGGTTATCATCAGATCAAGATGGCAGTTAAGGACCAGGAGAAGACGACCTTCATAACCCCCTTTGGAGCCTTCTGCTATGTATCTATGCCCTTTGGGCTCAAGAGTGCCCAGGTGACTTATCAACGGTGTGTGCAGAATTGTCTTCACACACAAATCGGCCGTAATGTTCATGCCTATGTGGATGATATGGTGGTCAAATCAAGGAAGAAGGAGACGTTGATTGATGACCTAAAGGAAACCTTTGATAACCTGCGGGTTTACAAGATGATGCTTAATCCGGCTAAGTGCATTTTTGGTGTACCAACAGGCAAGCTCTTGGGCTTTCTGGTGTCTAACAGGGGCATTGAGGCTAATCCGAAAAAGATCAAGGCCATCACCTCCTTGGCTAAACCGAAGTGTATCAATGACGTTCAACGCTCGGCAGGCCGGATTGCCGCGTTAAGCCGGTTTATCAGCCGCCTTGGCGAGAAGGCCATTCCTTTGTATCAGATGCTGAAGAAAACGGATAACTTCGTCTGGAGTGACGCCGCGAATGAAGCGTTTGAGGATTTAAAGCGGCAGCTAGCTAATCCACCGGTTCTTGCTGCCCCAGTTGACAAAGAGCCATTGTTGCTATATGTGGAAGCTAATGCTCGGGCTGTCAGTGTGGCTATTGTGGTGGAGCGCAATGAGGCAGGAAAGGAGTATCCGATTCAGCGTCCGGTTTATTATATCAGCGAGGTGCTTATTGAGTCCAAACAGAGGTACCCGCACTGGCAGAAGCTGGTATATGGGGTTTTCATGGCAAGCCGGAAGCTCAAGCAGTATTTCCAATGTCATCCCATCACAGTGGTCAGCTCTGCTCCTTTGGGAGATATAATCCAGAACAGGGAAGCAACTGGCCGGATTGCCAAGTGGGCCATTGATACGTCTCCAACGTATCTATAATTTTTGATTGCTCCATGCTACTTTATCTATTGTTTTGGACTATAATGGGCTTTATTTTCCACTTTTATATTACTTTTGGGACTAACCTATTAACCGGAGGCCCAGCCTAGAATTGCTATTTTTTGCCTTTTTCAGTATTTCAAAGAAACATAATATGAAACGGAGTCCAAACAGAATGAAACCTTCGAAAATGTGATTTTCTCGCTGAACGTGATCCAGGAGACTTGGACCCTACGCCAAGGAACATCGGAGGCGGTCACGGTGGGGGGCGCCTAGGGCGCGCCTCCCCGCCTCGTGGGCCCCCGATGCTCCACCGACGCATTCCTTCCTCCTATATATACCCCACGCACTTCAAACGATCGTAACAGGAGCCAAAACCTAATTCCACCGCCGCAACTTCCTGTATCGACGAGATCCCATCTTGGGGCCTGTTAGGAGCTCACGGAGGGGGCATCCACCATGGAGGGCTTCTACATCAACACCATAGCCTCTCCGATGAAGTGTGAGTAGTTTACTTCAGACCTTCGGGTCCATAGCTAGCAGCTAGATGACTTCTTCTCTCTTTTTGGATCTCAGTACAATGTTCTCCCCCTCTCTCGTGGAGATCTATTTGATGTAATCTTCTTTTTGCGGTGTGTTTGTTGAGACCGATGAATTGTGGGTTTATGATCCAGCTTATCTATGAATAATATTTGAATCTTCTCTGAATTCTTTTATGTATGATTGAGTTATCTTTGCAAGTCTCTTCGAATTATCCGTTTGGTTTGGCCAACTAGATTGGTAGTTCTTGCAATGGGAGAAGTGCATGGCTTTGGGTTCAATCTCGCGGTGTCCTTACCCAGTGACAAAAAGGGTTGCAAGGTACGTATTGTATTGTTGCCATTGAGGATAACAAGATGGGGTATTTATCATATTGCATGAATTTATTCCTCTACATCATGTCATCTTGCTTAAGGCGTTACTCTGTTTTTAACTTAATACTCTAGATGCATGCTTTGGATAGCGGTCGATGAGTGGAGTAATAGTAGTAGATGCAGAATTGTTTCGATCTACTTGTCTCAGACGTGATGACAATATACATGATCATACCTATATATACTCATGACTATGCTCAATTCTCTCAATAGCTCAACAGGAATTTGTTCACCCACCGTAGAATACTTATGCTCTTGAGAGAAGCCACTAGTGAAACCTATGGCCCCCGGGTCTATTCTCATCATATTAATCTCCATCACTTTTATACTTGCCTTGTTTTTACTTTGCTTTTTACCTTTCACTTTGCATCTTTATACCAAAAATACCAATAATATTATCTCTATCAGATCTCACTCTCGTAAGTGACCGTGAAGGGATTGACAACCCTTAATCGCGTTGGTTGCGAGTAGCTATCGTTTTGTGCAGGTACGAGGGACTTGTGTGTGGCCTCCTACTAGATTGATACCTTGGTTCTCAAAAACTGAGGGAAATACTTACGCTACTGTGCTGCATCATCCTCTCCTCTTCGGGGAAAACCAACGCAAGCTCAAGACATAGCAACCATAGAGCTCGGGCCTCACGGGTTTAAGTATATACCCCGAACGGCGATCAAGTCTCAAGCACTTGTGGATTTCATCAACGACTGGACAGAACTACAAGCGCCTGAAGAGAAGCCGGATCACACTTATTGGACTATTCACTTTGATGGGTCCAGGCAATTGGAGGGCTCGGGGGCTGGAGTCGTATTAACTTCCCCACGAGGTGACAAGTTTTGTTATGTTCTCCGTTTAATGTTCCCTTGCACTAACAATGCAGCTGAGTATGAAGCTTTACTCCATGGTCTTCGGATGGCTAAGGAGATGAACCTAAGCCGAGTTAAGTGCTTCGATGACTCGGACCTGGTGGCTCAACAGGTGTCTGGCACTTGGGATTCCAAGGACCCACTCATGGCAGCATATCATCGTGAGGTGGACATTGTCGCAGGTCACTTTAAAGGTTATCAGGTGGATCATGTGGACCGACGGAAGAACGAAGCGGCGGACGCTTTAGGCCGCCTGGGTTCTCAACGTAAACCGGTTCCGCCTAATGTCTTCTTGGATGTTCTGCATAACCCGTCCGTCAAGCTCCCTGGTGAAGAGGATTTGGCTATTCCTGATCCGGAAGCTCAGTTGGTGGCGGCTCTTCATGTTATCCTAGATTGGACGGTTCCTTATCTTGCATATATGAACCGGGGCGAGTTACCAGAGGATGAGACATTGGCCAGGCAGATACTCCGGCAGTCCAAGTCTATGACTATTATCAATGGAGAGCTGCATCATTGCAGTGTGACAGGGGCGTTTCAACGCTGTGTATCTCCTGAAGAAGGCTGTGAAATTTTACGCGAGATCCACGAAGGAGATTGTGGTCACCACGCCGGTTCAAAATCTTTGGTGGCTAAGGCGTTTCGTCACGGTTTCTATTGGTTAACCGCTCATGCTGATGCTGAGGATCTGGTCAGAAGATGTGATGGCTGTCAGAAGTTCTCAAGGCGTGCTCATGTACCGGCTCAAGAGTTGAGGATGATTCCAATTACTTGGCCGTTTGCGACCTGGGGGCTGGATATGGTTGGGCCTTTCAAGAGGTCCAAAGACAAGAAGACCCACCTTTTGGTGGCTGTTGACAAGTTCACAAAGTGGGTAGAGGCAGAACTAGTTAACAAGTGTGATGCGGCCACATCAGTTCAATTCATCAAAAAGGTGATTTTCCGGTTTGGCTTTCCACATAGCATTATCACTGACAATGGTACCAATCTGTCAAAGGGTGCCATGAAGGAGTTTTGTCAACGTGAGCACATACGGCTTGATGTATCATCAGTGGCTCACCCATAGTCCAATGGTCAAGCGGAGAGGGCCAATCAAGAAATTTTGAGAGGCATCAAACCCCGGCTTATGGTTCCTTTGCAGCGGACGCCGGGTTGTTGGGTTGACACCACACCCAACAGATCGACATGATACACGCTGTTCTTCACGGTTTATGGAGCGGAGGCGGTTCTTCCTAGTGACATCCGTCATGACTCACCTCGTGTAGCGGCATACATTGAAGCTGACAACGAGAAGGCCCGACAAGAAGCTCTAGACCTGTTAGATGAGGAGCGTGACATAGCGGTCGCCCGTTCGACGATTTATCAGCAAGATCTGCATCGCTATCATAGCCGCCGGGTTAGAACCAGAACCTTTCAAGAAGGAGATTTGGTGCTTCGGCTCATCCAGGATCAGACGGATATGCACAAGTTATCCCCGCCTTCGGAAGGACCTTTTGTGGTCAGCAAGAATCTACACAATGGGTCATACTACCTAATCGATGTTCGAGAGTGCAAAGACTCACGTAAATCGAAGGAGGAGACCAACCGGCCTTGGAATATTGCGCATCTTCGGCCTTACTATACTTGAGCTATAGGCTCTGCTTATGTACATATTATGCCTATGTATATATTATGATCAATATAATAAACCGGAACCTCAGCTAAAGCGGGGTATCTGTTGTTTTCTTACATCATGTGTGGTTACATGGAGCTTTTGTTGCTAAAGCGGCGTCCGGTTTACCCCTTGGTTTTAGCCCCTCAAAGGCTTTATATTATATCATTTGGGGGCTTGGTCGTATCCGAACCATAGCTACACCTTTTGGTAGGCATAATGCCATAGCATCACTTGGGGGCTTGGTCGTATCCGAACCATAGCTACGCCTCTTGATCGGCGCAATGCCACATCATCACTTGGGGGCTTGGTCGCATCCGAACCATAGCTACGCCTCTTGATCGGTGCAATGCCACAACATCACTTGGGGGCTTGGTCGTATCCGAACCATAGCTACGCCTCTTGGTCGGTGCAATGCCACATCATCACTTGGGGGCTTGGTCGAACCCGAACCATAGCTACACCTCTTGATCGGCGTAATGCCACTGCATCATTTGGGGCCCTGATCGAACCCGAATCATAGCTACGCCTTCTTGGGGAATTGGTAGTGTCCGAAACATGGTTACGCCTCTTGATCGGTTCAATGCCTCGCCTACAATGGTTTTTATTTGCCTTTGTTTGGGTTTTGTTCTCTTTTTTGATAAAGATTTTTTGTTGCTTTTAGACCGGTGTTCAACAACTCGGTCCAACTGTCGATTACAAATTGACGGTATGCGATTAAATCATATCCCGGAGACTATTTGCCCGGTCTGATTTTCAATTCAAATTTTATTACGGAATAAACCGGTGTTTATCATTCCCGGAACGGTTTACATTATAAACCGGCCTTATATCAACAGGAGCAGTTTTTTCCTAAAAAGTTTTGGATTATAAGCCCCGCTACAAGGTTGGCCAGCCAACACCATGCATAAAAGTTACAGGTATTATATATTTCCATTTTGGTTATATGTCACAACCTAAGTTATCATCTTTGGTTATATATATATGGGTATCATGACCAGCCCGGCGGTAAACCGCGAGGGCACTTTGAGCTTCTTGTCTGCAGAAACAGCTTGGACAAATGAATGTGCAGATCATATCTTATGTATGACGAACCAAGCCGGTGTCAATTGCAGATAAGTATGTGCGAAGGCATATCAGAACAAATATTTTAACTAAGCTTATTACAAGGCTTTCTAGAGCTCAACAGGATCATTGTTTTCTCAAAATACATATCGCAGCATGTAGAAGACTAAACCGGCCTCCAGTTCATGATTGGTCGCCAGCTTGGCCTGACGGTTGCAGGTCATCTCGCACCGGTTCAGATTCTTCTTCTCTACCCAGTGGCTGGAAATCAACAGTTACCCAGTCGATCCCAGTTAGGGCTTGGAATACAGCTTCATCACTTATCAGCGTTGACGGTTCAATGTCAGGGGCATAAGTGTGCTTACGGATTGGCGGGATGAGATTCTGAGCTTCGGGGATTGGTGCAGCAACACGCTTGTTCTTGTCATCATAGTTTGCTTGATAGTATGACAAGTCCGTTTCTTCAACTAGTTGACAAGCCAATGGGCGTACCTCCCGGTTTATGATCCGGAGATCATCTTTGCTGAATTCTGTCCCGTCTTCCTTCAAACTAGGATAGCCTTGGGCCGCTTCAATTGGACCAAAGTCAGGTACCCATGCCTTTGCCCGGGTCAGTGCAGCCAAAACGCCCGTCCTAGCAGCAGACTTTTTTAGTTCGTCAACCCGGGCAGGTAGCATGGATAACTTTCTAAGGTATCTCTAATCAAGGTGGGAGGAGGATTGTTGTGAGAAGCAGTATATATGATTCGTTGCGCACTGGTATAAAGCTGCTCTATCAGAGTATAGGCTGCTTTTAACTTTTTCTGAACGTCAGATCCCAAGTGGCCAATACGAGTTCCTATATCATTGCAAGGGTTAGTAAACCGGCAGATACATGAAAGAATATGGTCAAATCGGGAGTTATGGATGCTTACCAAACACGGCTGCGGTCATGGCATGAACCTGCCGCTTTATGCTGGTCAGTTCATCAGCCACCGGTTTAAGAGCAGCTTCTGCTTTCTCAGCCCTTTTGATCAAATCGGATTTTTTGCTTTCCAATCCGATCGGTCCTTGTTGAAGCCTTCTTTCAGTTTCTCCATAGCGCCTAGAGTGCTGGTCAGCTCTGCCTTCGCCTTGGAGGTTTCATCTTGTTGCAATTTAAGGTTTTCCTGAAGATCAGCGGTTTGGCTCTCCTTTTTCTCAAATTTCAGCCTACAAAGAGACAAATATATGGTTAGGTAACAAGAATACTTGAAGTACCAAGCCCATAACAAGTTATGCCCTTGGCACTTGGGGGCTAATGCATATTTGCTCTATCAGACAATTTTTTCAAAGTCCCAAAGCACAATACAAGTATTAAGCTTGGCACTTGGGGGCTAATGTGTATTTGCTCGTAACTTGCTAAAAACGGATTTCGGCTACAAAGTCCCGCTTCATCTTGAAAGGATCGAGAAGAGGTGTCTAGAGGGGGGGGGGTGATTAGACACTAAGTTCCGAAAGTTGCAGTTTTTAACTCTTTAAGTTCAAGTGGAGTTTTGGCACCAGTTTAACAATCACAATACATAATTCAAGCAAGCATGCAAAGAGTATATGAGCAGCGAAAAGTAAAGCATGCAACTTGCAAGAATGTAAAGGGAAGGGTTTGGAGAATTCAAACGCAATTGTCGTGGTTCCGATAGGTGGTGCTATCGTACATCCACGTTGATGGAGACTTCAACCGACGAAGGGTAACGGTTGCGCGAGTCCACGGAGGGCTCCACCCATGAAGGGTCCAGAAGCAACCTTGTCTATCCCACCATGGCCGTCGCCCACAAATGACTTGCCTCACTAGCGGTAGATCTTCACGAAGTAGGCAATCTCCTTGCCCTTACAAACTCCTTGGCTCAACTCCACAATCTTGTCGGAGGCTCCCAAGTGACACCTAGCCAATCTAGGAGACACCACTCTCCAAGAAGTAACAAATGGTGTGTTGATGATGAACTCCTTGCTCTTGTGCTTCAAATGATAGTCTCCCCAACACTCAACTCTCTCTCACCGGATTTGGATTTGGTGGAAAGAAGATTTGAGTGGAAAGAAACTTGGGGAGGCTAGAGATCTAGATTCATATGGTAGGAATGGAATATCTTGGCCTCAACACAAGAGTAGGTGGTTCTCTCTCAGAAACAGCAAGTTGGAAGTGTAGGTTCGTTCTGATGGCTCTCTCCACGAATGAAGAGGAGGTGGAGGGGTATATATAGCCTCCACACAAGATCTAATCACACAATAATAACTTGCCAAACTCGGTGGGACCGAATTGTTAAACTTGGTCGGACCGATTCAGCAAATCTAGTGACCGTTAGGATTTTCGGTGGGACCGACATGCAACTCGGTAGGACCGCTATGGTTAGGGTTAGGGTTTAACGTAATCTCGGTGAGACCGATTACACAAACTCGGTGGGACCGGTTTTGGTAATAAGCTAACCAGAGAGTTGGTCAGGCAAACTTGGTGAGACCGATTACACAAACTCGGTTGGAGCAATTTTGGTAATAAGCTAACCAGAGAGTTTGCATTGTAATATCGGTAGTACCGATTACTTAAACTCGGTGAGACCGATTTTGGTAATGGACATACACAGAGAGATTACAATCCCATCTCGGTGAGACCGAGATCCCTATCGGTGAGACCGATTTGCCTAGGGTTTGTGGTAGTGGCTAAGACATCTGAACTCGGTGGCGCCGGATAGAAAGAATCGGTGGGGCCGAGTTAGACTTTGGGTTTAGGACATATGTGGATGTGGGAAAGTAGTTGAGGGCTTTGGAGCATATCACTAAGCACTTTGAGCAAGCAAGCCATTAAGCAACACCTCATCCCCTCTTGATAGTATTGGCTTTTCCTATAGACTCAATGTGATCTTGGATCACTAAAATAGAAAATGTAGAGTCTTGATCTTGAAGCTTGAGCCAATCCTTTGTCCTTAACATCTTGAAGGGGTTCCACATCCTCTAGTCCATGCCACTCCATTGTTGAACTTGTCTGAAACATACTAGATAAAAGTGTTAGTCCAACAAGAGATATGTTGACATTAATTACCAAAACCACCCAGGGAGCACTTGTGCTTTCACATCTCTATACAGTTAAACCGACACTTGGAGGCTACATCGGTGAAATTAAGATGCATTGTTGCAAGCTCGAGATTGCTATTAAAGTCCAGATTTAAGTTACTATCTTAAACCGTCACTTGGGGGCTACTACAGTTGATAAAGCTGAAGAGACAATACAGAAATAGAAGCATGCATAAAGTTACCTCATATTTTTCCTTCATCATATTGACCAGACCGGCTTCATAGTCACGGCTAGTGAACAGATGGTTCAGATAGCCGGAATGAAGGTCTTGAGCGTTCAGATGAGTGTAGGTGGACAGATCGGCATTCCATTTGCCTTTGCCAATTGCAGAAAATTCCTCCTTGGCGGTATGCTTCGATAAAGCGGCTGTGATTCCTCGGATCCGTATAGCTAATGCCAGAATCGTAACATCATCATCCTTCTCCGCAGCAGCTCGCATCGGGTCGCCGGTTTGTTGATATTCTTTGCTAGACTTGCCGGGTTTGTCACCGAGGAGCTGGCCGTTTTGTCAGCATGGCCTGTGGTGTCAATTTCTGTCGGTCCAGTAACAAAGTCATAGTCTTGAAGCGGTGGATCATTCAGCACATCATCAAGGTTGGCTTCTACAGGATCTGGAGTTTTCTCCGGTTCAGCAGCTATATCTTCTTCTGTCGGTTTGTTCAGGCGAGCTTTCTTGCTTGGTCTGGGCTTAGCGCTGACAAAGTAAAACATGAAGGTCAATATAGCTTATAAAATGCATATCAAGAGTAAGACAAGTGAACAACTTACCCAATAACCGTTTTGAGGGGTGGAAGTTTGGTGGCTGACGACTCGCCAGAGGATGAATGAGAAGTGCCCTGATAATTAGAATCGGACGGATTAATAGGTTGACGAAAACAACCTACTTTGGGGCATGACATGTCAAGGAAGTTAGAGACCTCTGATCGGTGTTTCCGAAACAGACTGTTCGGTAAACCGGCGGAGGTAAGTACCTGGCCGCTATGCCGGGTTGTGCGGCAAGCCTCATGCTGTTGGGTCTTTACAAGAAAGTTTGGATCCAAATAAGAAAGAGGATGTGAAAAATTAACTTTCCGGTTTGCTCGACGGGTTTTTAGTGAAGGCAAAGGGTTTGAATCGAAGGAAAGGATGATTACCTCTACAGCATCGCCGTGACTGACTTCAGCGTCGTCCTAGAAATAATCATCATCAATAAGGCGTATGAAAATGAACCAAGTGAGTCAAGTTCTACCTCAAAATCCGAGTTACCCACATCATCATCAACCGGTGGATCGGAGGATGCAGTGGTTCTTTTCCGGTTAGCAGGTCTTTTGACAGCTTTGGTCTTTTGGCGGGTTGGCTTCACCGGTTTGTCTTGCGGAGGTTTCTTGTTCCAGAACGGATCATTGTCCTACCAAAAAGTCATCACATTTTCAGAACACTTCAGGACAGAAGCAATTTTAGATAAAACAGATAGTATGATTCTTACAGCTGGCGGTTTGTTGATGGTGCAGAAAGGGGGGAGTCCGGTTTGAGCACAGGTAGCCTCCGGTTCATTCGACATCTTTTTTACAGCCTCGGTGACTTCGTCATCTGTCAGTTGAATATCAATGTGCCGCTGAGCATCATTCAATTCCCCTATGTACTCACACATCAAACCGGGGCATTGGCTCAAAGGCAAAACGCTCCAGCTTATCCAGCAGCGTGCAAAATCAACTCCTGTCAAACCGTTGGCCATAAAGGCCCTAAGCTTGGATAGTTGAGGAGCATATTTGCTTCTTTCTTTAGCAGTCAGCCTTTCAGGAAAAGGGTGTGCGTTACTCAGACGTTCAGGACGGTAACCCGGCAGGGGGTTCTCATCAGCTGGAGACGTATCCTTGCAGTAAAACCAGGTCTGGTTCCAATCTTTGGGGTGACCGTGGAGATTGGCGTGAGGAAAGGTGACTTCTTTTCATTTCTGAATCGCCTCCCGCCCAGTTCTGTGTTAGGCCCATCTTTGAATTCTGTGCGGCGGTTCAGATGAAAGCAATCCCTGAATAGCTCTACGGAAGGTTCCTCTTGAAGGTAAACCTCACAAAACACTTGAAAGTGGCAGATGTTGGTTACAGAGTTAGTGCCGATGTCTTGTGGGTGCAGCTGAAAGTTTGCCAATACATCCCGGAAGAATTTTGAACTAGGAGGGTTGAAACCCCGACTTAGGTTATCAGCAAAAACAACAACTTCTCCGTCATTGGGAGTAGGAGGACATTCCGGGCCAGGGACTCTCCAGTGAATGACATCTTTCTTGCTTAAAGTGCCCGTTGTGACAAGGTTGTCTAACTGTTCCTCTGTTACTCGAGAAGGGACCCAATTGCATTCATACACTTGTTTGGCCATGGCAATGAAGATCTACAATATAAAGATTTCCGTTTAAGATTTACATTGGACAGCTATACAGTGATACAAGATGTAAGTATATTGCTAAACCGGAGTCAGCTATTTACAAACCGGAGTTTAACAGTGAAATAGTACACCAGTTGAGGTGATAAGTGGAAATACATTGGCGGTTCAACAAGGGGACTAATGGTATATACCGGGCTGTCATTTTTTCTACGAAGTTAAACCGCCTAGTCTAAACATTGAAGAGTCAAGACTGCAGATGTATAAGTGAAGGAAAACAAATCTCACAAGTTGGTGTTACAATTTTGGATCTGCAGCATATAAGAAAAGGAAAATATATTCAGACCTAAGGAGCGGTGCCGAAATAGTGGATGAAGATTCAGATGGGATTTTCTATCTTAGCAAAGCGCATTAGATGGGAAAAAGGAGCTACGGTTATCATTGAACAGGATAACTATCAAGGTCTGGATCAAAACCCTATTATGCAGGCAATGGGCACTGACGAACACCGAAGAGCATCGACGAACACCGAAACCCTAGAACATATCTATGGCGGAAAGATTAGAGAGCTTACCTGTGCTGATGAAGAAGCGGATAGGCGCCGCAGTTTTCTGGTGCGTTAAGGGTGATGCAGCGGCCAGAGTCGAAGCAGATGCGACGATCGACGGTGGCGGCGGAGCTCCAAGGGCTGAACGGCGCAAGGAAGACGACGACGCGAAGAGGCACGAGGGGGAAGGTGAAAATGACCCCTCGGCCCTATTTATAAAGGCAAGGGATAAGTGTCAGGCATGAAAATCGAGAAGCCAAAAATTTGGAAAGCGGAGCTGTCGCCTCGATTGTCGGAGACCCATTAGTGAAGACATGTCATACACAGTTTTTATAATAGATGACATCACGACGGTTTACCACGATTGGGAAGGTGACGTCACAACGGTTTACAAAATTATGTGAAAATGTTGAAGATGAAGTTTTCTTGAGGACTGACATGAACCAGTTCAAATCAGTCTGGGGCCTAATGTTGGGGATATTACTACTGGGCGTAAACCGGCCAGGAGAGGCCGGATTAACTTGAAGCCCAAGAAGACAGACAGTGACGCTGAGTAGAGGCCCAAGGCCCAGAACCGGTTTAAGGCATGTAGCTATAAATCTAAGCATTGATATGTAACTTGCATTGTAGGGTAGAAAGAGCGGAGACCGAGCCGGACACGTTTATGAGCCGGCCTCGGGACTCTGTAAACCGACAGGTGTCAACCCATGTATATAAGGGACGACCCGGCCGGCGGTTCAGACAACAGACAACAACTCGAGACTCGTGCAAAGCGTATTCGCTCCCTGGTCATCGAAACCCCATCAATTCCATCAGAACTAGATGTAGGCTTTTACCTTCATCGTAAGGGGCCGAACTAGTATAAAACTCTCTTGCGTCCCTTGTCCGCTTTAACCCCTTTAAGCTAACCCATAGCGATGGCTCCACGACTAAGTCCTTTCATTAGGACATCTGCCGTGACAAAACCACAACACACAGCCCGACCTTTCCAGCATTAAGTAAATTGAATCCACTACTCCCTCACCCTCCTCGCCTCTCTGTCAAACCGCCTACGCGAAAACCGCCGCGCATACTGCCCGGAAAAAACCCCGCCCTCAACTTTTTACTACGTGAAAATAGTTCGAGCTTGTTTGTTCTATATAAATACTAGTATTGTATGTTTATTCACCCATGGGGTTGTTGAATGAATGGAGGGCCGAGGAGCACAAGTTAACAATACTACTACTAGTAGTAAGTAGGAGTCGTACAATTAGTCACCTTAAATAGAGAGTTTCTTTTCTTTAATGCCACGTACACAAATTGAAACGCTTGTTGTGGAGAGAAAAAGATAATCACTCCACTATATATGTACGCAGGGGCCTGAGCGCTTGCTTTACTAGGGTTGCTCTCTTCATTCTCTCATCCTCTCCAGATATAAACAAGACAGCGGTAGCGACATTTTCTCTGTGCTCACTGCTGGTCATAGATCCGGTCGGATCCCTTCGGCCGGTGTGTGTAGAGGACTAAAAGGTGCATCGTTCACACGGTCATCACCGGCGAGGGAGGAAACCCACAGCTTCCGGCGGGGCCTGATCCTCTACCCGTGTCGTTCTCTCCGACATATCGCCAGCTCGGGAGGTCCTCCGACCCTTATTCCTCCCTGACGTATTGTGCGCAGATCGGACCTGCCGCCGCCGACATCCCGCCGACCCTCAGGTACAAGTTCTTCGAAAGCGGCCTTGCTCTATTGCCCCAGCTCCTCACGTGTCTACATGTGCATCTTTTTCTACTTCCATCAGCTCTTTCGAATCCGCCTAAATTTTTAGTATTATTAGAGGTAAAGCTACTTCATGCATTCAAATCTAGGACTTGGTTCAAACAACAAAGAAGGGGGGAAAGTCGTAGCATGAATCTAGGACTTGATTCAAAGAGGAAATAAGAGGGGGAAAGTAGTAGAGACCGGATACCCAACTGGTCCATTGGTTGAAAAGGGAAATAATGGGAAAACTCGGTACAAACTGGATAAGGAACCGATCTATTATTGGTTGAAAAAAGGATAGAAAGTGGCGGCTGGTGGACAAGTCAACAGAGTATGTCCAGGATTAGATTTGCTGCCCTCACATAGTAAAAGGTCTCTAGGATTAGATTTGCTGCCCTCACATAGTAAAAGGTCTTCGGGATTATATTTGCTGCCCTCACATAGTAAAAGGTCTCCAGGATTAGATTTGCTGCCCTCACATAGTAAAAGGTCTCTAGGATTAGATTTGCTGCCCCCACAGAGCATGAACAAACTCGGCATCACCACTTTATGCCTCCTTATAGGTACATTGTGCTGATACGTCCACTGTTGCATGTCCTTATACCAACCTTTTGTTGTTGTTAATGTAAGGGCACATGTAAAGTTAAGCGATCACACTGTTACCTTAAGGACATGTCTAAACAATGTTATTGTTAATCTAATGCCTCCAGTGATATGATGCAATTAAACTATGTTACAAATGGTACTCCTGCTGTTTTCCCTAGTATGATAAGTAAGTTGCTTTTTTACGCTGCCGAGTGACCTAGTGTCTGAGGGAGTCCTGGATTAGGGGGTCCTCAGACAGCCGGACTATATCCTTTGGCCGGACTGTTGGACTATGAAGATACAAGATTGAAGACTTCGTCTCGTGTCTGGATGGGACTCTCCTTGCCGTGGAAGGCAAGCTTGGCAATACGGATATGTAGATCTCCTCCCTTGTAACCGACTCTGTGTAACCCTAGCCCCCTCCGATGTCTATATAAATCGGAGGGTTTAGTCCGTAGGACAACAACAATCATACCATAGGCTAGCTTCTAGGGTTTATCCTCTATGATCTCGTAGTAGATCAACTCTTGTAACAATCATATCATCAAGATCAATCAAGCAGGAAGTAGGGTATTACCTCCATCGAGAGGGCCCAAACCTGGGTAAACATCGTGTCCCCCGCCTCCTATTACCATCCGCCTTAGACGCACAGTTCGGGACCCCCTACCCGAGATCCGCCGGTTTTGACACCGACATTGGTGCTTTCATTTAGAGTTCCACTGTGCCGTCACCATCAGGCTTGATGGCTCCTTCGATCATCGATAGCGATGCGGTCCAGGGTGAGGTTTTCCTCCCCGGACAGATCTTCGTATTCGGCGGCTTCGCACTGCGGGCTAACTCGCTTGGCCATCTGGAGCAGATCGAGAGATACGCCTCGCCACCGTGTCGTTCGGAAATTTGAACTACACTGCAAACATCCGCGGAGATTTGATCTTCGACGGATTCGAGCCCATGTCAGGTGCGCCGCACGATCACGACGAGCATGATTTAGCGCTATCGTCAGACAGTGTTCGGGAGATCACACCTGCAACTACTCTGATGTCACGCCCAAGATGCGACCCTATCCTAAAGGAACTCGAAGGTCCCACCAAGGATAGAAGCGCATCTTGAAGACGCTTTTGCAAGGTGGATATCATTACATCAACATTACATAATAGTGGGGATACATACATAAGGCACAAACGCCCCAAGAATACATCAACATCACAATACATAAGAGCAACATCCGACTATGGATGAAACATAAACAGAAACTCAAACGACATCCACCCTGCTAGCCCAGGCTGCCGAATTCGAACCTATCCTCGATCGACGAAGAAGAAGAAGAACTCCAAAACAAGTAACATCGCTCTCACGCCATGATCATCGTGACAACCTGCACTGCAATCGGTGGTGTAGTAATCAGAGCCACGAGGACTCAAAGAATCCCATTACCATGGGTATCAAGACTAGCAAAGCTTAATGGAAAAGGAAGGGGTAAAGTGGTGAGGTTGCAGCAGCGACTAAGCATGTATGGTGGCTAACATACGCAAATGAGAGCGAGAAGAGAAACAAAGGAACGGTCGTCAACTAGTAATGATCAAGAAGTGATCCTGAGCTCCTACTTACGCCGACATAACCCGTAAACCGTGTTCTCCTCTCGATCCACCCGAAAAGAGACCATCACGTTACGCATTAACGGTTGGTGTATTTTAGAAGAGTTTAATTTAAGTTTACTACAACCGGATATTAACAAATTCCCATCCGCCACATAACCGCGGGCACGGCTTTCGAAAGTTCAAACCTGCAGGGGTGTCCCAACTTAGCCCATGATAAGCTCTCACGATCAACGAAGGATATTCTTCTCCCGGAAGACCCGATCAGTCTCGGAATCCCGCTACAAGACATTTCGACAAAGAATAAAACAAGACCAAAGAAGACCGCCTGATGCGCCGACAATCCCGATAGGAGCTGCACATATCTCGCTTCTCGTGGCAGCACCGGATGAGCACACCGTACAACTAAAACCAGCCCTCGAGTTTCCCCAAGGTGGCGCTGCAAAGGACTCTAGTTTGGACCAACACTTAGACATGCATTGGCCCGGGGGGGCTGAATAAAGATGGCCCTTGGGTTGGCCGACCCAAGGGAAGGGTATAGGTGGTGGTGAGGCAAATGGTAAAACCAAGGTTGGGCCTTGCTGGACAAGTTTTATTCAAAGCGAACTGTCAAGGGGGTCCCATAAATCACCCAACCGCGTTAGGGACGCAAAATCTGGGAACATAATACCGATATGACGGAAACTAGGGCGGCAAGATTGGAACAAAACACTGTGCATAAGGCCGAGCCTTCCACCCTTTACCAAGTATATAGATGCATTAATAATATAAGAGATATTGTGATATCCCAACAATAAACATAATCCAACATGGAGCAATCTTCATCTTCACCTGCAACTAGCAACGCTATAAGATGGGCTGAGCAAAGCGGTAACATAGCCAAACAACGGTTTGCATAGGAAAGGTGTCAAAGGTTAGAGGCTGACATGGCAATTTGGGATGGCTTGATAAACAGGTAATAGGTAGCGCAGCATCGCGATAGTACGAAGCAACTAGCATAGCAATGATAGTAATGAGATCCAAAGTAACGGTCATCTTGCCTGAAATCCCGCAAGGAAGAAGAACGAGTCCATGAAGAAGATGAAGCCACGAAGACGAACCAAGCGTAGACGAACGAATCCTCACGATCGCAACGAAACGGGAACTATCGAGAAGAAGCACACAACATAGTGAACACACCACACATGAACAAGGAATGATGCACAACCAAGTATGATGCATGACAAGGCTACATGAAGCTACTCATGGCAAGAGATGATGCATGAAAGAGCAACACATCAAAGCAAGTTTAAATGAGACCGGAAACAACATAGAACAATTCAGGTAAATCCTCATATGCAAATTTCGAAATTGTTCCAGATCTGAATAAACCTTAAGTTCAAGTTGCTAAACATCAAGTTAAGATGCACCAAGATGATCTACACGAAATTCTAGTCAAGTTACATATAAAGTTCATTAGATTCGGAGCTACGGCCTAGAAGATATGAGCAAAGCAAGTCAAACATGGCATTGGTGCAAAATGCATACAAACATCAAGCAAACACCTCAAATCAAGGATGCAACATGATAATATGAAACTAAATGCAAAATCAAGCAAGTTTCACATAGAGCACACTCAAAACGGAGCAACGGTTCAACACATACACTCTATACAACATATGACAACAATCTGTCCAAAACAGCAACTAGGCATATTGCAAGCATCAAAACAACATGCTACACAATCCCAACGTAATAAAAAAAGGCATGGGCATGAATTACAGGTAAATCATGACAAAACATGAACACTGAGCTATCTCCAGAAATCACTAGAACATATTCAAACACACATGGCAAGATTGCAAATAATAACAGTTTCAGACTTTAGCAGAAATAACATCAGGTTGCAATGTTTAGAGCTATCAAACGACATGTTACAGGAACTTAGCATGGCAAACAAAGGCATGGCATGATACTACTAAATGCATAGAACAAGAGTCCCTTACTGACCATGAGCCACAAAGGATCAGAAAATACGATGGCACCCATGTAAACATGGCAAGTTATATTACAGATTCATACATGGCAGGAACAACGATAAGTAGGCATGTTGGCGAGCTTGAACCACTCACCACAGAGTAATACATGGCATGGTAAGGTAACTCACAGTAAGAAGACATGTTTATGAAGCTAAATATGGCAAGAGAAAGTTCATAGATTGCATGGATCACTAACAACAATCATGGCAACATTGAACTTAATGTTAACAGGCTGACAGCAACATTATTTAGCAATTTGAGAGCAAGATTACAACAAGTTACAGTAGGCTATAAATTCAACCATGGGAATGGATGGATAGAGCATGACATGTATAACAAAACATCCTTAGTGAATATCTCCATATTATGCATAGAATGACTTGTAGCAGCAGGTTAACATAGTATCATGATATAGCAGATTCAGACAAGCAAAACAGCAACAGCAAGTACCCTACTTAGCAAGCTTGATGCACTCACTACAATAATCAAAAAAATACATGGAAGGCACCACTGTGAAGATGGCATGGAATAGATTAAAACACATGTAGACATCAACCCCATAGCATGCACACATCAAACATGGCAAAAATGACAAATGAGCATGTTATAACAGTTTTAGCAGGTTAACATCATATAGCATTCTTGCAATGATGATTCAGGCATCAAGATGGACTCAAATGAATATGACGCAATGGGATGAAATGATGTACTCATTGAGGCGAACAATTTGACATATTACACGCACGAAACGGAGCGGTATACATGTAGTTATGGCATGATGAACATGGATACATATGATGAAAATCTCAGGGACTTGGCCATTTTATACCTAGCGAAAAACTGGATGTCGGGATCCTGGGAACGAGTCGATGCGGGATCGGGCGCTTCGTTTGGTTCGGGGAACGGCGGTGTCCGGGGACGGTGCCGTCCAGATCGGGGTCAACGGCGGCTCCGGTGACCCTAGGTTCCGGCGATCGCCGGGGAGGACGGAGGAGGTCGGCACGGGGTGGATCCGGCCAGCTCCCGGCCGGATCTGGTCGAAGGAGAGGCGGGGGCTCGACTCCGGTGGGGGCACGGGATGGTGGCGGTCGCCGGCGGGCAAGACGTGGCAGCGGCGGAGATGTCCTCCGGCGAACAGGGAGGCGCGCCCGCGGGTCCTGGAGGAGCGGGCGAGGGTCTGGAGGCGAGGCTTATCGGGTGCGGTGTCGGGCGGCGAGTGCGCTGCTGGGCTTGGCGACGAGGAGGTTTCGCCCGGTGGCGCTGGGCAGACGGACGTCGGCGCTGAAGGGCGCAGCATGGGAGCGAGGGCGGCGGGTCGGGCGAGGCTTGCAAGGGCTCGCCTGCCCAGATCTGCCCGGGCGGGCTCGCGATGGGTTCTGGCCTGCAAGGGAGGAGGAGGGAGGCAGGGGCGACGTGGCGGCTTGCCACTGGCCCGAGGCGGCGGCGCGTGGGTCTTAGGTGGCGGTGCGGCGATTGGCGGCGGAGGAGCGGGCCGATGCGGAAATTGAGGAGAGGAGGTTGGTGGCGCGGATCCCGAGGGGGAGGAAGGAGAAGGCCAGAAATGGCAGGGGGGGAAGCGTCTATAAATAGAAAGGAGCTAGGGTTTTAGGGTTTGGGGCGTTTTTGGAGCCCTCCGATCTCGATCGGATGGTTCCAGACGCGAGGGGAGGTAGGCTGGGCCTAGGAGGGGTTAGTGGGCTGTGTAGAGGGGTTGGTCTGAGGAGAGAGGGGGAGAAGTGCGGCCCGGCATGGTTTCGGAGACCGAAAACATCCGACGAATGTACCGGCAACGGTACCGCTACATGTTTAACGGTTGGGCTATCAAACGAGCTCCGAATGCGACGAAACTTGACAGGCACTCTGTCTACACTATAATAAGACCGCATGCCAAGTTTCAACCCATTCCAAGAACATTTTTTATGCCACTTATAAAATAGTATTTCAGAGGTGCCGTGGGCGCGTGCGAGTGTGTTCAGACTCGGAACGGACAACAGAGATAACCAGCGGAACCCGAACGGATGCAAGTTTTGAAAAACATGCAGATGAAATGCAGATGATGACATGGCAAAATGCAACACGCAAGCAAATGACATGGCAATGACGACAAATAACTGGCAGACACCTGGCGCATCGGATCCGGGGCGTTACATCTGACCCTCAATCCGGAGCAAATTGCACCATCCGAGGACGGGTGGATAGACCCCGCCATGGGGGCCACACTCTCAGTGGTGATAGAGCCGGATACTGACTTCATCCCTTACGAGAGCCGCGTTTCTTGACTATATACTTGCAAGATAGGATGAAGAACACACATATATTCATGAAAACATAATAGGTTCAGATCTGAAATCATGGCACTCGGGCCCTAGTGACAAGCATTAAGCATAGCAAAGTCATAGCAACATCAATCTCAGAACATAGTGGATACTAGGGATCAAACCCTAACAAAACTAACTTGATTACATGGTAAATCTCATCCAACCCGTCACCGCCCAGCAAGCTTCACGATGGAATTACTCACGACGGCGGTGAGCATCATGAAATTGGTGATGGAGGATGGTTGATGATGACGACGGCGATTTAATCCCCTCTCTGGAGCCCCGAACGAACTCCAGATCAGCCCTCCTGAGAGAGATTAGGGCTTGCCGGCGGCTCCGTGTCGTGAAACGCGATGAAACTTTCTCTCTGATTTTTTCTCCCCGAGACGGAATATATGGAGTTGGAGTTCAGGTCGGAGGAGGTCCAGGGGTCCTGGGAGGCGCCCCCTGTCTCGTGGACAGGCCCTGGGCCCCCTAGTGTATTTCTTTCGCCCAATAATTCTTATAAATTCCAAAAAGTGCCTCCGTGGATTTCCAGGACATTCCGAGAACTTCTCCTTTCTACACATAAAACAACATCATGGTAGTTCTGCTGAAAACAGCAAATCCGGTTAGTTTCATTCAAATCATGCAAGTTAGAGTCCAAAACAAGGGCAAAAGTGTTTGGAAAAGTAGATACGTTGGAGACGTATCAACTCCCCCAAGCTTAAACCTTTGCTTGTCCTCAAGCAATTCAATTGATAAACTGAAAGTGATAAAGAAAAACTTTTACAAACTCTGTTTGCTCTTGTTGTTGTAAACATGAAAAGCCCGATTCAAGTTTCAGCAAATATTATGAACTAACCATACTCACAATAACACATAGGTCTCACGATTACTCATATCAATAACATAATTAGCTAGCGAGCCATAATAATAAAACTCGGATGACAACACTTTCTCAAAATAATTATAACATGATATAACAAAATGGTATCTCGCTAGCCCTTTCTGAGACCGCAAAACATAAATGCAGAGCACCTTTAAAGATCAAGGACTGACTAAACATTGTAATTCATGGTAAAAGAGATCCAGTCAAAGTCATACCCAATATAAACCAATAATAATGAATGCAAATGATAGTGTGCTCTCCAACGGGTGCTTTTAATAAGAAGGGATGATGACTCAACATAAAAGTAAATAGATAGGCCCTTCGCAGAGGGAAGCAGGGATTTGTATAGGTGCCAGAGCTCGATTTTAAAATAGAGATTGAATAACATTTTGAGTGGCATACTTTCATTGTCAATGCAACAACTATGAGATGGCTGTATCTTCCATACTACATGCATTATAGGCAGTTCCCAAACAGAATGGTAAAGGTTTATACTCCCCCAACCACCAACAAGCATCAACCCATGGCTTGCTCGAAACAACGAGTGCTTCCAACATACAACAGCCCTGGGGGAGTTTTGTTTAATTATTTTGATTTGCTTTGATCTTTTTGGATCATGGGACTGGGCATCCCGGTTACCGGCCCTTTCTCGTGAATGAGGAGCGGAGTCCACTCCTCTTGAGAATAACCCACCTAGCATGGAAGATATAGGCAGCCCTAGTTGAAAACTGAGCTGCTCGAGCATACAAAACAGAATTTCATTTGAAGGTTTGGAGTTTGGCACATACAAATTTACTTGGAACAGCGGTAGATACCGCATATAGGAAGGTATAGTGGACTCATATGGAACAACTTTGGGGTTTAAGGAGTTTGGATGCACAAGCAATATTCCCGCTTAGTACAAGTGAAGGCTAGCAAAAGACTGGGGAGCGACCAACTGAGGGAGCGACAACAGTCATAAACATGCATCAAAATTAATTCACACCAAGAAAAAGCATGAGTAGGATATAATCTACTATGAACATAAATATCATGAAGGCTATGTTGATTTGTTTCAACTACATGTGTGAACATGTGCCAAGTCGAGTCACTCAATTCATTCAAAGGAGGATACCATCCCATCATACCACATCATAATCATTCTAATAGCATGTTGGCACGCAAGGTAAACCATTATAACTCATAGCTAATCAAGCATGGCACGAGCAACTATAATCTCTAAATGTCATTGCAAATATGTTTACTTCATAATAGCTGACTCAGAAACGATGAACTCATCATATTTACATAAACAAAAGAGGTCGATTTCATACCAACTTTTCTCATCCCAATAAGTTCATCATATATTGTCATTATTGCCTTTCACTCGCACAACCGAACGATGTGTATAATAATAAGAGTGCACATGCATTGGACTAAGCTGGAATCTGCAAGCATTCAACTCAAGAGACAAGACAAATAATATGGGCTCTAAGTTAAATAAACAACCATGCATATGAGAGCCACTAACTATTTTCAATGTGGTCTTCTCGACCCCCAAAAGAAAGAAAAGAAAATAAAACTATTTACACGGGAAAGCTCCCAACAAGCAAGAAGAAGAACGAGAAATCTTTTTGGGTTTTCATTTTAATTTCTACTACAAGCATGGAAATTAAACTAACTGATTTTTTTGGTTTTTCTTAAGGTTTATCAAACACACAAGAAGAGAACTAGAAAAAGAAATTTAAAGTAACATGGATAATACAATGAAAGAGTATGAGCACCGATGACTAGTTTGTGAACATGAATGTAAAGTCGGTGAGAAATACGTACTCCCCCAAGCTTAGGCTTTTGGCCTAAGTTGGTCTAGTACCAAGGACCGCCTGGCTGATATCTATAAGTGAAATTGGGGCCGTACTGATATGCAGAGGCGACCGCCTCCTGAGCAGCAGCGTGTTAGCGAGCTGCCTCCATTCCCCTCTCATATTTAGTTGCTTCTTCCCTGGTGACAACATATCTTCCTTTTGCCTGATAATCAAAAAGGTAGGGAGCAGGAAGAGTGACAGGGACGACGTTGCATCTGTCATAGATTAGTCGATAATGGAGGAATTGTTCATTCCTATCAAGAAAAAGATTACTGAACATAGCTTCTTTATCCAAATAAACAGGAGGTAAAATCATATCCCCCTCTCGTGGAGCTAAATTAAGAAAGTTAGCCACACGGGTTGCATAAATTCCTCCAAATAAATCTCCCTTTCTACTATTATTCTACGACCTACGTGCAACTATTGCCCCCAAGTTATAACCTTTATAACCTGACACAACACTCTTGAGGACACAAAGATCTGGCGCACACATGTGACATACTTTGTCCTTACCGTTAATGCATCTACCAATAAAGAGAGCAAAGTAATGTATAGCAGGAAAATGAATGCTCCCTATGGTAGCTTGTAAGGCCCCTAGATTCTCCCACGTAATACTAGCAAGAAAATCTATAAATTCAGATTTGGGAGGATCATTAATATTACCCCATCAAGGGAGTTTGCAAGCAGTTGTGAAATCCTCTAAATCCATGGTATAAGATGTATCATAAATATCAAACATGACGCTTAGGAATTACACGCACGATTATATTTAAACCTCCGCACAAAAGAATCAGTCAATCGATAGTAATCGCGGACACTTATCTTGTAAGAAGTCCTCCAGCTCGGCATTACGCACATATGCGTCAAATTCCTCCTTTAAGCCTGCTTTGACCATAAAATCATCGGATGGCCACTCACAAGCCCGTACATTTGCATCCCTCGGCAATTCAACATCTTGTTCACGTATAGCAATCCTTGGCCCTTTCTTTGCCGAGGAACCTCCTTGGTACATTCTTCTAAGCATATTTCTTTTTCTGAAAATTTCTGAAATTTTAGTAACTTCAAAACAAAAGTGAATAAAACTAAACAAGATTGATAGCAACTACTCCTACAAGTGTCTAGAGTCTATATCATGCATTGGAATTGCTTGGGACCTCAAAATTTTAACATGCAAGCTCAAGAACATGGTCACCTATGCAGCAAAAAAATTGCAATGAAGAAAGCACAAGAACAAAAACTAATTGGACCAATGGAGGAGTCACATACCAAGCAACAATCTCCCAAAGCAGTTTTGTGAATGGAGCTTTGAGCAAGGAGATCGAAAATCGCAGCAAAATGAGCTAGAACTCGTGCTTGAGCTGGATGGGGATTTTTTTGGGTAGAAGATGGAGTGTGTGGGTGCATGCATAAGTGGAGCGGAGCCACCAGGGGCCCACGAGACAGGGGGGCGCGCCCTCCTCTCTCGTGGCCTGGTGCTTGTCCTTCCTGCAGTGTTTTCAGTGCCTAAAATCCTCAAATATTCCAGAAAAAATCATACTAGATTTGCAGGGCATTTGGAGCACTTTTATTTCCGGACTATTTTTTAATGCACGGATAATTCAGAAAACAGACGGATAATACTATTTTTGCTTTATTTATTCTAAATAACAGAAAGTAAAAAGAGGGTATAGAAGGTTGTGCCTTCTAGTTTCATCCATCTCGTGATCATCAAAATGAACCCACTAACAAGGTTGATCAAGTCTTGTTAACAAACTCATTCCGAATAACACGGAACCGGAGAAATTTCGAATAACACTAAGTTACCTCAACGGGGATATGAAAATCCCCAACAATAAGAATATCATACTTTTTCTTGACAGTAGGGAGAGGAAATTCAAAGCCTCCAAAAATGATAGTTGGAACTTTTTCAATATAATTGATGTTATGAACTTGAGATTGTTTCCTCGGAAAATGTACCGTATGGTCATTACCATTAACATGAAAAGTGACATTGCCTTTGTTGCAATCAATAACAGCCCCTGCAGTATTAAGAAAAGGTCTACCAAGGATAATAGACATACTATCGCCCTCGGGAATATCAAGAATAACAAAGTCCGTTAAGATCGTGACATTTGCAACCACAACAGCACATCCTCACAAATACCGGCTGTATAGTAGTTGATTTACCAGCCATTTGCAAAGATATTTCAGTAGGTGTCAACTTATTCAATTCAAGTCTACGATATAAAGAGAGAGGCATAACACTAACACCGGCTCCAAGATCACAGAAAGCAGTTCTAACATAATTTCTTTTAATAGAGCATGGTATAGTTGGTACACCCGGATCTCCAAGTTTCTTTGGTATTCCACCCTTAAAAGTGTAATTAGCAAGCATGGTGGAAATCTCAGCTTCCGGTATCTTTCTTTTATTTGTGATGATATCCTTCATGTACTTAGCATAAGGATTTACTTTAAGCATATCAGTTAAGCGCATACGTAAGAAAATAGGTCTAATCATTTCAAAGAAAGCGCTCAAAATCCTCATCATCCTTTGACTTGGATGGTTTAGGAGGAAAGGGCATGGGTTTCTGAACCCATGGTTCTCTTTCTTTTACCGTGCTTCCTAGCAACAAAATCTCTCTTATCATAACGTTGATTCTTTGATTGTGGGTTATCAAGATCAACATCAGGTTCAATCTCTACATCATTGCCTTTACTAGGTTGAGCATCAACATGAACATTATCATTAACATTATCACTAGGTTCATGTTCATCACCTGATTGTGTTTCAAAGATCGTAAATAGAAATATTATTGGGATTCTCAGTGTGTGTCTATGTAGGTTCACTAGAAGCATGCAAAGTTCTATCATTTTTCTTCTTCTTCTTTTTAGAAGAACTAGGTGCCTCTAAATTATTTCTCTCGAGAATCTTGTTTGATTCTCTTAGGGTGGCCTTTAGGATACAAAGGTTCTGAGTCATTCTACCAGTTCTAGTAGCCACTCTAACAGCAAAGTCATTTTATTATTCAATTCATCAAGCAAATCATTTTGAGCTTTGAGTACTTGCTCAGCTTGAGTAGCAACCATAGAAGCATATTTGCTAACGCGGTGAAGTTCATCTTTAACTCTAGCCAGATTATCACCTACGCGTCCTATCTCGAAAGCATTATTCTTTAACTCTCTACCAACATAAGCATTAAAACTTTCTTGCCTAGCCATAAAATCGTCAAATTCATCTAAGCATGGGCTATGAAATTTAGTAGAGGGTATTTCAACTTTATCATATCTATAGAGAGAATTTACCTTTACTACCGTGGTCGGGTTATCAAGACAATGTGGTTCTTCAGGCGGTAAATTAAGACCATGTATCTCTTCAATAGGAGGTAAATTCTTAACATCTTCAGCTTTAATACCTTTTTCTTTCATTGATTTCTTTGCCTCTTGCATCTCTTCAGGACTGAGAAATAAAACACCTCTCTTCTTCTGAGTGGATTTAGGAATAGGCTCAAGAGTTGGCTCAAATGGTTCAGGAATTACTTCAGGAACTGGCTCGGGAAGAGTCCAATTATTTTCATTATTCAACATATTATTCAATTATTTCAGCTTCGTCATCGTTTCTTTCCTCGAAAACACAACCAACACAACTATCCAAGTAGTCCTTGGAAGCATCGGTTAGTCCATTATAAAAGATATCAAGTATTTCATTTTTCTTAAGAGGATGATCAGCAAAGCGTTATAACCGGAGAAGCCTCCCCCAAGCTTTTGGGAGACTCTCTTCTTTGATTTGCACAAAATTATATATTTCAAGAAGGCAGCTTGTTTCTTATGAGCAGGGAAATATTTAGCAGAGAAGTAATAAATCATATCCTGGGGACTACGCACACAATCAGGAGCAAGAGAATTATACCAAATCTTAGCATCACCCTTTAATGAGAACGGAAATATCTTAAGGATATATAAATAGCGAGATTTCTCATCATTAGTAGACAAGGTGGCTATATCATTCAACTTGGTAAGATGTGCCACAACAGTTTCAGATTCAAGGCCATAAAAAGTATCAAATTCAACTAAAGTAATAATATCAGGATCAACAGAGAATTCATAATCCTTATCAAGAATACGTATAGGTGAAGTAGCAAAAGCAGGATCGGGTTTCATTCTAGCATTAAGAGACTGCTGCTTCCATTTAGCTAATAATTCCTTAAGATCATTTCTATCATTGCAAGCAAGGATTTCCAAAGCATCTTTTTCATTCATAACATAACCCTTAGGAACAACAGGTAATACATAATCATTCGAGGAACCTTCATCATCACTATCATCAGTAATAGGATCTTCAGTAATTTCATCCTCCCTAACTCTAGCAAGTTGTTCATCTAGAAATTCACCTAATGGCAAAGTAGTATCACGCACAGAAGTAGTTTCATCATGCATAGCAGAAGTGTCATCATCAATAACATGCGACATATCAGAATTCATAGCAGTAGCAGGTTTAGGTGTCGCAAGCCTACTAATAACGGAAGGAGAATCTAGTGCAGAGCTAGATGGCAGTTCCTCACCTCCCCTCATAGTTGAGGGCAAAATAGTAGTTCGATCGTCTTTCAAGTTCTTCATAGTGATCAACAGATATAAATCCCAAGTGACTCAGAGAATAGATCTATGCTCCCCGACAGCGGCGCGGAAATTGGTCTTGATAACCCACAAGTATAGGGGATCGCATAGCAGCTTTCGAGGGTAAAGTATTCAACCCAAATTTATTGATTCGACACAAGGGGAGCCAAAGAATATTCTTGAGTATTAGCAGTTGAGTTGTCAATTCAACCACACCGGGATAGCTTAGTATCTGCAGCAAAGTGTTTAGTAGCAAAAGTGGTATGATAATAAAGGTAACAGTAGCAAAAGTAAAGATAAATGTTTTTGGGTTTTTGTAGTAGTTGTAACAGTAGCAACGGAAAAGTAAATAAGCGAAGAACAATATATGAAAAGCTCGTAGGCAATGGATCTGTGATAGATAATTATGTCGGATGCGATTCCTGATGCAATAGTTATAACATAGGGTGATATAGAACTAGCTCTAGTTCATCAATGTAATGTAGGCATGTATTCCGTAAATAGTCATACGTGCTTATGGAAAAGTACTTGTATGACATCTTTTGTGCTACCTCCCGTTGCAGCGGGGTCTGTCGTGGTTCTAAGTCTGACAGTAATGTAGGGGGTAGGAATGGAGAGGCAAGATCCTAGCTATGGAGTAGTTGTATACGCATGAGTTTTATGAGTTCAGGCCCTTCTCGGAGGAAGTAATAGCCCTACGTCTCGGAGCCCGGAGGCGGTCGACTAGATTATGTGTGTATGAATTACAGGGGTGAGAACCCTTTACACTGAGGAGGGGGTGGCTTATATAGAGTTCGCCAGACCCCTCCGGCCCTCAGTTATGCAGGGTTTAAGGTACATTAAGGTCGGGCGTTACCAGTAAGGCCGCAAATAAAGTGCTATGATGACCATAAAAGCTACTTAATGACCGACCGTTAGCGTGCGGAGTGACTTTAGATCTCCTGGCTGTCGAGTGGTTGGCTTCATGTTCGAGTGTCTTCGAATCTGTCGAGTGGAACACTTCTGAGTCGATTGAAAGATGATTCTTCTAGAGATGTCCTTGGGGAGGGTATCTTGGACAGGTCCATGACCCTACCCTAGGTACATAGCTTCATCATTAGCCCCCGAATGGATCGAGGTTTGAGTGGGAAAGGAGTTGAACACACTTCCGACCCATTTTTCGTGCTATGAGTATATCTTGCTCTGGATCAATGAACCTAGGAGACGGTACCAACTTCTTTTTCAGTCGCCTTGATCCATTCTTTGTATCCGTCGAGTGGATTTCTTTACTTGAAGAGCTCCGAGTGACAAAGCGGAGGAGATCTTCCGTCTGACAAGTTGTTCTGCAGCCCGCGGATTTCGCGGGATTCGAATTTCGGGAAGCGCGCGGGGCGGAGGAGGCCGCAGTAATCGGATGGGATAAGGCAGGGATACCTTGATCTCCGCGCCACCTTTTTCGCCATGTATCGCGCGCTCGACTGTTGCGGGATTTGACAGGATCATCCGGGCCTACAAGTCAGTCACTCGGGAGTAACCTCATATAAGGCGCCGGACCGGGGTTTCTGAACAGTGCGTTCTCATTTCCTCCTCTCCTCCTCCGCCGCGCTCGCTTTCGTCCCAGTGCCGCTGCCCCGTGCGCGTCTCGCCGGCGACGATGGGGAAAGAGAAGACGGTGGCCCTGGAGCGGGCGAAGAAAGCGACGGCGAAGGCGAAGGGAAAGACGACCAGTCGGGGCGGATCTTCATCGAGGGCCGGCCTGCCGCAGGGCTGGATCCAGGGCGACTGGATCCGCTCGAAGATTCGTCAAGAAGACCTCGACGACCTGGCCGCTGGAGGACTGATCCCCCACGGATCGGCGCGGCTTCCGGGGAAGGAGTCTGAGCCGCAGCCTCGGGAGGGTGAGTGCGTTCTCTTGGCCACCCATGTCGACCGTGGGTTTTCCTTGCCTCCTCACCCTTTCTTTCGGGGATTTCTGAATTTCTTTGGGGCACAACTCCACCACTTCACACCCAACACAATCGTGTATCTCGCTGCTTTCGTGTCTTTGTGCGAGAATTTCTTGGGTTGTCGGCCTCATTGGGGCCTTTTCAAGCACATTTTCACCTGTCGCTCCCAGACGGTGAAAAAGGCCAATCCGAGTGACGAGAGAACACAAGTGATTCAGATGTATGGGGGTATTGGGGTTCAGATGAGAGGGAAAAGTTCTTTTCCGGCCATGATCCTACCCGACTCAGTCTGTGGATGGCAGTCGACCTGGTTTTACTGCAAAGACCAGCCGACGCCAGGGCAGTCGACCGGACTCCCTCCTTTTTCCATGGACCGAGTGAGGAAGCCTTCCTCTTTGAAGGTGATCCCGGAAGAGAAGGCGCAGGTTAAGGTGCTGGTCGAACGTGTTGTCCATCTTACCCGTGACGGGGTGACTGCTATGGACCTCTTGGAGGTCTTCCTTCGACGACGCATCCAGCCACTTCAAGCTCGAGACCATCCGATGTGGATGTATTTGGGCACTGAGGACACCACTCGGATCCACCCGGAGGAGGTCGAGGATGCCACACTGGAGGGGTGGCTGACGAGCATCACTGGGAACAGAGACAACCCTAGGGGAGCCAGGAGAATTCCTCCACTCGACCAGTCCCACGTACCGGACAAGGTTCAACTCTGAATTTCCAACTGTAATTTTAACCATGCAACTATTTATGCTCCGTCGATTGACTTTTGTTCTGCTTGTTTTTTTGCCAGGCTCTTATCAAAATGTACTTAATGCCCAACGTGGAGCAAGAGTAAGACCCGGAAGGGGAGGCGAGCGGCGTCGACGGTGGTGACTGGCATTCTGACGGAGAGGAGACCGAGGAAAGTGGCGACTCTAGTGACGAAGAAGAAGCCAAGTCACCTCCTCGCAGGGAGAGGCGATCCAAGCTCGACCAAGACCGGCCGAGCGCTCGTGAAAAAGCGATTGCTCAGACTGGACCGTCTTCAAAGCGCCCTCGGACGTCCTCACCGGCTCCGACTGAAAAAGCATCAAAGCAGCCCAAAGTTGTAATGCAAAGGCCTCGGAAGGCGTTGCCGAAGATTAAGATTGACATCCCCGTCGCTTCTGTGTGAGTGTCTCCCTTTGTATTCACTCGACGCTCTGTGCTGTTTATTTTTTTCCTTGATTTGACCAGATGAACTTTGGAACTAGTAGCGCTGCTACTTCCGGGACTTCAGCTTACATGGATGAGGATGAGGCAATGGAGGATGCAGTCACCTCCAACTGGGCGATTTACGTAGCTGCTCTGTCTTTATTTGGTCGACTCAACTGTAGTATATACCATTGGGTGATGCAATTTTGGCAACCGATCTTTGAATAGCTCCCAACATTATTGACCTCCCCGATGATGATGATGAAGAGCCTGAGAGGCCTTTGACGAGGAAAAATAGGAGAACTCCTGCAGACAAGGTGCCACAATCGACGCCGATAGCTAAACCAGTCGTTCAGGATGCTGGTGATGCCAATCGTGCTTCTGTTACCTTCGCCGTACCAATGTCGAGTGTTCTACCTTCTTCGTCGACTGCTCAAGCTCCTGCCGATCCACCTTCAGTTTTTGCTACCCATCACGTCCCAGAGGACGAAGTGAATGCTGCCAAGGAAGCTATACGCCAAGCAGGTATTATGATGGAGAAGATGAAGATGGTGCGGGATGTCAGTTAGGCCGCCTATGATGCCAGCTCGGCTCTCCAAAGCAATGTTCAGGTTAGCAGCACGTCGACTGGTTTTCTTGGCTTGCTCTGTTAGGATATGGTACCTGAAAACTCTCTTTCCAAGGATCTTTGCATCTGTACACCCACTGGGTGTTTCGACCACCTTGAGCCAATCCATACTTTGAGCTGAATTTTTGTTATTGAAGTTTTGGACTAGTGGGGGCACGCTGAGTGCACCCACTGGGTGTAGTCCCCGAGACTACGGTGGACTGCGGGCAGTCGACTGTAGTCTTGACATTTTAATTCCTTCACTCGGTCTGGTCTGGCCATGTCGAGTGTAAACTGAACCAGTGGGGGCACGCTAAGTGCACCCACTGGGTGTAGTCCCCGAGACCGTGGTCGACTGCTGGCAGTCAACTATGGTCTGAAGAACTTGTTTGTTGCTGTCTTTCTTCTTCTTTTTTTATAGATATACACTCGCGCCGAAAAGGTCTCGCCGAAAGTGTTTATCGAACTGGGGCACGCTAAGTGCACCCACCGGTGTAGTCCCCGAGACTATGGTGGACTGCGGGCAGTCGACCGTAGTCTTAGTATTTATTGTCTTTGTCTTTTTTCTCTGTAAAATAACCCATCCTCTCTGATTGCAGAAATCTTGTGACCTTGGAGCTCGCTTTGCTGACTTGGAAAAGCAGCAAATTCAACTCAACCTTGACCTGGAGTTGGCCAAGTCAGAGCTGCAGAAGGCCAAAGATGACGCCAATGGTAAGGAAGCTTTGTCGACTATTTTGTCTTAGACCCAGACTTCATTCTGCTCTTTCTGAACTGAGCGTTATTTCTTTTCAGAAAAACTGAACCAGGCTTTGTTAAAGAAGGATCGCAATCTAGGTGCTCCAGAAAAGAAGGCCGACGACCAAACTGCTCTGGCTGAACAGAAGCTGGCTTCAGTCGACAAACTGGAGGAGGAGAACGCGAAGATGAAATCTGCTCTGGATGAAGCCAACAAGGAGGTAACCCGCTTGAAGAAGGACAAGGTTAACCTGAACGAGAAGATGGAAGGCCTTTCTCGCAGGGAGGATGATCTGGAAAGCTATCCGAGGAGCCTCGCCAAGAAGTTATTCATCAAGCTTGAAGGTACATATCCCGCTCCGACCGGTTCATCTTTGTCGACTCGGCATCTGAATATTGACTCATCCTTGGACTGTGCATGCAGAGTTTTGCCGAGACTTCGAGGAGGAGACTGGGCGAATCGAACCAAATTTGGACCCTATCAATTCTCCCGTGAAGGACGAAACTGCTATGAACCTGCTCTGACTGGCATCCCGCATCGACGGCGTTGTTGACTACTTGGCTCGACTGAAAGTCGCCACGTCACGGATCGACATAGCACTTTGGCCAGGGGCAACACTCCAGAACGACCTCGAGTCCCTTGTGACTCGACTTAACAAGATCCCTGGTCGAGTGTAGGACTGGAAGGAGTCTTCTGCTCGATGCGGTGCTGATGTGGCTTTGTCTTTGGTTCGTGTCCACTGTAAAGAGGCGCCAGAAGATAAGCTGGCAGCAATCAAGGTCACTGAGGGAGTCCCGGATTAGGGGGGTGTCCGGATAGCCGAACTCTCACCGTTGGCCGGACTCCTGGACTATGAAGATACTAGATTGAAGACTTCGTCCCGTGTCCGGATGGGACTTCCCTTGGTGTGGAAGGCAAGCTTGGCGATACGGATATGTAGATCTCCTGCCATTGTAACCGACTCTTTGTAACCCTAACCTATCCGGTGTCTATATAAACCGGAGGGTTTTAGTCCAGAGACAGAACAACAATCATACCATAGGCTAGCTTCTAGGGTTTAGCCTCCTTGATCTCATGGTAGATCTACTCTTGTACTACCCATATCATCAATATTAATCAAGCAGTGAGTAGGGTATTACCTCCATCGAGAGGGCCCGAACCTGGGTAAAAACATCGTGTCCCTTGTCTCTTGTTACCATCCGCCTAGACGCACAGTTCGGGACCCCCTACCCGAGATCCGCCGGTTTTGACACCGACATTGGTGCTTTCATTGAGAGTTGCTCTGTGTCGTTGCCATCAGGTAGGATGCCTCATATCGTCTTTAAAGACGATACCATCGCCAAAGGAGCCTTGGCCGCTGGCCAGACTCTTCGGCTAGGTGGCTTTCTTATGACCACCAGTCCAGCCACCGCGCCGACGATGACCTCTCGAGTCATCGAAACCAATCTCCATGTCAATTCGGAACTTGCCGAACAATTAGATCCGATCAAGCTCTCCTCCGTAAACGAGCTCTTGGATCGAATCGCTGCCTTGGGAGTCGCCACAGACTACGACCGGATCGGGCCTAAAACTGATCTGAGAGAGATCAACTCTCCCCAGGCTACCCATCATGTTGTTGTGATAGAGGAGCAATGCGGCGATTCTTCTTCTATCTTAAGGACTAGCTACGTCCGGATTCCCGATCCCTCCATGCCGGATTCCCACGAAGGGACGGATGTCGATCAAGCCACGAACTTAAAGTCAGCGGCGGGTCGGACTCATTGGATAACACTCAAAATCCAAACTTCCGAGTTCAGAAACTTCCGGCCCCCGAGTCCTAAATTGGACGGGGTTCGGATCTAGTTCCACCCAGCACCCAAACATTAGCGATCTCTCTCGAATTCGCAAGAACCCGCTGAAACAAGACATCATTATCGGGCGATTCCTCCCGGTTATGAACAGGATAAAGGATCACGAGAGGAGGATGCAATCCCAATTTTTTGCAATAATTGCATGGACAAGGGAATCCTAAACGCCATAAGTC
This sequence comes from Aegilops bicornis, assembly GCA_021605145.1. NCBI lineage: Eukaryota > Viridiplantae > Streptophyta > Magnoliopsida > Poales > Poaceae > Aegilops > Aegilops bicornis. The sequence continues at coordinate 139,436,468 of CM038673.1, read as the reverse complement.
GTCAGCGAAATTACACGCTTTTATCGACTTGGTGACCATAGTACAAAAATCGTATGGCGATGGAGAGCGCCTGAAAACCGAAAGTAAATTTTGGGATAATCCGCCCGAATACATCCCTAGTCCGAAACAAAAGGGTGCATCATTATCAAGCACGGGTCAAATACCAAAAACCAAAACCCCTAAAGGGTACGGAACCGTCTTTGGAGGGTTGGCTAAACGGACCTGCAAAATTCATAGCACAGAGGGCGCCACTCCAACTCATAGCCTTCGGGCATGTTGGATACTACGACAGTGGCCAAAAGTGGCGAGGAGCTTCTAGCTTGAATCCCGCCAAACAACACCAAGACGGTGTTAATAGTCTTTGAGACTTTCGCATCAAATAACATGCGAAAACGAACACTCCGCAACCTTGTCAAGTCTACCAAGTAGCAACAATAAATCCATGGAGGACACGGCTATTACCTTTAATGCCGGTGATTTAACCTAAATTCGAACTGCCGGGCACCAAAAGCATTGGTCCTCAAATGATAGTGGACGGCTTTCGCCTTACTAAGGTACTCATGGATGGCGGCAACGGACTAAACCTCATCTATGAGGAAACCCTCCGAAAAATGGAAATGGACTGGAACCGCATTGAGCGAAGCAGCACAACCTTTAGAGGAATAATCCCTAGCTGGGAAGCATGCTGCACAGGAAAAATCACGCTGGACGTAGTGTTCGGCTCGCCGGACAATTACAGGTCCGAGGAGGTCACATTTCAAGTGGCCCCGTTCAACAACGGATATCATGCTTTATTAGGACGAGAGGCATTCACAATTTTTCAAGCTATACCCCATTATGGGTACATGAAGCTTAAAATGCCCGGATCTAACGAAATCATCACTATCGCTAGTGATCCGAACATAGCACTCCGCGCCGAAAACAAGACAGCCGCACTAGCCCTCGAGGCACTATCCGAAGCCCTAGCGGCCGAGGAACTCACCGCGATGCGCTCCACGGTGAACAGGGACGATGTGATACTCGATAAAAGATCCAAGTCCACTTCTTTTAAACCAGTGGATGAAATAGTCAAATTCCAAGTCCACCTAACGGACCACCGCAAAGACGGCCTCCATTGGGGCACAATTAAACCCTGATGTAGACGCGACCACGAGAATTTCTACAAGAAAACTGGGACATCTTTGCTCGGCACCCTTCGTGACATGCCAGGAATCCCACGTCACCGGCCGAGCACAGCCTAAATATCCTAAAAGGATTCAAGCCGGCCAAACTTGCTCTTCGGGCGCTTTTCCCAACCCAAGAGACATGCCATGGGAGAGGAGCTAGCCAAACTTTTGGAAGCCGGATTCATCGAGATATCAAACATCCGGACTGGCTAGCAAACCTGGTGATGGTACCAAAGAAGGATAAATCATGGCGCCTATGTGTTGATTTTAAAGACCTTAATAAGGCTTGCCCAAAGGATCCCTTCCCCCTCCCTCGAATTGATCAAATTATTGACGCTACAGCAGGACACGACTCATTGTGCTTCCTCGACGTGTACTCCGGCTACCACCAAATCAAGATGGCGGAGCCAGACCAAGCTGCAACAGCATTCATCACTCCATGCGGCCCGTTCTGCTTCAATACAATGCCCTTTGGGCTAAAAAACGCCGGTGCAACATATCAGCGCATGATTCAGACATGTCTGGCAAACCAGATCGGCAAATCAGTGGAAGCATATGTAGATGACGTGGTCGTCAAAACCAAGCACGTCGAAACTCTAGTAGACAACTTGAGGCTCACATTCGACAATCTTCGAAAATATGACATCAAGCTCAATCCGGAAAAATGCGTCTTCGGTGTTCGGCCGGAAAGCTCCTCGGGCTTCATTGTGTCCGTAGAGGAATTGAAGCAAACCCAGCCAAGATCCGAGCTCTGTCACAATTGGATATTCCAAAAGACCACAAACAAATACAAAATTTGACGGATGCGAGCGGCTCTAAGCCGCTTTATTTCCCGCTTGGGGAAAAGGCGTTACCCCTTTACCGCCTCCTCCGCCGCACCGAACACTTCGAGTGGACGGATGCCGCCACGGCCGGACTCGAAGAAATAAAGGCCATTTTGGCAACGAATCCGGTCCTGGCCGCGCCCAACGTGGGCGAACCAATGCTATTATATATCGCCGCAACACATCAAGTTGTCAGCGCGGTGCTCGTTGTCGAACGAGAAACGTACGGACACCGGTTCCCTCTTCAAAAACCGGTTTATTATGTGTCCACTGTCCTAATTCCATGCAAGTCCCGGTACCCACACTATCAAAAGATAGCATACGCGGTGTTCATGGCATCCCGGAAGCTGCGACACTACTTTCAAGAGTGTTCGATAACGGTAGCCTCCGAAGTACCTCTTACGACATTATAAACAACCGCGACGTGACGGGCCGGATTGCTAAATGGGCCATAGAGCTCCTTCCATTCGATATAACTTATAAGCCGCGACGAGCTATTAAGTCGCAGGTTTTGGCCGACTTCGTGGCCGAATGGATGGCCGAACTCCCTAAAGAGTACGGCGCATACTCCAATTGGATCATGCAATTTGACGGGCTCCAAAATGTTGACCGGCACAGGGGTTGGCGTCGTTCCGACGTCCCCCAACCGGGACACAGTCAATACGTCCTTGAGATAATGTATACGAACTCCAACAACACAGCGAATACTAGGCCCTTACGCACGGCCTCCGGATGGCGATCTCCATGGGCATTCAACGCCTAGTGGTGCGCGAGATTCGAACCTCGCAATATCTCAAATAAACGGAGACTTTGATGCCAAAGATCCGAAAATGGCAGCATACCGCAATGCGGTCCTAAAAATGTCGGACGGTTCAAGGGCTCGAAATTCATCATATAGCCCGGGATAACAACCAGTCGGCAGATATATTGGCACGCATCGGTTCAAAACCCGATGCCGTCCCCGCCAACATCTTCTGGAATGGCTGTTCAACCATCCGGTACTATGGGAAGGGAGTCCGCAATAACAATCCGCACCCAACCGCAGACCGCTGACGTCGAACACTCTGACACAACCGGAGGCTCTGCCCCCGAGATAACACCCTCCGCTCACGAAATAATGGCGGTTATCGCCCCGTGGACGGAACCATTCCTATCCTACCTAACTAGGCAAGAACTCCCCACAGACCAAAATGAGGCTCGCTGCATAGTACGGCGATCTAAAGCCTAGAAAGTCCATGAGGGAGAGCTTTATAAGAAAAGCACTACCGGAGTCCTTCAAAGGTGTATCTCCGAAGAGGAAGGGCGAAACCTCCTGGCTGAAATTCATGCCGAACTGGGTGGGCACCACGCCGCAGCCCGGCCCTTGTAGGCAAGGCCTTCCGCAGGATTTTATTGGCCGACGCCCGAGCAGAATCTTGTGAGGACTTAGTTCAACGATGCCTCGGTTGCCAGCTTTTTGCTAACCAAAGTCACATGCCACCCACCGCCCTTAAAACTATACCCATCACCTGGCCGTTCGTGGTCTGGGGGCTTGACATGGTTGGACCCCTCAAGGGAGGAACCCACAAGGAAAAATAGCTATTGGTCATGGTGGATAAATTCACCAAATGGATAGAGGCCAAGCCTGTTAAAACGGCCGAATCCGGACCGATGATAGACTTCATATCAGGGGTAGTTCACCGTTACGGTGTCCCCCGCAGTATCATCACTGATAATGGAACCAATTTCACGGCCGATGAGGTCAAATCATGGTGCAAAAACATGGGCATCAAGCTCGATTACGCCTCAGTCTATCACCCTCAAACCAACGGCGAAGTCGAACGGGCAAATGGTCTAATCATGAGCGGCATTAAAGCCAGACTAGTGCGGTCCCTTAAGGAATCTAACACGCACTGGGTTGAGGAGCTCGACTCCGTACTCTGGGGGCTGCGGACCACGCCGAATCGTACTAACGGATACACACCATTCTTCATGGTGTACGGTGCAGAGGCAGTCTTGCCCTGGGACATAATACATGACTCACCTCGCGTGCGCATGTATGAAGAAAGAGAAGCCGAGCTTGATCGGCAGGACAGTTTGGACGCATTGGAGGAGGAGCGCGACGTGGCAAAAGCTCGTTCCGCATTCTATCAACAGCAGGCTCAAGATATCAAAGCGAGGAAGCACGGGCCAAAGCTTATAACGTTGGCGAACTAGTTCTACGCCTCACGGACAAGAAAAAGGACAAACTCAAGCCCAAATGGGAAGGTCCTTCATCATCGACCAGGTCCTCGACCAGCGGAGCATACCGTCTGCTAAACGCATCGGATAACCGACTCGAGCGAACCCATGGAACGCAGCCCGTCTTCAAGATTCTACGCCTAAGTGCCGGACTCCAAGTTCGTCTCCTTCCTCCGTCCACATTTTTTATTTCTGTTGTCTTTTATTTATCTCCTTCCTCCTTCTTCTTCTTGAAGCATCTAGAGGCTCGTTTGCGCTTTTTTCGCACACACTTGACGCGCTGTCCGCTCATTATACTTCGGGGCTTCTTTAATGAAGCTTATTTATACGGGCTTCATGCCCAACACATGCGTTAAACTTCCGCATGTACCTTTTATTCACCATTATATGCATCGATATGACTTCAGTTTTGGCCAAGCTGGGTTGTTCGGCTTCGTGCTTACCCCACGTTCCCGATTGTTCAGCTAGGTGGTAAAGGAGCACCTCTGTGATTGTTCTCGCCGGTCACCCGGATGTGTACCTCAGACCGGGTGAAGCCGAAAGCTAAGCGTTCTTAAGGGAATATTCGGTCGGTGAACTGAAAGATGATTTTTAACTATTTACCCATCTGCCCCGGATGATTTTCTGCTTTCATAGCAGCTTTGACATGCACTTTAGGGCATGCATCCCAGCTTAAAGGAACCCTTAACGGAACTATTCTCCCTGGAAGATGTTTCTTACTACCCATGTAATATAACATAACTAGTTGGGCACTTGTCTGATACAGCAATAATGACCCCTACGCCTGGTCTCCATGCATACCGTGGTTCCTATATAACCACGAAGGTATTCGGACACACTCCGGACTATTGGGTCCTGAGGTCGAAGCGAAAAGGTCCGCTATGACAAACGATCTACAATCCGGCTAGAAGACATTTTTTTCATGTCACATTTTTACATAGTCAACTTGACTCATTGTATTCCTCCTCAATGCCATCTAATAGGCTATCTAATTTATAATCTTGCTGGGAATACTTGGCGGCCAATTCTACTTGGCCATACACTAAGCTTACAGGATCTCCATCCCATCAGCCCCACAGTGTCCGACCTCGGCCATGTGGTTTGGGTCACCGTGTACTGCGTCTTTACCATGGCCCGAGCCTCCTGGCGCCTTTGACGGCAGTCGATATCTTCCATAGTCGGAAGCGCCGCCGTGCTCCTTGCAGCCGCTCCGCCAACTCCCCAATGCCTTCGGGCAGGGAGATAGATGGCCATAAGGCCTGGCCGATGCCTTTCATCACCTGCCGGACTCGTTCGTGCAGCGGACGCAGTTCGGAAAGAAGATCACCCGAAGAACTGGGCATCTCCTCCTCAGGATGACCTGTGAGCAAACCTACATACATGTTTATGTTAGTCGCCTTCCTCGCCGAACTCTTTTAAAGTTCGCTCAAGCACTTACTAAAAATGCCGCGATGAAGCCGCTGATTCTCCTTTACGGAGTTAGACAACTGGGCACGAACATCTTTTAGTTCCTCACCCAGCTTGGTGTTGGCATCCTGGAGGTTATTTTTCTCCTGCCGCACCCTCGTAAGCATACTCTCGCCAGCCTTTAGCTGGCGCAAGAGTTGTTGCTTGTCCGGATCCAGTCCGGCGCCATCTGCAATGTTTTTGTCAGATTTATACACCCGCCGCACTTCATAAACTATTTATCTTTTGAAGTGTATATTACCAGAGGGGGTCTCTGTGGCTCCCCTGCTGCTAGTGCGGCCTCAAGTTGGGCCTTGCACTCTTCAAGCTCCTGGGACAGTCGGGTACTCTTTTCTGTAAGATCCTGCATAACAAATGATCCTTAAATCAGTTATTCTAACTATTTTAAGTCTCGGGGGCTACTAGCATATATAACTTTCAAATTTCCTTACACGTATGTCCTTTACATACTGCTCCGTGGCTCTGGCTAGACCATCTTGAGCGGCACGGAGGTGCGCATCTCCCGAATCAAAGGCATTCAAGGCCTCCTGGGAGAAACATGCATCACGAAGAACTGTCCGGCGGCGCCTGTGATTCAAGGCGCTCTCCACCTCGGAGTTGGTGGCGGACAACCTATCGGCATCCTCTGTCGGAGGAGCATCTGACGCACGTCTCGTGCTCGCCTCAGCCTCCGGACCCGGCTTTGAAGCCTGGCCGGTGAAGGTTTGATTGGCAACCTCTCCGGACTCAGTCCGGCGAGCGCTCTTTTTCCTGAAAAGAGCACCAGCGTTAGTACGCCTTCCAGGAATCAATCCTGGGAGTATGGTGACACGCCATACCGTTGCGGCGGAGTTTCGATCCGGACCACACTTATTTTTAACTCAGGGCCGCCGCCCTTTGTTGGCCAGCCACATGGCTCGGCTTCCGGCCTCGAAGGTACCCCCTGCGAAGCACCATTGGTATACGGTGATCAAAAATAAGCATGGATGGGTCATTATCAGGGTTTTGGGATCTCGGTCTCAGTTACCTGTGAGGCTGGAAGTATTCCGGGGTAATCAGCCGTAATGGCAACCAAAGCATTGTCGATGCTAAGTTGGTGGAATACCCCATCGATCAACTCCACCTTTATATCTGAATCCTCTTCGGAGGTTGGATCGAGGGACCGTTCCGGATCCTCGGGTTGTGGGGCAGGCTGTGTATCTTCTCCACAGTCCGGCGCAGTTCCTGCGCAGAAACCACGAAATGAGATATTTAACCATGGGAACGTGGATCGGACAGGTCACAAAGATGTTTGCTTACCCAGCTTCGAGGATTATTCGAAGAAAACTCCTTCAGTGGATTGACACAGAGGAAATCCTCCTCCTCCCCTTTATACATGGCAGACAAGATCTTCACCAGTTCGGTGACCGATCCTGGCCCTTTGCGGTCATGGCGGGTGGCATCGTCCTCCCGTTGAAGTCCCACATGGGGTGGCCCCTGTATTGGAGCGGCTGCACTCCTCATATCGTGATTGCCATGACTGCTGTCATGGTCAATCTGGCATGAGCCAGTAACCTTATTCGGCTCATCAAATAAAGGACATCCCGGTCATCTTCTCTCCGGGAGCTCCGAGGGCGCCAGCTTAGGCGCTTCTTCAGAGGAGCATTGCTGAACTCCGGAAGGCCGATCCGAACAGGATCTGGCAGCGGGACATCCTCCATGTAAAACCATTCTGAAGGCCAGTCTTCAGACGCCTTCTTCGGGGTTCCGGATAGGTATCCGGTCCCGGCGATGCGCCATAGCTCGACTCCGCCCACTTGATATATTGACCCCTCGTGAGAACGGGGTACTAGGCAAAATATTCTCTTCCACAGCCCGAAATGAGCTTCGACGCCCAAGAACAGTTCGCAAAGGGCCACGAAGCCCGCGATGTGCAAGATGGAGACAGGAGTAAGATGGTGCAATTGGAGGCCATAGAACTCCAAGAGCCCCCGGAGAAACGGATGGATTGGAAATCCGAGTCCTCTTACTAGATAAGAGATGAAGCATACCCGCTCTCCTTTAGAGGGATCGGGACGCCTCCGCTTGCTTCCGCCCTTGTAGGTGGCAAGTCCGGCTCGAACAGGAACCATGAAGGCCGGGGGAAGAAATCCCTTGGCTTGGAGTATAACTAGCTCACTATGCGGGACTGAGCATCTCTCCCAATTTCCTGGCTGGGGGCTGGGAGTGCGAGAGGAGGAGCCGCGTCGACTGTCCATGATGGAATGGGCTTTGGTCAGAGGCGCTCCGATGAAAGCTCGCAAAGGGGGGTGGTGTGACTCAGATCTAGATCCTTGCCCCTTTTATAGGCGGCTCATTTCCGTGTCTAGGGGGGTAATTGTAAAAATACCCTGGCTTTTCGCATTCATTCAAACACATGGAAGATAGCCATTATTGGGCGTAGAAGCCGAGGAGCGCAGCATTTATCAGAAGCCGGACACTATTCGACAAGTATATGGAATTTGGAGAAGAACCCGCCTCGCAATGCCGAAGACAATCAACGCGCCGGACTCATCGTCATTGAAGCCTGGTTCGGGGGCTACTGAGGGAGTCCTGGATTAGGGGGTGTCCGGATAGCCGAACTCTTACCGTTGGCCGGACTCCTGGACTATGAAGATACAAGATTGAAGACTTCGTCCCGTGTCCGGATGGGACTTTCCTTGGCGTGGAAGGCAAGCTTGGCGATACGTATATGTAGATCTCCTACCATTGTAACCGACTCTGTGTAACCCTAACCTATCCGGTGTCTATATAAACCAGAGGGTTTTAGTCCGTAGGACAGAACAACAATCATACCATAGTCTAGATTCTAGGGTTTAGCCTCCTTGATCTCGTGGTAGATCTACTCTTGTACTACCCATATCATCAATATTAATCAAGCAGGAGTAGGGTATTACCTCCATCGAGAGGGCCCGAACCTGGGTAAAAACATCGTGTCCCTTGTCTCCTGTTACCATCCGCCTAGACGCACAGTTCGGGACCCCCTACCCGAGATCCGCCGATTTTGACACCGACAGTCACCAACACCAAGAAGCACGATTTTCGATCCTTTATGGGGACTTTCATTGCTGCTGCCACTCGGATCGCCGATGGTGTCGACCTGGACGAGTTCGTCGATCCTGCCAGTCCTCCTCCCGCGGAGTGAACAAACTTTTATGCCTCACCTTAAATTTGCCTCGGAATGCCGAGTGGATTTTGTAACCGCTAAACTCGTTCGGGCTGAGAGCCCGAGTACTTTGATCTGCGGTTTGGAACTTTTAAGATTTATCTGAACTTGTTTTACTTCTGAATATGCTTGCATTTGCCTTCGAGTGGACTGTGCTCTTCACTCGGAATAGTCTTTGTGTTTGAGATGCAGCTCTGAGGTGGAAGATTCAGTCGTCCTGCGCATCATTGCCCTTGCAGGAAGGGATGGAGTACGTATGTTGTATTTGTAGCTCTGAAGGAGAAGGTAGCAGTCGACCTGCACCTCGTCGTCCTTGCGGATCGGGATGGAGCCCACGTTGTACTTGTGGCACCGCTCCGAAGGAGAAGGTAACAGTCGACCTGCACTTCGTCATCCTTGCGGATCGGGGTGGAGCGCATGTTGTACTTGTGGCGCATCTCCGAAGGAGAAGGTAACATTCGACCTGCACCTCGTCGTCCTTGCAGATTGGGATGGAGCGCATGTTGTACTTGTGGCGCAGCTCCAAAGGAGAAGGTATCAGTCGACCTGCACCTCGTCATCCTTGCGGATCGGGATGGAGCGCATGTTGTGCTTGTGGCGCAGCTCCGAAGGAGAAGGTAGCAGTCGACTTGCACCTCGTCGTCCTTGCGGATCGGGATGGAGCGCATGTTGTACTTGTGGTGTAGCTCCGAAGGAGAAGGTAGCTATCGACCTGCACTTCGTCGTCCTTGCGGATCGGGATGGAGCGCATGTTGTTCTTGTGGCGCAGCTCCGAAGGAGAAGGTAGCAGTCGACCTGCACCTCGTCGTCCTTGCGGATCGGTATGTTTTCAAACTTAGGCGAGTACTGGACTGCAGCTATGCCTCCGAGTGAGAGGATTGCTCGTCACTCGGTAGGATTTCTCAAACTTAGGCGAGTACTTGGACTGCAGCTAAGCCCCCGAGTGAGAGGATTTCTCTTCACTCGGTAGGATTTCTCAAACTTAGGCGAGTGCTTGGACTGCAGCTAAGCCCCCGAGTGAGAGGATTGCTCTTCACTCGGTAGGATTTCTCAAACTTAGGCGAGTACTTGGACTGCAGCTAAGCCCCCGAGTGAGAGGATTGCTCTTCACTCGGTGGGATTTCTCAAACTTAGGCGAGTACTGGACTGCAGCTAAGCCCCCGAGTGAGAGGATTGCTCTTCACTTGGTAGGATTTCTCAAACTTAGGCGAGTATTTGGACTGCAGCTAAGCCCCCGAGTGAGAGGATTGCTCTTCGCTCGGTAGGATTTCTCAAACTTAGGCGAGTATTGGACTGCAACTAAGCCTCCGAGTGGGAGGCTGGCTCACCACTCGGTAGGATTTGTTAAACTCAGGCGAGTACTGGACTGCAGCTAAGCCTCCGAGTGGGAGGCTGGCTCACCACTCGGTAGGATTTTTTAAACTTAGGCGAGTACTTGGACTGCAGCTAAGCCCCCGAGTGGGAGGCTGGCTCACCACTCGATAGGATTTTCAAGTACTTAGGCAAACCAGATTCGCAGCTAAGCCTCCGAGTGAGAGGCTTGCTCGTCACTCGGTAGGAATTTTTTTACAAACTTAGGCGAAACGGATTCGCAGCTAAGCTACCCACTGGGGGGTTTCTTACGTAAACAAAAGCAATAACAATCACTGGGAAAATTATAACACTCTTGTCTTTGATAAATAAACCACAGAGGTATTTCTTATTACATCTCATCCCAGTGAGTACTTAAGTATAAAAGGGGCGGAGCAGCTCCGCATTCCAAGCTCGTGGCTCATCAATCTGGCGATCGACATTGTAAAGATGGTACGCTCCATTGTGGAGAACTCTGGTGACGATGAAGGGGCCTTCCCAAGTGGGAGCGAGCTTGTGTGGTTTCTGTTGATCTACTCGGAGGACCAAGTCTCCTTCTTGGAAGGCTCGACTCTTCACATTTCTGGCATGGAATCGACGCAAGTCTTGCTGATAAATAGTCGGTCGGATCAGGGCCATCTCTCTTTCATCTTCTAGGAGGTCGACTGCGTCCTGTCGGGCTTGTTCTGCTTCATCTTCTGAATAAAGCTCGACTCGGGGTGCATTGTGAAGCAAGTCACTCGGTAGAACTGCTTCAGCTCCATAGACCAGAAAGAATGGAGTTCGTCCAGTTGACCGATTAGGGGTGGTCCTCAATCCCCAAAGAACTGATGGAAGTTCGTCGACCCATGCGACCGCTGCGTGCTTGAGATCGCGCATCAGTCGGGGTTTCAGTCCTTTGAGAATTAGACCGTTTGCTCGTTCCGCTTGTCCGTTCGACTGGGGGTGAGCGACTGAAGCATAGTCGACTCGTGTTCCTTGAGAGGCGCAAAAGGCTCTGAACTTGTCGGAATCGAAGTTTGACCCATTATCAGTGATGATGCTATGTGGAACTCCATATCTGAATATCAACTCTCTGGTGAAACTGATAGCTGTGCAAGCATCGAGATTCTTGATAGGCTTAGCTTCAATCCATTTAGTAAACTTGTCGACTGCCACTAGCACGTGTGAAGCCGCTCCTGCCAGTTCTCAGTGGTCCAATCATATCCAATCCCCAAACAGCGAAGGGCCAGACGAGTGGGATGGTCTTCAAGGCTGACACGGGTTTGTGTGACATATTGGAGCAGAACTGACATCCTTCACATGTGTCGACTATCTCTTTCGCCATTTCATTTGCTCTTGGCTAGTAAAATCCCGCTCGGTATGCTTTAGCACAATGGTCCGAGAGGACGCATGATGACCACAGGTCCCTGAGTGGATATCGTCAAGAATTATTTGACCTTCTTCTGGCGTTATACATTTCTGACCGACTCCAGTCGCGCTTTCCCTGTATAATTGTCCCTTTATCACAGTAAAGGCCTTGGATCAACGGACGATCTGTCGAGCCTCTTATTCATTCTTTGGGAGTTCTTTCCTTAGGATGTACGCGATGTACGACATCGTCTAGTCGGGTGTGATGACCAAGACTTCCATGATCAAGTCGACCACCGTTGGAACCTCAACTTCAGTCGAATCTGTGGCACTTTTTGGTTGCGGAGCTTCTTCGATGAAAGGATCCTCTTGAACTGATGGTGTGTGGATGTGTTCCAAAAACACATTGCTGGGAATGGCTTCTCTCTTGGAACCTATTTTTGCCAAATCATCAGCCGCTTGATTTTTCAGTCGGGGTATATGATGAAGCTCTAACCCCTCGAATTTCTTCTCTAGCTTTCTCACTGCATTGCAGTAACCGGTCATCATGGGACTTGACGGCGTCCCACTCCTTCATCACTTGATTAACTACCAAATATGAGTCGCCATAGACCATGAGGCGACGGACGCCGAGTGAAATGGCCATAGGCAACCCATACAAAAGTGCTTCATATTCTGCTTCATTGTTGGAGGAATCAAAGTGAATTTGAAGAACATATCTGAGTTTATCTCCTCGGGGGGAAACTAACACTACCCCAGCACCGGAACCATTCAGCATCTTGGAACCATCAAAGAACATGGTCCAATGCTCCGAGTGAATTTGAGTTGACAAGTATTGTTCAATCCACTCGGCGACGAAATCTGCTATTGCTTGGGACTTGATGGCTTTCTTTGCCTCAAACTTGATATCTAAGGGAAGGAGTTCAATCGCCCATTTTGCCACTCGCCAGTTGCATCTCTGTTGTGCAGAATCTCTGACAATGGAGCGTCGCTGAAGACTGTAATGGAATGGTCAGAGAAGTAATGTGCAACCTTCTTCATGGTCATATAAATCCCATATACAAGCTTCTGATAATGAGGATATCTTTGCTTTGTGAGTTAAAACTTGAAACATAATATCTTGGTATTTGAACTTTAAAGGCTTTTTGTTTCTTCTTCCCGCTCGACCGTAAATCTTGTCTTGACAACTTGTCCCGTGGCTGCAATGTAAAGCAGCAAAGGCTCTTTCTTGATTAGGGGCAGCAAGCACCGGCTGGGTGGAGAGCAGGGTTTTTAGCTCTGCAAACGTTGCATCAGCTTCAGGAGTCCACTCGAACTTGTCTGACTTCTTCATCAGTCGGTAAAGAGGCAATGCCTTTTCACCGAGATGAGAAATGAATCGACTTAAAGCGGCCAAGCAACCAGTAAGCTTCTGGACATCGTGCACACGCACAAGACGTTTCATTCGGAGTATATTACTAACTTTCTCTGGGTTGGCGTCGATTCCTCGTTCGGAAACGAGAAAACCGAGTAACTTTACGCCAGGAACTCCGAATGTACACTTAGATGGATTAAGCTTGATATCATACCTCCTGAGATTGGCAAAAGTTTCAGCAAGGTCAGTCAGCAGGTCAGAACCCTTCCGTGACTTGACCACAATATCATCCATGTACGCTTCCACATTCCGATTGATTTGAGTGAGCAAACACTTCTGAATCATCCTCATGAACATGGCTCCAGCATTCTTTAGGCCGAATGGCATGGTAACATAACAGAAGCACCCGAATGGAGTGATGAAAGCTATTTTGATCTCGTCGGGTCCATACAGACGGATCTGATGGTAACCGGAATAGGCGTCTAAAAAAGACAGGCGTTCACATCCGGCAGTTGAGTCGACTATCTGGTCGATGCGGGGGAGAGGAAAATGATCTTTCGGGCAGGCCCGCTTGATATGTTTGAAATCAATGCACATGCGAAGTGAATTGTCCTTCTTGGGAACCATGACAACATTGGCGAGCCACTCGGAGTGGTAAATCTCTCGGATAAACTCCGCTGCAAGGAGTCAAGCCACTTCTTCACCGATTGCTTTTCTCTTCTGTACGGCGGACCGTCGAAGATGTTCCTTGACCGGTTTTACCTTAGCGTTGACTCGTAAACGATGCTCAGCCAGTTCCCTGGGAACACCTGGCATGTCAGAAGGTTTCCATGCGAAGATGTCCCAGTTCTCACGGAGGAACTGGATGAGCGCTTTTCTTCCTATTTGGAGTCGAGTGTTGTTGAGATATGAGTCGGAGCAGCATTGGGGTCGGTCGGGTGAATGTGAATCGGATTTGTCTCACCGAACGACTGAAATGTTGATTCCGTAGCGGGCTTCTTGGCTCGCAACAAATCACTCGGGTCTGCAGTTTTCTGGTATTCCTGCAGCTCTACCACTGCCATCTGAGCATCGGTGATCTTTGAGCCTTTCTGAAAGCACTCTTCCGCTTTCTTCCGATTGTCGGTGACAGTGATCACACCTTTGGGGCCTGGCATCTTCAGCTTAAGGTATACATAACATGGTCGAGCCATGAAAGCGTGCATCTGTTGGCCTTCCCGAATAGCGTGATAAGCACTCACGGAAATCCATGACTTCAAGCGTCAACTTTTCTTTGCGGAAATTCTTGGAGTCCCGAAAACCACATCAAGGGCAATCTGACCGAGTGACCCGGCCTTCTTTCGGGAATGACTCCATGGAAACTCATGTTCTTTGGTCTTGAGCACGGACATCGGAATGCCCATCCCTTTCAACGTCTCGCATACGGTATATTAGGACCACTTTGCCACCATCCATTAAAACTTTAGTTAGTCGAGTGCCTTCGACAAGCTGGGTCGACCACCAAAGCTTGCCTCCCGTGGGTGGCTATGTGCGTCGGGTGGTCGGGCTGGTCGAATGTGATGGCGGTCTGAGACCATTTCAAATAATCGGGTGTCGCCGAGGCGACCATATTCACCTCTCGGTTGATAACTTTCAATCGACTTTTGCTTTCAACGTCGGCCAAAAATCATCGAGTGGAATTGACACAGGGTATCCATCAACACTATCTTCCTTGTTTCCAACCTTGTCCGACTCCTTTTCTTTATCTTTGGGCTGTTTCCCCTGGAACTGCTGGATCAAGAGCCGACACTGTCGAGTGGTATGCTTTGGGTAAATGAGTTTACCCTCTTCATCTTTCTTTGTGTGAATGTGGCATGGCAAGTCTAACACATCATTTCCATCTTGATCCTTCACTTTCTTGGGGTTCCAAGGCCCTTTGGGCTTCCCCTTAAGCTTTCCTTGAGTCACGGCCAAGGCTTCTCCCGGAGCAGCTAGCTCGGCTTTTCGCTTCTGCTTCCGACTAGAATTTCCTCCTCCGGTTTCATGAGCGACTGACTAGTGCTTGCCACTCCGGAGCCGATCCTCTTCTTCACCATTAGCATACTTGGTGGCAATCTCCATCATTCGACTCAGAGACATGTCTCCGGTTCGACCGAATTTCAGATTCAGTTCTCTGTACTTAACGCCTTCCTTGAAGGCACAAACTACCTGGTGATCCGACACGTTCTCCACTGTGTGATGCAACGTGATCCATCTCTGGATGTAATCCCTCAAAGTTTCATTTGTCTTCTGCACGCAAGATTGCAATTCTGACAACCCTGCTGGTCGCTTGTAGGTCCCTTCAAATGTTCTGACAAACACTCGGGAAAGATCTTCCCAAGTGTAAATGCTGCTGGGTGCTAACTGGTTCAGCCATGCTCTGGCCGAGCCCTCCAACATAAGAGGCGGGTGTTTCATGGCCATCATGACCGCCGCCAATATGAATAGCCACTCGGTAGTCCTCAAGCCAAGTATCAGGTTTGGACTCACGAGTGAACTTACTGACTCCAGTCGCCAACTTGAAGTTGGGAGGAATCACTGCGGCCATGATGGCTCTGCTGAAGCACTCTGTTCCTGAGACGTGCACTCTGCTGCTGGTGGGTACATCTCTGTCATGACCTCCTCGGTGAGCTCTATTTCTGTCGACCAAACCCTAAATGAGAATGGATCTCGCATCAAAGCCTCGTTCTCTGGGGTCGACTGGAATCCTTCGCCCAACCTTTGTGAGGGCGTCTGTCATCTATTTGTCGAGGCACGTATGCCCCGCTCCTTGGGGGGGGCACTCGACGTCGATCATCGCGATCGAGTTGGAGATCATACTGCTCATGGTTCCTATACTGATCTCGCTGGTCTCCACGTCCCTCACGCCTCGGGGGCGATCTTGGGCTGTGAGCCGACTGAACTGTATCTGCAACAACGGATTTGCTGTGGATCCTATTCATGATCGTGATACAGCTGAATTATGGTCTCCTGCTGCCTGGAGCAATGCTCTGATCTGCAACAAGCCTCTGCCAGCCTCGGACTGCGAAGGCTGAATCGACTCTGCTATACGGGCCGCGGCTGCTAAATTTTGAACCGGAGTTTGATATGCCTGAGTTGGTGGCTGAAAGAGCTGACGTCGACTGGATGCTGAGACCTGTTGTCGCGCTTCGTTAAATGCCGAAAGTACTCGCTGGAGATTCTCGGTCGAGTCGCTCAGCCAAGTTAATGGCCTTGCGTCTTCCAAGGCGCGGGCCTCGGGGGTTTCTCGAACTATAGGAGTGTGAAGTGCATCCACGTTCCGGCGGCGAAGTTCCTCCCTCTGCAGCGAAGTGAGGGGCTCGGGGAGGTACTCTTCATGGGCATGCGACGGAGCGCCTCCGCCGTCGCCATCGTCGGCGCGGGGAAAGCCGGGAGGACTGCGTGGTCCATCGACCATCAGGACTTCCGCCGGCTGATCACTGCTGTCGCACTCGGATGCAGTCTCTGGGGAACCAGTCGAACAGGCTGTAGAGAGATTCGTCGGGCTCGATCGCCAAGACTTGAGGGATGGCCGACTGGCGAGCCACCGCGTGCCTCACCCACCGCTGAAGCCTCGATCGACCGGAACGCTTGCGCCGGCGGGCAACAGGGAGGGAGGACGCCACAGGAGCCGACCGATAGTGGGTCGATGGCGTCCGCAAGAGGACGCCACAGATGCACACGCGAAAGTGCGTTGCCCCGCGGATGGGGAGCGCGTCGACGTCGAGTGGTGCCTCCTGAAGCCAAGCGGAGTCGCCAGCGACGAACACAAGCGCGCCGAGACGGATCTTGTGGCCCTCAGTCAAACCTCCGCCTGAAACCATGATGAAGGGGATCGGAAAAACTGCAACTT
Source organism: Aegilops bicornis (assembly GCA_021605145.1). Taxonomy (NCBI): domain Eukaryota; kingdom Viridiplantae; phylum Streptophyta; class Magnoliopsida; order Poales; family Poaceae; genus Aegilops; species Aegilops bicornis. The sequence goes on along the minus strand of CM038673.1, from coordinate 139,419,703 downwards.
CTCCAACAAGTCGCTAAGACACCTGCCCCATGGTGGGCGCCAACTGTCGTGGTTCTAAGTCTGACAGTAATGTAGGGGGGTAGGAATGGAGAGGCAAGATCCTAACTATGGAGTAGTTGTATACGCACGAGTTTTACGAGTTCAGGCCCTTCTCGGAGGAAGTAATAGTCCTACGTCTCGGAGCTCGGAGGCGGTCGACTGGATTATGCGTGTATGAATTACAGGGGTGCGAACCCTTTACACTAAGGAGGGGGGGGTGGCTTATATAGAGTTCGCCAGACCCCTCCGGCCCTCAGTTATGCACCGTTTAAGGTACATTAAGATCGGGCGTTACCAGTAACACCGCAGATAAAGTGCTATGATGATCATAAAAGCTACTTAATGACCGACCGTTAGCATGCGGAGTGACTTTAGATCTCATGGCTGTTGTCGGATTTCGGGTTCCGGCAGACCCTTAAGGTTCGAACACAGGGGTGCGCGCGGAGATCCAACCTTCCACCGTCTCGCACTTCGCCGAATCGCAGGGACCTAAACAACTAACGGGACAGCACAAGAGACACAAGATTTATACTGGTTCGGGCCACCATTGTGGTGTAATACCCTACTCCAGTGTGTGGTGTGGTGGATTGCCTCTTGGGCTGACGAGGAACAATACAAGGAAGAACAGCCTCGCGATGCATTCTTGGCAGGTGCGATGAACTGCTAGGTGGTGTTCAGTCGCTCTAGCTACTGGTTTCCTGATGAGGATTCCGATCTCTCTTCGTCTCTCCAAGATGCCTCTAGCTCTGAGTGTGGCTACTCCTATTTATAGGCGAAGGCCCTGGGCCTCTTCCCAAATATTGAGCGGGAAGGGCGCCAACAATCGGCCATTTGAAGGGGAACAGCGGGTACACTTATCCTGACTAAAGTTGGTCCTCGCCTGCCAAAGGCTCTGGTGATGACGCCTGCTTGGGCTCCACGATGACTCCCTTCCATCCGTTGGGGCTGGTCTTGGTCTTGTTGCACCGAAATGGATGCCTTTGATTGATGCTCTCGCCTGCGCTTGCTCCCTTTGCACCAAAGAGGAAAGGAGGACAACTACTTGGCGGGCTGGCGGCCAATGGCGCCCTTGGTGCGTCATGGCTTGCGTCATGGGCACCTCGCGAGGTACCCTGCCTTGAACTCTCCGCCTCCTCATGAGCCAGCCTGACGAGGCCGTGCCGAGAAGCTCCTTGTCGTCCGCCCAGTGAGGCTGGCCCCTCGCGAGGGTCTTGAGCTTGCGTTGATGAAGATGGGCTGTCTGGGCCTCCTTTGAGCCACGCCGCGGGCCGCAGGCGAGCAAGTCTGAGACCCCGTTCCCGAACGCCGACATTAGCCCGGGCCCATGGCGGCGCCCGAACTTGGCGAGCAAAGAGGCGAAAAGGGCAAGTGCGGCGTCGCGAGCCCCTAACAGCCTCTTGACCTTGGTCGTCGCGTGGCGGTTGATTGGACGTGGACGGCACTGTTCCTTGCTAGGCGGACACGCTGCTGTACGCATCCGTTCCCCTCTCTGCTGCTAGTGCGCACCTGTCCTTGCCCCTCTCGAACTCCAGCTTCCATTTTTAATCCAATCTCGAATCTCTCCCCCCCCCCTTTTTTAATCGCCATGGTTCCGACGAAGAAGGGGAAAGGGAAGAAACCTGTGCCTCCGCCTCGCTCACCGCCGCCGGCGGCCCCCACCGTCGACCCGTCGATCATACTCAATCTAGAGGGCTTGGGCAAGGTTAGTTCGGCTCTGGCCACCACCTGCAACGAATGAGGGAGGACGACGGCCTGGCCCGCGTCCCACTTCTCCATCGACAGGATAGTCACTGAGGTTCGGTATTTTGCTGACGCCCTGTGGGCGGGGCTGGTTCCCAACTCGATTTCTTCAATGCCATGCTTTCCCATTATCAGATCCACATGATGCATCCGGGTCTGAGTCCATCACTCTCCTCTCGGTCTTCGCCTTCGTTTGTGAGGCAATGATGGGCATCCTTCCTTCGGTTGCCTTGCTGCGCCACTTCTTCTCTCTGCGCCTTGTCAACCCCACCCAATGCTCGGCGTGCGTGAGCTTCGTCGCCGCGCCCGAGACAGTGGCCTCAGGGATTGACATCAGCCTCCCTCCGCCCGCGGCTGAGTTCCGCGAGAGGTGGTTGTACGTGGATGTGGGGTGCCCAGCCCCTGCCATCGGAGCCAACTCGCTTTGCTGTCCCCAATTCAGGCTGGGTCCAGGAGGCGCTTTCAAGCCCTCGGCTCATCTTAAATGCAGCACCGCTTGGCGTTCACGAGGTCGCTTCTTTGTGTGGCCCAAGGTGGTGAAGGAGTTCGTGATGTGCCGCGTTGCCCTCTCCAACGCCATTCCCGCCGGATGTGGGCCTTCAGCGGGCCTGGTGATCATATGAGGCTCCAGGAAAAAGACCTGACGCCTGAAGTGCTAAGGAAAGTGCTCCTGGTCCTGACTGGCGACCCCAACCCCGGTGGCATCCGGCATGGAGGGGCCTTGTTGTACCTCTGCCAGAACAGGGGTGATTTTGTGAACCAGATGCCTATCTTCGATGAATGGGGGCCGCGCCCCGCTGGTCTCCAGGGGCCTCGCGAGAATCCAGTGATGGTGACAGCCCTTCCAGTCGGCCAAGGCGGCTCCTCCTCAAGTGGCGGAGCAGGGAGGCACGAGCCGCCAGAGGCCGAAGGGACCCCCGCCGGGGTGACAGCACCGGGCGACGCTCATGAGGGAGCAGCTCCTGAGGCTCATGCCGCCGCGGCTGAGGGCGGCTGGCAACCGCCTGCAGCGCCTGCGGATGGAGCCCCCGAGGACCCTGCTGCTTCTCTTGGTGAGGCGACCAGCAGCGCGCGTCAGGCGGACGCCCCTGACGCAGGTCGCCTTGATGCTTCACCCTCGCAGCAGGCTGACCCCTGCGATCAAATCTTGGGTCGCTTCCGCGTGGACTTCGAGGCCCTCCGGAAGAGAAGGGAGGCCCTGGGCGATGATTACCCTTGTCGCCTGCTGAAGCGTAGGAAGTATTTCGCCACTGATGAGTAAGCCTTCTCCTTCTCCAGCTCCTGATTCTTCTGCTGCTTGTACTGATCCTTGCCCTGCAGGCCCCTTCCTGCCGAGCTCTCAGAGACGGGTGAGGAGCCGTCCCCCCCGGCTTCGCCCCTCCCCCGTCCTTGAGTGCTCCAAGCAGTGGAGCCCTTGTGGTGAGGGCGACCGGGGAGGCGAACCGTCCCGAGGCGCGTCGTGGCCCGCGACCCTTCCTCGCGAGCCTTCTCGTGGCATAGCTAGCCTACCGTGGGCTTCTCTCCTGGTCGTGGACGGCGATTGGCTGAGGCTTCCTACGCCCTTCGTCTGGGGGTGGGCTGGTTCCAGGCCGGGCCTCTGGCGCGGCGTGCCCGGCCATCGCGAGGGTTCCAGCCCCCAGCCCCCTGCCCGGAGGGGGAGTGCTGATTCGTGGCTCCCGGCGCCCACTTGGGGCGGTTGATGGTGTGGAGGACGTGCACGAGCGCGCTCGAGAGCGTCGCGCTCTTCGCCAAGGATTCCTTCGAAGGGCGGCCGACATGGTGAGCCTTCTTGGTGAAGAGCTCGCTGACGAAGACGCGCGCCTTGAGGCCGAGGGCCTGCGCCTGGCCGCAGAGAGGCGCGAGCTGGAGGGCGTTGTCGCCCTTGCGCGCCACCAGCGTGATCTTGATGATGAAGGGGCCAAGGCGTCGCTGGCAGCCTCTCGGGAGGCCTGTTCCCGGGCCGTCGAGGAGGCCCGAGAAGCTAACAGGCGGCGAGAGGCGGCGGAGGAGCGGGCACGGGAACTCCTGGCCCGGTGCCACTCCTTTGGAGGAGCAAGTGGAGCTGCGCGAGGCAGCCCTCGCGTCGATGAAGGTGGCCTCCGGCGACCAGCGGAGCTCCGTGGCGTGAGGCGTTGGACGCTTGAAGCCGCCGAATGCGCGCGCGTAATCTGGCGCTTGGAGATGAGGGAGCGCTTGGTGACGCAGGCGGAGGATGAGGTCGCTGCAGACGGGAAGCCCGCGTCCGGAGGAGGTCGGACGCCCGGGTGGCGATGGCGGCGCTTGAACCTCGGCGTGAGTTCGAGGAGAGGCTGGGTTGATCAAGGCCGAGGCTGAAGGCAGGACTGCTGCCTTGAGGGCCAAGGCTGGAGGAGGCGACACGGGCGGGCCGATGCTCTTCGGGCCGCCCTCGAGGTGGCGCAGGGGAGTCAACCACCTCTCGGGCCGAGGCGCTCCTTCTTCGCCATGTGGGTGGGCGAGGCCGAGGCCGTCGCGCAGCGAGAATGCGGACGAGATACGTCGTGGCGAATCTGGAGCATGAGCATGGCCCCATGCTCGCCACGCCCGGGAAAGAGCCAACACAGCCTTGGGTAACATCTGCGAGGCGGTTGTTGGCGAGCCGCCTTGATTAACTACGCCGGCAACCTCCAGTCCTTCACCCGGACGTGGTGGCGCTGGCCGAGGCTGATCGGTCAGGGGCCAACAGGTTGGTGGAGGAGAGGAGCCGCGCGCTGCTTGGGTGCGCCTTTTCTCGTGTCTTCAGTCATCTCCGGAACATGGACCCCTGTTGGGGAACGTAGCAGAAATTCAAAATTTTCCTACGTGTCACCAAGATCTATCTATGGAGAAACTAGCAACGAGGGAAGGAGAGTGCATCTACATACCCTTGTAGATCACTAAGCGGAAGCGTTCAAGAGAACGGGGTTGATGGAGTCGTACTTGCCGTCGTGATCCAAATCACCGGAGATCCTAGTGCGAGCAGACGGCACCTCCGTGTTCAACACACGTACAGCCCGGTGACGTCTCCCACGCCTTGATCCAGCAAGGAGAGAGGGAGAGGTTGAGGAAGACTCCATCCAGCAGCAGCACAACGGCATGGTGGTGATGGAGGAGTGTGGCGATCCCGCAGGGCTTCTCGCCAAGCACCAAGGGAGAGGAGGAGGAGGAGAGGTGGCTGCACCAAGAGGGAGAGAACTCATGTGTGTTGGGCAGCCCAAAACCTCAAGTATATATAGGGGAAAGGGGCTGCGCCCTTTAGGGTTTCCACCCCAAGGGGTGCGGCCAGCCCTAGATGGGACTTGGGGGCGGCCAAGAGGGGAGGAGTGCCTCCCAAGTCAAGTGGAGGCCCTCCCCTTTAGGGTTTCCCCTTCCCATGCGCATGGGCCTTGGGGGGGCTGGTGCCCCTGGCCCATTAAGGCTAGGGCGCCCCCTACAGCCCATGCTACTGTATTGGACGTGGTGGAACAATTTCCGGACCTCCGGACCCCTCCGGAATCCTCCGGAACCTTCTGGAAGCTTCCCGGTACAATACCGAAAAAACCAGAACTTTTTCCGTAACCCGAACAACAACTTTCCATATTTAAATCTTTACCTCCGGACCATTTCGAACTCCTCGTGACGTCCGGGATCTCATCCGGGACTCGAACAACATTCGGTAACCACATACAAACTTCCTTTATAACCCTAAGCGTCATCAAACCTTAAGTGTAGACCCTACGGGTTCGGGAGACATGTAGACATGACCGAGACGTTCTCCGGTCAATAACCAACAACGGGATCTGGATACCCATGTTGGCTCCCACATGTTCCACGATGATCTCATCGGATGAACCACGATGTCAAGGACTCAATCGATCCCGTGATACAATTCCCTTTGTCCAGCGGTATTGTACTTGCCCGAGATTCGATCGTCGGTATCCCGATACCTTGTTCAATCTCGTTTCCGGCAAGTCTCTTTACTCGTTCCGTAACACATCATCCCGTGATCAACCCCTTGGTCACATTGTGCACATTATGATGATGTCCTACCGAGTGGGCCCAGAGATACCTCTCCGTTTATACGGAGTGACAAATCCCAGTCTCGATTCGTGCCAACCCAACAGACACTTTCGGAGATACCTGTAATGCACCTTTATAGCCACCCAGTTACGTTGTGACGTTTGGTACACCCAAAGCATTCCTACGGTATCCGGAGTTGCACAATCTCATGGTCTAAGGAAAAGATACTTGACATTAGAAAAGCTTTAGCATACGAACTACGATCTTTGTGCTAGGCTTAGGATTGGGTCTTGTCCATCACATCATTCTCCTAATGATGTGATCCCGTTATCAATGACATCCAATGTCCATGGTCAGGAAACTGTAACCATCTATTGATCAACGAGCTAGCCAATAGAGGCTTGCTAGGGACATGGTGTTGTCTATGTATCCACACATGTATTTGAGTTTCCTATCAATACAATTATAGCATGGATAATAAACGAATATCATGAACAAGGAAATATAATAATAATAACTAATTTATTATTGCCTCTAGGGCATATTTCCAACAGTCTCCCACTTGCACTAGAGTCAATAATCTAGTTCACATCATCATGTGATTAACACTGATAGGTCACATCGCCATGTGACCAACACCCAAAGAGTTTACTAGTGTCTGTAAGCTAGTTCACATCATCATGTGATTTAGACTCAATGAGTTCTGAGGTTTTGATCATGTTTTGCTTGTGAGAGAGGTTTTAGTCAACGGGTTTTAGTCAACGGGTCTGAACCTTTCAGATCCGCGTGCGCTTTGCAAATTTCTAGGTCAAATTATAAATGCTGCTTCCACGCCCCATTTGAAGCTATTCCAAATGGTTGCTCCACTATACGTATCCGGTTTGCTACTCAGAGTCACTCGGATAGGTGTTAAAGCTTGCATCGACGTAACGCTTTACGCCGAACTCTTTATCACCTCCATGATCGAGAAACATATCCTTATTTACTCCAAGGACAATTTTGACCGCTGTCCAATGATCCATTCCTGGATCATTCTTGTACCCTTGACCGACTCATGGCAAGGCACACTTACAGTGCGGTACATGACATAGCATACTATAGAGCCTACGTCACGAAGCATAGGGGACGACCTTCGTCCTTTTCTCTCTGTTCTGCCGTGGTCGAGCTTTAACTCTTAACTTCATACCTTACAACTCAGGCAAGAACTCCTTCTTTGACTGATCCATCTTGAACACCTTCAAGATTATGTCAAGGCATGTGCTCATTTGAAAGTATTATTAAGCATTTTTGATCTATCCTTATAGATCTCGATGCTCAGTGTTCAAGTAGCTTAATCCAGGTTTTCTATTGAAAAACATCTTTCAAATAACCCTATATGCTTTCCAGAAATTCTACATCATTTACGATCATCAATATGTCAACAACATATACTCATCGAAATTCTATAGTGCTCCCACTTACTTCTTTGGAAATACAAGTTTCTCATAAACTTTGTATAAACCCAAAATCTTTGATCATCTCATCAAAGCGCACATTCCAACTCCGAGATGCTTACTCCGGTCCTTAGAAAGGATCCTTTGGAGCCAACATACCTTTTAGCATCCTTAGGATCGACAAAACTTTCTCGATTGTATCACATACAACCTTTCCTTACGAAAACCGGTAAGGAAACTCATTTTGACATCCATCTGCCAGATTTCATAAATGCAGCTTATGCTAACATGATTCCGACGGACTTAAGCATCGCTACGGATGAGAAAATCTCATCGTAGTCAACTCCTTGAACTTGTGAAAAACTCTTCGCCACAAGTCGAGCTTCATAGATGGTGATATTACCGTCCACGTCAGTCTTCTTCTTAAAGATCCATTTATCTCAATGGCTTGCCGATCATCGGGCAAGTCCACCAAAGTCCATGCTTTGTTCTGATATATGGATACTATCTCGGATTTCATGGCTTCTAACCATTTGTCGGAATTTGGGCCCACCATCGCTTCTCCATAGCTCGTAGGTTCATTGTTGTCTAGCAACATGACCTTCAAGACAGGATCACCGTACCACTCTGAAGCGATCTGGCGTCCTTGTCGCCCCACGAGGTTCGGTAGTGACTTGATCCAAACTTCATGATTACTATCATAAGCTTCTACTTCAATTGGTGTAGGTGCCACGGAACAACTTCACGTGCCCTGCTACACACTAGTTGAAGTGACGGTTCAATAACCTCATCAAGTATCCACCATCCTCCCACTCAACTTTTTGAGACGAACTTTTCCTCGAGAAAGGACCCGATTCAAGAAACAATCCCTATTGCTTTCGGATCTGAATTAGGAGGTATACCCAACTGTTTTGGGTGTCCTATGAAGATGCATTTTATCCGCTTTGGGTTCGAGCTTATCAACCTGAAACTTTTCACATAAGCGTCATAGCCCCAAACTTTTAAGAAACGACAACTTAGGTTTCTCCAAACCATAGTTCAAACAGGGTCGTCTCAACGGAATTACGTGGTGCCCTATTAAAGTGAGTGCGGTTGTCTCTAATGCCTAACCCATGAGCGATAGTGGTAATTCGATAAGAGACATCATGGTACGCACCATATCCAATAGGGTGCAACTATGATGTTCGGACACACCATCACACTATGGTGTTCCAGGCGGTATTAATTGTGAAATAATTTGCACAATGTCTTAATTGTGTGCCAAAACTCATAACTCAGATATTCATCTCTATGATCATATCATAGACATTCTATCCTCTTGTCACGAAGATCTTAAACTTCACTCTAAAATTACTTGAACCATTCAATAATTCAGACTTGTGCTTCATCAAGTAAATATACTCATTATCTACTCAAATCATCTGTGAAGTAAGAACATAACGATATCCACTGCGTGCCTTAGCACTTATTGGACTGCACACATCAAAATGTATTACTTCCAACAAGTTGCTATCTTGTTCCATCTTCTTTGAAAACAAGGCTTTTCAGGTCATCTTGCCATGTGGTATGATTTGCATATCTCAAGTGATTCAAAATCAAGCGAGTCTAAGCGATCCATCTGCATGGAGTTTCTTCATGCATATACACCAATAGACATGGTTCGCATGTCTCAAACTTTTCAAAAACGAGTGAGTCCAAAGATCCATCAACATGGAGCTTCTTCATGCTTTTACACCAATATGACTTACATGGCAGTGCCACAAGTAAGTGGTACTATCATTACTATCTTATACTTTTGGCATGAAAATGTGTATCACTACGATCGAGATTCAATAAACCATTTATTTAGGTGCAAGACCATTGAAGGTATTATTCAAATAAACAGAGTAACCATTATTCTCCTTAAATGAATAACCGTATTGCGATAGACATAATCCAATCATGTATATGCTCAACGCAAACACCAAATAACAATTTTTTAGGTTTAACACCAATCTCGATGGTAGAGGGAGCGTGCGATGCTTGATCACATCAACCTTGGAAACACTTCCATCACATATCGTCAGCTCTCCTTTAGCTAGTCTCCGTTTATTCCGTAGCTTTTATTTTGAGTTACTAACACTTAGCAACCGAACCGGTATCTTAATACCTGGTGCTACTAGGAGTACTAGTAAAGTACACATTAACATAATGTATATCCAATATACTTCTATCGACCTTGCCAGCCTTCTTATCTACCAAGTATCTAGGGTAATGCTGCTCGATGGCTGTTCCCCTTATTCTGAAGCACTTAGTCTCGGGTTTGGGTTCAACCTTGGGTTTCTTCTTTGGAGCAGCAAGCTGATTTGCCGTTTCATGAAGTGTCCCTTCTTGCCCTTGCCCTTCTTGAAACTAGTGGTTTCACCAACCATCAACAATTGACGCTCCTTCTTGATTTCTACTTTCATGGTGTCAAACATCGTGAATACCTCAAGGATCATCATATCTATCCCTGATATGTTATAGTTCATCACGAAGCTCTAGCAGCTTGGTGGCAATGACTTTGGAGAAACATCACTATCTCATCAGGAAGATTAACTCCCACTCGATTCAAGTGATCGTTGCACTCAGACAATCTAAGCACAAGCTCAACGATTGAGCTTTTCTCCCTTAGTTTGCAGGTTAAGAAAATCGTCGGAGGTCTTATACCTCTTGACGTGGGCACGAGCCTGAAATCCAATTTCATCCCTCGAAACATCTCATATGTTCCGTGACGTTTCGAAAACGTCTTTGGTGCCTCAACTCTAAACCGTTTAACTGAACTATCACGTAGTTATCAAACGTGTATGTCCGAAGTTCGCAACATCCACAGACGACGTTTGGGGTTCAGCACACTGAGCGGTGCATTAAGGACATAAGCTTTCTCTTGTCCGCATAATCGCTACTTTCAACTTTCAACTATATTTTCTCTAGGAACATATCTAAGCAGTGGAACTAAAGCGCGAGCTTCGACATAATTTGCAAAAGGTCTTTTGACTATGTTCAAGATAATCAAGTTCATCTTATGAACTCCCACTCGAATAGACATCCCTCCGGTCATCTAAGTGATTACATGATCCGAGTCAAACTAGGCCGTGTCCGATCATCACGTGAGACGGACTAGTCATCATCGGTGAACATCTTCATGTTGATCGTATCTACCATACGACTCATGCTCGACCTTCGGTCTCCGTGTTCCGAGGCCATATACGCACATGCTAGGCTCGTCAAGTTAACCCCAAGTGTTTTTGCTTTGTGTAAATCTGTCTTACACCCGTTGTATGTGAACGTAAGAATCCATCACACCCGATCATCACGGGGTGCTTAGAAGCGACGAACTGTAGCAACGGTGCACGATTAGGGAGAACACTTCTTGAAATTGTTAGTAAGGATCATCTTATTTACTACCGTGCGTTCTAAGTAAACAAGATGCATAAACATAATAAACATCACATGCAATTATATAGTAGTGACATGATATGGCCAATATCATATAGCTCCATTGATCTCCATCTTCGGGCTCCATGATCATCATCGTCACCGGCATGACACCATGATCTCCATCATCATGATCTCCATCATCGTGTCTTCATGAAGTTGTCTCGCCAACTATTACTTCTACTACTATGGCTACGGTTAGCAATAAAGTAAAGTAATTACATGGCGTTTGTTCAATGACACGCAGGTCATACAATAAATTAAGACAACTCCTATGGCTTCGCCAGTTGTCATACTCATCGACATGCAAGTCGTGAATCCTATTACAAGAACATGATCAATCTCATGCATCACATATCATTCATCACATTCTTCTTGGCCATATCACATCACATAGCATACCCTGCAAAAACAAGTTAGACGTCCTCTAATTGTTGTTGCATGTTTTACGTGGCTGCTATGGGTTTCTAGCAAGAACGTTTCTTACCTACGCAAAACCACAACGTGATATGCCAATTGCTATTTACCCTTCATAAGGACACTTTTCATCGAATCCGTTCCGACTAAAGTGGGAGGCGGCACCCGCTAGCCACCTTATGCACCAAGTGCATGTCGACCGGTGGAACCTGTCTCTCACGTAAAATGCGTGTAAGGTCGGTCCGGCCGCTTCATCCCACAATACCGTCGAAACAAGATTGGACTAATAACGGTAAGCATATTGAACAACATCAACGCCCACAACTACTTTGTGTTCTACTCGTGCAAAGAATCTACGCAATAGACCTAGCTCATGATGCCCTTTGTTAGAACGAGAGCGTAAATTCAAAATTTTCCTCACGTGTCACCAAGATCTATCTATGGAGAAACTAGCAATGAGGGAAGGAGAGTGCATCTACATACCCTTGTAGATCGCTAAGCGGAAGCGTTCAAGAGAACGGGGTTGAAGGAGTCGTATTGCCGTGATCCAAATCACCGGAGATCCTAGTGCCGAACGGACGGCACCTCCGTGTTCAACACACGTACAGCCCGGTGACGTCTCCCACGCCTTGATCCAGCAAGGAGAGAGGGAGAGGTTGAGGAAGACTCCATCCAGCAGCAGCACAACGGCATGGTGGTGATGGAGGAGTGTGGCGATCCGAGGCTCCGCCAAGCACCAAGGGAGAGGAGGAGGAGGAGGCAGGGCTGCACCAATAGAGGGAGAAAACTCATCTGTTGGCAGCTCCAAAACCTCAAGTATATATAGGGGGGAAGGGGGCTGCGCCCCCTTTAGGGTTTCCCACCCCAAGGGGGGCGGCCAAGGGGGGAGGAGTGCCTCCCAAGTCAAGTGGAGGCCTCCCCCTTTAGGGTTTCCCCCTTCCCATGCGCATGGGCCTTGGGGGGGCTGGTGCCCCTGGCCCATTAAGGCTAGGGCGCCCCCTACAGCCCATGCTACTGTATTGGACGTGGTGGAACAATTTCCGGACCTCCGGACCCCTCCGGAATCCTCCGGAACCTTCTGGAAGCTTCCCGGTACAATACCGAAAAAACCAGAACTTTTTCCGGAACCCGAACAACAACTTACCATATATAAATCTTTACCTCCGGACCATTTCGGAACTCCTCGTGACGTCCGGGATCTCATCCGGGACTCCGAACAACATTCGGTAACCACATACAAACTTCCTTTATAACCCTAGCGTCATCAAACCTTAAGTGTAGACCCTACGGGTTCGGGAGACATGTAGACATGACCGAGACGTTCTCCGGTCAATAACCAACAACGGGATCTGGATACCCATGTTGGCTCCCACATGTTCCACGATGATCTCATCGGATGAACCACGATGTCAAGGACTCAATCGATCCCGTATACAATTCCCTTTGTCCAGCGGTATTGTACTTTCCCGAGATTCGATCGTCGGTATCCCGATACCTTGTTCAATCTCGTTTCCGGCAAGTCTCTTTACTCGTTCCGTAACACATCATCCCGTGATCAACCCCTTGGTCACATTGTGCACATTATGATGATGTCCTACCGAGTGGGCCCAGAGATACCTCTCCGTTTACGGAGTGACAAATCGATCTCGATTCGTGCCAACCCAATGCAGACACTTTCGGAGATACCTGTAATGCACCTTTATAGTCACCCGATTACGTTGTGACGTTTGGTACACCCAAAGCATTCCTACGGTATCCGGAGTTGCACAATCTCATGGTCTAAGGAAAAGATACTTGACATTAGAAAAGCTTTAGCATACGAACTACGATCTTTGTGCTAGGCTTAGGATTGGGTCTTGTCCATCACATCATTCTCCTAATGATGTGATCCGGTTATCAATGACATCCAATGTCCATGGTCGTGAAAGCGTAACCATCTATTGATCAACGAGCTAGCCAATAGAGGCTTGCTAGGGACATGGTGTTGTCAATGTATCCACACAAGTATTTGAGTTTCCTATCAATACAATTATAGCATGGATAATAAACGATTATCATGAACAAGGAAATATAATAATAATAACTAATTTATTATTGCCTCTAGGGCATATTTCCAACAACCCCCACTTCGACTTTGACGCAGCTATCGCCCCAGTTCCCCATGCCGTCCGGGGCGACCTGGCACACTGGGTGGAGGACAATGTGGATGCTCTCGTCAGGGCCTTTGCTTCGGACAACGACGGCGTGATCGTGGCTGCCGATGAGGGCGGCGTGGTGGACGGCCCTGACGCCGCCGATGGCCACGCAGACAGTGACGACGAGGCCAGCGATGCCAGCAACGGCTCGGGAGGTGCTCCTGAGGACGCATTGGGGGATTTATCCGACTGATTATGTATTGTCCCAGTTCCATTACCCTGCATGAATAGAACTCGGGCTTTGGCCTGATGGATGTGAGAGCATTTTGGGAGGGGGAGCCCCTCATGTAAAACTTGTGTTCATCGTATTAGCAGGTGTTACATCGCCCATACGCCCGTGCCAAGTGGTTGGCTGCGATGTGCTGGTTGGCTGATTTACCTTTGTTTCAGACGAGCCACGAGATAGCCTGTGGGAGGCTGTGGTGACCCGAGTGTCTCCTGATCGAATCCGTAGGATCTGCAGTAAAAATCCTCCGGAGAGGACGCGGCGGCGGCAGGCTGGGCTGCGCGCAAGCTAGGCCTGGCCCGGCTCGCGAGCGGAGGCAGCTGAAGCGGAGTGGTAACCGAAACGCGGGAGATTTGCTCGAACGAGACTAAGCACCCCTTCCCCGAACACACGCAAATCTCAAATTCGAATCCAACTTAAATCCAGCGGGGGAAAGCGACAATCAAATGGAAAGGCGAAGAAAGCAGAAGAAAAGCCGCGTCCGGCACCTAGTCTAGTCTTGGACGTCTTCTCACCAGCACGGAGCTAAGTGCTGCCACTGGGCGTGGGAGGGAGCCCCAGGGCCTGAGGCCGGCACCCCTGAGACTCCGGGGCGTGTACAGCCCCACTCATTATTACGTGAGAGTGTCACAGGGCGGCGAGCTTCACAGGCACTGGGCCTTCTTCACAGGTACCGACCTTGCTTCATATCGCCAGACGAGGGCCCCGCCCTGCGCCACACTCTAGTGCCATCAACGACGACCGGAAACCAGACGCCGCCCGATGGGGTAGAGCGGTCGCCAGCCAGTTCCCCGGCGACCACGGGTCCTCCGCCAGGGCAGGCCCCGAGGCGCCTCCCAGCAGAGGGCCTACCTCGAGAACGCCTTGCTCAACGCCCGCGGTGGTGATGTCGGATCTCTGCCCCTTCTCCGGCAGCCCTCGCGCCTCCTCCCGAGGGGTAGGAGGCTGCGGGGCGGGGCAGCCGCTTCGTCGTGGCGACCTGTACCTCCTGCGACCTATGGTTAGCGTATGTTTGCTCTTGAGGAAGTAGCGGTACCCGATAATCGTCGCCCCCGGCGTGACCAGTGGGACCGTCTCGAGGCTCCTGGAAGAGCTCGGCTTCCGGCGCCTCATCTCCCCAGCTCGGGCTGAGGAGCGAGCCTTGTTCTCCCTCATGCAGGTGTCCTTGGTCCATCATGTGGGGCACGTATTCTTCTGGCGCCGTCATCCCGAAGGCCACGCCATAGTGCTGAGCGTGCCATGCGGCTCTACCTGATGCGCCCATCATGGGGTGGCAGTGCGGCGGTCCACCTGGGCCATGGGTTACGTCGAGTCCTTCTTCTCCAGCGACCGGGCGGGGGCAACCCGCCGCCGCCCGGCCGACACAACTTTCGCCGGTGTTGGAGTAGCTGCTGAGCCCGCGGCCATGCGTGGAGCCCCCGCGCGGGCCGCCCTGGGCCTCAGGCGGGAGCGGGGTGCAGAAGAAGTGAGCCCCCGAGGCGGCGAAGCCCAGGAGCTCCGCCACCCGCTCCAGCAGCACGTCACGGCCGCCTTCCATCGATGCCACTGCAGCAGTTCTCGGCCACCGTGAGCGGCCCTCGAAGTTCGCTTTGCTTCCGGGTGTCTGGCGCCGTTGCTGCGGCGTGGTTGGAGGCCTCGCTGCCGACCGCGCGTCTGCCGCGGTGTGAAACCGTCGAAGCCTGTCCGCGTCGCCGCATGACCCGCAGGCGCCTGCGGACCGCGAGCTGCCTAGGGCACGGGTCGCCCGAGGCGAAGCAACGCTTGGCGGGCCACGCCGCCCAAGTATCTGTGTTGCCCGCTTGGTCGCCGGACATGGTGATGACGATGTGACGGGACACGAGGTGGCAGAAGGTGGATTCCGGCGCACCCCTACCTGGCGCGCCAAATGTCGGATTTCGGGTTCCGGCAGACCCTTAAGGTTCGAACACAGGGGTGCGCGCGAGATCCAACCTTCCACCGTCTCGCACTTCGCCGAATCGCAGGGACCTAAACTACTAACAGGACAGCACAAGAGACTTAAGATTTATACTGGTCCGGGCCACCATTGTGGTGTAATACCCTACTCCAGTGTGTGGTGTGGTGGATTGCCTCTTCGGCTGACGAGGAACAATACAAGGAAGAATAGCCTCGCGAGGGTCTGTTCTTGGGAGGTGCGATGAACTGCTAGGTGGTGTTCAGTCGCTCTAGCTACTGGTTTCCTGATGAGGATTCCGATCTCTCTTCGTCTCTCCAAGATGCCTCTAGCTCTGAGTGTGGCTACTCCTATTTATAGGCGAAGGCCCTGGGCCTCTTCCCAAATATTGAGCGGGAAGGGCGCCAACAATCGGCCATTTTGAAGGGGAACAGCGGGTACACGTATCCTGACTAAAGTTGGTCCTCGCTTTGCCAAAGGCTCTGGTGATGGCCTTTGCTTGGGCTCCATGATGACTCCCTTCCAGCCGTTGGGGCTGGTCTTGGTCTTGTTGCAGAAATGGATGCCTTTGTTTGATGCTCTCACTGCGCTTGCTCCCTTTGCACCAAAGAGGAAAGGAGGACATCATGGGCTGGCGCCCGACTGGCGCCCTTGGTTGTCATGGCTTGCGTCATGGGCACCTCGTGAGGTACCCTGCCTTGAACTCTCCGCCTCCTCATGAGCCAGCCTGACGAGGCCGTGCCTGAGGAAGCTCCTTGTCGTCCGCCCCGCGAGGCTTGGCCCCTCGCGAGGGTCTTGAGCTTGCGTTGATGAAGATGGGCTGTCCTGGGCCTCCTTTGAGCCACGCCGCAGGCCGCAGGCAGGCAAGTCTGGGGACCCCCGTTCCCAGAACGCCGACAGCTGTCGAGTGGTTGGCTTCATGGTCGAGTATCTTCGAGTCTGTCGAGTGGAACACTTCTGAGTCGATTGAAAGATGATTCTTCTAGAGATGTCCTTGGGGAGGGTATCTTGGACAGGTCCATGACCCTACCCTAGGTACATAGCTTCATCAGGGTCCTTACGGAAACTAAGGGATATTAAGGCCTCCTTTTAATAGAGAACCGGACCAAAGCATTAACACATAGTGAATACATGAACTCCTCAAACTACGGTCATCACCGAGAAGTATCCCGATTATTGTCACTTGGGTTGTCGGATCATAACACATAATAGGTGACTATAGACTTGCAAGATAGGATCAAGAACACACATATATTCATGAAAACATAATAGGTTCAGATCTGAAATCATGGCACTCGGGCCCTAGTGACAAGCATTAAGCATAGCAAAGTCATAGCAACATCAATCTCACAACATAGTGGATACTAGGGATCAAACCCTAACAAAACTAACTTGATTACATGGTAAATCTCATCCAACCCATCACCGTCCAGCAAGCCTACGATCGAATTACTCACGCACGGCGGTGAGCATCATGAAATTGGTGATGGAGGATGGTTGATGATGACGACGGCGACGAATCCCCCTCTCCGGAGCCCCGAACGGACTCCAGATCAGCCCTCCCGAGAGAGATTAGGGCTTGGCGGCGGCTCCATGTCGTGAAACGCGATGAAACTTTCTCTCTGATTTTTTCTCCCCGAGACGGAATATATGGAGTTGGAGTTGAGGTTGGAGGAGGTCTAGGGGGCCCACGAGATAGGGGGCGCGCCCTAGGGGGCGCCCCCCTATCTCGTGGACAGGCCCTGGGCCCCCTGGTGTATTTCTTTCGCCCAATAATTCTTATAAATTCCAAAAGGTGCCTCCGTGGATTTCCAGGACATTCCGAGAACTTTTCTTTTCTACACATAAAACAACATCATGGTAGTTCTGCTGAAAACAGTGTCAGTCCGGGTTAGTTTCATTCAAATCATGCAAGTTAGAGTCCAAAACAAGGGCAAAAGTGTTTGGAAAAGTAGATACGTTGGAGACGTATCATTGCCGAACCACTATCTCCGGCCACGGACTCCGAGCTGCCTGCGTCCGTGCCTATCGAATCCGATTGGGCGCCGATCATGGAGTTTACCTCTGCGGATATCTTTCAGTACTCGCCTTTCGGCGACGTGCTAAATTCATTAAGGTATCTCTCCTTGTCAGGAGAACCTTGGCCGAACTATGTCCGGCTAGAATGGGATGCGAACGACGAAGAAATTCGCTGCCCACCCAGCATCCACTTAGTAGCCACTGTCGAAGATTTAACCGACATGCTCGACTTCGACTCCGAAGACATCGACGGTATGGATGACGATGCAGGAGACGAACAGGAACCACCGCCCACAGGGCGCTGGACCGCCACCTCATCATATGATATATATATATGGTGGATACCCCTAAAGAAGGCAATGGCGACAAGACAGCGAAGGATGACCCCTCCAAGAAGCAACCCAAGCATCGACGTCAGCGGCGCCGCTCTAAGTCCCGCCATAACAAAAGCAGTGATACCGGCACAAGAGACAATAGCACTCCGAATAGTGCCGAAGATGACAATAATCCCTTCCTGCACGATTTAGAGCGGGAGGGTGAACAAGCTAGCCCTCCAGAACAGGCAGCAGATGGAGAAACGGAGGATGACAATTACATGCCTCTCTCTGAAGACGAGCTGAGCCTCCACGGCGAAGAATTTATTGTGCCTGAGGATCCCATCGAGCAGGAGCGCTTCAAGCCCCGGCTTATAGCCACAACAAATAGCCTGAAGAAAAAGCAACAATAGCTTCGAGCTGATCAAGATTTGCTAGCAGACAGATGGACCGAAGTCCTTGCGGCCGAGGAATACGAACTCGAACGCTCCTCCAAGAGTTACCCAAAGCACATGTCGCTACCCCGACTCGAGGCGGAAGCATTGAAACCTACATCACCAGCGTACGATGCGGCTGACCGGCCACCTCGTGGCCGAGACAGAGAGGCGTTTCAGCCCGAAGTTCAGCCTACACCCCGCCTCCACTCAAACAAAAATACCAAGGCCCCGGGCAACACGCCAGACCTGCGAGACGTATTGGAAAGCAGGGCAAAACATGCAAGATCGATATACAGGTCACCGGGGCGCGCACCAACGCGGGACGATGACCGTCATGCCGGATACACTAAAAGTAAATCCGGCCGGGCCGAATACAGCAGACAAGACTCATATGAACTGCGTCGTGATATAGCCTGGCACAGAGGCGCCGCACACCCCCTATGCTTCACTGATGAAGTTATGGATCATGAATTCTCGGAGGGTTTTAAACCCGTAAATATCGAATCGTATGACGGTACACAGATCCCGCAGTATGGATTGAGGATTTCCTCCTCCACATCCACATGGCTCGCGGTGATGATCTACATGCCATCAAGTACCTCCCACTAAAACTCAAAGGACCAGCTCGGCATTGGCTGAATAGCTTGCCAGCTGACTCCGTTGGTAGTTGGGAGGATTTGGAAGATGCATTCCTTGACAACTTCCCGGGCACTTATGTACGACCACCGGATGCTGATGGCTTTGAGCCATATAACTCAGCAGCCAGGGGAATCGGCCAGGAAATTCTGGACACGGTTCCTAACTAAGAAAAACCAAATTGTTGACTGTCCGGATGCAGAGGCCTTAGCGGCATTCAAGCATAACATATGTGACGAGTGGCTCGCCCGGCACCTCGGCCAGGAGAAGCCGAAGTCTATGGCAGCCCTCACGACACTCATGACCCGCTTTTGCACGGGCGAGGATAGCTGGTTGGCTCGCAGCAACAACACACCAAGGAATCCGGGCACTTCAGATACTAAAGATGCTAACGGCAGACTACATCGTAACAGACACAAGCGCCACAACAACGGCGATAACGCCGAAGATACGGCAGTGAATGCCGGATTCAGAGGCTCTAGATCCGGTCAGCGGAAAAAGCCATTCAAAAGAAGCAATCCGGGCCCGTCCAGTTTGGACCACATACTCGATCGCTCGTGTCAAATTCATGGCACCCCCGATAAACCAGCCAACCACACCAATAGAGAATGCTGGGTGTTCAAGCTGGCCGGCAAGTTGAATGCCGAAAACAAGGACAAGGGGCTGCATAGTGATGACGAGGAGGAGCCCCGGCCGCCGAACACGGGAGGACAGAAGAGGTTTCCCCACAAGTGAAGACGGTGAACATGATATACACAACCCACATTCTCAAGAGGGAGCAGGCGTGCACTAAGGGACGTCTATGCGATGGAGCCTGTAAGCCCCAAAGTTCAACCCATGGTCCTCTTGTCCGATCACCTTCGATCGCAGGGACCACCCCACTAGTATCCATCATGGCAGGTCCGCCGCATTGGTCCTAGACCCCATCATTGACGGATTTCACCTCACTCGAGTCCTTATGGACGGCGGCAGCAGCCTAAACCTGCTCTATCAGGATACAGTGCGAAAAATGGGTATATAGATCCCTCGAGGATCAAACCCACCAAAACCACTTTTAAGGGCGTCATCCCAGGTGTAGAGACCCATTGCACGGGCTCAATCACAATGGAAGTGGTCTTCGGATCTCCGGACAACTTCCGAAGCAAGGAGTTAATCTTCGATATCGTCCCGTTCTGCAGTGGCTATCACGCACTGCTCGGGCAACCGCATTTGCAAAATTCAATGCGGTACCGCATTACACATACCTCAAGCTCAAGATGCCAGGACCTAGGGGGGTCATAACAGTCAATGGAAACACAGAACGCTCGTTCCGCACGAAGGAGCACACTGCGGCCCTCGCAGCAGAAGCACAAAGCAACCTTTTAAGGCAAACCGCCAATTCGGTGATACAGCCCCCGGACACCGTCAAGCGAGTCCGGAGTAACCTACAACAAGGTCGCCTGGCACGTTCAGAGCTCGCCTAGCAATTCGGCCCCCATCCTAGTCCCAGTCAAGCGACGAAATCCATGCTGCGCGTGCATAATTACGCACTGAAAATACCATGGGCATAGGCACGACCAGGGCACGTCCCGCAATGCGGCTCAACCGCCCTAGGGGCTGCATACCTTTATCATTTTTCCCTTTCAGGACCTTACTCTCTGGAAGCCCTTTCCGGCAGTATGATTGCCGGACACATTACGGGAAGGAACAACCAAGGAGGCAAGAAGCTAAGTCGTACAAAGGGAACCCCCAGGTGGTCTCTAATAACAATCGACATACCCGTTTTTTAATACCCATATGCAGCCTGCCCTTGGATAGGACATGTCAAATAGTCCTATTTTTTGCTTATTGCACTACTTGTATAAGTACGCTTCGACGTATTATCTAAATAACAATGCATAGCATTAGTCTATTATTATTGCATTCTCCATCCTTTTTTTATATGTTTATTTACGACAATTTGCACTCGTACATTCTGGTACGACCAGTACACCAGGGGCTTTCGTATACCCCATAATATGGCGTGAGAAGTTTGAACACTTTCGATAGTGCGGCACCCCGAACTTATAGCATTATATGCATCAGCTCCGAATCATGTCTTGGGTCAATAGTTGGGTTTGCTCGGCTCCCATGTTTTGGTACCTTACGTTCCGCTATATCGGCTAAGGTAGCGCTTGGAGAACTACTGCGATTGTGTCCCGGTTCTTCCGGACGAGCACCTCAATAGAGAAAGCCGAAAACTGACTGTCATGATAAGGCGAGAGCTGGTCGTTGTTCGAGAGGTCTCAAGTCCTTAAAGACTTCTTCCACTTCGGGTGAGGAGTCGGCCTTGCCCGACTTAGGCGTATATAGCGCCCCAAATTCGGCCTTCCGAATACTAGGGGCTTCGCCAAAATTTAAAATTGTAGACTTCTATGGCTAAGTGAGAGTGATAAAGCCTTATAGTCTGATTATGCGGTTCATTGTCTTTGAACACCTCCCTCGAAGGACCCAAAATTGGGAAAAAGAGTGCTCGTGTTTATCCGAACACCCGATTAGTTACATGGGGGCGAGAAGCCGACGGTAGCCAACTCTCAGATTTTATAAACGGCCGCACAGAAGGTAACATTTTAAATTCAAAAAGCGTTGCATAGCGCCAATAAACTAGTTTCACATTACAGGATCACATGAGCACGTTCATTCAAAAATTACATCTTTAGCACATTCCTCCGCCACAAGGCGGGAACCCTTCAGGACACTGTCATAATACATCTCGGGGCGGCGATGCTCCTTGCCCTCCGGCGGCCCCTCCTTCACCAGCTTCACGGCGTCCAGCTTCGCCCAGTGCACCTTTGCCCGGGCAAAAGCCCTGCGTGCACCCTCGATGCAGACGGACCGCTTTATGACTTCAAGCCATGGGCAGGCATCTACAAGCCGCCTCACCAGACTGAAGTAGCTGTCAGGCAGGGGATCGCCAGGCCACATCCGGACTATAAGACCCTTCATGGCCTGTTCGGCCGCCTTGTGAAGCTCGACCAGTTGCTTCAGCTGGTCGCTCACGGGCCTTGGGTGTAGAACAACTTTTCTGTTGAGCTCCCCTCCTCAGCTTGGTAAAACTCCATGGCATCCAAAACACTGCGGGGAAGATCTGCGAACGCTCCTGGAGAGCTCCGAACTCGGGTAAGTAAAAGGAAAGTTTCCTTTACGTGCTTGATTTGCATAATGAATGCCTTACCCGCTGCCACCTTCTTCACCGCGTCAATCTCCTGGAGGGCCTTGTGGGCTTCAGCCTTGGCTTTTGAGCGCTTTTGAGGGCCTTCGCAAGCTCGGACTCTCGCGTCTTAGAGTCAAGCTCCAAGGACTCGTGTTTTTTTGCGAGAGCCCGGAGCTCTTGCTGCACCTCGCCTACCCGGGCTTCTTGCTTTCCTCGCTCGATGCACTCCTTGGCCGCTTTGTCTTTGGCCTCGGACAGCGCCTTCTTCAGGGTCGCCACTTCGGTCATGGCCCTGGCAAATTCATGATGATCCTATTATTTTACAACCAAATTTCTTTTTAATATATAGGCAAGGTATTGCTTACCTTTGCTCTCCTCGAGCTGCCTCTTGGCAAGGCCGAGCTCTTCCTCGAACCGCTCAAGGTCCTGCTTGGTCTGCAGCGACCTCCGCGATGCGTCTTGGGCGGCGGCCAAAGAAGTGAAGCTCGTGCATATGCACATAGACATATTCTGTAGACTCCTGAGTCATTATTTGATCCTCTATTCAGCCTTTCTTCACGAACGCCAAACAGACCATCAGGGTCTACTGTCTATGCGGTAATATTTTCCTATATTTTGATTACTTACCTGAAAGCCTGTTAGGAGGCTGGCACAAGCTTTAGTTAGTCCGTTTTTGGCGGACTGTACCTTCTCAATCACCGCACTCATGATAGTTTGGTGCTCTTCGTCGATGGAAGCGCCGCGAAGTGCTTCCAGCAAGTTGTCCGGTGCCTCTGGATGGAAAGAGGCCACCGGCACGGGCGGCTTGCCCCTCTTAACGGGGGGCTCGCCTGCCGGAGTCCGAAACCACTGGAGGTTCCGGCGCAGTGTTCGGCTGGGGAGCGAACTTGGAGCCCAGGGGAGTCTTGCTCCCTTTGCGCCCAGGGTCCGGAAGGTCGCCTCGAGGCGCCTCCAGGACTACCTCCCCTCAGCTCGATGCCCTTTGAGACAACACCTCGACGTTGTCCGTAGGCGAGGGGTGGAGGCGGTCGGAAGTGAATCGCTATTCATATCCGACGGGTCCAAAGAACCATCCGACGAAGAAACGTTGATTTGGGCTCGGGACGGACTGCATAATCATGTTCGGCGTAAAGAGAAGTAGTGCAATAAAACATATCATGAATTACTATGGTATCCGGATACTTACGACTTCGCCAGGGGCTTGTCCCTGGGTAACCACTCGTTGTCGCTGTAGGCGGCCGTCGTGGAGCAGTCCGGAAGGAGGGTCCTTCCCTTCTTGGACCCTTCGGCCTCCCCGGTTGGGGCGGCCTTCCTTTTCTTGTCTCCCCCGGCTAGGGGGAGAACTTCCCTCTTCCTCCTCCTCGTTCTCGTGGGAGGAGTGCGCCTCGGAGTTATCGGACGATGAGTCTGATATAACCTTGCGCCGGAGACCCTTTCGGGTCCCCGTGGCCTTCTTCTTGGCCTTCTTCTCCGGCACCTCATAAGTTGCCGGAACCAGCATCTCCTTTAGGAGAGCATCTGCTGGATCTTCGGGCAGGGGATCCGGACAATTGATCCGCTCCGCTGTCGCTACCCAGTCCTGTTAAACGGCGTGGAGGCTTAGATCCGCACGCAGTTATACTGGGGAAATGAACATCTTATAAGATATAAAAGACTTACCAGATTCGCAGGGCGCTTTGCGCTGAGTCCGCGGTCCTCGGTAAGGGGAGGTGGTACCTTGGTGCCCTTAAATAGCACCCTCCAGACGTCCTTGTGCGTCGTGTCGAAGAGCTCTCGCAATGTATGGTGCTCGGCCGGGTCGAACTCCCACAAGGTAAATGCCCGTCTTTGACACGGGAGGATCCGGCGGAAGAGCATGAGTTGGACCACGTTGACGAGCTTGATTTTCTTGCTCATCATGTTTTTGATGCATGTCTAGAGTCTGGTCAGCTCTACCGGGGAACCCGAGGACATGCCCTTCTCTTTCCAGGAGGTGAGCCGCATGGGGATTTGATAACCCACAAGTATAAGGGATCGCAACAGTTTTTGATAAGTAAGAGTGTCGAACCCAACGAGGAGCTAAAGGTATAACAAATATTCCCTACAGTTCTATCGACCACCGATACAACTCTACGCACGCTTGACGTTCGCTTTACCTAGAACAAGTATGAAACTAGAAGTACTTTGTAGGTGTGATAGGATAGGTTTGCAAGAAAATAAAGAGCACGTAAACATAAACTAGGGGCTGTTTAGATAAAGACACAATAAAGTAAATATAGCGAGTGTGGAAAAGTGGTGATAGGAGTTGTGGAATTGCCCCTAAGCAATTGACTATGTTACTAGACCGGTAATCACTATTGCAATTCTATTTGAGGGAGAGGCATAAGCTAACATATCATCCCTTACATGGAATGCTATGCACTTATGATTGGAACTCTAGCAAGCATCCGCAACTACTAAAGATTCATTAAGGTAAAACCCAACCATATCATTAAAGCATCAAGTCCACTTTTATCCCATACGCAAACAACCTACTTACTCGGGTTTGTGTTTCAGTCACTCACGCAACCCACCATAAGCAAATCATAAACATATTGCAAACCCTACAGCGGGAATCCCTCACGCTTGCGCGACACGGAGGGCACAATAGGACAACACCAATAATAAAACATGCAACTCAAACCAATCATAGCAATTCATCAATCACCGATAGGACAACGAAAATCTACTCAGACATCATAGGATGGCAACACATCATTGGATAATAATATGAAGCATAAAGCACCATGTTCAAGTAGAGGGTACAGCCGGTTGCGGGAGAGTGGACCGCTGAATATAGAAGGGGGAAGGTGATGGAGATGTTGGTGAATATGATGGCGGTGTTGGTGAAGATCGCGGTGACGATGATGGCCCCCGGCAACGCTCCGGTGCCACCGGAAGCAAGGGAGAGAGAGGCCCCCTTCTTCTTCTTCCTTGACCTCCTCCCTAGATGGGAGAAGGGTTTCCACTCTGGTCCTTGGCTCCCATGGCTTGGGAGGGGCGAGAGCACCTCCGAGACTGGATCTATCTCTCTGTTTCTGCGTTCTCTCTGGCTCTGTTTAACCGTTTCGTGTATATATGGAGATTCGTAACTCCGATTGGCCTGAAACCTTCGCCCAGATCGTTTTCCAAAAATTAGCTTTCTTGCGGTCAAAGAAGGCCATCAACCGCCTTACGGGTGGCCCACGAGAGGGGTGGCGTGGGCCACTCTCGTGGCCACCTCGGGCATCGTTTCGCGTTGATTCTTCCTCCCAAAAATCACAAATATTCCAAAATAATTCTCAGTCCGTTTTTATCCCATTTGGATTCCGTTTGATATTGGGTTTCTGCGAAACATAAAACATGCAACAAACAGGAACTGGCCTTTGGGCCTTGGATCAATATGTTAGTCCCAAAAAATTGTATAAAAAGTTGCCAAAAGTATATAAAAGTTGTACAATATTGGCATGGAACAATCAAAAATTGTAGATACGACGGAGACGTATCAGCATCCCCAAGCTTAATTCCTGCTCGTCCTCGAGTAGGTAAATGATAAAAAAGATAGTTTTTGATGTGGAATGCTACCTAGCATAATCTTGATCATATGTCTAATCATGGCATGAATATTAAGACAAGAGTGATTCAAAGCAATAGTCTATCGTTTGACATAAAAACAATAATACTTCAAGCATACCAACCAAGCAATTATGTCTTATTGAAATAACATAGCCAAAGAAAGCTCATCCCTACAAAATCATATAGTCTGGCTATGCTCCATCTTCACCACACAAAATATTCACATCATGCACAACCACGATGACAAGCCA
Organism: Aegilops bicornis; assembly: GCA_021605145.1. NCBI lineage: Eukaryota > Viridiplantae > Streptophyta > Magnoliopsida > Poales > Poaceae > Aegilops > Aegilops bicornis. The sequence continues at coordinate 139,393,887 of CM038673.1, read as the reverse complement.
AGCAATTGTTTCATACTTTTGACGTTTCTCAAACCTTTTCAACTTTCACGCAATACATGAGCATGAACCATGGACATAGCACTATAGGAGGAATAGAATATGATGATGGGGGTTATGTGGAGAAGACAAAAAAAAGAGAAAGTCTCACATCAACTAGGCGTATCAATGGGCTATGGAGATGCCCACTAATAGATATCAATGTGAGGAGTAGGGATTTCCATGCAACGGATGCACTAGAGCTATAAGTGTATGAAAGCTCAAACTGAAACTAAGTGGGTGTGCATCCAACTTGCTTGCTCATGAAGACCTAGGGCATTTGAGGAAGCCCATCGTTGGAATATACAAGCCAAGTTCTATAATGAAAATTCCCACTAGTATATGAAAGTGATAACTTAAGAGACTCTCTATATGAAGAACATGGTGCTACTTTGAAGCACAAGTGTGGAAAAAGGATAGTAACATTTCCCCTTCTCTCTTTTTCTCTCATTTATTTTATTTTCCCTTTTTTTGGGGGGCCTTCTCTTTTTTTTGCCTTTCACTTTTTCATTTTTTTATTTTTTTTTATTTTTTCGTCCGGAGTCTCATCCCGACTTGTGGGGGAATCATAGTCTCCATCATCCTTTCCTCACTGGGGCAATGCTCTAATAATGATGATCCTCACACTTTTATTTACTTACAACTCAATATTACAACTCGATACTAGAATAAAGGTATGAATCTATATGAATGCCTCCGGCGGTGTACCGGGATGTGCAATGATCTAGCGTAGCAATGACATCAAAGAACGGACAAGCCATGAAAATATCATGCTAGCTATCTTACGATCATGCAAAGCAATATGACAATGAATGCTCAAGTCATAAATATGATGATGATGGTGGAAGTTGCATGGCAATATATCTCGGAATGGCTATGGAAATGCCATGATAGGTAGGTATGGTGGCTGTTTTGAGGAAGATATAATGAGGCTTATGTGTGATAGAGTGTATCGTATCACGGGGTTTGGATGCACTGCCGTGAAGTTTGCACCAACTCTCGAGGTGAGAAAGGGCAATGCAGTCTTGAAGAGGCTAGCAATGATGGAAGGGTGAGAGTGCGTATAATCCATGGACTCAACATTAGTCATAAGAACTCACATACTTATTGCAAAAATATATTAGTCATCGAAACAAAGTACTACGCGCATGCTCCTAGGGGGATAGATTGGTAGGAAAAGACCATCGCTCGTCCCCGACCACCACTCATAAGGAAGACAATCAGTAAACACCTCATGCTCCGACTTTGTTACATAACGGTTCACCATACGTGCATGCTACGGGACTTGCAAACCTCAACACAAGTATTTCTCAGTTTCACAATTACTCAACTAGCACGACTCTAATATCACCACCTTTATATCGCAAAACTATTGCAAGGAATCAAACATATCATATTCAGCGATCTACAAGTTTATGTAGGATTTTATGACTAACCATGTGAATGACCAATTCCTGTCATCTCTCTAAATAGATATAAGTGAAGAAAGAGAGTTTTAATTCTTTCTAAAAAAGATATGCCCACACTCTAACAAATATAAGTGAAGCAAAAGAGCATTCTACAAATGGCGGTTGTCTATGTAAAGAGAAACAGGCAATCCAAACTTCAAATGATATAAGTGAAGCACATGAAGCATTCTATAAAGCCATATTCAAAAGATTTAAGTGAAGTGCAATGAGCATTCTATAAATCAACCAAAGACTATCTCATACCAGCATGGTGCATAAAATAAAAATGAAAACTAAATGCAAAAGACGCTCCAAGACTTGCACATAATGCATGAACGAAGCAATTGAAAACATACCGATACTTGTTGAAGAAAGAGGGGATGCCTTCCGGGGCATCCCCAATCTTAGACGCTTGAGTCTCCTTGAATATTTACTTGGGGTGCCTCGGGAATCCCCAAGCTTGAGCTCGCCTCTCTTCCTTTTCCTCATATCGAGACATCCTCGATTAGACACTACATCCACACAAAACTTCAGCAGAAAACTCGGTAAGATCCGTTAGTATAATAAAGCAAATCACCACTCTAAGTACTGTTGCAAACCAATTCATATTTTGCTTTTGCATTGTGTCTACTGTAATATAACTTTTTCATGGCTTAATCCACTAATATAAATTTATAGATTCATCAAAACAAGCAAACTATGCATCAAAAACAGAATCTGTCAAAAATAGAACAGTCTGTAGCAATCTGAACATCCACCATACTTCTGATACTTGAAAAATTCTACAAAAATTAGGAAAAATAAAAGAGTTGTACAGCAAGACAGTGCAAAAAGAATCAGAACCATTTGACGTTCTAGTAAAAAAAATTAAAATGTGCGCACTACAGCCAAAGTTTCTGTCATGCACCGTACAAACCAACAAGCATTGTAAACATCCTAAAGGCAAACCTTGGCACATTATTTTTATAATACAATGGAATTGTGCAAGGGGATAATTATTTTTGTTGAAAAGTTTCTGTAATCAAGATTCACAAAGTTGCCGTGAGCATGAACAAAGTTCAAGGCTAGCTCCCACTTCAACAATGCTTGTCTTTCTCACTTTCACTTTCCTTTTTGAAAAGTTTTAGGGTTCCCCTATTTTTTTTGTTTTTAAACTATATTAAAGCACTCAACAGAAATAAATGACTCTCTAAAACTTCCGGGTTGTCTCCCTGGCAGCGCTTTCTTTAAAGCCATTAAGCTAGGCATTTAGTGCTCAAGTAATGGATCCACCCGGATCCCAAGGTAAATCAAAGCCAATTTTAATTAACAATGACTTGTAATTTAGTAGTGAGCACAAAGTAACATATATCAAGTAATGACGAATTCTAACTCTCTTCCTATGCATCGGCATGTCATAAAAGAACAATTCATGCACACATAGTAAAGCCAATGCATAGTATAAACAGTTTCTTGCAATTCTATTGTATGGGAAACATAGAGAGGTGGAGAAATAGTTCCTCTCTCATAATAATTGCAAGTAGGAGCAGAAAGCACATGCATATTGCATTCATCAAAATCATCATGTGCAATGGTAAAAGGCAACCCATCAATATAATCCTTACTAAGCGCAAACTTCTCAGATATAGTGTAGTAGGGAGAATTCAAAAAGATAATAGGACTATCATGCGTGGGTGCAATAGCAACAATTTCATGTTTAACATAAGGAACTATAGCAGTTCATCTCCATAAGCATAATTCATATTGGCATCTTGGCCACAAGCATAGCATCATCAAAAAGGGATATTTGAAACAAATTCAAGGGATCATAGCAATCATCATAGCAATCATCCTTCGGTAAGCACGAAGGGGAATTAAACAATGTATGAGTTGAAGGGTTACTCTCATTAGAAGGTGGGCACGGGTGATCAATACGCTCTTCCTCCTTTTGTTCTTCGCTCTCCTCCTCATCTTTTTCATCCAATGAGCTCACAGTTTCATCAATTTCTTATTCCATAGCTTCCTGCAAAATATTAGTCTCTTCTTGGACAGCGTTGACTTTCTTCATAAAAGCATTAATATAGTAATTGTATTTATAATTTTCATAGCAATATCCAAGTATAGCAAGATTTTCCGGCCTATAACCATCATCATCAAAAGCTTCATACTTTTCAAACAAAGCTTCAATATCATAGGCAGCCTTAAAAGCAACAAATTCTTCTATTTGTTCCACATCATAGTAATCATATATACCATTAGCATAAGAAGCTAAGGTTTCATTATCGTTAAATTTGCATGAAAAGGGGAGGTGTGGAGCCTCCATCCTAGAGCAACAAGTAATATCATATCTCAAGCTTAGATTCCAGGCATACCAACACAACATAATAAATTGATCCCATAATAGTTTCCCTTTTTGTGTCGAGCGATAATCCCTAAAGTATTCACATTGATCCAACGTGTCTCCCATTATAAAGTTGAGTGGGTGATGACCCACAAGTATAGGGGATCTATCGTAGTCCTTTCGATAAGTAAGAGTGTCGAACCCAACGAGGAGCAGAAGGAAATAATAAGCGGCTTTCAGCAAGGTATTCTCTTGCAAATCTTGAAATAAGTGGTAACAGATAGTTTTGTGATAAGATAAATTGTAACGAGCAACAAGTAACAAGAGTAAATAAAGTGCAGCAAGGTGGCCCAATCCTTTTTGTAGCAAAGGACAAGCCTGGACAAACTCTTATAATAGGAAAAGCGCTCCCGAGGACACATGGGAATATCGTCAAGCTAGTTTTCATCACGTTCATATGATTCGCGTTCGGTACTTTGATAATTTGATATGTGGGTGGACCGGTGCTTGGGTGTTGTTCTTACTTGAACAAGCATCCCACTTATGATTAACCTCTATTGCAAGCATCTGCAACTACAACAAAAGTATTAAGGTAAACCTAACCATAGCATGAAACATATGGATCCAAAACAGCCCTTACGAAGCAACGCATAAACTAGGGTTTAAGCTTCATCACTCTAGCAACCCATCATCTACTTACTACTTCCCAATGCCTTCCTCTAGGCCCAAATAATGGTGAAGTGTTATGTAGTCGATGTTCACATAACTCCACTAGAGGCTAGACAACATACATCTCATCAAAATATCGAACGAATACCAAATTCACATGACTACTAATAGCAAGACTTCTCCCGTGTCCTCGGAACAAACGTAACTACTCACAAAGCATATTCATGTTCATAATCAGAGGGGTAATAATATGCATAAAGGATCTGAACATATGATCTTCCACCAAGTAAACCAACTAGCATCAACTACAAGGAGTAATCAACACTACTAGCAACCTACTAGCACCAATCCCGGACTTGGAGACAAGAATTGGATACAAGAGATGAACTAGGGTTTGGAGATGAGATGGTGCTGGTGAAGATGTTGATGGAGATTGCCCTCTCCCAATGAGAGGAGCGTTGGTGATGACGATGACGATGATTTCCCCCTCCTAGAGGGAAGTGTCCCCGGCAGAGCAGCTCCGCCGGAGCCCTAGATTGGTTCTGCCAAGGTTCCGCCTCGTGGCGGCGGAGTCTCGTCCCGAAAGGTTGCTTCTGATTTTTTTCTCATCGAAAGACTTCATATAGGAGAAGATGGGCATCGGAGAGCCACCAGGGGGCCCACGAGGTAGGCGCCCCCACCCTCGTGAGCGGGTGAGGCCCTGGCCTTCATCTTTGGTGAGGATTTTTCTTTATTTATTTTAAGATATTCCGTGGAGTTTCAGGACTTTTGGAGTTGCAGAATAGGTCTCCAATATTTACTCCTTTTCCAAATTTAGAATTCCAAATTGCCGGCATTCTCCCTCTTCATGGTAAACCTTGTAAAATAAGAGAGAATAGCCATAAGTATTGTGACATAACGTGAAATAACAGCCCATAATGCGATAAATATCGATATAAAAGCATGATGCAAAATGGACGTATCAACTCCCCCAAGCTTAGACCTTGCTTGTCCTCAAGCCGAAAAGCCGATAACAATAAATATTTCCTCATGTTTAGAGGTAGAGGCGTTGATAAAAATAAAATACGGACATGAAGGCATCATGATTATTCTCATAACAGCAACATATATGGAATTTGTCATATGATTTCTTATGTTGAAGTGATGATCTTTTCACAATGCAAAAGTATGAATCAGAAACCTTATTGGGCACCAACAAATTATAAATGTCGGCGTTCTGGGAACGAGGGTCCCCAGACTTGCCTGCCTGCGGCCTGCGGCGTGGCTCGAAGGAGGCCCAGGACAGCCCATCTTCATCAGCATAGCTCAAGACCCTCGCGAGGGGCCAAGCCTCATGAGGCGGACGACAAGGAGCTTCCTCGAGCACGGCCTCGTCAGGCTGGCTCATGAGGAGGCGGAGAGTTCAAGGCGTGGTACCTCGCGAGGTGCCCATGATCCAAGCCATGACGACCAAGGCGCCATTCGAGGCGCCAGCCCCAAAGATGTCCTCCTTTCCTCTTTGGTGCAAAGGGAGCAAGCACAGGCGAGAGCATCGAGCAAAGGCATCCGTTTCGGTGCAACAAGACCAAGACCAGCCCCAACGGCTGGAAGGGAGTCATCGTGGAGCCCAAGCAGGCGTCATCACATGAGCCTTTGGCAGGCGAGGACCAACTTTAGTCAGGATAAGTGTACCCGCTGTTCCCCTTCAAAATAGCCAATTATTGGCGCCCTTCCCGCTCAATATTTGGGAAGAGGCCCAGGGCCTTCGCCTATAAATAGGAGTAGCCACACTCAGAGAGGGGGATCTGGCTTCTAGAGAGAGAGAGAGACAAAGAGGCATCTTGGAGAGACGAAGAGAGATCGGAATCCTCATTAGGAAACCAGTAGTTAGAGCGACTGAACACCACCTAGCAGTTCATCGCACCTGCCAAGAACAGACCCTCGCGAGGCTGTTCTTCCTTGTATTGTTCCTCGTCAGCCCAAGAGGCAATCCACCACACCACACACTGGAGTAGGGTATTACACCACAATGGTGGCCCGAACCAGTATAAATCTTGTGTCTCTTGTGCTGTCCCGTTAGTAGTTTAGGTCCCTGCGATTGGGCAAAGTGCGAGACGGTGGAAGGTTGGATCTCCGCGCGCACTCATGTGTTCGAACCTTAAGGGTCTGCCGGAACCCGAAATCCGACATTTGGCGCGCCAGGTAGGTGCGCCGGAATCTGCCTTTAAATCGCCTCGTTCTTCCCGACCATCGCAACCATGTCCGACGCCCGTCCGGGCGCGCCAGCGCCGAGCCCTCGCCTCCCATGTCGCCAGAAAACTCCCGTCGGTGGGCGCCCTCGTCGTTCCCGTCACTGCCGTCAACACCGCCACCGCCCGGCGAACGAGCAGCGAGCATCGCCCCAAAGACCCGTCCATGAGGCGGGACGGCCGCACCGCCATGCCTTCGCTCACCCCGCTGGTTCTTTGTCACCTTGGCGCCCAGCGTGCCATGGAGGCCCGAGCTGCACTCATCGCGCAAACGAGCTCCTGCGCTACCGCCCGTCGGCAGCGTCACGAAGAATAGCTCGACCGAAGTCGCCGAGCTTCGTCCGCGCTGCGAGGCGCCCCGCACCATCCGTCTCGCTGCACCGCACCCGCCTCGTCGCGGGCGATGAAACTCGGGTGCCTCGGCCGCCTCCTCCTCAAGAAGGCGCCACAGCCCCAAAGCGCGCGGCCTGGCGGAACCCGTTCCGCCAGCGCCAGCAGCGGCAAGAGCTGTCAAGAAGTTCCTCGCCCACAAGAAGCTGCCCGAGCGCTCCCCGCTCCAGCACGTCAGGACCCTGCGCTGCCCCCAGCCGCGGCGCAGGGAGGCCCACAAGACCAAGCTCTCTGTCGTCCGAGGCCCCCCGCGGCCACGGCGGGCTGCCGCGCCTTCACCTCCGGAAGGCTGCTTGGCGTCGCGTAGCCCGCCAAGTTCAAGCCGGACCTGCCTCCTCGCTCTGACGGCACGGTTGACCCTACGGAGTTCCTCCAGCTCTACGAGCTGGGCATCGAGGCTGCCAACGGGATGAAAAGGTCATGGCGAACTGGTTTCCCATGGCGCTCAAGGACGGGCCCTTTTGGCTCTGAATCGGCCCTGTGCACGATCTCTTCTGGGCCGAGATGCATACCCGCTTCATCGCCAACTTCAAGGGTACTCGCGATCGGCCACCGCTATGGCGACATCGCGCCGAATCAAGCGGCAGCCGGGAAACCCCGCAAAAAGTACATGCAGCGCTTCAACAACGCACGCCTCAAGATCCCCAGGGTAACGGAGGAGGCCATCATCTCTGCCTTCTCCGACGGCCTGCGCGACGTCAAGATGAAGGAGGAGCTAGCGATGCATGAAGATCTGTGCACCACCTTGGAGCTGTTCAACTTGGCTACCAAGTGCGCCAGGGCTGAGGAGGGGCGCCTCTCCCTCCTCGAGCTGCACCGCAGATCCCGAAGAAAAGAAGTCCAAGGCCAAGGACGTGAAGCGCAAGGGGGCTGCCGTACTCGCGGCCGAACCAGACACCAAGCGAGGCAGAGATCAGCCCGAGTCCTCCAAGGGCAGTCGGTACTGCGTGTACCACGACCTCCACATCCACAACACCAATGAATGCCAAGAGCTCCGGGCCGTACGCGAAGGAAGGGTCGGCAGACGCCCCGAGCGCAGCGACCGGGGCTATGGCCGAGGAGGAGGAAGGAATGCAGGACGCTGGGAAGACCGTGGCTCGCGCCAAGGGTGGCGTGACCAACCTCGCGAGGACCGTTGGCGAGACCCGCCTCGCGAGGGAGGCTGGAGGGATCAGCCTCGTGAGGATCGCCCGCAGGGGAACGCAGGCCTCCCTCCGCTGCCGCCGCCAACAAGAAGAATTGAAGCCTGCATCCTGGGCGGAGCTCAAGGCCTAGCCTCTCAGCGCATCTTCAAGCAGTTCGCCCGCGAAGTGAATGCAGTCCTCCCCAAGCTCGAGGCCACGCGCCCTCTCAGGTGGTCGGCGTGCGCCATCATGTTCAGCTCAGCGGATCAGCTCAAGTGCGCAGCCACAGCCGGAGTTCTCCCGATGCTTTGTTCCCCAATCATCAGCAACGTGTTGGTCACCAAGACCCTCATCGACGGCGGGGCAGGACTCAACATCCTGTCCGTGGAAACATTCAACAATCTTCAAGTGCCTTCTGATCGACTTCAGCCAACCAAGCCTTTCTCCGAGTCACCGACGGCTCCACGGTCCCGATCGGGCAGGTCCGCCTTCTGTCACCTTCGGGGCTCACGACAACTACCGCACCGAGCTCATCGACTTCGACGTCGCCCACATTCGCCTGCCGTACAACGCCATCCTTGGGTACCCAGCGTTGGCCAAATTCATGGCCGTAACCCACCACGGCTACAACGTCCTCAAGATGCCAGGAAGCTGCGGGGTCATCACGGTGCCCTGTGAAGAGAGAGACGCAGTGTGCTCCCTGGAGCGAGCTTTTCAGGCCGCATCGCTAGAAGACCCAGACCACAACAGCAGGAGGCCTCCCGAGGCCGCACCCAAGAAGAAGAAGACATCGACCGGCCCGGCTCCTCAAGAGGCAGGGCCCGCGCCGGGCAGGGGGAGCCTCCTTCCATCGCATAGGAAAGCGCGCCCGGTGCCCTCCTTAGGCAGGGCTCGGGGGCTCTCCCCTGGAGGGCCGCCGACCTCGCCAAGGTCTCGAGGGAGGCGCTTGGGCACCACGTGAGGCGTGTTTGAAGCACGTTTCCATAGCAGGAGCAAGGCAAGGAGGGCCGAACCCTGGGAGTTCGTCGGCAAGGCCGTTCAGAGCTACAGGAGTCAAGGGTCATGAGGGGCAGCCGCCGCCAGCTGTGGCCCCCATCCAGGCGAGGATGGTGGGCTGCGCGCCTGCATCGACATACCAGGGCTCAACCAAGCCGCATCTCAAGAGCGCCTCTGGCCCTCGCGAGTGGGACGTTGCGAGGGCCCGCCCCACAGCTACGTGCGCATGCCTCATGGCCTGCCAAACGCGGCAGCTGCGCACCAGCCTCTCATGAGGGCCATCCTGGAGGCTCAAGAGGTCAGGCACGCCGCAGTCCTGGCGAAGATGGAGATGGCCCGCGAGGAGCCGCCAGCGCCTTCGGATCCTCTCGAGGCCTCCGGGCCAGGGGGCTCGTGAGGATCGGCTCCCGCAGCCCACCGAGTTTGCTACACCAACACCCCTTCGTCCCCAACATCACCAGGTGACATCTTTAAGTTTCGTTTCAGGCTGGGAGCGCCTTCAGGGCCGCATTATTCCTGTGCAGCGTGGGTCCGTCCTGCGGCATGTATCCCTTTTATTCCATGTCATTAGCTCATCCTGTTGGGGCGCCTGGGCTGCATCATCCCCAAGCCGCTTGGCTGTCCCGGTAGCATGTATCCTTCTGCGTTTTTCTTAGTATTATGCCCTCGCTCCACCATGCTTGTTATTTGGTGCCTTTTTCACGGGTGACGGAATCTTGCACGTTAAAGGGGGTGCCCGAGCATCGCAACTCGTGGCTCCTACCGCTCTCCGGCCCTCACCCTCTGGTCTTGTCCATAGCATTGCGACCTGGCTTGCCAGTGACGGCTGAGACCAGCCCGAGAGCCGGGACCCGAGGACGTAGAGTTTCGTCATCTAACCCAGCTTGCGCGTTAAAGGGGGCGTGCCTGAGCATCGCGACTCAGGGCTCCTACCGGCTCTCCTGTCAGGACCCCGATTCCAAGTCACATTGACCTAGCTGGTAACACCTCATATCACTTTGCGGCCTCACACACGGTATTCCCACGGGTGTCGCCTTACCATGGCCCGGGACCGTTTGCGCCTTTTGGCTCACGTATATGATCGTGTCGCTAGCATCCACATGACAGAGAACCCGGGCCGACATGGCTAGCCGTGAACCCAAAGCGGCGCTAACCCATGGGGACAGGCATACATGAATCACATCGAGCATGTCGGTCATCAACGTATGAATCCGGGCTGTAACACTGGGCTAACAGGACTCCGGTAACCCGGGCTGTAGCGGGCTAGGCAGGACTTCGGATATCACCGCGTGACATTTCCCCGAAGGGACAGGCATAGGAACGAAGTGAAACACATGCCGGCCAGTCAAGTGTCCAAAGCAGTAGTGTTGGGCTAGCAGGACTCCGGTGAACCGGGTCAGAAGCGGACTACTATCGCTCGAGGAAGCACTAGACTACATTTCCCCATATGAGAGGCTGCCAAGGATAAACAACTAGATTGTCAGATCCCACACATACCAAGCATTTCAAACATGCACACAATATGCTCAATATGTGTAAATACAACATGGCATCACAACATAACTCTCTACGACTCAAATATTTATTCATTAGGCTCACGAGGAGCGAGATATTACAAACATGGGTCTCATGACCCAACACTCGGAGCATACAAGTCAAAGCACAAGCGGAAGCTTAACATGTCTGAGTACAGACATCTACAAATGAAAAAGGCTGAGAAGCCTGACTATCTACCACATCCTGCCGAGGGCACAAGATCGTAGCTAAGGTAACAAGCTAAACGTCGAAGTCCAAGCGGAACTACTAAGCGAGACCGACGTCTCTCGCAAAACATAAAATAAGCAAACGTGAGTACAAACGCACTCAAAGCAAGACTTACATCAGAACTAACTACATATGCATCATTATCAACAAAGGGGTGGTGGAGTTTGACTGCAGCAAGCCAGCTTTGACTCGGTGGCTATCCTGAACTACGTCTGCAAGTAACTCTTTTGAGGTGGCGCACACGAGTCCACATATTCACCATATCAATACAACACTATGGACCCGCTCCCGTCTCCCTCACGAACGCCATCCATAGCACTCACGCTTATCTTGCGCATTTTAGAGTATCCACTTTCACTTGTCTATGAACTGTTATAGGCAACCCGAAGTCCTTTTCATGGACATGGCTATTCGAATAGATCATATTAACCTGCAGGGTGTACTTCTTCACACACGCTCTCACCACTTACCGCATGATTTACACGACATGTACTCGGCAACCTTCAAGCGGAAGCCCAACGTGGGTGTCGGCCACGGCCTACTAAACACTCAAGTCCCTAGTCCAGGTTTATCGCCTATTCGGGTTCCATCCGCAGGGAGTCCGCCGAGGTTTCCACTAACGGCCCCGAACGATGTGTGCAGGTTCCCGAGATACCAAACGGGCATTATTACACGGGCCACGGTGTATCTACCGCATCATAGCCCACCCTAGGGTCGGCGCTTCATACGGCCTCCAACACATATCCTACAAACACCGAAACTAGTTGCAACTCACGGAGAGAGAACAAGGGTGGTTAAGAAGCGAGAGGGTCCATTGGTTTCGGGCCCAATGCGTGGTAGTAACTGTTTCATGGATCACAAACATAGAACTCAGTTCCTGAGGACGGCTGCAATGAGACAACCCACCATGTACTCCTACATGGCCTCTCACCGCTACCTTTACCAAATCATGTTCACACACTTAGCTCTCTACAGTAGGACATGTTCACACCCCTCCGATTCATTCCCGATGAATCAGACCTGACTCAACTCTAAGCAGTTGCAGGCATGACAAACAAGCATGAATGAGTAGGCACAACAGGGCTCAAACAACTCCTACTCATGCTAGTGGGTTTCATCTATTTACTATGGAATGACAGGTCATGCAGAGGATATAGGGGTTCAGCTACCACAGCAAGTAACAGAGATGAATCATTGTTGTCCTAATGCAAAGAAAAGAGAGCAGGCGAGAGAGTGGGATTGTATCAGAATGAACAAGGGTTTTTGCTTGCTGGCACTCCACGAAGATATTATAGCTCTTCATCGGTGTCATCGAACTCATCGATCGTAAATGCGTCTCTTGAGAGGGACAAATATCGGCAAACAAGGAAGAACACAATCGATGCAGTGCACAATATGATGCATGATCATGACATGTCAGAATGCTGGGATTTAAGCTAATGCAACTAGCAGCAGATTAAATGAAGTTGGTTTGAATCCAAGATTCAAATTCAAACTCCATATATGGATATTAAATTGCCATTTATATGCTTTGTGCTAAAAAGCAGCTATAAGTTGTTCTAACATGCATGAAAATGGTACAGATGGATAGATTGGATTTTTCTGATCATTTTTCATATATAAATTATTTCAATCTGAGCTACGGTTGAATTTCTATGATTTTTACAAGTTTATACTATTTTACGAAATTTCCTGAATTAAATTAAATCCAGAAAATGAGTTATTGCGTCAAGATTAGGTCATCTTGACCTCAAGAGGTCAACAGGCGGGTCCAGGTCAAGCGACCGGTGGGACCCTGCGTCGATGTAACGAGCAGGTGACAGAGGCTGACTAGTGGGTCCGGGTCAACGATGACGTGGCTTGGTCAAACTGACATGTGGGGCCGACTATATTAGTCTAAACTAAACAGGGAATGTATCTCGGGGTTAATTAAGACATGGGGCCCATAGTCAGTGAGGGAGGGGGTTAGTTAGTTGCGTCAAGCCACTAATGACGGCGCCACGTCAGCACGCCAGAGTATGGCCGGCGGCGACCTCTAAACGCGGCGGAGGGACACTAGAGGGGCTCGGGTTTCACCTACAGCGCACCGATCGGTGCGCCCTTAGGCCCTACGGAGAGCTGGTGCGATGGCGCGTCGGGTGGTGGTGGTCTCCGGGCCTGGGGTGGCCGGAGTCGACGGGCCGAGCTTCAGTTCGGCCGCCGGAGTTGATTCTTGTGAGGATCGCGTTTCAGTGCGTAGAAGAGCGGGGCAAGGGAGCTAGGAGGGTGCTACGCATCACGGGGAGTAGGTTGGACACTCCAGGGTGACCATTTGGTCACCGGAGCATCGTCGACGGTGAGCTCAGGCGGCGGTGCAGTCGGGCGAGAGGGGCGTGGCGGCTAGAGACTGAAGTAGAGCACGGGGAGAAGGGGAAAAGAACTGGGAGCTCACGGTGAGACCGACGACGGCTCAGCTGGCTCGGGGATGACCGGAAGGCGGCGAATCCGTCGATGGAGTCTGGCGGCCGTGCTCGGGGAAGACGACTCGTGGCGGAGATGTGGGGCTCTCGCGGTGGCGTGGCTCGGGGTGGAAGAGAGAGGGTTCGGGCGGAGCCCGGGCGGTCGAGTAGCGAGGGGGAGGCGGTGGCTGCGGTGGTGCACGTCGGCGGCGGCGGGCGTCTCGGCCATGGTGGAGAGGGCGAGAGGGAGACGAGGGGGAGAATGCGGGGCGGTCGGAGCGATCCAGACGGCTCTCGGTCTGTCCATGACGCCTGTGAGCTATGAGCAGGAGGTGGCATGGGCGCGTGTGTGCGCCTGCAGCGAGCACGCGCTCGGCGTCCTTCTGGCGCAGTGGAGGCGGCAGCAGCCTTGATCACTGGGCCAGAGTAGATGGGCCGCCAGGTAAGTGGCCCAGGTAGTTCTCTCTCTCTTTTTCTTTCTTTTTGCATTTACTGTAATTTGTTTTGATTTAGTTTTAGCACTAAATCATTTTTATTGCTTCTAATAATTATGGTAGGGACTAGTTGGATTATTCCAAAGCCCTTCATCAAAGATCAGAATTATTGGACATATATTAATTAATTAACAAATATATATCCAATGCAAATAGTTATTTATTTAATTCAAAGGCCCAAAATAATTAACTCTGAGATACCAAAAATATTGTTTTGAGTTTTACCTCTTTGCAATATTTTGAGAGACTAAGAGGAACATTTTCTTGGACTTCTTTGAGAAGATTTTAATGTTGATCATTTTAAAAGGTTTACGAGGCTTTGAAAATTCCTCAATTCAAATTTCATTTGAATTTAGACATGATGACATGAATATCAAGCAAAGACAACAAGGCTAATCTAGGGCTGTGACAACTCACCCCTACTAAACAAGAATCTCGTCCGAGATTCAAGGCGTGAGGTAAGAAGGCGGAGGGGCACAAACTATCACGGTCTTCATGGTCCAGGTTGCACTTCATAGGAACGTTGATTCGAACATCATCATGATATTGACATCTTGCTTTGAGAACTCCATCCAACACGACAATGGAAAGAGAGGGAGGCCCTACATGATTCGATCTTCACGAAGATCAAGTAAACATGATCAACTCACGGAATGAGATGTAGAAACATCTCGAGTTGAGACACAAAACACATCGAGAGGGATGGAAGAACAAACAACGAGGTTTGATTTGGTGGGCATCAATTCCATGCTTAGAGAGATGGTGGATGGTGTCAAGGTGGTGAGGAAATAATTGCCAGGATTCCGTAACGGGGCACCTTGGAAAAAGTGACTCGTTGAGCTGTTCCCTTAAGTGGCAAAAAGAATTACTTTTGATCCATAGATCATTGGAACTCTTTATACCAGCCTAAGGCAATCACAATCGATCATTTGAAGGAGTTCAAAAGAATGACATACTCGGACTAGAATGGATGATGTGGACTACCTTGTTGAAGACAACGCAATGGATGATTTGCTTATCATCGGAAATGGATGGGACCCATGGTAAGTACACTTTTGAGGATGATCCTAGACATCAATTACTGAGAGGGGCAGCCCATGGAAATTGGCACAATGGGGTGCAAGCTGGGAACAAAATGCAACTGTTGGGAATGTTCCAACCATCATATCTGCCTGAGATTCAGATCCGATTGGTAATAGGATACTCCAGACTCAGCATGTCTGAAAAGGGAAGGGTGCAACACAATCGACGAGATGATGTTGCGAGATACTCGGGAGATGGACTATGGTAGTGAGCTCCAAAACATGAGCGGGTTCTGCTACAAACATGTGAACATGTTGTTCGAGACAAGCATGACCACATAGTAGTCTTATAATAAAACACTACCGAGTTCAGGTGGGGAACCATCAACGAGGATATCGAAGTCCCTACATAAGTTCGGATTAGCTCTTATGAAGGAACTCCTTCTCCTTGAACAAATCAATCAGTGGCTTGTTGTGCTAGGAACACATGTAGAGCGAAGGTTGCAAGTCTCCGAACCACAGAATACTTCGCACGTATGCATGACCGATTTGGGATGATTCCAAAAGAAGCAACATTGACTTTCTCGAATCCACGGCGGCAACTTGCATCAGATGCACATGAATTAGAGGAAGTCACTACTTTCATCCAAACATATGCTTCATGAACGAAACACGAAGAAATGCTTACACAAGTTTCCAACACTAGGTTTATGTTCAACATGAGTCATGGGGGAGACAAAATGCTGCTGATGGGCTCAACAACAACTCATCGGAATTTCCATATCACTGGACTTCCACCATCATGTGAACACGGTGATAGCATTGGTCAGACCAAAAGATGTAATGGTATATGCTCGAGGGATCAACCACGAGTAAGACAACATTACGAGCATTGTTAGTCTTGATTTGATTTGACGATAGCCCACACTCAAATCAAAGGATTGATAAGACAATAGGTCTAGCAACCGATCACAGGGACCAATCGATGAAGATATCATCTTTCTTCAACACACACTACACAAGAATATCCCTTTGGAACGAACTAAGTTAGGCAAGCTTTTATCTTCCAACTCTCCAAGTTGTTGTCTAGCTTAACCAACTAGCTCAGGGATATCCAACACAAATTCTTGAAGAAAGGGTGGTTCACAAGAAACCAACTTGATCACGAGCTCAACATATGATCAGGGAACAACCGGTAACACTTCCAAGAAGATATTTGGAAAGTCACGAACCACGGTATGTTACTAAGCTCGAGAACAATCTTGCTTTTGAGGGCAAGACGATATGATCAAATGAGTGAGGACTTGACAAGATCCTAACTCATCAATCGAAGTGTGCACCAGAAATAAGGACTATGTAGCACGATCAATCTTAGGATGATGATTTAACAACCAACACGCTAAGAACGAGGATATTGTCCATTAGCTACCAAGCAACGAGTTGCTTGGAGTATTGATTTCACACATCACAATTCACTTGTCGGCATTCCGGTTACAACAACACGAGGACCGAGGAATGAATGATGATGGTGAGAAGTATCACTACGTCAAGAATTCATGAGAGTTGGTGTAGTTCTCATGACAATTCTGACATAAAGGGGTAATACTCCAAGGTAGAAACGAACAAAGCTGAATTGGCATTTTGATCTGCGGGATACAACTACTTTGACCCAATCCTAGAAATGGATGAGGTATCGAGTTTGTTTCTCCTAGTCATTCAGAAATAGAATGGCTTGACGGACCACAAGGATAATAGGCATCGATAAACACGATCGCACACATACTCTTGACTATCAATTGATAGACGAGAGTCGGAATACAACTAAAGAGGGACAACTCAAGGAACATATAACTTTTCGAGTTGTGGAGGCATGGATTAGTATGTCGAGCAAAGTTGAACATTTCTTCCAGATAACCCATGCGGAGAAGGTAGAACCGGCAGAGTCACAATATAGAATGGGGAACTCATCGAAAGCACTCTTGTTGTGACCTTTTGGTTCAAAGGAACTCCTGCCAAGGATGGTTCATGGTATGTGGAAGAATGAGATACCACGGACCTCGAGGACTGTCGCAAGGTTACTAATATCCTAAAGGAACTAGCAAATACTAACAACATGAAGTAGGGTGAATCTCGGGTTCAGAAACCCAGGAGTAGAATGCCTACTACTAAATGGCATCACGGGATGCTTTCGAGAATGGTGGCCAGAGTTATCACACCGGGACACAAAACATGGCTAGATTACTAGGTGGTCTTCTAAGACACCTATGGTCATAATAATAGTTCCAATATATATGTCGAGGCAACAGAGTACCTCAACTCAGCAATTAGTGTGATTAACCTGGCCCAAAGAGACATCGGAAACGGGAAGAAGGAATTTGCAAATGCATCAGATTGTTTGGAAACATGGGATAACTCGGACATCATAACGGATGTAAATGCTCAAAAAGATTTGAGACATCATGCAAAATGGTGGCAAAACCACTCAACATCACAATATCAAGATTCTGAGACCAGCTATGAACATACGGAAGTAGTAAAAACTGAACTGAGACTCAAAACCAATAATCTTAAAAGTCTATGGATTAGTAACACGTCATGCTGATAGATAGATGAGAAGCCTAGTTCTTAAACCCCGTAGAAGAGAAGAGGTTGACTCAGATTAGAGGGCCATGAGGTATAAGGAGTAAAAAGAGCCTTACATTCCCTTCCCCAATCAATTCCCTTACATAACTAAAGCATTTCTAGACACAAATTCGACCAGTTTGGCTTGGTAATCCTATAGGCAGTCAGGCTCTGATACCAACGCTGTCAGGACCCCGATTCCAAGTCACATTGACCTAGCCGGTAACACCTCATATCACTTTGCGGCCTCACGCACGGTATTCCCACGGGTGTTGCCTTACCATGGCCCGGGACCGTGTGGGGCTTTTGGCTCACGATATGATCGTGTCGCTAGCATCCACATGATGAGAACCCGGCCGACATGGCTAGCCGTGAACCCAAAGCGGCGCTAACCCATGGGGACAGGCATACATGAATCACATCGAGCATGTCGGTCATCAACGTATGAATCCGGGCTGTAGCACTGGGCTAACAGGACTGCGGTAACCCAGGCTGTCGTGGGCTAGGCAGGACTCCGGATATCACCGCGTGACATTTCCCCGAAGGGACAGACATAGGAACGAAGTGAAACACATGTCGGCCAGTCAAGTATCCAAAGCAGTAGTGCTGGGCTAGCAGGACTCCGGTGAACCGGGCTGTAGCGGACTACTATCGCTCAGGAAGCACTAGACTACATTTCCCCATATGAGAGGCTGCCAAGCATAAACAACTAGATTGTCGGATCCCACACATACCAAGCATTTCAAACATGCACACAATATGCTCAATATATGTAAATACAACATGGCATCACAACATAACTCTACGACTCAAATATTTATTCATTAGGCTCCGAGGAGCAAGATATTACAAACATGGGTCTCATGACCCAACACTCAGAGCATACAAGTCAAAGCACAAGCGGAAGCTTAACATGTCTGAGTACAGACATCTACAAATTAAAAAGGCTGAGAAGCCTGACTATCTACCAGATCCTGCCGAGGGCACAAGATCGTAGCTGAGGTAACAAGCTAAACGTCAAAGTCCAAGCGGAACTACTAGCAAGACTTACGTCTCTCGCAAAACATAAAATAAGCAAACGTGAGTACAAACGTACTCAGCAAGACTTACATCGTAACTAACTACATATGCATCATTATCAACAAAGGGGTGGTGGAGTTTGACTGCAGCAAGCCAGCTTTGACTCGGTGGCTATCACGAACTACGATTGCAAGTAACTCTTTTGAGGTGGCGCTACGAGTCCACATATTCACCATATCGATACACCACTATGGACCCGCTCCCGTCTCCCTACGAGAACGCCATCCATAGCACTCACGCTTATCTTGCGCATTTTAGAGTATCCACTTTCACTTGTCTATGAACTGTTATAGGCAACCCAGAAGTCCTTTTTCGCGGACACGGCTATTCGAATAGATCATATTAACCCTGCAGGGGTGTACTTCTTCACACAAGCTCTCACCACTTACCGCAGTTTACACGACATGTACTCGGCAACCTTCAAGCGGAAGCCCAACGTGGGTGTCGGCCACGGCCTACCTTAACACTCAAGTCCCTAGTCCAGTTTATCGCCTATTCAGGTTCCATCCGCAGGGAGTCCGGCCGAGGTTTCCACTAACGGCCCCGAACGATGTGTGCAGGGTTCCCGAGATACCAAACGGGCATTCTGTACACCGGGCCACGGTGTAACTACCGCGTCATAGCCCACCCCTAGGGTCAGCCCTACGCACGGTCTCCAACACATATCCTACAAACACCAGAAACTAGTTGCAACTCCTGGACAGAAAACAAGGGTGGTTAAGAAGCCGAGGGGTCCATTGGTTTCGGGCCCAATGTGTGGTAGTAACTGTTCGTGGATCACAAACACAGAACTCAGTTCCTGAGGACGGCTGCAATGAGACAACCCACCATGTACTCCTACATGGCCTCTCACTGCTACCTTTACCAAATCGTGTTCACATACTTAGCTCTCAACAGTAGGACATGTTCACACCCCTCCGATTCATTCCCGATGAATCAGACCTGACTCAACTCTAAGCAGTAGCAGGCATGACAAACAAGCATGAATGAGTAGGCACAGGGCTCAAACAACTCCTACTCATGCTGGTGGGTTTCATCTATTTACTATGGAATGACAGGTCATGCAGAGGATAAAGGGGTTCAGCTACCGCAGCAAGTAACAGATGAATCGTTGTTGTCCTAATGCAGTAAAAGAGAGCAGGAGGGAGAGAGTGGGATTGTATCAGAATGAACAAGGGGTTTTTGCTTGCCTGGCACTCCTGAAGATATTATAGCTCTTCATCGGTGTCATCGAACTCATCGTCGGTACGTCGTCTACTGAGAGGGGACAAATACCGGCAAACAAGGAAGAACACAATCGATGCAGTGCACAATATGATGCATGATCATGACATGTCAGAATGTTGTGATTTGAGCTAATGCAACTAGCAGCAGATTAAATGAAGTTGGTTTGAATCCAAGATTCAAATTCAAACTCCATATATGGATATTAAATTGCCATTTATATGCTTTGTGCTAAACAGCAGCTATAAGTTGTTCTAACATGCATGAAAGTGGTACAGATGGATAGATTGGATTTTTCTGATCATTTTTCATATATAAATTATTTCAATCTGAGCTACGGTTGAATTTCTATGATTTTTAGAAGTTTATACTATTTTCTGAAATTTCCGGAATTAAATTAAATCCAGAAAATGAGTTATTGCGTCAGCATTAGGTCATGCTGACCTTAGTAGGTCAACAGGCGGGTCCAGGTCAAACCTGACTAGTGGGACCCGCACGTCAGTGTAACAGGGCAGGGACAGAGGCTGACTAGTGGGTCCGGGTCAACAATGACGTGGCTTGGTCAAACTGACATGTGGGGCCGACTATATTAGTCTAAACTAAACAGGAATATATCCGGGGTTAATTAAGACATGGGGCCCATAGTCGGTGAGGAGGGGGTTAGTTAGTTGCGTCATTAGCCACTAATGGCGGTGCCACGTCAAGACGCCGAGTATGGCCGGGCGGCGACCTCTAAACGCCAAGCGGAGGGACACTAGAGGGGCTCGGGTTTCGCCTATAGCGCACCGCAGTCGCCCCTTAGGCCCCACGGAGAGCTGGTGCGATGGCGTCGGGTGGTGGTGGTGGTCTCCGGCCTGGGGTGGCCGGAGTCGGGCGGCGAAGCTTCGGTTGCGGCAGCCGGAGTTCGCTTCTTGTGGGATCGCGTTCGGTCGCGTAGAAGAGCGGGGCAAAGGGAGCTAGGAGGGCGCCACGCATCATGGGGGAGTAGGTTGGACACTCAGGTGACCATTTGGTCACGAGCATCGTCGACGGCGAGCTCAGCGGCGATCTGATCAGGCGAGAGGCGTGGCGGCTAGAGAGTGAAGTAGAGCACGGGAGAAGGGGAAAAGAACCGAGAGCTCACGGTGAGACCGGCAACGGCTCACTGCCTCGAGGATGACCGGAAGGCGGCGAATCCGTCGATGGAGTCCGGCGGACGTGCTCGGGGAAGACGACTCGTGGCGGAGATGTGGGGCTCTCGCGGTGGCGTGGCTCGGGGTGGAAGAGAGTGGGGTTCGGGGCGGAGCCTCTGGGCCGGTCAGAGTAGCGAGGGGGAGGTGGTGGCTGCGGTGGTGCACGTCAGCAGCGGCGGGCGTCTCGGCCATGGTGGAGAGGGCGAGAGGGAGACGACGGGGAGAATGTGGGGCGGTCGGAGCGATCCAAACGGCTCTCGCGGGTCTGTCCGCGGCGCCACGCAGGCTAGCAGGCAGGAGGTGGCATGGGCGCGTGTGCGCCGAGCACGCTGGCCTCGGCGTCCTTCTCGGCGCAGTGGAGACGACGATCGGCCAGCGCGCCGATCACTGGGCCAGAGTTGATGGGCCGCCAGGTAAGTGGCCCAGGTAGTTCTCTCTCTCTCTCTTTTTCTTCTGTTTTGCATTTACTGTAATTTGTTTTGATTTAGTTTTAGCACTAAATCATTTTTATTGCTTCTGATAATTATGGTAGGGACTAGTTGGATTATTCCAAAGCCCTTCATCAAAGATCAGAATTATTGGACATATATTAATTAATTAACAAATATATATCCAATGCAAATAGTTATTTATTTAATTCAAAGGCCCAAAATAATTAACTACGAGATACCAAAAATATTGTTTTGAGTTTTACCTCTTTGCAATATTTTCGGAGACTAAGAGGAACATTTTCTTGGACTTCTTTGAGAAGATTTTAATGTTGATCATTTTAAAAGGTTTCTGAGGCTTTGAAAATTCCTCAATTCAAATTTCATTTGAATTTAGACATGATGACATGAATATCAAGCAAAGACAACAAGGCTAATCTAGGGCTGTGACATCTCCGGCCCTCACCCTCTGGTCTTGTCCATGGCATCGCGACCTGGCTTGCCAGCGACGGCTGAGACCAGCCCGAGAGCCGGGACCCGAGGACGTAGAGTTGCTGCATCTGACCAGGCTTGCGCGTTAAAGGGGGGGTGCCTGAGCATCGCGACTCAGGGCTCCTACCGGCTCTCCGGCCCTCACCCTCTGGTCTTGTCCATGGCATCGCGACCTGGCTTGCCCGGTGACGGTGAGACCAGCCCGAGAGCCGGACCCGAGGACGAGAGTTGCGTCATCTAACCCGACTTATGCGCGTTAAAGGGGGTGCACGAGCATCGCGACTCGGGGCTCCTACCGGCTCTCCGACCCTCACCCTCTGGTCTTGTCCATGGCATCGCGACTGGCTTGCTGCCGACGGCCGAGACCAGCCACGAGCCGGGACCGAAGACGTGAAACACCGGCATCATCCGCCAAATTTGCAGGAACACACTCGAAGATAAGGCCTGAGCCAGCGCAACCCGCCTTGAGGTAGGGCCCGTGAGTCCTGCTACTGGCTCACGGGTGCCCAGATACACCTCGTCCCAGCCCTACCGTGCCAGCCCACGTGTCGGTGGGGTCATATCGCCCGGGCTCCTCCCGAAGGGGAGCCCCTCCCACGCACTCAATGGAAGCACCATGCTCCTTGTTGGTGACGACAACGCCAAGGAGCGGCTATGCCCAGACGCATGTGGAAGCGCTATGCTCGCGGCCGGTGATAAACAAGCGAGGGTGGCCGGGTCGCATCAACCTCGTGGAGCCCAGAGCTCAATGTCCGCCTCATCGCAACGCCTCCCTCGAGGCGCCGCGAGGGCTGGGCACGGGGCCAGCCTGGGTCACGCCCAGACGCACGCCACCCAGCCAGGCCCCTCGGGTCTGGTTCGTCGCACATCACTCGCCGAGCGGAGCCAAGGTACGAATGTCGTTTGAGCGTCAAGGGGGACTCCTGAGCATCGTGACTCAGGAGCCTAACTGGTCACGTAGCCCCTCACCCCTTAGTTCCAAAAGGCTAACGGCGGTTGAGGTATGCGCGGGGGCGGGCTCTGCAGACGTAGAACGGTAGATTCGCCCGCGTCTCACCTCCCTACTTGCTGTTCGTGCGCCAAGGGGGACTCCTGAGCATCGCGACTCAGGAGCCTAACTTGTCACGTAGCCCCTCACTCCTTGGTCCCGTCCTGGTTTCGGTCGGGGCTAGCAATGGTGAGGTATGCGCGGGGCCGGGCTCTGCCGGCGTAGAACATAAGCAAGTAGGAAGCGCAAATTTCAAGGAATTCAAAAGCAAATATTACAGTCCACACTGTTATCGCAATACCAAACGCAAGTTTAAACGCCTCCCCGAGGCATGATACATGTGCAGGAATTAAAAGCGGGGCCAGGAGCCTGGCGGAGTCACTTGTCGGCGGTGGAGCAGCGCGGAGCGGGTTCGCCTCGTGGAGCAGCGGGGCAGCGGCGCTTCGCCGGCTTGGTCTTGAAGGCCGGAACTTCCCCAACAGAGCCTCCGCGCGACCCTTCACAGCCTCGGCAATGCAGCTGCATGCTCACCGCTATCGGCTCCAAAGAGCTGTCCAGGTCGACGCTGGGATCGCGAAGGTAGACGTGGGTGAGGACCCACGTCAGTGCCGCAGAAGACAAGACACGCGCCTCGGCCTCAGCCGTGGGGCCAAGACCAAGGGAGACATCTTCAAGAGCGCGAACCAGGAAAGGAAGCAGCTTGGCGGGGCCGTCCTATGCGCCGGCCAGTGGGCTCTCCAGGCCGCTATCATAAAGCTCCCTCAGCAAGGTGCGAGCCTTCACTTCCATATCTGTGAAGGCCACGCGATCTTCGGCAAGAACCCGCACCTTGTCGTCCAGCTCGACTTTCCTCGCCTCCAGTTCCTGCTCCAGCGCTTAGGGCGGTCACGGCGCTTCTTCAGCCTGGCCTCCCGGTCCTTGACGGCCGCCTCGCGAGCCTTCATGCTTTCCTCCTTCTCTGGCGGGCGGGCCTCCTCGGCAAGCTGGTTCTGCAGGCCCTTCACCGCCCTCCAGCGTCTCACGGCAACCTTGGATGCTGGCTGCCTCCCCCAGGGCAGCATCGCAGGCAATCTTCGCCTCACGGACAGCCTGTTTCTCCTCGTCGCAAGCCGTCGAGGCCTGGACCAGCGCCGCCCGAATCGAAGCGTCGGAGCGAATCCAGCCAAAGGCCAGCTCCACGCGCCCGGCCACCAAGCGAGGGTCGGCGCCCAGAAGATCCTACCGCAGCCGGTCCAATTCAGCGGCAGCACGATCCAGGACAGTGGGAGGAATCGGAGAGACAGCGGTTGGTGGAGTAGGAGGAGATGGCGGCGGCGTAACCACAGTATCGTGGCGGGACTGCTGCGCCCCAACAGCTATGGCGGCAGCATCAGGCAAGGACACCTCGGGAGTCGCTTGGGCCATGGGGGCTGAGCTCGCCCAGCCAGCTCCGCCAGGCCTCGCGAGGATGACCGGGCAGGAGAGGCCCGTGTCTTGCCATCGCCTTCCTTCGCGGGCAGAGGCGCCGCCCCAGATGAAGCCTCAGGAGCTCCCTTCAGCTTCTTCGCCGCAGGCGCCAGCCTAGCCAAGAGATACAGATATCAAGCCTCGGCGACAAAGCAAGGAATAAAACAAGAATCAAGCACTTACTGGTCATCGCTCGCGGGCTCGAGCAACCTTCGGCCATACTTGAAGCCCGAGAGCCGGCTGCAGGGATCAGCGTCAAGGGGCCCGGGAGCAGGAGGTGCGTCTGTGGATCGCCCGGGGCAGGCGGATCCATGAGGACCAGCCAGTCCGGTCCTTCTTGCCGGGATCGAGGTGGGGCTTACGCCTCCCGCTCATCCTCATCCTCGCTGCGTCACTCTGGGGGGAGGCGGAGAGCGGGACTGCGCCGCAGGGGAGGAGCCCTTGACTCCGCCCCCGAATCAACCCCCTCTCCTGGCTCTCTTTCCTCCACCTCTTCGGTGGAGTCGGAAGAGGACACGTCCACCAGGTCCTCCGGAGCCTCCACGGGCACGGGTCCGTCCCCATTGAAGACAGGCATGGGCCCCACTACCTGCTCCCAATCCTCGCGAAGGAACAAGGGCGCGGGGGCGCCCTCCAGTCTCGCCACGTCACCCCAACCAAGGACTGGAGGACCATCGCCAGATCCTCGCTGGCCAGGACCGCGGGGCTCGAGTGAGGCCTCCACATCGGAAGCGAGTACTGACGAAGCGGAGCCAGTTGATGCTCCAGGAACTCCCTCGGCGGCTTGCAGTCAGCTTCACCGCGCCCGCGTTGGGCCAGATCTGCGTCCATCTTCTCGGCACCCGGCTTAGCGGGGATCGAAGCTCCACTCGGGACCCGGTCGTGGAGCTCTCGGGGCACTCAGTGGGCGGGAGATCGGCCCGAGGAGGATGCGCCAAAGATGCACCAAGACCCACTTGCTCCTGAAGCCCTCAATCCGCTTCCTGTGGTTTGAAATGGCGATGGCTCTGCCAGAGCATTTAAGCTCACAAGACGCGAAGGCGGAACCACGGGAGGTTCGGAGGGAGAAATAGTGGCGCAGCAAGGCCACCGAGGGCTTCACCCCAACATGGGCCTCACAATAGTAGGCGAAGATTGCCAGAAGAAGGACGGAGTTGGGATGGAGGTGCAGAGCTTGAATGTTGTAATGACGGAGGACGGAGAAGAAGAACTCAGAAAACGGAGGCACCATACCAGCAATGATGGCGCTCACGAAGAACGGGTAGAAGGTACTCCCCCGACCCTCCGGGGCGGCAGAGCCGGCCTTGAACACCTCCGTTCCATTGACGCTCTGCGCCCCCGCCAACCGGCACACCAGGGCGAGGCTCCGACACATTTGGCGGGTCAAGGCGGAGAGTACCAAGCTCCGGGGCTTGGCGAGGCGCCATGACTGGCTAGGGCACGCAGGCGGAGTGGATCTGAAGGTCTTGGAAGCAGAGGGGAGAGGCGCAAGAAAGGGGATCTGAGCAGCAATTGGAGAAAGTAAAGGAGTCAAGGAAGATGCCGCTCTATTATCAACCCACGCGGTTGCAGAGGCGCACGCGTCCAATCAACCGCCACGCGGCGCCCAAGGCCACAGGCTGTTAGGGCCCGCGACGCTTCGCACTTGCCCTTTTGCCTCTCTTCTCGGCCAAGTTCAGGCGCGCCCGTGGCCCGGGGCTACATGCTCGGGAACGGGGTCCCAGACTTGCTCGCTCATGCCTGCGACGTGGCTCAAGGAGGCCCAGGACAGCCCATCTTCATCAACACAAGCTCAAGACCCTCGCGAGGGGCCAAGCCTCGCGGGGCGGACGACAAGGAGCTTCCTCAGGCACGGCCTCGTCAGGCTGGCTCATGAGGAGGCAGAGAGTTCAAGGTAGGGTACCTTGCGAGGTGCCCATGATGCAAGCCATGACGACCAAGGGCGCCAGCCCGCGCAGTGTCCTTCTTTCCTCTTTGGTGCAAAGGGAGCAAGCACAGGTGAGAGCATCAAGCAAAGGCATCCGTTTCGGTGCAACAAGACCAAGACCAGCCCCAACGGCTGGAAGGGAGTCATCATGGAGCCCAAACAGGCGTCATCACCAGAGCCTTTGGCAGGCGAGGACCAACTTTAGTCAGGATAAGTGTACCCGCTGTTCCCCTTCAAAATAGCCAATTGTTGGCGCCCTTCCCGCTCAATATTTGGGAAGAGGCCCAGGGCCTTCACCTATAAATAGGAGTAGCCACACTCAGAGAGGGGGATCTGGCATCTAGAGAGAGAGAGAGAGACAAAGAGGCATCTTGGAGAGACGAAGAGAGATCGGAATCCTCATCAGGAGACCAGTAGCTAGAGCGACTGAACACCACCTAGCAGTTCATGGCACCTGCCAAGAACAGACCCTCGCGAGGCTGTTCTTCCTTGTATTGTTCCTCATCAGCCCAAGAGGCAATCCACCACACCACACACTGGAGTAGGGTATTACACCACAATGGTGGCCCGAACCAGTATAAATCTTGTGTCTCTTGTGCTGTCCCGTTAGTAGTTTAGGTCCCTGCGATTGGGCAAAGTGCGAGACAGTGGAAGGTTGGATCTCCGCGCGCACCCCTGTGTTCGAACCTTAAGGGTCTGCCGGAACCCGAAATCCGACAATAACCTCAGTCATGAAGCAATTGCAATTTATCATAACATCAGAAAGAGTCTATGTCAGAGCTTAAAAGCAAGTCCACATACTCAACTATCACTTAGTCCTTCATAATTGCTAGCACTCACGCAATACTTGTGGTTACGGAGTTTTAATCGGACACAAACAAAGATAGGGGCTTATAGTTTTGCCCCACAACCTTTTACCTCAAGGGTAATGTCAACAATAACAATTCATGCTCCCCTACATCCAATTAGATATATATATCATGTTCTTTCCAACATGCTGAGCTTGCCAAAGGATAAAATGAATAAGGAAAGGTGAAGATCACCGTGACTCTTGCATAAGGTAGAATATAATAATAAAAGATAGGCCCTTCGCAGAGGGAATCAGAGGTTGCCATGCTCTTTTATGGTTGGATGCACAAAATATTAATGCAAAAGAACGTCACTTTATATTGCCCCTTGTATGTGGAACTTTATTATGCAGTCCGCCGCTTTTATTACTTCCACAACAAGTTCGTACAAAGCTTATTTCTCTGCACTAATAAGTCATGCATATTTAGAGAGCAATTTTTATTGCTTGCACCGATGACAACTTACTTGAAGGATCTTACTCAATCCATATGTAGATATGGTGGACTCTCATGGCTAAACTGGTTTAAGGGTATTTGAAGCACAAGTAGTATCTCTACTTGGTGCTGAGAATTTGGCTAGCATGAGGGGGAAAGGCAAGCTCAACATGTCAGAGGTTCCATGACAATATACTTTATCTCAGATATAAGAAAACATAAATCATCACGTTGTCTTCCTTGTCCAACATCAACTCTTTAGCATGTCATATTTTAATGAGTGCTCCCAATCATAAAAGATGTCAATGATAATATATCTATATGTGAAACCTCTCTTTCCTTATTACTTCCTATTAATTGCAACGATGACCAAAGCTATATCTGCCAACTCCCAACAACTTTTAATCATCATACTCTTTCTATGTGAAGTCATTACTTTCAATAAGATCAATATGAACTCTTTGTTTCTTTTTATTCTTTTTCTTTTATTCACCCAAGATCATGGCAAAACTATCAAGCCCTTGAATCAACACTAATCTTTATTATATAGCTCACGGACTTGATTACATAGAGGGATCATAAAGCAAAACTTCAAAACTAGATCATGCCATGACTTTATTCTACTAAATCAAGATACTACTAATAGGATCGAACTAAGAAAAACGGCAAAGATAGGAGTTGTGATGGTGATACGATACCGGGGCACCTCCCCCAAGCTTGGCAGTTGCCAAAGGGAATGCCCATACCCATGTGATTATATCTCCTTCTGTGTTGTTGGTGTAGGTGTTGTTGATGATGCAGGCTTGTCTTCCACCTTCCATGGCATAGGCTCACCATCATAGAAGGATGATCGAGTCTCCGGAATCCTCAAATCTGCAGCCAAACTCATCCTTTTGAATCTATATTCATACTCATAGTTTTGATTTTGCAGATCATAGGTTTGGGCTTGGAGGTGCTCGTTCTTCTCATGTAGCTTGAAGATGGCTTCCTCGGTGTTCTTGGCATCCGGCTCGTAGTTGTTGGTGAACTCCGCGAGCATCTTGTGGCTAGCTTTAATTCCATGCTCCACCATCCCCTGGCACTTGAAAACTTGTTGCTCCATTGCTTCGAGCCTCGCCTCCACGCTTCCGGTTCCCTTTGGTCCCTCAACATCGCGGATGTGCAGCAACCCATCACGCATCTCAATGGTTTGAGGGTGTCGCAGCACCTCCGCGAGGTAAGGGTTGATCACCTTCTCGAACAACTTGTCCTTGGAAGCACTTGGGGACGTCATGATGATCTAGATCTGTCAGAAAAACAGCTCAAAACAAGAACAGGAGATAATTGCGTGATACGGGAGTCAAAACCTTCGGGAGAATATATAATGAATTTTTACCGACCAAAATATGTATCGTGCAAGAAAATGGAGTCCGGAGGGCACACGAGGTGCTCACGAGGTAGGGGCGCGCCCGGTGGGTAGCGCCCTGCACCCTCGTGAAGGCCTCGTGTCCTTCCCTGACTGCCACTTATTTTTCTATTTTTCTAAATATTCCAAAACAGAGAAATATTGCCTTAAAAATTGTTTTGGAGCCGGTTTACTTACCGTACCACATACCTATTCCTTTTCGGAGTCTGAAACGGTCTGGAAAGTGTCCCTTATGTATTCCTCCGGGGTTATGGTTTCAATAATATTGGTTACAACATTTATGGGATTACCTGAGATATAATGTTTGATTCTTTGACCGTTTACCACCTTCGGATTTGTGCCCTCGAAGTTGTTGATTTTTATGGCACCGGAACGATAGACCTCCTCCATAACGTAGGGACCTTCCCATTTAGAGAGAAATTTTCCTGCAAAAAATCTTAGATGAGAGTTGTATAACAATACATAATCACCTACATTAAACTCACGCTTTTGTATCCTTTTGTCATGCCATCTTTTAACTTTTTCTTTAAACAACTTGGCATTTTCATAAGCTTGGGTTCTCCATTCATCAAGTGAGCTAATATCAAATAACCTCTTCTCACCGGCAAGTTTGAAATCATAGTTGAGCTCTTTAATAGCCCAATATGCCTTATGTTCTAGTTCGAGAGGTAAGTGACATGCTTTTCCATAAACCATTTTATACGGAGACATACCCATAGGACTCTTATATGCAGTTCTATAGGCCCATAATGCATCATCAAGTTTCTTGGACCAATTCTTTCTAGACCTATTAACAGTCTTGTGCAAAATTAATTTGAGTTCTCTATTACTCAATTCTACTTGACCACTAGACTGCGGGTGATAAGGAGATGCAATTCTATGATTAACATCATATTTAGCAAGCATTTTACGGAAAGCACCATGTATAAAGTGTGAACCACCATCAGTCATTAAATATCTAGGGACTCCAAACCTCAGAAAAATAACTTCCTTAAGCATTTTAATAGAGGTGTTATGATCAGCACTACTAGTTGGAATAGCTTCTACCCACTTAGTAACGTAATCAACAGCAACTAAAATATGTGTATAACCATTAGAGGCAGGAAAAGGTCCCATATAATCAAAGCCCCAAACATCAAATGGTTCAATAACAAGTGAATAATTCATAGGCATTTCTTGACGTCTACTAGTATTACCAATTCTTTGACATTCATCACAAGACAAAACAAACTTACGGGCGTCTTTGAAGAGAGTGGGCCAATAAAAACCGAATTGCAGTACCTTATGTGCAGTTCTATCTCCAGCGTGGTGTCCTCCATAAGCTTCGGAGTGACACTTGCGTAGGATCTGTTCCTGTTCATGCTCAGGTACACAATGTCTAATAACACCATCTACTCCTTTATAAAGATGTGGGTCATCCCAAAAGTAATGTCTCAAATCATAGAAGAACTTTTTCTTTTGTTGGTATGTGAAGCTAGGTGGTATAAATTTAGCAACAATATAATTAGCATAATCAGCATACCATGGAGTGCTACGAGAAGTGCTTATGACATTTAATTGTTCATCAAGAAAGCTATCATCAATAGGTAGTGGGTCATCAAGAACATTCTCTAACCTAGATAAGTTGCCTGCAACGGGGTTCTCAGCTCCTTTTCTATCAACAATATGCAAATCAAATTATTGCAGCAAGAGAACCCATCTAATTAGTCTAGGTTTAGAATCTTTCTTTTCCATAAGATATTTAATAGCAGCATGATCAGTGTGAATAGTTACTTTAGAATCAACAATATAGGGTCTGAATTTATCACAAGCAAACACAACTGCTAAAAGTTCCTTTTCGGTAGTAGCATAATTTCTTTGAGCATTGTCTAGAGTCTTACTAGCATAATGGATAACATTTAATTTCTTATCAACTCTTTGTCCTAGAACAGCACCTACATCATAATCACTAGCATCACACATAATTTCAAAGGGTAAATTCCAATCAGGTGGCTGAACAACAGGTGCGGAGACTAATGCCTTCTTAAGTATTTCAAAAGCTTCTACACAATCATCATCAAAGACAAATGGTACATCTTTTTGTAATAAATTAGTCAGAGGCCGAGAAATTTTTGAGAAGTCCTTAATGAACCTCCTATAAAATCCGGCGTGACCAAGGAAACTTCTTATACCATTGATGTCCTTGGGACATGGCATCTTTTCAATAGCATCAACTTTGGCTTTATCAACTTCAATACCTCTTTCAGAAACTTTGTGCCCCAAGACAATACCTTCATTAACCATAAAGTGGCACTTTTCCCAATTCAAGACAAGATTAGTTTCTTCACATCTCTGCAAAACTCGATCAAGATTGCTCAAGCAATCATCAAAAGAGGAACCATAGATGGAAAAGTCGTCCATGAAAACCTCACAAATCTTTTCACAAAAATCAGAGAATATAGCCATCATGCATCTTTGAAAGGTAGCAGGTGCATTACATAAACCAAAAGGCATCGTCTATAAGCAAAAGTACCAAAAGGGCATGTAAAAGTAGTCTTTGATTGATCTTTAGCCGACACGGTATTTGAGAGAAACAAGAATAACCATCCGTAAAGCAATAATGTGTATGTTTGCATAATCTTTCTAGCATTTGATCAATAAGCGGTAAGGGTAATGATCTTTCTTAGTAGCTTTATTTAATTTGCGAAATCAATTACCATCCTATAACTTGTGATAATTCTTTATGGATCAATTCATCTTTATCATTAGGGACAACAGTAATACCTTCCTTCTTAGGGACGCAATGGACAGGACTTACCCATGACTATCAAAGCGGGATAAATTATACCTGCCTCCAGAAGCTTGAGTATTTCTTTTCTTACCACTTCTTTCATTTTAGGATTCAAACGTCGTTGAGGATCACGAACTGGTTTGGCATCCGCTTCCAAAATTATTTTATGGTGACATAGAGTGGGACTAATGCCCTTAAGATCATCAAGAGTATATCCAATAGCGGCACGGTGCTTCTTCGGAGTTTTCAATAATCTTTCTTCTTCATGCTCTGAAAGGTTAGCACTAATAATAACAGGATATATTTTCTTTTCATCAAGATAAGCATATTTAAGATTATCAGGCAACGGTTTAAGCTCAAACAAGGGATCACCCTTGGGTGGAGGAGGATCCCCTAGGATTTCAACGGGCAAATTATGTTGCAGAATAGGTTCCTGTTTAAAGAATACTTCATCTATTTCCCTTCTTTCATTCATGAACATATCATTTTCATGGTCTAGCAAATAGTGTTCTAAGGGATCACTAGGAGGTACGGCCATAGAAGCAAGACCAATAATTTCATCCTTACTAGGCAATTCTTCCTCACGATGTTGTTTACTAAATTTAGAGAAATTAAACTCATGAACCATATCATCCAAGCCAATAGTAATAACATTCTTTTCGCAGTCTATCTTAGCATTAACAGTATTCAAGAAGTGTCTACCAAATATAATGGGACAAAAGCTATCTTGTGGAGAACCAAGAACAAGAAAATCGGCAGGATATTTAGTTTTCCCACACAAGACTTCAACATCTCTAACAATTCCCACTGGTGAAATAGTATCTCTCTTGGCAAGCTTAACTGTGACATCAATTTCTTCTAACTCAATAGGTGCAATATCATGCATAATTTCTTTGTATAAGTCAATGGGTATTGCACTAGCACTAGCGCCCATATCACATAAGCCATGATAACAATGATCTCCTATTTTAACAGAAATAACAGCACGCCTACCACAGGTCTATGTTTATCTTTAGCACAAGGTTTAGCAATTCTAGCAGTTTCACCACGTAATTGAATAACATGCCCATCAATATTATCGAGACAAGAGATCTTTAACTATAGCAATATTAGGTTCTACTTTAACTTGCTCAGGGAGGTGTATAAGTTCTAATATTGCTTTTATGAACAACGATTGAAGCTTTAGCATGATCCTTTACTCTAACAGGGAAAGGTGGTTTCCCAACATAAGAGGTGGGAACAATAGGATCATTATAAGTGACAGTCTTTTCTTCAACTTCAAGAGGTGCAGCTACTTTTACTTCTATGGGAGGATGATATTTAAACCACTTCTCCTTAGGGAGATCAACATAAGTAGCAAAAAGATTCACGTAAAGAAGCTACTATCTCGGAGTCAAGTCCATATTTAGTGCTAAACTTACGGAAAATATCGGTATCCATAAAAGATTTAACACAATCAAACTTAGGCGTCATACGACTCCTTACCTTCGTCGAGGTCCCAATCTTCAGAGTTGCGTTTAATTCTATCCAATAAATTCCATTTAAATTCAATAGTCTTCATCATAAAAGAGCCAAAGACAAGAAGTATCGAGCATGGTGCGATTGTTATCGTAAAGCCGAGTATAAAAATTTCAAGAATTGTCACTTTTGAGAGCTCATGATTGGGGCATGAATATAACATTGATTTAAGCCTCCCCAAGCTTGAGCGATGTTTTCTCCTTCAGCGAGGCCATAAATTATATATTTAATTGCGATCACGATGAACATGTTGCATTGGGTAATACTTTTGATGAAATTCCAATTTCAATCTTTTATAGTTCCATGATCCCGTATCATCACATAGCCTATACCATGTCAATGCGTCTTCCTTCAAAGACAAAGGGAAGACCTTCTTCTTAACAACATCATCGGGTATACCTGCAAGCTTAAATAATCCACAAACTTCATCCACATAGAGTAGATGTTCATCAGGATGCTTTGTTCCATCTCCTGTAAAAGTATTAGCTAGCAGTTTTTCCATCATACCCGAAGGAACTTCAAAAGGGGTTTCATTTTCAATAGGTTCAGTAGGTTGAGGAGCAACTCTTTGCTCTACTGGATGGGGTGAAGATACCCCGAACAAGCCCTCAGAGAATTACTTTCCATAGTAACAAGTGACAGAAAATTCCAGCACACTATACAAATTTTTCCTTACCAAATTCCACTTACCAAAGGAGCTACACTCCCCGGCAACGGCGCCAGAAAAGAGTCTTGATGACACACAAGTATAGGGGATCTATCGTAGTCCTTTCGATAAGTAAGAGTGTTGAACCCAACGAGGAGCAGAAGGAAATGATAAGCGGTTTTCAGCAAGGTATTCTTGCAAATCTTGAAATAAGTGGTAACAGATAGTTTTGTGATAAGATAAATTGTAACGAGCAACAAGTAAGAAGAGTAAATAAAGTGCAGCAAGGTGGCCCAATCCTTTTTTGTAGCAAAGGACAAGCCTGGACAAACTCTTATAATAGGAAAAGCGCTCCCGAGGACACATGGGAATATCGTCAAGCTAGTTTTCATCACGTTCATATGATTCGCGTTCGGTACTTTGATAATTTGATATGTGGGTGGACCGGTGATTGGGTGAAGTTCTTACTTGAACAAGCATCCCACTTATGATTAACCTCTATTGCAAGCATCCGCAACTACAACAAAAGTATTAAGGTAAACCTAACCATAGCATGAAACATATGGATCCAAAACAGCCCCTTACGAAACAACGCATAAACTAGGGTTTAAGCTTCATCACTCTAGCAACCCATCATCTACTTATTACTTCCCAATGCCTTCCTCTAGGCCCAAATAATGGTGAAGTGTTATGTAGTCGACGCGTTCACATAACACCACTAGAGGCTAGACAACATACATCTCATCAAAATATCGAGCGAATACCAAATTCACATGACTACTAATAGCAAGACTTCTCCCGTGTCCTCGTGGAACAAACGTAACTACTCACAAAGCATATTCATGTTCATAATCAGAGGGGTAATAATATGCATAAAGGATCTGAACATATGATCTTCCACCAAGTAAACCAACTAGCATCAACTACAAGGAGTAATCAACACTACTAGCAACCTACTAGCACCAATCCGGACTTGGAGACAAGAATTGGATACAAGAGATGAACTAGGGTTTGGAGATGAGATGGTGCTGGTGAAGATGTTGATGGAGATTGCCCTCTCCCAATGAGAGGAGGCGTTGGTGATGACGATGATTTCCCCCCTCCGGGAAGTGTCCCCGGCAGAGCAGCTCATGGGAGCCCTAGATTGGTTCCGCCAAGGTTCCGCCTCGTGGCGTGAGTCTCGTCCCGAAAGGTTGCTTCGATTTTTTTCTCATCGAAGACTTCATATAGGAGAAGATGGGCATCGGAGAGCCACCGGGGGCCCACGAGGTAGGGCGCGCCCGGGCGCGCCTCACCCTCGTGAGCAGGGTGAGGGCCCCCTGGCCTTCATCTTTGGCGACGATTTTTCTTTATTTATTTTAAGATATTCCATGGAGTTTCAGGACTTTTGGAGTTGCACAAAATAGGTCTCCAATATTTGCTCCTTTTCCAGCCCAGAATTCCAGCTGCCAGCATTCTCCCTCTTCAAGGTAAACCTTGTAAAATAAGAGAGAATAGCCATAAGTATTGCGACATAACGTGAAATAACATCCCATAATGCGATAAATATTGATATAAAAGCATGATGCAAAATGGACGTATCAGTGGGGTTTTCTCAGGATTATCAAAGTAGTACATAATATCTCTCACATAATGAGAATCGGGGGTTTTAGGAGTTACCTCATCTACATGAGTAGCAACTAGCAAGTACCTCTAATTTTTTTGGGATTTTGTGTTCCATATCCATAACTAAAGATAGAGAACAACTAAGAACAGCAAATAAAAATTACTTAGTGATAAAGCAAACAAGCACACACGAGAATATTCACCCCACGCTATGACTCCCGGCAGCGGTGCGGAAAAAGGTCTTGATAACCCACAAGTATAGGGGATCGCATAACAGTTTTCGATAAGTAAGAGTGTCGAACCCAATGAGGAGCTAAAGGTAGAACAAATATTCCCTCAAGTTCTATCGACCACCGATACAACTCTCACGCACGCTTGACGTTCGCTTTACCTAGAACAAGTATGAAACTAGAAGTACTTTGTAGGTGTGATAGGATAGGTTTGCAAGAAAATAAAGAGCACGTAAACATAAACTAGGGGCTGTTTAGATAAAGACACAATAAAGTAAATGAGTGTGGAAAAGTGGTGATAGGAGTTGTGGAATTGCCCCTAAGCAATTGACTATGTTTGTAACATCCCAAAATTCTAAATTTTGGAATGTTATATTAAATAAATAATTCTGATTGTTTGTTTGATTGTTGAGTGATTGATTGTGTGAAATTGAGTGGAATTTGAAACTTTTTGAAAGTTAAATGAGAGGGAATAAAAGGACTTTCCCAAACTTTCATTTTTGCTTTTATGATCTCCGTGAATTCAAATATTTTTCATCACAAAACCCTGGAGAGAGGATAACATGACTTCTTCCATTTAAATGAAAAAGGGGTGTTGAAAATATTTGAATTTCATTTGGAAATATTTTCTAATTCATAAACTTCATGCAACTCAGTGATTTTCACGAGCGAGGATAAAATGACTTCTTCAAAACATATGAAATATGAGTTGGGAGTTTCAAAGGATCAAATTCGAAGTCCTTTTGGAATTATTTTTCAATTTGGAGTTATTTGGATTTTATTCAAATTATTTTTCTCCAAAAATAAAATACATGGAAAATAGGGTAACATGATTCCCTACATCAGAAAATTGGAGAGAAATTAATTTGAAGTCATTTTGGTATTTTAAAAATGGTTTTTATTGGATTTTATTGGACCAGTAGCACTGTGTGAATTATTAAAATTTATGTGGATTTTATTTGACATTATAATAATGTTCATCTTGTAGGAAATATTTTTCTGCAAATTTTGATATATTATATGCCTATATAAAAGTTTTAATTATTTTGTTTTTGTTTTAGTTCTGTGAAATTTTGTTAAAAAAAATATATATGCAGTGCCTTGGGCCAAATGCCAAAGCCGACGACTCAACCACCGGCCAAGGCCAAGGCCATGGCCATCGACGCACACACCTAGGGGGCCAGGAGCCAAGGTTTCCTATTCTTTTACAAATCCTAGAAGGATTTGATCCCGTTTCGTTATTCCGTTTATTCCGATTTGTTTCTAGATCTTTTCCCTCTTTGTTTCCTAATCCTAGTCTATTTCTTGTCCCCTACCCCAAGCAAAGCCCTCCCCTTCCCAAATATAAATACCCAAGCACCCCCCCCCCCTCCAACACATCAAACCAACACCTCTCCTCTCCGCAGCAAGAAGAAGCAGGCAGCACCACCGCCGCCAAGTGCTGCCGCCGCGCCTCGACCTCTCCCGAGGTTTATATGACTCCTCTCCACCGCCCGTGATCTCCTTTCCTCTAGGAGCAACCGCAACATCGGATCCGATCTTCTTCCCCAACTCCGACGACTACTCGGTGAGATCCACGAAATCCCGTAATTCATTTTTTTTCAGAAAATAGCAATCTTAGAAAATTCATATCTTTTAGAGTTTTTAGTATTTTTGAGTGATTCCAATTGCTATGTGTCACAAATTTGCTGATGTTTCTGTTAGTTCAATTGTATTTCATATTTGAGCAGTTTAAATTTGTGTTTGTATGAATTTTCTCAAATCACTAGATTTGAGATATTTTGAGTTAGGAATATTATTTTTGACCGATTATTTTTGCTCCTGGTCTCTAGGACCTTTGTTTATCCAGTAGTATTTAGTATTTTATTTTCAGGTTAAATTAAATTAGTATTTTAGCAAAACAGTACTGTTTTATTATTAGTTCTGTTTTAGCTTTTTCTTTATTGTTTTTATTAGTTTTAAATTATTTCTTTTTGTCACTTTTGACAAAATTAGTTGTGTTTCTGTTAGACAACAGACGAAAAATTTATTTTTATTTTAAAAAATTTATTTTCCTTAGTTTTGTATGAAACCTTATATAGGTCATAGTTAGAGTTTTATAAAAGCTTTTTATTTGTTTCTTTTTGCAAATAAAATTTTATGGAAAAAATACTTTCTGTTAAATTAGTTATTTTACATTTTATTTTCTGTTAATTTATTAGTTTAATATTTTAATTGTTGTTAAGTTTTTACTTACGGCAAAACTATATTAGATGTTTGTAGCAAAGTCATAGATTCTCGTTAGTAGTTTTTCTTTCTAGTTTTATTTGAAGCTTCTTTGGACTTTGTTGGAGCTTTATTATTGAGTTTTTTTTGTTTTAATTGTTATTTTGAGTGTTAGTATTGCTTGCTAGAATGATTGCTTATGTGAATGCTATGTTTGACTTGTATAGATTTTCTTCGGAGAGTGACGAATAGTTCTATCAAATTTTGTGAGAGTGTTGTTATCTTCATCAACGTACCAGGCAAGTTCACTTTGACCATGTTTTTCATACCTATGTGTTTTATTGCATCTAGTGTCATCTTCGCAACAATCCCTCCAAAGAGTGATATTGAATCCTTGTAGTTGAGTAGTATGCATGAGGTAGGAACCCATCACCTGTTACCAAGCCCGGACGTTATTTATTTTAATGCTACGCTATAGTAGACGGGGTTGGTATGAGTGCTCGGGAGTGGTGTGAGAATGGAGGATCTACGTCAATGACGACAAGTCCATGATGGAATCTGCAAGGACTGCATCTTCAAGGCCTCAAGACTTCAAGACTCGAGACAAGAATTCAATACACACTCTGGGTGAAGGATGGTTGACGGGCACCTGGAGAAACCCGGTGGTTGGCCGGGATGCATGGAGAAGCGCCATGACATCTTGCGGAAAGCTTCACCCAGACTCAAAGAGACGGAAGAATACTTCATGCCCGGAAGCTTACATGCAACCGCAAGTCACTATGGGCTCGCTTGGTTGACCTTAGTTGTGACTGGCTGGGGCCGGTGCTAGCAGATGTAGAACTACGGTAGGATTGGATGAGCACCGGACGGTGGTCGAGGAACTCTTCGAAGACCATGTTTCGGTCATCTTGTTCTCAAACACCACGAAGTGCGAGAACGTAAAGAGAGGGATCGAATCTTGCGGGTAAAGTGTACAAACCTCTGCAGAGGGTTTAAACCTAATCGATTAGCCGTGTCCCGATTCTGGACAATTTGAGCATCTGGACTTGGATCTATCTCGGAACTCTCAACACCGGATTGATAACTTAATTGTGGGCAACATATGATGATTTTGGGCTATGAGACATCGGTTGGCGGAACCATATCATGATAGAAAACTCCATAGTACAGACTTCATTTATTCCTTTGATGTAGGGAAAATAAAATCAGCTTTTACATAAACAAAACTCGAATCTGAGCCACAAAGCCAAATTGCATATAGTATAGTTTTAACATCTGTTTATTCATGTTGTGATCTTGCCGGTATATTCAATGTACTGACCTACACGGCTGCAACGTATCATGTTGCAGATACTTTCTTCCGACGAGTAAGAATACAGTGCGAGTTACGGTCTACACTCAACTCGCCGATGGCGTTGATGGGACTCCACACCCAATTACTTGTTTTTGAGACTTATGAGGTATATAGCAGTTTTACGTTATTTATACATGTGATTGCACTTTGATATATACATTGATGTACTGTGTGTGCTAGCATACTGATCCAGGGATGGCACGAATACACAGAGACTTGATCGTCTGAGGTCGGGTCGCTACAGATATGGTATCAGAGCACATGTTGATATGAGGACGTGACCCTAGAAACCGGAAAGCCCTAGGACAAGAAATTTCTAAAACTTTATTTTCAAAAAGACTCTTACTTCTCATCTTTTCAGATTTTATCAAATAGACACTCTCACCTCAAATAGTTAGAATATACCCCTTTCCTTTTTGACCACACGGAGGATCAACTGAAGCCGCTCCAAGAAGTAAAGATATCGGACAACTGATGGCCATTTCAGAGTAAAGAGGATTTCACCATGCGTTGGAAGAATTGCAGCTGCAACAATTGAAGACTCAAGACTTGAAGAATTTGAAGTTCCTGAAGAATTATTTGACCTTTAGAAGACCAAACCCTGTTACACACTTACGTTAGATGCGGCGATTTGTGAGCTGTCATTTGTTTGATGTTTTCGACAGCCACAAAGTAAAACCCGCTTTCTTCAAAAACTATTGTTTGTATTGTGTGTATATCCCTCCCCACCTCTCATATCTCATCCCAAAACTTTTGGACCCCATAGATGATGAATGAAGTTGGACTGATATTCTCTGGACCGAAGACCCAGCCGGAGGCAGAGCTATGGATTCAGAACATGGAAAATCACTTCGGGAGCAATTTGATTCCAAGGAAGTATGAGGTTCAATACGCTCTTCAGTACTTTGAAGGAAGTGCTACAACCTGGTGGAAAATGCATCAAGCCATACAAGGATTTAATGGAGCAAGAACTTGGGAGGAATTCAAGAAGACCCTGTTGAGATCACGTCTCATCCGGAAGCACCATGATACACCAAGAAATAAACCTTGTGCTGCAAGATTTGCGGAGAAATAGGACACACCCAGGAGGAACACAAGGATGGATGCCCTCATTGTGAGGAGAAACACCCAGCTGAGGAATGCCCAACTAGTCAGGTGACTTGTTTCTTGTGTGAAGGAACCACCCACTACCCGACTCAGTGTCACATTTACTCCATGGTGCAACAAACTATTCAGGAGCAGGAAGAAGGAATGAAAGAAGCCCTCCGAGAAGTTATGAAAGAACCTGTGATGAAGGAATGTGTTGAAGACCTTGATGGAGAAGGCCTCAACAGATTTTTACTCCAATGCCTGCTATTCATGTGGAGAAGAAGGACATTTTTACAAGATTGCACCAAGGAAAGAAAAGAGTATCCGGGATACTTCCCGGCGAAGCGATGGAGTTTGATCCACGGGAATAGAACGTTTGATCGTAACGAAGAAACCCAGGAAGAGAAAACAAAGCCACCCTCGTAACAACCCAATTTACGCAAAGAGGGACAAGAGTCATATTACCTGTTTTGAATGTAAGGGGCGTCGGGCATTATGCCAATCATTGTCTCGAAGGAAGCTAGGAACTCAAGGAGCAGGCACCATCTCCAAGAAGCCCAAAGGCTTATCGAAAGTTATGTGTTTTCATTGCAAGGAAGCAGGACATTATGCTACTAAATGTCCCGACAAGATGAAAGCTGGAGTTGAGTAGTTGGAATTTTGATATTGGAAACAAGAGTAGTAGAAAAAAAATTCATGTTTATGAGTACAATAAGTTGAGTTATGTAATGGGTGCTCAGAGTTTGTAATGGATTCATGAAATCAATAAAGTTAAGGTGACATGTTTTCATATGTTTAATTGTAGGAGTTGTTACTCTGTGAACAAAGATTTTGACCATTTTCGAGGATATGAGAAATATGGTCTATGGATGGATTTGTGAATTTCATTCTTAGGGTGGTAGTACCGTGAAGAAGACTAGACTAATGGATAAGAAAATATATATTCCACGGACTGTAGTTGAAGGAAAAAAAGTTGGAGTTTTGCTTTTGATATGATGGTATGAAGAAGCAGTACTCTTTGGATTTAAAGGAGGTGTAATATGGAACAAGAGAGTTACTCCAAGGATGAGTTAAAGCTGCACTAGTGTTGAAGTGGGCCATAACCCACGGGCCTGGATTTTTGAAAGGAGCAGATGTAACCTTGATGAAGGAAGAAATTTGGAAGAATCGGTGATTCAATCGCATACGTTTACGTAGGGAGGTTACGCAAAAACACGAGTGGTGAAGTAACGATAGATGTTTTGTTCAGCTTGCAGAATCAATGGAATTATCCGAACTGAGTTTGTTGAGAAGAGAAATTCTGCAACGCTTGCGAGAATGCCCGAGTGTTAGAATACGAGATTCGCTAAACCTTATACAGGGTAATGATCTGGGTGCGGAATGGATTGATCACCATACCGACTTACTCTTATTATTCGCTTTGCTATATGGGATGGTAAAATCTGAGTGACTTACCTATAGTAGAGAGACGCATTTATCAAAACCTTGTTTAAATCTTAGAATGGTATAAGCATTTTCCCTTGTACAAGGCCGTTGTTGCCAACCGTAGGATATACGGTGAGGATCAACCAGACCCATTTCTGCGGGAGAAACCATAAATTGTTGACCACCATGAGATATCGATAGTTGTTTAGCATTGGCGCCCGGACCTATCAGTTATGAAGACCCAGTCTCGGAATAACCTTACCAAGATGAAAGGACAAAAGAATTGAGGAAAAGGTTATGCCGCTACCGGAAGAGCCCGGAGATGAAATTTTCCGAGATCTGGGAAGACTGACACTGTCAAGAATGAGGATGGAGTATATAAGCATGGATGGGACCGTAACGATGTTTCTAAGGGTGGTAGCACCCCAGACCCCGGAGACGATCGATGGATTTTGAAGACCCCAAACCTAACCCATATCTTTCTAGCCTCTCCGAATCTCGAGGACGAGATTCATTTTAAGGGTGGTAGATTTGTAACATCCCAAAATTCTAAATTTTGGAATGTTATATTAAATAAATAATTCTGATTGTTTGTTTGATTGTTGAGTGATTGATTGTGTGAAATTGAGTGGAATTTGAAACTTTTTGAAAGTTAAATGAGAGGGAATAAAAGGACTTTCCCAAACTTTCATTTTTGCTTTTATGATCTTCGGGAATTCAAATTCTTTTCATCACAAAACCCTGGAGAGAGGATAACATGACTTCTTCCATTTAAATGAAAAAGGGGTGTTGAAAATATTTGAATTTCATTTGGAAATATTTTCTAATTCATAAACTTCATGCAACTCAGTGATTTTCACGAGCGAGGATAAAATGACTTCTTCAAAACATATGAAATATGAGTTGGGAGTTTCAAAGGATCAAATTCGAAGTCCTTTTGGAATTATTTTTCAATTTGGAGTTATTTGGATTTTATTCAAATTATTTTTCTCCAAAAATAAAATACATGGAAAATAGGGTAACATGATTCCCTACATCAGAAAATTGGAGAGAAATTAATTTGAAGTCATTTTGTTATTTTAAAAATGATTTTTATTGGATTTTATTGGACCAGTAGCACTGTGTGAATTATTAAAATTTGTGTGGATTTTATTTGACATTAGAATAATGTTCATCTTGTAGGAAATATTTTTCTGCAAATTTTGATATATTATATGCCTATATAAAAGTTTTAATTATTTTGTTTTTGTTTTAGTTCTGTGTAATTTTGTTAAAAATATATATATGCAGCGCCTTGGGCCAAAGGCCCAAGCCGCCGACTCAACCACCGGCCAAGGCCAAGGCCATGGCCATCGCACGCACACACCTAGGGAGCCAGGGAGTCAAGGTTTCCTATTCTTTTACAAATCCTAGTAGGATTTGATCCCGTTTCGTTATTCCGTTTATTCCGATTTGTTTCTAGATCTTTTCCCTCTTTGTTTCCTAATCCTAGTCTATTTCTTGTCCCCTACCCCAAGCAAAGCCCTTCCCTCCCCAATATAAATACCCAAGCACCCCCCCCCGCCAACACATCCAAACAACACCTCTCCTCTCCTCTCCTCTCCATGGCAGTGCAGGCACCACCGCCCGCCGCCAAGTGCTGCCGCTTCTCGACCTCTCCCGAGGTTTATATGATCTCCTCTCCACCGCCCGTGATCTCCTTTCCTCTAGGAGCAACCGCAACATCGGATCCGATCCTCTTCCCCAACTCCGACGACTACTCCGGTGAGATCCACGAAATCCCGTAATTCATTTTTTTCAGAAAATAGCAATCTTAGAAAATTCATATCTTTTAGAGTTTTTCGTATTTTTGAGTGATTCCAATTGCTATGTGTCACAAATTTGCTGAAGTTTTTGTTAGTTCAATTGTATTTCATATTTGAGCAGTTTAAAATTGTGTTTGTATGAATTTTCTCAAATCACTAGATTTGAGATATTTTGAGTTAGGAATATTATTTTTGACCGATTCTTTTTGCTCCTGGTCTCTAGGACCTTTGTTTATCCAGTAGTATTTAGTATTTTATTTTTCAGGTTAATTTAGATTAGGATTTTAGCAAAACAGTACTGTTTTATTATTAGTTCTGTTTTAGCTTTTTCTTTATTGTTTTTATTAGTTTTAAATTATTTCTTTTTGTCACTTTTGACAAAATTAGTTGTGTTTCTGTTAGACAACAGACGAAAAATTTATTTTTATTTTAAAAAATTTATTTTCCTTAGTTTTGTATGAAACCTTATATAGGTCATAGTTAGAGTTTTATAAAAGCTTTTTATTTGTTTTTTTGCAAATAAAATTTTATGGAAAAATACTTTCTGTTAAATTAGTTATTTTACATTTTATTTTCTGTTAATTTATTAGTTTAATATTTTAATTGTTGTTAAGTTTTTACTTACGGCAAAACTATATTAGATGTTTGTAGCAAAGTCATAGATTTTCGTTAGTAGTTTTTCTTTCTAGTTTTATTTGAAGCTTCTTTGGACTTTGTTGGAGTTTTATTATTGAGTTTTTTTTTAATTGTTATTTTGAGTGTTAGTATTGCTTGCTAGAATGATTGCTTATGTGAATGCTATGTTTGACTTGTATAGATTTTCTTCGGAGAGTGACGAATAGTTCTATCAAATTTTGTGAGAGTGTTGTTATCTTCATCAACGTACCATGCAAGTTCACTTTGACCATGTTTTTCATACCTATGTGTTTTATTGCATCTAGTGTCATCTTCGCAACAATCCCTCCAAAGAGTGATATTGAATCCTTGTAGTTGAATAGTATGCATGAGGTAGGAACCCATCACCCTGTTACCAAGCCCGGACGTTATTTATTTTAATGCTACGCTATAGTAGACGGGGTTGGTATGAGTGCTCGGGAGTGGTGTGAGAATGGAGGATCTACGTCAATGACGACAAGTCCATGATGGAATCTGCAAGGACTGCATCTTCAAGGCCTCAAGACTTCAAGACTCGAGACAAGA
This sequence comes from Aegilops bicornis, assembly GCA_021605145.1. Classification (NCBI taxonomy): domain Eukaryota; kingdom Viridiplantae; phylum Streptophyta; class Magnoliopsida; order Poales; family Poaceae; genus Aegilops; species Aegilops bicornis. The sequence goes on along the minus strand of CM038673.1, from coordinate 139,349,044 downwards.
ATTCAATACACACTCTTGGGTGAAGGATGGTTGACGGGCACCTGGAGAAACCAGTGGTTGGCGGGATGCATGGAGAAGCGCCATGACATCTTGCGGAAAGCTTCACCCAGACTCAAAGAGACGGAAGAATACTTCATGCCCGGAAGCTTACCTGTGCAACCGCAAGTCACTATGGGCTCTGGCTTGGTTGACCTTAGTTGTGACTCTGGCTGGGACGGTGCTAGCAGATGTAGAACTACGGTAGGATTGGATGAGCACCGGACAGTGGTCAGAGGAACTCTTCGGAAGACCATGTTTGGTCATCTTGTTCTCAAACACCACGAAGTGCGAGAACGTAAAGAGAGGGATCGAATCTTGCGGGTAAAGTGTACAAACCTCTGCAGAGGGTTTAAACCTAATCGATTAGCCGTGTCCCGATTTACGGACAATTTGAGCATCTGGACTTGGATCTATCTCGGAACTCTCAACACCGGATTGATAACTTAATTGTGGGCAACATATGATGATTTTGGGCTATGAGACATCGGTTGGCGGAACCATGTCATGATAGAAAACTCCATAGTACAGACTTCATTTATTCCTTTGATGTAGGGAAAATAAAATCAGCTTTTATGCAAACAAAACTCAGATACAGAGCCACAAAGCCAAAATGCATATAGTATAGTTTTACCAGCTGTTTATTCATGTTGTGATCTTGCCGGTACATTCAATGTACTGACCTACACGGCTGCAACGTATCATGTTGCAGATACTTTCTTCCGACGAGTAAGAATATGGTACAGGGTTACGGTCTACACTCAACCTGCCGATGGCGTTGATGGGACTCCACACCCAATTACTTGTTTCCGCTGAGACTTATGAGGTATATATCAGTTTTACGTTATTTATACATGTGATTGCACTTTGATATATACATTGATGTACTGTGTGTGCCAGCATACTGATCCAGGGATGGCACAGATACACAGAGGCTTGACCGTCTGAGGTCGGGTCGCTACAATGTTACTAGACCGGTAATCACTATTGCAATTCTATTTGAGGGAGAGGCATAAGCTAACATATCATCCCTTACTTGGAATTCTATGCACTTATGATTGGAACTCTAGCAAGCATCCGCAACTACGAAAGATCCATTAAGGTAAAACCCAACCATAGCATTAAAGCATCAAGTCCCCTTTTATCCCATACATGAAACAACCTACTTAGTCGGGTTTGTGTTTGATCCACGCAACCCACCATAAGCAAATCATAAACATATTGCAAACCCTACAATGGGAATCCCTCACGCTTGCGCGACACGGAGGGCACCATAGGACAACACCAATAATAAAACATGCAACTCAAATAAATCATAGCAATTCATCAATCACCGATAGGACAACGAAAATCTACTCAGACATCATAGGATGGCAACACATCATTGGATAATAATATGAAGCATAAAGCACCATGTTCAAGTAGAGGGTACAGCGGGTTGAAGGAGAGTGGACCGCTGAATATAGAAGGGGGAAGGTGATGGAGATGTTGGTGAAGATGACGGCGCTGTTGGTGAAGATCGTGGTGATGATGATGGCCCCCGGCAGCGCTCCGGCGCCACCGGAAGCAAGGGGGAGAGAGGCTCCCTTCTTCTTCTTCTTCCTTGACCTCCTCCCTAGATGGGAGAAGGGTTTCCCCTCTGGTCGTTGGCTCCCATGGCTTGGGAGGGGCGAGAGCCCCTCCGAGATTGGATCTATCTCTCTGTTTCTGCGTTCTCTCTGGCTCTGTTTAACCGTTTCATGTATATATGGAGATCCGTAACTCCGATTGGCCTAAAACCTTCGCCCAGATTGTTTTCCAAAAATTATCTTTCTTGCGGCCAAAGAAGGCCATCAACCGCCTTACGGGTGGCCCACGAGATAGGGGGGCGCGCCCCCTGGAGGGGTGGCGTGGGCCACTCTCGTGGCCACCTCAGGCATCGTCTCGCGTTGATTCTTCCTCCCAAAAATCACAAATATTCCAAAATAATTCTCCGTCCGTTTTTATCTCGTTTGGATTCCGTTTGATATTGGGTTTACGCAAAACATAAAACATGCAACAAGCGAGGCGGCACCGAGCCTTTGGATCAATATGTTAGTCCCGAAAATAGTATAAAAAGTTGCCAAAAGTATATAAAAGTTGTAGAATATTTGCATGGAACAATCAAAAATTATAGATACGACGGAGACGTATCAGCATCCCCAAGCTTAATTCCTGCTCGTCCTCGAGTAGGTAAATAATAAAAAAGATAATTTTTGATGTGGAATGCTACCTAGCATAATCTTGATCATATGTCTAATCATGGCATGAATATTAAGACAAGAGTGATTAAAAGCAATAGTCTATCGTTTGACATAAAAACAATAATACTTCAAGCATACCAACCAAGCAATTATGTCTTATTGAAATAACATAGCCAAAGAAAGCTCATCCCTACAAAATCATATAGTCCGGCTATGCTCCATCTTCACCACACAAAATATTCACATCATGCACAACCCCGATGACAAGCCAAGCAATTGTTTCATACTTTTGACGTTTCTCAAACCTTTTCAACTTTCACGCAATACATGAGCGTGAGCCATGGACATAGCACTATAGGTGGAATAGAATATGATGATGGGGGTTATGTGGAGAAGACAAAAAAAAGAGAAAGTCTCACATAAACTAGGCGTATCAACGGGCTATGGAGATGCCCATTAATAGATATCAATGTGAGGAGTAGGGATTGCCATGCAACGGATGCACTAGAGCTATAAGTGTATGAAAGATCAAACTAAAACTAAGTGGGTGTGCATCCAACTTGCTTGCTCATGAAGACCTAGGGCATTTGAGGAAGCCCATCGTTGGAATATACAAGCAAAGTTCTATAATGAAAATTCCCACTAGTATATGAAAGTGATAACTTAAGAGACTCTATATGAAGAACATGGTGCTACTTTGAAGCACAAGTGTGGAAAAAGGATAGTAACATTGCCCCTTCTCTCTTTTTCTCTCATTTTTTTCTTTTCCCTTTTTTTGGGGGCCTTCTCTTTTTTTTTGCCTTTCTCTTTTTATTTTTTTATTTTTTTATTTTTTCGTCCGGAGTCTCATCCCGACTTGTGGGGGAATCATAGTCTCCATCATCCTTTCCTCACTGGGGCAATGCTCTAATAATGATGATCCTCGCACTTTTATTTACTTACAACTCAATATTACAACTCGATACTAGAACAAAGATATGACTCTATATGAATACCTCCGGCGGTGTACCGGGATGTGCAAGGATCTAGCGTAGCAATGACATCAAAAAACGGACAAGCCATGAAAACATCATGCTAGCTATCTTACTATCATGCAAAGCAATATGACAATGAATGCTCAAGTCATAAATATGATGATGATGGTGAAAGTTGCATGGCAATATATCTCGGAATGGCTATGGAAATGCCATGATAGGTAGGTATGGTGGCTGTTTTGAGGAAGATATAATGAGGCTTATGTGTGATAGAGCGTATCGTATCACGGGGTTTGGATGCACCGGCGAAGTTTGCACCAACTCTCGAGGTGAGAAAGGGCAATGCACGGTACCGAAGAGTCTAGCAATGATGGAAGAGTCATAAAGAACTCACATACTTATTGCAAAAGTCTATTAGTCATCGAAACAAAGTACTACGCTCATGCTCCTAGGGGGATAGATTGGTAGGAAAAGACCATCGCTCGTCCCCGACCGCCATTCGTAAGGAAGACAATCAATAAACACCTCATGCTCCGACTTCGTTACATAACGGTTCACCATACGTGCATGCTACGGGACTTGCAAACCTCAACACAAGTATTTCTCAATTTCACAATTACTCAACTAGCACGACTCTAATATCACCACCTTTATATCGCAAAACTATTGCAAGGAATCAAACATATCATATTCAGCGATCTACAAGTTTATGTAGGATTTTATGACTAACCATGTGAATGACCAATTCCTGTCATCTCTCTAAATAGATATAAGTGAAGACAGAGAGTTTTAATTCTTTCTACAAAAGATATGCCCACACTCTAATAAATATAAGTGAAGCAAAAGAGCGTTCTACAAATGGCGGTTGTCTATGTAAAGAGAAACAGGCAATCCAAACTTCAAATGATATAAGTGAAGCACATGAAGCATTCTATAAAGCCATACTCAAAAGATTTAAGTGAAGTGCAATGAGAATTCTATAAATCAACCAAGGACTATCTCATACCAGCATGGTGCATAAAAGAAAAATGAAAACTAAATGCAAAAGACGCTCCAAGACTTGCACATAATGCATGAACGAAACGAATTCGAAAACATACCGATACTTGTTGAAGAAAGAGGGGATGCCTTCTGGGGCATCCCCAAGCTTAGACGCTTGAGTCTCCTTGAATATTTACTTGGGGTGCCTCGGGCATCCCCAAGCTTGAGCTCTTGCCTCTCTTCCTTTTCCTCATATCGAGACATCCTTGATTAGACACTACATCCACACAAAACTTCAACAGAAAACTCGGTAAGATCCGTTAGTATAATAAAGCAAATCACCACTCTAAGTACTGTTGCAAACCAATTCATATTTTGTTTTAGCACTGTGACTACTGTAATATAACTTTTTCATGGCTTAATCCACTAATATAAATTGATAGATTCATCAAAACTTGATGTATGTTTTGGTGACAATGGGATATCATGTGATCTACTTGATGTATGTTTTGGTGATCAACTTGCGGGTTCTGTGACCTCGTGAACTTATGCATAGGGGTTGGCACACATTTTCGTCTTGACTCTCCGGTAGAAACTTTGGGGCACTGTTTGAAGTACTTTGTGTTGGTTTGAATAGATGAATCTGAGATTGTGTGATGCATATCGTATAATCATACCCACGGATTCTTGAGGTGACATTGGAGTATCTAGGTGACATTAGGGTTTTGGTTGATTTGTGTCTTAAGGTGTTATTCTAGTACGAACTCTATGATAGATCGAACGGAAAGAATAGCTTCATGTTATTTTACTACGGACTCTTGAATAGATCGATCAGAAAGGATAACTTTGAGGTGGTTTCGTACCCTACAATAATCTCTTTGTTTGTTCTCCGCTATTAGTAACTTTGGAGTGACTCTTTGTTGCATGTTGAGGGATAGTTATATGATCCAATTATGTTATTATTATTGAGGGAACTTGCACTAGTAAAAGTATGAACCCTAGGCCTTGTTTCAACGCATTGCAATACCATTTGTGCTCACTTTTATCACTTGCTACCTTGCTGTTTTTATATTTTCAGATTACAAAAACCTTTATCTACCATCCATATTGCACTTGTATCACCATCTCTTCGCCGAACTAGTGCACCTATACAATTTACCATTGTATTGGGTGTGTCGTGGACACAAGAGACTCTTTGTTATTTGGTTGCAGGGTTGTTTGAGAGAGGCCATCTTCATCCTACGCCTCCCACGGATTGATAAACCTTAGGTCATCCACTTGAGGGAAATTTGCTACTGTCCTATAAACCTCTGCACTTGGAGGCCCAACAATGTCTACAAGAAGAAGGTTGTGTAGTAGACATCAGTCGGCGTGTTCATGGGGAGGCAACGGAATGCGTCGTGTTCATCGGGAGGAAACGAAATACGTCGTGTTCATCGGGAACGAACCAGCTTGGATGGAACAACCGATCGAAACGAGGCCTGGCGTACCGCAGAACGGAGGAAACGGCCTTGTGTTCGACCGACCACGATCGAAACGGGATCCTGTTCATCGGAGGTGCAGCGTACCGCCAAAAGCGGAGAAGCGGACTTCTCTTGGAACTCCTACGGTCGAAACGGGGTCCTGTTGATCGGGAGGGGTGTGGCGTACCGCAAAACGGAAGAAACGGACCTGTGTTGGAGCGCTACGGTCGAAACAGGGGTCCTTTTCATCGGGAGGGGTGTGCCGTACCGCAAAACGGGACTCCACGGGATACTGTTCATCTCCACCGTCGACTGCCTCCACGGGCTACTGTTCATCCACCGTCGACCTCCTGCAGCCTCCACCTGCAACTGTTCATCCACGGGATCCTCTTCATCCAGCCTCCACCGCTCCTCCACCGGCTACTGTTCAACCAGCCCTCTCCACGGGGTCATGTTCAACCACTCCTCCACGGGCTACTGTTCATCCAGCCCTCCACCGGCTACTTCTCAACCAGGCCTCCACGGGGTCCTGTTCATCCTGCCCTCCACGGGGTCCTGTTCATCCACCCCCAACCGGCTCGATCAATCGGGGTCCTGCTGTTCATCCAGCGGCAACACCACGGGGTCCTATTCATCCAACCCCCCACCGGGAACTGTTCATCCAACCCCCCCAACAACGCTCACTGTTCATCAAGGGAAGGAGGCAGCAGGGTTCGATCGGCTTGATTAGAAGCGATGGCGAAGAATCACTTTCGAGTTCGATTAACAGCAAGGGATCGATCGATCGGGTTCAGTAACGTAGTTAGTGCAATCGCTCGGGTTCAGTTAGAGCCCAACGCCTCGCTCGGGTTCAGTTAGAGCCCAACGCCTCGCACCCACGCGTGTACGTGTACGAGAGAAACACGCATCGCTCGGCCTCCGACCACCCACCATAACCAGTAACTCTCCGATATTTTCCTCGCCCTCGCTTCTACCACGGGTTTTTCCGTCATGGACGGCCCAAAGAATGTCATGTAGCTGCGTCTCCGGCCCGCCCAGGACGAAAAGCCCATTTTCTGTCATGATTTTTTGTCATAGAAGTAGGAGCCCACCACATCTATGATGATACCGGGTTTTGTCACAATTATCATCATAGAAATGTCATAAGTATGACAGAAAAAATTTCGTTCGGCCCAAAATGTCACGGATGTGTCTTTTTTTGTAGTGTAATCTCCCAAATATCAACATACCGGTTAGGCACAAATAAATATCACCAATCCCCTACATCTCCCACACCTTGAATAATTACTTGTGCATGAGAGATAATAACCACACATAGAGAGATCATGCAAAGAAAAACAATCTCAATAACATTGTAGATCGCCACAACAAGATGAATGATTAAACCGATCTCAATCTCTGGATGAAAGTAGGAATAGAATTTACAAACCATAGCCTACACATTGGAATCTCTCTCTACGACAATGTTAATTGTCCATGATGGAACGGAGGATCGTGTTGCAAAGGGAGCCAGAAGGAATCTAAGTGAAGCAATTCTCCTTCGTATCTCTCCTCTCTACTATGGTCGCGGTTCGTGGTTGTCATCCTGTTCTTATTTGTGTCATCAACATGAAAGTTGCTTGTATAGATGAGGGGGAGATGGCACCGCTAGAGATGAAGAGCAGTACGAGCGGCGATGCTCATACCACATGTTGTCTTCTCCTCTGGATGCATCAAATAAAGATCTTAGTTATAAAGTTGTCTATTTCCCCTCCTATTATCCAAATATAGGCCTAAATTCTTATAAAAGTGTTTGTCCCTAGAAAACAAGTAGGGAAATAAGGTTTCTCTATTTTTGGCAAATAATCTATAGTGAAAAGACAAAAACCGGTGAAACCCTGGGTTAATCCAAGTAAAATACCCTCTAAAACCATCATAAAATGGAGCCATCAAACTCAGTGTCAACTTTTGTCTTTCTCTATGTTTGAATCTTATCATAAACCAACTCAAGGTCGAACAAGTACAATAGCTACATAGTCTTTCTGTATTATCCACACAACTTACTCATGGAATACTCAGGCATGGGTATAGACGGTAACACTTCATGGAAAAGGGAAGGTTACTCATGCATTACATTCCTATTATTAGTTACCATTTCAAAGTTCAAAATTTTGGGTTTACATGGGCACCACACATCATTGTCGATTCAGATGGTATCGTCACTGTCATTGGCTCCTCCATCCCTGGCCTCTACCATCCCACCTCGATCATCGGTCATGCTAACTTCGCATGTTGCACCAACGACGACTTCAATTCAGGCCGCTCTAGTGCCCATGTGAATCTTTATTTTTTGCAGGGGGTGTCCATGAGAATCTAGCCAGCGCTCTCATAGGAGTGGTGATGGTGGCTCTCACAGGCATGAAGTGCAGGGCACGGAACAGCCAAGGTGCACCAGCGGCACAACGCAACATGACGTTGATACTTCTCCAACGTGTCTATAATTTTTGATTGTTCCATGCTATTATATTATCTGTTTTGGATGTTTTATATGCATTAATATGTTATTTTATATTATTTTTAGGACTAACCTATTAACCTAGAGCCCAGTGCCAGTTTCTTTTTTTTCCTTGTTTTTGAGTTTCACAGAAAAGGAATACCAAATGGAATGAAACCTTTGCAATGATTTTTCTTGGACCAGAAGACAACCAGGAGACTTGGAGATGAAGTCGGAGGAGCCACGAGGCAGCCACTAGGACAGAGGGCGCGCCCCCCACCCTTGTGGGCCCGTCGTGACCCTCCTGACCTAATTCTTTCGCCTATATATTCCCAAATATCCCCAAACCACTAGAAGCATCCACGAAAACACTTTTCCACCGCCGCAACCTTTTGTACCCGTGAGATCCCATCTAGGGACCTATTCCGGCACCTTGCCGGATGGGGATTCGATCACAGAGGGCTTCTACATCAACTATATTGCCCTTCTGGTGAAGCGTGAGTAGTTTACCACAGACCTACGGATCCACAGCTAGTAGCTAGATGGCTTCTTCTCTCTTTTTGATTCTCAATACCATGTTCTCCTCGATGTTCTTGGAGATCTATTCGATGTAATACTCTTTTTTGCGGAATGTTTGCCGAGATCCGATGAATTGTGGATTTATGATCAGCTTATCCATGAATATTATTTGAATCTTCTCTGAATTCTTTTATGCAAGATTTGAAATCTTTGTAATTCTCTTCGAACTATTGGTTTGGTTTGGCCAACTAGATTGGTTTTTCTTGCAATGGGAGAAGTGCTTAGCTTTGGGTTCAATCTTGTGGTGTCCTTTCCCAGTGACAGTAGGGGCAGCAAGGCACGTATTGTATTGTTGCCATCGAGGATAAAAAGATGGGGTTTTCATCATATTTCTTGAGTTAATTCCAGGTTCCGCTATTGGTTATTGATCGGAGATGTGTCTCTGTCATGTCTACATAGTCCTCGAACCCGTAGGGTCCGCACGCTTAACGTTGGATGACGATTTGTATTATGAGTTGTGTGTTTTGGCGACCGAAGATTGTTCAGAGTCCCACATGAGATCACGGACATGACGAGGAGTCTCGAAATGGTCGAGAGGTAAAGATTGATATACTGGACGATAGTATTCAGACACCCCAATGGTTTTAGGATGTTTCCGATATTTATCGGAGTACCGAGGGGTTACCGGAACCCCCCAGGGAAGTAATGGGCCTTCATGGGCCGTAGGGGAGAAAGATAGGGGAGCCCGCAGGGTGGCGCCCCCCCCCCCCAAGGGAGTCCGAATTGGACAAGGGGGAGGGGGCATGGCCCCCTTTCCTCTTTCCCTCTCCCTCTCCTTCCCTTTTCCCTCCGATGAGAAAGGAAAAAGAGGGGGGGCGAATCCTACTAGCTAGTAGTGGAGTCCTAGTAGGACTCCCCCCCCCCTGGCGCGCCCCCTTGCTGGTCGGCCTCCTCCTCCCCTCCTTTATATACGGGGGCAGGGGGCACCCCAAAGGACAACAGTTGTTCTCTTAGCCGTGTGCGGTTCCCCCCTCCACAGTTTACTCCTTCGGTCATAGCGTCGTAGTGTTTAGGCGAAGTCCTGCGCGGATCACATCACCATCACCGTCACCACGCCATCGTGCTGACGAAACTCTCCCTCGATCCTCTGCTGGATCAAGAGTTCGAGGGACATCGAGCTGAACGTGTGCTGAACTCGGAGGTGTCGTACGTTCGGTACTTTATTAGATATGGTGCGATCTATGATGTCTCTTACCGATTTACCACTATCGTTTTGGAGTTATGCTTTAGAGACGGCTGCATTCATGTTAAATAGGGCACCATCTAAATCCGTTGAGACGACACCGTATGAAATGTGGTTTGGCAAGAGACCTAAGCTGTCGTTTCTTAAAGTTTGGGGTTGCGATGCTTATGTGAAAAAGCTTCAACCTGATAAGCTCGAACCCAAATCGGAGAAATGCGTCTTCATAGGATACCGAAAGGAAAATGTTGGGTACACATTCTATAACAGATCCGAAGGCAAGATATTCGTTGCTAAGAATGGATCCTTTCTAGAGAAGGAGTTTGTCTCGAAAGAAGTGAGTGGGAGGAAAGTAGAACTTGATGAAGTAGTTGTACCTTCTCTCGAATTGGAAAATGGTTCATCACAGAAGTCAGTTCGAGTGATGCCTACACCAATTAGTGAGGAAGTTAATGATGTTGATCATGGAACTTCAGATCAAGTTACTACCAAACCTCATAGGTCAGCCAGAGTACGGTCTACACCAGAGTGGTACAGTAATCCTGTTCTGGAAGTTATGTTACTAGACCATGACGAACCTACGAACTATGAGGAAGCGATGATGAGCCCAGATTCCGCAAAATGGCTTGAGGCCATGAAATGAGATGGGATCCATGTATGAGAACAAAGTATGGACTTTGGTTGACTTGCCCGATCATCGGCAAGCCATAGAGAATAAATGGATCTTCAAGAATAAGACTGACGTTGGCGGTAATGTTACTGTCTACAAAGCTCGACTTGTTGCAAAAGGTTTTCGACGAGTTCAAAGAGTTGACTACGATGAGACTTTCTCACCCGTAGGATGCTTAAGTCTGTCCGAATCATGTTAGCAATTGCTGCATTTTATGATTATGAAATTTGGCAAATGGATGTCAAAATGGCATTCCTTAATAGATTTCTTAAAGAAGAGTTGTATATGATGCAACCATAAGGTTTTCTTGATCCTAAAGGTTCTAACAAAGTGTGCAAGCTCCATCGATCCATTTATGGACTGGTGCAAGCCTCTCGGAGTTGGAATATACGCTTTGATAATGTGATCAAAGCATATGGTTTTATATAGACTTTTGGAGAAGCCTGTATTTACAAGAAAGTGAGTGGGAGCTCTGTGGCATTTCTAATATTATATGTGGATGACATATTGTTGATTGGAGATAATATAGAATTTCTGGATAGCATAAATGGATACTTGAATAAGAATTATTCAATGAAAGACCTCGGTGAAGCTGCTTATATACTGGGCATCAAGATCTATAGAGATAGATCAAGACGCTTAATTGGACTTTCACAAAGCACATACCTTGATAAAGTTTTGAAGAAGTTCAAAATGGATCAGTCAAAGAAAGGGTTCTTGTCGGATCTCGGGTTCCGGCAAAACCCTTAAGGTTCGAACTCTGGGGTGCGCGCGAAGATCTCCACCTCGCAGACCACGCCCTCTCATGCTTCGCGATTCCTAGGCTAGCTCGACGAACTCGCAACACAAGGGACACACGATTTATACTGGTTCAGGCCACCGACATGGTGTAATACCCTACTCCAGTGTGTGGTGGTGGATTGCCTCTTGGGCTGAGGATGAACAGTACAAGGGGAAGAACAGCCTCCTGAGGAGAGGTGTTCTTGTGCTTGGTGAACTTGTGTGTGGGTGAGGATCCGATCCGAATTCGTCTCCTCCTATGGTGGTGGCTAGTCCTATTTATAGAGGCCCTGGTCCTCTTCCCAAATATTGAGCGGGAAGGGATCCCACAATGACCAATTTGAAAGGGGACATCTAGTACAGCTTATCCTGACAAAAGTAGTCTTCTCCTGCCAAAGGCTCTGGTGGTGACACCGTCTTGGGCTCCACGGTGACCTCCGTCCTACCGTCCTGCTGGTCTTGGTCTCGTTGCACCGATAGGGAAACCTTTGCTTGATGCCTCGATACTCCTCGCCTACGCTTGGCCCCTTAGCACCAAAGAGGAAACAAGGACACTATGCGCGCTGGCGCCCGCCTGGTCTCGCTCGTCATGGCTCACGTCACTGGAACCTCACGAGGTTTGCCTTGCCTTGATCTCTCTGCCCCTCGCGAGCCAGCCTGGTGAGGCCGCTCCCGAGGAGTTCTTGTGTCGTCCGCCTCTCGAGGGTCTTGAAAGCTTGTTGGTGAAGATGGGATGTACAGGCCCGCTCACAGAGCCACGTCGTGGGCCGCAGGCAGGCAAGTCTGGGGACCCCCGTTCCCAGAACGCCGACAGTAGCCCCCGGGCCCAAGGCGCGCTCAGGCTTGGCTTCAAGGCGAAGCCAAAGGGCAAGTGCAGAGCGCCGTGGGCCCCAATAGCATGCGGCCTTGGTCGACGCGTGACAGTTGATTGGACATGGGCGTCTCCGCTTCCCCACGCTGCCTCGGCAACTGCCCGACTTGACAAGTCCCTGCGACATGCAAGGAAAAACCATCATTACATGTGATCGTGGGGGGCGCTGGTTGGCCTTCTCCTGCTATAAATGGGGAGGGGGGCAGAGCCCCCGTCACCCATCTCTTCCCATTCCGCTCGCTTCTCTCCCTTTGCTCCACTGCCGCCAACAATGGCGCCCATTCGAAGGTTTTCTGCTGTGGAGAAAGGAAAGACCCCCCTCGACGGGTCGGGTCCGCTCCCGCCGAAGAAGAGGCCGGTCCACCGCAGTGACGCGGCGGTGATGTAGGTGGTGACGAGGCCTTGGTGCAAGCGGCCTCCTCCTGGGTATCCGTTTCCCTTGTATGCCCAAGCCGAAGGCTCAGGAGGAAGAGGCGGCGAGCGGCGACGCACGCGTCGCGGCCATGGTCGTCGTACCGCGGTGGCGCGCGTCGCTGCCCCTGGAGTCCACGCCGCGGACTCTCCGCGCGAGCTGGTGCTGTGGGCGGCGATGCCCCCGAGCACCTGGATCCGCTTCCCTTCCTTCTTCTCTGCCGAGATGCCGCCGAGGGGGCCCCTCGAGCTTTGGCTGCAGCACGCCGACTGCGACGCGCCGGCGACTGGAGCGGAGGTTGAAGCCGTCTCCTCGGGCAAGATCTTCATGACCTGAGGCTGGGGCGAGGTCGCCCGAGTGTGCTGTGCGGAGGGCGCCCTCGCGATCCACTTTGAGTATGACGGCGCTTCCACGCTGTTCTTCAAGGTCTTTGATGCAGAAGGCCGCTGCCTGGAGTGTTGCTCCGAGAGGGGTCATCAGGTTGATGCCATAGCAGGGATAGGGCCTGTTGTCCGCGTCACCAACGGCTCCTCTGGAAGCCGTAGTGACGCTTGGGAGTCCAGCAATTCTCCTGAGCTCTATGAGACTCCAGAGACGAGCGACGATAGCTACGTGCCCCCAAGCTCTCGCCGAGCCCGAAGCAGGGCTGCAGCGTCCGGCCGCCGCCACCGCTGATTTGGATCAGGTTGGCGCCGGCCTCTAGTGGCCCACTGTTGATGATGGCGTCAGCTGCAGGGGCGCGTGTAGATAGGACTCCTTGAAGCTTTTCCCTTTTGTTTCCTGTGAAAAATCAAGAGGTATCCCGTGGAGGCGTGTAAAGGGTCTGTAATGTCTTTTGTCGATATTATCCTTATTATGAACTTGCGGGCGCAAGTCCTGCTTCAGCTCGGTCTCCCCTTTCTATCCTCGCGACGACTTGGTGCTCTACGCTGACAGGTCCCGGTCCCCAGGCAGGCTGCAGCCATCGCTGGTATGCCAGGTCGCGTGCCGTGGTCAAGGCCAGGAGGTGAGCGGCCCGAGGTCCAGTAAGAGTTCCTGAGGCGCGATGCTCAGGAGGTCCCCTTTAGCGCTCAAGCAGCCGTCGGGAGGTAAGAAAGGGGGGTGATGTTTCTGCGGCAGGGCTGCGGCTAGTGTGGTTCCTAGGCCTTAGCGGTTTTAGCCAACCCGGGCGCGAGACTTAACTTGACGATCCGGAGTCGATTCCTCGCGATGCGCCAGATTCGTGCGTAGGTGTCCGTAGCATATCTAGCCTAGGCCATACGAGTCTCCCCGTCTTCTCCATGTTCTCCTTTGTGCTCTACATCCTCAGATCTTGACCCTCGAGCGAGCTCAGCCGCCGCTGGTATGCCAGGTCGCGATGCCATGGTCAAGGCCGGGGGTGAGGGCTGGAGAGCCAGTAAGAGCTCCTTAGTCGCGATCCTCAGGAGCCCCCCTTTTAACGCGCAAGAGGATTGCATGGGAGAAGAAGGAGCTCGTGGTGCTGCCCGCCGTCATCCTTAGGGGATTCCTGCAAGCCAGCACAAGGAGAAACACAGCTTGCCATTATGGTTGTCGGTCTGCCACCGGTTGCTCCGCGAGGAGATGAAGGCACTGAGGGCCTGGTGAGGTGATGTGCGCGGGGCGTGCCGCGAGCCAGAGTTCGACCGCCCAGGTTTGTCGGCGTTGCAGGGACGGACCCGAGCACAAGCGTCGTGCCAGCGTGAGCAGCTCCCGTGGTGGGTGACAATCAAGCAGGTGATAGTCATGTATAGATTAGGCATGGAAAGCAAACTGGCTCAAGTAAATGCAGGGAAGATACACGCCACTGGGCCAGGCCCAAGCGTCTTGGGAATGATGCAGCCCGAGGGGCGCCCCCAACAAGGTAGGCTAAAGACATAAAAAGGGATACATGCCACAGGGACGGACCCACGCGGCCCGGGAATGATGCGGCCCTGAGGGCGCTCCCAGCTAAATAAACTTGGAAAATGTCACCTGGTTCTGTTGATGAAGGGACATTGGGGCAGCTGAAGGTACGCGGCGAAGGGGTTGCTCCTCACGAGCCACCGGGGCCCTGAGCCTCGGGAGGCTCTGGGGGTCCAGGCGGTTCCTTGAGGATTGTCTCCATCAACGTCAGGACGGCGTGGTGCCTGGCCTCCTGAGATGCCAGGACACGCCGTAGGTTGCACTGATAGGCGGATGCCATGCTCGGCAGGCCAAAAGGCATGTGAACGTAGCTGTGCGGTGGGCCCTCGCAGTGTCCCACGCGCGAAGGCCAGAAGAGCTCCTAAGACGTGGCCGGGTTGATCCCTAGGACATCGACGTAGACCCGCAGCCCGGCATCCTCGCCTGGATGGGGAGCTGCGCCCGGTGAGCGGCGGTCGCCGCGCATGGCTCTCGCGTCCTGCAGTTCCTGAGTGGTCTTGGTAATGAACTCCTGAGCGGTGGGCGCTCCTCGCCTTGTGTCCTCCTGAGGGATACGTGCCGCGAAGCACGCCTCCAAGTGGTGCCCGAGCGCCTCCCTCGTGACGTGGGCAAGGTCTGAGGCCCTCCAGAAGAGAGCCCCCGAGCCCTGCCCAAGGAGGGAACCAGGCGCGCCTTCCTATGCGAGGGAGGGAGGCGCCCCAGGTGCGAGTGCTGATCCTGACGAGGTACCTTTCGCGTCGCCACCCTCCTGAGGTCCTGCATGGAGTAGCTGCTTCTTCTTCTTGGGGACAACCTCGGGAGGGTATCGAGTTGCACTGTTGTCGGGGTCTTCGATTGACGCTGCTTGGAAGGCGCGCTCGAGGGAGCACACCGCATATCTTTCTTCGCAGGGGACTGTGATGATCCCGCCGCTCCCTGGCATCTTGAGGATGTTATAGCCATGGCGCGTCACGCCATGAACTTGGCCAGGACTGGATACCCGAGGATGGCATTGTACGGCAGACGGATGTGTGCGACGTCGAAGTTGATGAGTTCGGTGCGGTAGTTGTTGTGTTCTCCGAAGGTGACAGGAAGGCGGACCTGCCCTATCGGTGTGGTGGAACCATCGGTCACTCCTGAAAAAGGCTTGGTAGGCTGAAGTTGGTCGTAGGGCACTTGAAGGTTGTCGAACGTGTCGACGGACAAGACGTTAAGCCCTGCGCCACCGTCAATGAGGGTCTTGGTGACTTGTACGTTGCTGATGACGGGCGAACAAAGCATCGGGAGAACGCCAGCAGTGGCTGCGCACTTAAGCTGATCTACCGAACTGAAAGTGATGGCGCACTTGGACCACCTAAGCGGGTGTGTGGCCTCGAGCTTGGGGAGGACTGTGTTCACCTCGCGGGCAAACTACTTGAAGATTCGCTATGAGGCTGGGGCTTGAGCCCCGCCCAAGATGCAGGCGATACCACGCGGCTCCTGGAAGCCCCCAGCCCCCTCGTCTTGATGGTGGTTGTTGTTCCTTCTTGGTGGTGGCGGCAGCGGAGGAAGCCCGGAATTTCCCTGAGGACGGTCCTCATGAGGTTGATCCCTCCAGGCGCCCTCGCGAGGCTGATCCTGCCAGCGGTCCTCACGAGGTCGGTCGCGCCACTCCTGGCGTGGGCCACGGTCGTCCCAGTATCCTCCGCCATGTCCTCCTCCTCGGCCGTAGCCCGGGTCATTGCGCTTGGGGCGTCGATCGAAGCATCCATCGAGAATGGCCCTGAGCTCCTGACAATCGTTGGTGTTGTGGTTGTGCACGTTGTGGAAGGCGCAGAATGGTCGGCTGCTCTTGGATGACTCGGGCTGGTCCCTACCGCGCTTCGATTCCGGCTCTGCCGCGAGCACGGCTACTCCCTTGCGCTTCACGTCCTTGGCCTTGGCTTTCTTCTCCTCCAGGTCGGCAGCTGGGAGCTCAAGAATGGAAAGGCGCCCTTCCTCAGCCCTTGCGCACTTGGTCGCCAGGTTGACCAGCTCCAGGGATGTGCACATCTCCTCGTGGATGGCGAGCTCCTCCTTCATTTTGACGTCGCGGACGCCATCGGAGAACGCCGAGATGATGGCCTCGTCCGTCACCTTGGGGATCTTGAGACGAACATTGTTGAAGCGCTGGATGTACTTCTGGAGGGTCTCTCCTGGTTGTTGCTTGACGTGGCGCAGATCACCCGCGGCCGGGGGCCGGTCGCGAGTGCCCTGGAAGTTGGCGACAAAGCGGTTGCGCATCTCGTCCCAGGAGGAGATCGAGCCTGGAGGCAGGTTCAGGAGCCACGAATGAGCACCGTCTTTGAGCGCCATGGGGAACTAGTTCGCCATGACTTTCTCGTCGCTGTTGGCCGCCTCGATGCTCAGCTCATAGAGCTACAGGAACTCTGCGGGGTCGGGGGTGTCGTCATAGCGCGGAGGCAGTTCTGGCTTGAACTTGCCCGGCCAGGCGACGCTACGCAGCTCGGGGGTAAAGGCGCGGCAACCGGCCATGGTCACCGGGGCCCGTCTTGGAGGTGAAGCTTGGTCTTGGCGCCCACACGCCGCCACGGCAAGCGGCGCGGGGCCCTGCCGCAGCAAGCGATCCTGATGCGGTAGTGCGGGGAGCGGTGGAGCGTTCTCTTGCGGGCGAGGGACTTCTAGGCAGCTTCCTTCTTCGCGCACAGGCGCCGGAAGCGGTGGGTCACGCCACGGAGCCGCGCGTCTTGGCGCCAGGGCGCCGTCTTGGTGCAGAGATGGTGGAGGTGCTCCGTGAGCTACGTCGCCCATAGCTG
The DNA here is from genome assembly GCA_021605145.1 of Aegilops bicornis. Classification (NCBI taxonomy): domain Eukaryota; kingdom Viridiplantae; phylum Streptophyta; class Magnoliopsida; order Poales; family Poaceae; genus Aegilops; species Aegilops bicornis. The sequence goes on along the minus strand of CM038673.1, from coordinate 139,331,727 downwards.
ACGGTGGACGAGGCAGCGAGAGAGACGGTGCGGGGGAGCCCCCTGCGGTGTTGACAAGCTCGTCGATGCGGTCCAGTCAGTCCTCGTAGAAGTCGTCGATGGGGCAGTAGCGCAGGAGTTCGCGCGCCATGCACAGTGCGGCCTGCGCGTCCATGGGAGCGCGACGGGCGTGAGACGACGAGCCGGCCGGGGTCAGTGATGGAGTGGCGGTGCGGCCATCCCGCCGCACTGAGGGGTGCAGCGAGGAGGCTTGCTGCTCGTTCCCCGCCGAGCCGGTGGCGGCAGGCGACGGAGAACGACGAGGTGGCCCGCCGATGGGAGCCGTCTGGGCACGCGGGTGGCGAGGGCAGCCCTGCGCTCAGCGCGGTCTCGGTGGGCGTCCGCCATCGATGCGACGAAGTGATGGGACGCGGATCAACGGAAGGAAAATTCTGGCGCACCCCTACCTGGTGCGCCAAATGTCGGATCTCGGGTTCCGGCAAAACCCTAAGGTTCGAACTCTGGGGTGCGCGCGAAGATCTCCCCCTCGTAGATCACGCCCTCTCACGCTTCGCGATTCCTAGGCTAGCTCGACAAACTCGCAACACAAGGGACACAAGATTTATACTGGTTCGGGCCACCGTCGTGGTGTAATACCCTACTCCAGTGTGTGGTGCTGGATTGCCTCTTGGGCCGAGGATGAACAGTACAAGGGGAAGAACAGCCTCCTGAGGAGAGGTGTTCTTGTGCTTGGTGAACTTGTGTGGGTGAGGATCCGATCCGAATTTGTCTGCTCCTATGGTGGTGGCTAGTCCTATTTATAGAGGCCCTAGTCCTCTTCCCAAATATTGAGCAGGAAGGGATCCCACAACATCCAATTTGAAAGAGGACAGCTAGTACAACTTATCCTGACAAAAGTAGTCTTTGCCTGCCAAAGGCTCTGGTGGTGATGTTGTCTTGGGCTCCACGGTGACCTCCTCCTACCGTCCTGCTGGTCTTGGTCTCGTTGCACCGATAGGGAAACCTTTGCTTGATGCCTCGGTACTCCTCGCCTGCGCTTGCCCCCTTAGCACCAAAGAGGAAACAAGGACACTGTGCGCGCTGGCGCCCGCCTGGTCTCGCTCGTCATGGCTCACGTCACTGGAACCTCGCGAGGTTTGCCTTGCCTTGATCTCTCCGCCCCTCGCGAGCCAGCCTGGTGAGGCCGCTCCCGAGGAGGTCTTGTGTCGTCCGCCTCGCGAGGCTTGGCCCCTCGCGAGGGTCTTGAAAGATTGTTGGTGAAGATGGGCCATACGGGCCCGCTCACAGAGCCACGCCATGGGCCGCAGGCAGGCAAGTCTGGGGACCGCCGTTCCCAGAACACCGACAGTTCTTGCTTGTGTTACATGGTGTGAAGTTGAGTCAGACTCAATGCCCGACCACTGCAGAAGATAGAGAGAAAATGAAAATCATTCCCTATTCCTCATCCATAGGTTCTATCATGTATGCAATGTTGTGTACCAGACCTGATGTGTGCCTTGCTATAAGTTTAGCGGGGAGGTACCAAAGTAATCCAGGAGTGGATCATCGGACAAATTGTCAAGAACATCTGAAATACTTGAAAAGGACTAAGGATATGTTTCTCGTTTATGGAGGTGACAAAGAGCTTGTCGTAAATGGTTACGTCGATGCAATATTTGACACTGATCCGGATGACTCTAAGTCACAAACCGGATACGTATTTATATCGAATGGTGGAGCTAGTTAGTGAAGTTCCAAGCAGAGCATCGTGGCGAGATCTATGTGTAAAGAGGAATACATAGCTGCTTCGGAAGCAGCAAATGAAGGAGTTCATATCCAATCTAGGTGTAATACCTAGTGCATCGGGTCCAATGAAAATCTTTTGTGACAATACTGGAGCAATTGCCTTAGCGAAGGAATCCATATTTCACAAGAGAACCAAACACATCAAGAGACGCTTCAACTCCATCCGCGATCAAGTCAAGGAGGGAGACATAGAGATTTGCAAAATACATACGGATCTGAATGTTGCAGACCCGTTGACTAAGCCTCTTCCACGAGCAAAACATGATTAGCACCAAGACTCCATGGGTGTTAGAATCATTACTATGTAATCTAGATTATTGACTCTAGTGCAAGTGGGAGACTGAAGGAAATATGCCCTAGAGGCAATAATAAAGTTTTTATTTATATTTGCTTATATCATGATAAATTTTTATTATTCATGCTAGAATTGTATTAACCGGAAACTTAGTACATGTGTGAATACATAGACGAAACAGAGTGTCCCTAGTATGCGTCTACTTGACTAGCTCGTTAATCAAAGATGGTTAGGTTTCCTGACCATAGACATGTGTTGTCATTTGATGAATGGGATCACATCATTAGAGAATGATGTGATGGACAAGACCCATTCGTTAGCTTAGCATAATGATCGTTAATTTTTATTGCTATTGCTTTCTTCATGACTTGTACATATTCCTCTGACTATGAGATTATGAAACTCCCGAATGCCGAAGGAACACCTTGTGTGCTATCAAACGTCACAACGTAACTGGGTGATTATAAATATGCTCTACAGGTGTCTCCGAAGGTGTTTGTTGGGTTGGCATAGATCAAGATTAGGATTTGTCACTCCGAGTATCGGAGAGGTATCTCTGGGCCCTCTCGGTAATGCACATTACTATAAGCCTTGCAAGCAATGTGACTAATGAGTTAGTTGCGGGCGAATGCATTACGGAATGAGTAAAGAGACTTGCCGGTAACGAGATTGAACTAGGTATGAGGATACCGACGATCGAATCTCGGGCAAGTAACATACCGATGACAAAGGGAATAACGTAATATTGTTATTGCGGTTTGACCGAGAAAGATCTTCATAGAATATGTAGGAACCAATATGAGCATCCAGATTCCGCTGTTGGTTATTGATCAGAGATGTGTCTCGGTCATGTCTACATAGTTCTCGAACCGGTAGGGTCCGCACGCTTAACGTTCGATGACGATTTGTATTATGAGTTGTGTGTTTTGTTAACCGAAGATTGTTCGGAGTCCCGGATGAGATCACGGACATGACGAGGAGTCTCGAAATGTTCGAGAGGTAAAGATTGATATATTGGACGATAGTATTCAGACACCGGAATGGTTTCAGGATGTTTCGGATATTTATCGAAGTACCGAGGGGTTACCGGAACCCCACTGGGAAGTAATGGGCCCTCATGGGTGCTACCTCTTGAGCACTGTGTTGATTTCCTTGAAGAGGAAAGGATGATGCAACAAAGTAGCGTAAGTATTTCCCTCAGTGTTTGAGAACCAAGGTATCAATCCAGTAGGAGGCTACGCGCGAGTCCCTCGTACCTACACAAAGCAAATATCTCCTCGCAACCAAAACGAATAGGGGTTGTCAATCCCTTCAAGGTCACTTACGAGAGTGAGATCTGATACATATGATAGATAATATTTTTGGTATTTTTGTGATAAAGATGCAAAGTAAAATAAAAAACAAAGTAAAAAGCAAAGGCAATAATAAAGTGATAGAGATTAATATGATGAAGATAGACCCAGGGGCCATAGGTTTCACTAGTGGCTTCTCTCAAGAGCATAGGTAATTTACGGTGGGTGAACGAATTACTGTTGAGCAATTGACATAATTGAGCATAGTTATGAGAATATCTAGGTATGATCATGTATATAGGCATCACGTCCGAGACAAGTAGACCGACTCGTGCCTGCATCTACTACTATTACTCCACTCATCGACCGCTATCCAAAGCATGCATCTAGAGTATTAAGTTAATGAAAACAGAGTAACGCCTTAAGCAAGATGACATGATGTAGAGGGATAAATTCATGCAATATGATAAAACCCCATCTTGTTATCCTCGATGGCAACAATACAATACGTGCCTTGCTGCCCCCTCATCCTTTGGGAAAGGACACAAAGAAGATTGAACCCAAAGCTAAGCACTTCTCCCATTGCAAGAAAAACCAATCTAGTAGGCCAAACCGAACTGATAATTCGAAGAGACTTGCAAAGATAACCAATCATACATAAAATAATTCAGAGAAGATTCAAATATTGTTCATAGATAATCTTGATCATAAACCCATAATTCATCGATCTCAACAAACACACCGCAAAAAGAAGATTACATCGAATAGATCTCCACGAGAGAGGGGGAGAACATTGTATTGAGATCCAAAAGAGAGAAGAAGCCATCTAGCTACTAACTATGGACCCAAGGTCTGAGGTAAACTACTCACACTTCATCGGAGGGGCTATGGTGATGATGTAGAAGCCCTCCGTGGTGGATGCCCTCTCGTGAGCTCGAACAGGCCCCAATATGGATCTCGTGGGCAGGAAGGTTGCGGCAGTGGAATTAGGTTTTGGCTCCGTGTCCGATCGCTTGGGAGTGCAATGAGGTATATATAGGAGGAAGAAGTACGTCGGTGGAGCAAGGTGGGGCCCACGAGGGTGGAGGGCGCGCCTGGGGGGGTAGGCGAGCCCCCCTACCTCGTGCCCTCCTTGAAGATTCCTTGACTTAGGGTCAAGTCTCCTGGATCACGTTCGGTGAGAAAATCATGTTCCCGAAGGTTTCATTTCGTTTGGACTCCGTTTGATATTCCGTTTCTTTGAAACTTTGAAATAGGCAAAAAAACAGCAAGTCTGGGTTGGGCCTCCGGTTAATAAGTTAGTCCCAAAAATAATATAAAAGTGGAAAATAAATCTCAATATGGTCCAAAACAGTAGATGATATAGCATGGATCAATCAAAAATTATAGATACGTTGGAGACGTATCAATGGGCCATAGGGGAGAAAGAGAGGGGAGCCCGCAGGGTGGTGCGCCCCCCCCCCCCCAAGGGAGTCCGAATTGGACAAGGGGGAGGTGGCGCGGCCCTCTTTCCTCTTTCCCTCTCCCTCTCCTTCCCTTTTCCCTCCAATGAGAAAGGAAAAAGAGGGGGGGCTGAATCCTACTAGGAGTGGAGTCCTAGTAGGACTCACCCCCCTTGGCGCGCCCCCTTGGTGGACGGACTCCTCCTACCCTCCTTTATATACGGGGTCAGGGGGCACCCCAAAGGACAATAGTTGTTCTCTTAGCCGTGTGCGGTGCCCCCTACACAGTTTACTCCTCCGGTCATAGCATTGTAGTGCTTAGGCGAAGCCCTGCGCGGATCACATCACCATCACCGTCGCCACGCTGTCGTGCTGACGAAACTCTCCCTCAACCCTCTGCTGGATCAAGAGTTCGAGGGACGTCATCGAGCTGAACGTGTGCTGAACTCGGAGGTGTCGTACATTCGATACTAGATCGGTTGGATCGTGAAGACGTTCGACTACATCAACCATGTTAACCTAACGCTTCCGCTTTCAGTCTAAGAGGGTACGTGGACACACTCTCCCCCTCTCGTTGCTATGCATCTCCTAGATAGATCTTGCGTGATCGTAGGAATTTTTTTGAAATTGCATGCTAATTCCTCAACAAATACTTATCTCTACTTTGCTGCATCACCCTTTTCTCTTCAAGGGAAAAACCAACGCAAGCTCAAGAAGTAGCAGACGCCCATGGAGTTGTGGCAACGCACAATGCGGGAGAAGTGGTAGGCAGGTAGCGGCACCAGGGCGAGAGGCGAGAGCAGCCCAGCAGCGGTGGCGTGGGCTGAGGGATGACATGAGGCGGGATCAATGTCAGCTTGACGCTAGAGTGGAATATTAGAAGTGGCACACAACACGGGAACATCAACAAACATCAAGAATGTAGAGACACCGATGGTAGGAGGGGCGTAGGAGGCTGAGGGAGGCACACAATATCGACATGCAGGTTTATGGAGCACCAGTATTGGGTAAGAAGAAGAAGCACCAAAGGCGAGACAATGCTGGTGAGTTGGAGCAGCGTGTGTGGGGATAGAGGTGGGTCTAGACCCGCTTGTCAATGACGATCTCGGAATCGACACCACTGCTTTCGGTGTTGTTGTTTGTGATAGCCTGGGTGGATAGATTTCAAAGGCGCGCATTGGTTACCCACTGCCAGCGAGTTGGGCAGCCCTCAGATGACGTGGTAACTCAGTCGAAACCTCTAACGTATGCGAAAAGCAGTTTCTACTATGGCGAGGCGGGAATTAAACAAGTTTGAGACTTTGAGGTTGTGTAGTAACTGGCTTTCTGAGTGCATGGTTGAATCATGAACCATCTGGTCCATTGAGAGTTGGAAATTGGATATCTCAAACATAGATAGACATATACACATGGTTAACTCGTGAGCCTTATTTCTGTTTTACGAAATACATCTGGTGAAGTTTCAATTTTCAAGCAAATGTAGAAACCATGACACGACAATAGGTGAACATCAATGTCCATTCACTCCAGGACAGGTGGCATACGGTAGAAATACGGAACACGACAAGGTTCCTCCTCCACATTAAGGATTCCTGATGTCTCATATGACTCGACGCTATCTGCAAGTGTCTCCTCCAACTTCCTCGGTTTCCATCCTAGATTCTTAAGTTTATCTGAATTCATCCCAAGCTTATAATCCACATCAACCAGTCTAAACAAAAAAAGTGGTGAAAATCTGGTGGAAATAATAACCACATGACCACAAACATGAAAGTATGTTGATATGACTTACTTGTCTGCATAGTTATAGCTGGGGTACATGCTCTTCATCAAATCCACCAAATCTTTTATGTCGATTTGGTGTTCTGAACATATGTACCTCTGATATGGTCCTGCCTTGTTGTATAACAACAGTAGTGCATCAGCAACATCACGAACGTCTACTATGGGCCAGAATTTGTTATTTATTGTGTCAGGACCTCCTACAATTAATCCAACTAATGGAGATATAATAGGGTAAAAAAGAAGAAGAAAAGAATTTATCTATTTCTTGAACTCCTCTGTTGAACTAATGTAGTACTAATGTAATCCTTGGGATAAATGAGAAGAGAAATGTCGAGAAAACATGATGAATAGATCACCACTAAACCTTTTATGATATAGCGGAGGAATTTGGTGGTAATATTGAGCACATCAGCCTGCAACAGTGGGCCAAAGACCGCACCGGAGCAAAATGTAATGACATGTAATCCATTTTTCTCTGCGTATTCCAGGGCCATCTCTTCAGCTTCCATCTTGGCAAGGGCATACCAGATCTGCCAGAAGTAAGTTAGTCCGCCTGCCCTAGTACCTCTCAACGGCCATCTCTAGGAATAAGTTACTAACCATTTATAGATCTTGCACAATTTTAGGATTTATGAAATATAAAAAATATTGTATTTTCACATAAAGAAACTAATTAAGGTACACATCAGCATGTTTTCATGTGTTCCGTGGTGAATATCAATCTCTCTGGAGACTTGGTGCATGAATATCTTAATTAATCATCGTTGCTGACCTCATTTTCCTTGCAGAACTCTTTGTCTGACCAGCAATTCTCATCTTTCAGTTTATCTAGAGGCCAATTTGGGTTCAAAGTAATAGCAGCGCCGGATGAAACCACAATAAGTTTTTGAACGCTCATAGCAGAGCAAGCCTTAAGCACATTCATGGTGCCATTAACAGTAGGAGCCATCATCTCTTTCTGCACAATTCAAACTTAGGACCTTATTAAGAATTACATGTGTACCTAAGAAAGAGTGAGCTTGTAATACTTATAATCTTACTTGACCTCATTAAAAACATATTTACATCCTAAGAAAATGTTGTTGTGACCGGGCCTAATGTTGTTGCAGGTATAGATTGAAAATGTTGAATACTACTTTTCACCGCTACCTGTGTAGTGCTGAATTTTTTTACCACCCTCCTTATTTTTACCCATAATTTGTTCATCATTTTGCCGTTTACTTGACATAAGGAATATACACATTCTGACAGAGTGCTCCATCTAACAGGACCATGCGGCTCCTAACGTGGCCATGTCAACATTTTATGAAACATAGTAACTAATTAGATTGAATAGAATTTATAACTTGCCCTCACTTACTTTAGAATGAATGTTTTTATCCTAGAAATCATTACAATCATTCTGTATATTACATTTTTTCTTCATATTTATCATTCCAATTTATAATTGAAATGCAATCTACTAAGTCTTAATGAATTAAACTAAGATCAAATTCAAACCATTTTTCTTTCTAGGATTCCTAATTTGTTGTACACAAATAATACATTTTTACTGAGTTTTGATTTATATTTTTGGTTTGTATCTTAAATTTAAATCTAATTTTTAGTTTAATTTGAAATGTGTTAATTTTACTACGTCAATTATATTTCATGTAAATGATTGTGACAACAAATTACTAGAATTGTAAGATTGAAAATCAGCCAACCAGCCTCAAGTGAATGTATTTCATTGCTTGCCTCTTTATCAACCATCTTGTCTATGGGCACTGGAGAGGCAAGATGGAAGACACCATCGCACCCGACAAACGCAGTTGCCACTGCGTCGTAGTCAAGCATGTCTGCCTTAAACAAACGGAGATTTTCCATGGCCTTGTCTAATTGTTTGAGATATGCATTCTTTGGATCACCTAAGATAGAAGTTAACAATTATTCACCTATACGAGGAGTGTGAGTACATGATAAGAACATCCGCACCACAATTAAACTCTTAGCCCATGCGGCCATATACTAGTTCAAATTCCATGAAACACAAGGACCAATGGCTTAGCTTGCACACGCCAACTCAAGTATCGTGTACTTTTGTTCTAGGAACTCTTTCAAGTGCTTATGAGAATATAATTCTATCTAAGTCAGAATTTATATTACACAAGAACGAAAACCTATCATGAACAAGAAGGATATGCACTGGACTATAATTAAACACGAAGATGATAACAGGCGTACAAGAAATGAAGAAGAAGCTTACAGTGGAGACTCCGGGACTTCGGGCCATTTCTTTTGGTGGCTTCTAGAATAAGCCGGGTATCAGCTTATTCCAGAAGCCCAACAATTTTTTTCTTTTTACAAGCCTACTACTGATAGCTTATTTTGGCCCAAAAAAACTAGCAAAAGAACTGGCCCTTCAAAGCCACCATAATGACCGTGAGGACATGAATGAAATATACAATATGAAACTTTATAATTTCATCCATAGAGTGTTGTCCCGTCCCGCCCCCCCCCCCCCCCCCAACACACAGCACACACTCTCTCTTGGGTACCATGTACTTCAAAGTAGTAAAAGACTACGTTCACTTTTATAGTCCGTATTTAGAGAAGAGGCCGACTTAAGGTTATTTCTTGGTTTCGTCCAATCATTAAATAACTTGACTACAGCAACAGCAACAACTCACCAATACGAGCATACCCATCTTTACCTACTAATAAAGCAAATAATGCTTCTGGTCGTCCGTCACAAAAATTGCCCTCAAAGTTGGCATAAATTACCCACTATGCCATCCATCAGTAAAATGATTCGGATTTATTTTAAAATCACCGCCAACATAGTACTTATAGGATGATACACACTTATAACACAAGCACATAAGTAGCCCAATGGCCAAGTCGTCGGTCTACCACGGACCAGCGTTCGATCCCTGGTTCCCTACGCTTTTTATCCTCCGTTTTTGCTCCGTAGGAACCGCAGGTCCTCCAGCCGCACGCGCTAATAGGCCAGCCCATAATTGGCTGGTGGTGGGCCCTGTTTTCTATTCTCTTTTTGCCTTTTAGTTTCTTATTTCTATTTCTATTTTTCCTTCTTTAAATTAATTCAGGATTTTGAAAAGAATCAAATTTCGAAAAGCTGCGAGCTTTATTGAGAAGTCATAAAATATTCATTATTTCAAAATATTGTTTGCATATCATAGAAAAAAAATCGGAATATCAAATAGATGTTCATGAAAAAGAAATCATGATTTTTTAAAAATAATCCAGTAAAAAAATGTACATGGCGCGGCTCCTCCTCCTGCACGCGCTAATGATTCGGCCCATATGCGGCTGGTGGCGCCCTGTTTTCTATTTTGTTTTTGCTTTTTACTTTTTCAATTCTGTTTTTGTTTTTCATTCTTTAAATTCATTCGGGATTTTTCAAAAGAACCAAATTTCAAAAATCTGCGAGCTTTATTGAGAAATCATAAATTGTTCATGATTTCAAAAAAATGTTCGCATATCATAGAAAAAATCACAATATCAAATAGACGTTCATGAAAAAAAAAACATGATTTTAAAAAATCCAGTATTCAAAACACATTCTGGAATTAGAAAAAAAATATACATGATTTTTTTGAAATGTTTCCAAAATTAAAACAAGCCCGTAAATGATGAAAAAAACGAAACATCGCCTGCATAGAAGTTTTAATAGGGGATCTGTAGAGGTCGATTTATGATTTTATTTAGTCCCTCGCGTCGGGTAAAAAAAAAGTTTCCATGTTTCGCATGACGCTGAACCCAAAATATATTGACACAACTTTCTGTGGGTTAGTTTTTGTAAACTATATAAAAATGACTAAATGTCTATTTTGCCTCCATACAGAGCTATGTTTATTCTGGTATCACGGTAATTGTTATGACAACCACCGCTACGCTAGGTCAAGATGATATACATCATTCATCATTCTAGCTTAGGCAGGATCCATCAATGCAGTTTGCTAACCAAAAATAATTCGTTGTGGTGCCTTAGGAAATCAAATCGTGGTCACTCTACTTAAGCAGCCTAGAACCCCGGACTGCGGGCTTTTGCTCTTACCCGTGAAGGGATAAGAGCTCAGAGCCCTGGCTTTCCTGACTAGAGCTAAGGAATCTTTAGATTTGGCGGCTATAGACTCAAAGGGCACAGACAGGCTGCTGGCATCACATTTTTTGTTTTTTGAAATGACTTTTCAAAAGTCTCTTATCTCATCTTGACATCACTTAGACATAGTTTTTGAAATGACATTTTAAAAGCCCTTATCTCACCTTGGCAATTTTAAAAGCCATTATTTACCACTCATGCGCAATTTGATAGTTTTTCTCCCGTTATAACGCACGGGCATGTTTACTAGTAATAATAATAAAGAGAATTGGGTTTCTGCCCGTACGTCATAAAAACTACCCTCGAAGTTGGCAATAATTACCCACCAATGCCACCCGTAAGTGGCAAAAACGATTCGTTTTTAATTTCAAATATCGCTCCAGGGTTCTGTTATTAAAACTTGATGCGGTATAAGAACAACAATTGATGAGTAGCGCGATTAGGGTTTAGGGTTTTTGAAATTACATTTTAGAAGTGTCTTATCTCATCATGACATCATTTGTATATACTTTGTGAATTTGATTCATACTTTTTTATATCTACCACACATGTATAACTTGATAGTTTTTTCCGTTGCAACGCACGGGCATTTCCAAAAATGTTCGTTAAATCAGAAAAAATTGTCAAATTCAATAACTATTCCACCCAATTTCTAAAAAAATTCATCGATTATAGAATGTTTGCCAGTTCAGGAAAATTGTTTTAAAATGTTCACAATTTTTAAAAAATGTTTGTAAATAGCAAAAAATGTTCATAAATTAAAAAAATGTTCTTGATTGTAGAAAATGTTCAGAATTTGTAATAGTATGTTGTTTGCGATTTCAAATATGTGCACGAGTTTAACAAATTGTTCGTAATTTCAAAATGTTCATGATTTCGCGAAATTGAGAGAGATATTGTATCTCGGTGATGCAGCAAAATGTGATCATGACCATTGAAAATTATGAATTTTTTTCTCCCTTTGCAACGCACGGGCCCTTTTGCGATTACTAGCGCTTCCTCTAACTCAAATACACATTAATTTTCTAGCCCCACTATTATTTGCTACGTTTAAAAGGTTCCAAGGTACACCGTTGCAGTAGCTGAAATGGCGACGCAGAATTAGCTTGTGGCAGGTACATACTCCAGCTTTGTTCATCCCCAGATATCACCATTTCTCATGTTTGATTTGGGGAACACAAAACTAAACAAGGTGCGGAGAGCAAAGCAAAGAGAGCGCGCAGGCGTGGCACGTACATGGGTCGCGGACGGTGGCGTGCACGGCGTAGCCGCGGGCGAGGAGCAGCTTGACGAGCCACGAGGCGATGTACCCGCCGGCTCCGGTGACGCACACCCGCGGCTGCGACGCCATCTCTTTCCTCTGGTCTCCGGCGATGCCGTCCTCTCTATCCATCCCGCCCTGTCGTCCTCTCCTACTTCTACGAGGGGTAACGGGCGAAGCAACGACGAGGTCCGGGTGCTCTATGCAAATCCATTGGAGCAGCGCACGACGACTCCCTGTTATTTATTCCCCGCAAAAATAAAAAGAAAAGACTACCTGTTATTTTACTTGGCAAGGCTATGGTCAGCCAGGCTCTAAAAAATATATGCAGGATTGTATAAGGAATTTTGCTTCGTACACCTAGGGCTCATTTGATTCAAAGGAATTTTATAGGATTTCTTGAGGATTGAAATCCTTAGGATTTTTTCCTATGTTGGTTATTTGATTCATAGGATTGGATCCCGTAGGAATTTTTCCTATGGAATCTTTTGTACTACATCTCATAGGAAATCTAACATCCACTCTGATCTTTTTTTACAATTTCTTTGTTTTTCCTGTGGCATCAAACACTCATTACTAATTCTATAGGATTCAAGTGGGCATGTCATTCCAACCATATACTTTTTCTATTCCTATGTTTTCAAAATCATACGAATCAAAGAGGCTTTAAAAGTTTACACGAATACGTCTACTTGATTCTTGCACCATAGAATTTGTCTCAAAATCTGTTTGATGGCACCACAGGGAGAAACAAACGGGCATTCTAGAGCAAGCACGTCCGGCCTGCGGTGCTCCAGTCTTACGGTGGCGACGTGTAAATGCCGTTGCAGCGTCGCGTGATGGCCACTTCACGCTGTAGTGACGTTCAAAACAAAAAAGTCCATATCAAAAATAGAAATGCCTATGAAATACTCCATAATGCAAGAATCTTAGTTCAGAAAAAACAAATCTGCAGGAATCGATCATACAAACCAAATAACATGCGTAGGAAAATTGTTACCGCGAAAACCATTTTCAGTCTTCCAAACTTCGTATGAAAACCATTTTCGCCAAAGAGGCCCCTAAGTTTTCCTTGTTCCTGTGACAAGCAACTAATCCTTCAATTAAGTTTCCAGGTTGCAACCAGACCTTCCATTACACCTACACGCGTTTTCCATTCCCGTATGGAGACGGAATTTTTTTGTTTTCTCATTACTATGATTTTTCGAATCATGCAAATCAGAGATCCCTTTCTTCTGGACAAAATCACCAGAGAACGGCTAGAAAATGGTTTGAGAATGAGACGACAACATTTTGACCTCGAGTGGTTTCACATGCATAATCAACGCCCTATGTTATCACATCTCATATTTTACCATGCTAGTCCCTCTTGATTCCGACTCCCCCCCCACCACCACCCGACTTTATTATTTGTTAATAATTTGAGGATTAATTTTGAATACTATAAAAAAGTAAGACGGGAGGTGGGGGAGATAAAAACTTTTGGATACATTGATTCAGATTGAATAGCAAATGCATCAAGGATAGCATCAATTCAATTCTGAATTGCAATAAGCAAGCGGGGTCTCTCAAATAGAGTCGAACTGAACTGCTCCCCACCCCCTAAAGCCGTGATCACTCCAGGGATAGTTTGGCCATTGTCAAGGCTAGTCTGAACCCGGTTTGCCATGTCCTCCGGCGACGCATACTCTTCAGGCTTGTGCCTGTGCCTGTGCCCTGCAGCCAGAGAGATGGGTTCAGCACCGTTCAAAGAAGAAGGATGGATTCAGCAGCCATTTTTTTTCTTTTTGCAGTGATTTGTTGGTTTCACTTTGTGCATTATAGAACTTGAACATCAGATCACTCCTAGTCTCCTCGTCGTTACTTCGTGCATTATATAGGTACTTCCTCCGTCCGGAAATACTTGTCATCAAAATGAATAAAAGAGGATGTATCTGGATGTATTTTAGTTCTAGAAATATCCTTTTTTTATCTATTTTGATGACAAGTATTTTCAGACGAAGGGAGTACTATGTATAGAAGTAGCGTGAAGAGTACTCCTACGAGAGGTACAGAAACATAATCAATCCCCTACACGCAACGGGCGAAGCAACGACGAGGTCGGGTGATCAGCGCACGACGGTTTCGTGGGGGTCGGCATCTATACAGTCCTGTTTTTTTTTAATTTTTTTGTGTGGGGGGAGTCCTGTTATTTTACTTGGCACACCTATGGTCAGCCAAACTCTAAAGAACGCGAGTCTCTGTCACGGCAGCTGTCAAGCGATGGTGCACTTAACTCCTTCGTCTGCTTGCCGGTTAAAAAGAGGATCCTAGCTAGCTCTTGAGAATATTCCATAGATCTTTTTGATTATGTATGTACAGTATAAGATTGAGTACCATAGGAAGTTTTGAAGGACTACTTCATATGCAGTTTCAGAGAGAACTCCATAGTATAGATATCCTAAAACGCTAGGACGGGAAAAGAAAACCCGCAGGAGCCACATCTACTTGGTTCCTACCTGATATAATTTGCATCAAAATATGTTTGATTACATCACAGGGACAGCAATGATTGCATCATAGGAGAAAACAAAAGGTCTATGTCAATAGTGAAATTTCTATGAAATATAATGCACATGAATCTTATTTTATTATAAGTAGAAAAGATAAAACATGTAGAAGTCAATCCTACAAACCAAACAAGACACCGAGGAAAATTATTAATGAATTTCAGTCCTTCAAATTTCCTATGAAAATAATTTGAGCCGAAGGGGCCCAGGCAATTAATCCTTCAGTAAAGTTCATACCATGCTGCAACCAGAGACCTTCTATTACACCTTCACGTATTTCTCATTCCCATATGATTCAACATGGGGGTGGAATTATTATGTTTTCTTGTTACTATGTTTTTTCGAGTCACGGGAATCAGGGAGGCTCTTTCTTCTAGATAAAATCCCCAGAGAACCGCTAGAAAATGGATTCAGAATGAGACTGACAGGATTTTGACCTTGAGTGGTTTCACGTTCATAATCAACGCCACACGATATCACATCACAAATTAGACCATTCTAGTCCCTCTTGATTTCTCCCCAAGCCGTGCTCACTCCAGGGATAGTTTCGCCATTGTCAAGGCTAGCATCTGAACCCCGTTTGCCATGTCCTCGGGCGACGCATACTCTTCGGGCTTGTGGCTGTATCCTGCAGCCAGAAAGATATGTTAGGCACCGTTCAGAAAAGAAGGATGAATTCAGCAGCCATTTATGTTGTAGTCGTTTGTTAGTTTTACTTCGTGCATTATAAACTTGAACATCACATCACTAAGTCTCCACCAAACACAGAAGCAATACCCTGACTTTTCAATATCCACCAGGATCTATACTATAAAAAACATATGGCATATACTTCCTAACTGGTATCGGATTTTATATCATCTCGGACATTGCAGCATCTTCATTTTGACAAAAGATATGATAGCGTTATGGAGGAGCGGAGTACAAACCTTTGTAACAGGGAATGAAGATCATACCCATTGGTGATATTCTGCAGAGCAAAGACAGGTGCATGTGTTACTCGAGAGCACTCACAATGAATGCGCTAAAATGATACTCCCTAATGAAGTAAAGCACCACGTTGCAAATATTGCTAAATGAGAAAATCTCTGTTGGGGCCTGGTACTTCACCTGGCCATGAAGAGTGAATCGT
Organism: Aegilops bicornis; assembly: GCA_021605145.1. NCBI lineage: Eukaryota > Viridiplantae > Streptophyta > Magnoliopsida > Poales > Poaceae > Aegilops > Aegilops bicornis. The sequence continues at coordinate 139,316,081 of CM038673.1, read as the reverse complement.
GATAAGCTCTGCTTATCATCAATTTGTATTCTAGGCCCAGCTGTTTTGCAGCAAATTCCATTGCGTTTATGACTGATTTGTCAGACAGAGCAGGTGGATCCTGGTTGATGATCTTGAATTCCGATAGTTCAACTCCACGGATCTTTGATATGTCAATGGCAGATTTGTGAACCTTTTCAATGACATTATTCCTTCTTTTCTCATCAATATCTCTTACATCTGTGCATATGATATTTTGGATTTACTAGTTGAAACAAAAAGCATTTCCCCTTAAGAAAAACAATAGTTGTAGCGGAAGTTACAGGCTCCTACCAATTTCTAGGTGTGATTTACTTGGGATGCTATTGATAGCTCCGGGATGTAGCTGCAGAATACCTATATGAGAATAATCTGTTAGAAAAATAAGATGTGGGCAAGCCTTCCTTGACCATCTTCTTAAGATGTTGGTTGACCAGTAACTGCATAAGCATACTTTCACAATGAAAAAATATTCGAATATGTAACTGCGCACCTAGTCTACAACAGATAAGTACAAACCATGCTCACTATTCCTTTTATTTAAGCATCAAATTAATTTTCTCAAAAATAAGATCAAAATACTTTTCATGTTTTCATGTTGTTAAGTCTCATGGCTTAGCTAAATATGGATACATATTCTGCATTTGATGCATTTCATCAGATGTGCATTTATTTTAACAGTTGAGCAAAGAAATGATCAAAGGAAGGTTCAATACAGATATAGGAAACATAGGAATAGGAAAACCACATAAATTTGATACATTTGCTGGTGCAAAACAGAGGATTGCACAACACAGAAAAATAGCAGAATAGTCATTCCGATGAAACCCATGAAAATTGGCTTGATCCTACGTGATTAAATCTTAAAGTGAGGTTCAGGTGGATGTTCAAATTCTTATGGAATTGAGGCATAGGATCAAATCCATAGGAACTCGCTAGCACCATTCCTTTGATCCAAAGGCAATCCATAGGAAAAAATCATACGGATTGGAATCCTACAATCCATAGAGGGCTTAAAATGAATATAATTTTGGAAATGCAGGCTAAGCATCCTATTCACCGGATTCAAAACATGCTTTGCTCAACTGCAAATCATTTTGTAGAGGAACACATAAGTCGGTAGCACATGCATGAGCTAGTACTACTACACATGACTTAGAAAATAAAAGCCAATTTATCAAACATACCAACTGTTCCAACTGTATCTATCGATCCTGATTCCAAAACATGTTTCTCAACTGCTAATGCCAGCTCAGCTGCCGCCAATCCAGCATCATTTCTGCAAAACACTGCTTCGGCTCTTTACCATACATATATGTGGAGACCCTTCAACAGTAACGCCAAAAAATGGATGCTAACCTTGCGGGCATTAGCACTGCTCCAGCATGACCCCCATTCCCTTCAAATTCGACCTTAATACTTGCAGGAGCAGCAATGGCAGTTACAATGCCAATTGGGATGCCTGTTCATAAGAACAGACATGCGTAAGAGGTGTTTCGAACCACATACGTACTGATACAGCTAAAACAAATCCGACCTTCTTTTTCCAAAATGGGGCCCTGTTCAATGTGCAATTCTATAAAAGCAAAATATGCATCTTGGTTCAAAAACACATTATGTAGATCGTCTGGGTGTATCTTGTAGCCAGCAGAGTCAGCAGCATCAACAAATGATACATTGTGATTGTCAACTGTCCTTTTTAGTGATTGAACTAGTTCCTCGCTCCCTGCCATTAAGCGGCTGCACATTTTCAAAGAGTGCACAGATGAGAACCGACAAACTAAGACCAAGCGACAATTAGCTCAAGCAGAATTGATAGCATTTCTTAGAATAACATGTAACTTGTGGTAAATGAGGGTGAACCTTCCCAAGCAGCTAATTCCAAATCGTGTAGGCTCCTCTGATGTAAACATAATGACCTCCAAGGATCTTTTTGGCTGGAAACCAGACCTGTATGACACATTCAGGCCAAGCACGTAAGGTTTTTCTGAAGATGAAAATCACAATGGAGTTCACATTTATATTAGCCTGGAGTCATGTCTCCGAGGGTGTGACAACATTGAAAAAAAATGCCAGGTTTTCTTCAATATGATAGTATAACTAAATCTAATATTTGTATAGCCTTATGTGGTCTCAAGTGCAGTATAACCATCTGACACTTTGAATAAAAGAAAGGTAAACATAACATGTACAATGGCCAAATATCAATCCAAAAGAGGGGAAATGAAATTTATGTTAAAAAAAGGTTAAAAAAATTAGTAGACAGAATTCGTACCGTTGTAGCACACTGATTGCTTCAAGAGCACCCAGAACACCAACGACCCCATCATATTTGCCTGAAAATGGAATGGCATCAACATGAGAACCAGTTGCAACTGCTCCTAGTTCTGCCTCAGAACCCACCCTGTAGAAACAAACACACTGTTACAATGTGAAACACAATTAGCCAGCAGAAATATGTTCGTTTTGTACATATCAAGTCCAATGCTGAGAGTTTCAGCACATCAAGTAAATCAAAACTGAGAACAAGAACAGTAATAAAAGCAGTTCCATAATTGGTACATTATCAGATGCGGTCATCCCTATCATGCCAATAAATTATCAGTTCGGCAACTCGAGCAAAGAAAAAATGAGCTGCATGGTAAAGCTATTACTCCAACCATACAAATCATATAAATTCAAAGCTGTTTGGCGAAAGAATCGTTTGCAATTGTCCATTGCTAACAACTTTCAAATTCAGATACATAAACCAACAACAGAATACCAGAGGTATCAAATACCAACTCACCAACGGCCAAATATGTTGCCAACGGCATCTTCTCGAACAGAGAGGCCAAGCTGTTTCATTATCCCTTTAATATACCTATATATGCATTAAGAGAAGAGATCAATGATCAGCATAGGGTAGCTACTAGGCAGAAATGCACGCTGTCACGGGCCAACAGCATGTATACTGTACACACAACCATAGTTACAAAAGGCACGCCTAGGCTCTAGGCCTAGGCGATAGCAAAACACCTAACGGTTAATTGCGCTTAAGCATGCGCTTTGGTCAGAAAAGCACAAGGCAGTGGCAAAAACTCACAATTAATGCCTAGCGTTTAAAAAAAAAACTTTGCACAAAACCATTCAAAATTTGACGGTCAGTCTGTGAAACCAGAAGCAACGTAAATTCAGAACATAATAATCCAGAGTGATCAATTAATTATATGTCAATGAAATAAATTTCTGTCGAGTTTGAAATGAATAGCAAGCCAATTTGACTCCAAGAAAACTGGAGGCAATCAGAGTAAAGGCGAACCAAGCTATTTTAATTGCAACTACTCGCTACTAACTCTCGTGACCAGGGAACATAGCTAACCCTCACGAGTCAGGGGCACGGGATATTTTAACTGCCTGCGGTATCCTCACCTTCGAGCTTGCACATCCCTGTCGCTGTACAGAACACGCGTCACCGACGGCGCCGGCGAGTCGGAGAACGAGGCCAGTTCATCAATCTGCGCAACCAAAGCGGAAGAGGATTAAAACCATCACCACCACACTGCCAACCCCAACATATCATCGGGCACCAATTAGAAGGGGGCCGCGCGCGGATCACAGTTCACTAGTACTGCGCGCGCCACGTCCGCGGTCACCGGCGGCCTGGCCGGCGCGAGGGACGGGAGAGCAGCGCAAGGGGGGAGGAGGAGGAGCATGGGACGGCGCCGTGTACCTGGCGCTGGAGGCTGTCGGAGTCGACGCGCAAGGGGGAGGCGCGGCCGCCCTCGCCGTCGTCGGAGGCGGGGAAGCCGGCGAACTCCTCCATCGTCCGCCGCGCCGCCGCGTCGTCGTGTCCCTGTACCCCCGCCGCGGCGCCGGCGAGGAGAAGGAGGGAGAGGAGGAAGGGGAGCATGGTTGGTTCCGCACGCAGCTGCTGCCTCCGCTGGCTCGATGGGGGAGGTGGGAGATGACGCGACGGCACTGCAGTGGTGTGGTGTGGTGGCGAGGAAGACGACATGACTCACGAGTCCACCACGACACAAACGAACGAACTAAACAACTCGGGCACTAACTGGCTCGGTGGGGCCCACTGCCCACCCGGCCCGGCCCACGAGAGGAACGCGAAAAGCCAAGGCCCAGGGACTCGTTTGGGCCCGGCCTGCAGGGCCGCCGCAGCCAGTATATAGCTATGTCGAAAACGGCAAGCGCACGAGCACACAACCCGCTCTCGACCCAAATCCTCACCCTTCCCCTCCCCCGTGCTCCTTCGCTCCCATCAAAACCCTCGCCCCCACCACTCCGGCGGCGGCGGCGGCGGCCGTGCTTCCTCTCCGGCGAGGCCTGCCTCTACGCCCGTACAAGGTTCACGCTCTGCACTCTCTCTCTCTCTCCCTCGCGCTCGCACTCTGCCACCGGTAACCCTGTAGCTCGCTCGCGCGGTCGAGCGTAGGTGAATAGCTGGCTGGCGGCTGTAGCCTTGCACGCGCGCGCGTGTGGTAGCTTACTCTGATGCGGACGCGCGGTTCGGGGCATGGTGGCGCGCGCGCGGGCTCCAGTGCTCCGGATTTAGGGTTCGGAGGCCGTGCGCCCTCCACGTCGCTCCTTGGCGACCGACGCTTAGGGTTTGCGCGCGGATCCGCGGCCCGTGTGCTTAGTGAGGTCTAGAGCAACATCTGGTTGGTTTATTTTGTACAAAGCTTATGTGATGCTGTGGCTAGCGCATCTAGAGTATGTGCAGAGAGTTTATGCTACTTGGCTGTGGTTGACAGTGGTTTTTGGTTGTGTGTTGCAGAGGATATGGATGGGCCTGCTGAGACTCCTGCTGTTACGGAGCATGAGATGAGCGAGATCCCTAATCCTACCAGTGGTGAGCAAGCCGATGCTAGCATTGAGGAACAAGCCAATCCTGAGAGTGATGTGCCAGAGCAGATCAAGGAAGAAGTGGAAAATACATCTGATGAGGAACCCAAAGGCACAAACAACGAAGAATCTGGGAACCCGAGCGATGAAGCGCAGGTGACTGTGAAAGATGAGGATATGGGGGATCAGAATAGCGAGGACCAGGCTATCCGTTCACTTGAAGAGCCAGCTGAGGCAGAGCAACTGGCCAATGTGGAGACGGAAGACAAATGGCCTGGGTGGCCTGGAGAAAGTGTGTTCCGTGTACTGGTTTCTGCCCAAAAGGTGGGTGCTCTCATTGGCCGCAAAGGGGAGTTTATCAAAAGAATGTGTGATGAATCCAAAGCCCGCATAAAGATTCTTGATGGCCCACCAGGTGTTCCAGAAAGAGCTGTGAGTTATTCATTCTCTTGTACCATCTTGGATTGTTATTATCACGGTTTTCAGTAGTGTTGTAGGTCTGTGCCTTCTAGGCATCCTGAGTACATGTGAAAGCCAAGGTTGATTTGTGGCCCATATCAGTATTTTTTTTGTTCTATAGTTGCTTTAATAGAACGATGCAGAGGTATATTGGTTCGTTGCATAATGGTGATCTGTTTTTGTGGCTGTCTTGAAGGATCGATGTGCTAGCAAGCCTTGCAACTATATGGTAGCTATAGGACTGTACAACACCTTACAATTATATTCTGTGTTGATGTGCCTTCTCATTTCTTATTTACCGGGTTATCAGAAGTTCAGAATGTTTGTGTATGTGTTGTCTTGATGTGCTATTAGTTTACTTGTAGATGCCTATAGTAATTGGCAACGGAAGGCCTTAGTAAGTCTCGCACTTAAAAAATCATAGATATGAAAAGATCAACTGGTTCTCAATTTGTATGCTGTACAATGCCATATTAATGTACATTTGTAGTTGCAGATTGATTTTGCTCTTATAAGGAACCAATTGCTCAATTAGGGATGCTTACTGTCGTTGATTTCTGAAGAGGCAATCTGTTTCAGATGCCTCTGAATGTTTCAAAAATAGTTTAAGACTCGTGAATCTGGGGCTTAATAGTGCTCCATTTAATTATGATCACTATCACTGCTATATCAGACTGAAGGTTTACAATTTGGAAGATTGGATCATCAAAGATATTATAAAAAATATTTTTTACATTTCGTATTGTTCATAAAAAACAATGCAACATGAACCACCTGCTTATATGGAATGGCTGTATGCCTTTGTTGCAGCAACCAGCAAGGAGCAAGTGAATATTTTGATATTGGTTTGACTAGTTAAGTGAAGTCCTAACAAAGAGTTAGTTTAGTCCGAAAGCAGCTATTGATAATTTTGGATTTTTACATGGATATAAAGTCATTGTTGCACTCTGAAATACTTTTCTAGAATAAAATGATTGATCATATGGTAGGAGTACTGCTATCGGCCAACTTAAGAACATTAGGTATAATTGTCAAAATCGTAGCAAGCTTCCAGATTTATTCATGAACCGTGTGGATAATTTTGGATGTTCTTGCTACAAAAAGAGCTGATTAGTTATAGTTGTAAATATTGATATTTGTAATGCAAATAAAAAATAATTATAACAGGATAACACAAGACATTGATATTTATGCTACTATTCATAGAAGTTTCTGCACAAGTATGGAACCTGTAAAACCCAAAACAAGCAAACTATCCATAAAGTGACATTAAGTCGAAAACTTAATGGTGACGATAACAGTAAGAAACTAATCTTTGCAGGTTCTCACTGCAGTCTAAGGCCTCAAGTCATATCCCATTTTGTATCCAAAATAGACGAACAGTCATGGTTACCAGATTCAGTTTTGTGCTCATCTGCTGCAAATATGATTTTAAGTCTTTTGAGTATTGGATGAAGATCCCTGTCAAGAAGCTCCACATATTGGCTGGTAATTCCATGACCCGTTTGATTTTTTGGCCAAAAGGAAATCAGTTGGCAAAATTTACAGGGCTAAAATAGTATGAAAAAGCTTAATCCTAACCATTTCATTAAATCCTAGATGGTTCTTTCAGAAAATGACGATATCTTCAAAGTTAAAATATACAAGTGCATGCCCGTCAACAGCAAGTAAAAATGCCATTTATAAAGCTTTCTTTAGTATTCAATATTTTAGGAATTCGTACTAACTGAAGCAGCATTCACAGTCCAAAATAATAATATTATTACTTAAATAATGAGCAAGTATATTGAGTTGGATGGGAAATTTCTGGGCTTATAATGTATATTGCTCCATAGTGCTGTGCATAACCACTTCAGCATCAGATGTCATGATCTTATTTACAACTCTGAAGTTATGCAATCACAATTGGAACACATAGTTTGGCACTCTGATTAGTTTAATTGGCAGTTTCATTTCACGTTTTTTTATTCTTTGAGAGATGTAATATAAATGTTACCAGAAAGAGTAAATACTATTGCATTCCACAGTGCAGCGCAGGAATGAACCAAACATGCCCCAATTAACACATCTTGGATAAATTGTGCTAAAATAGGGGAGGATTGATATTCTAAAATCTGCCCAGCTGAACATAAGCTGTTCTTGCCTAGGCTGAATCAGATGCGGGAGGTGTCCAAATGTGGATGCCCTTCAGTTTGTTTAGCAACATGCAGCATTTTGATTATTTTGGTGTTGGGGTAGTAGTAGGTGTAGTGTAAGCATTGTGGTCATTTCATCATCCAACTAATGTAGGATGAAAATATATCTTTATCCTTGCAATGCCATATTGTGTCTCCTCAATGCTCGTGCATATTGCTACTAATTATTGCTTTCCTGTATTATCCATCCTTGTGCAACATGTTTGTGTGCCTCCTTGCTGACATCTAGACACTGTTTTCCTGTTTAAAGGTAATGATTTCAGCAAAGGATGAGCCAGATGCACTCGTTCCGCCAGCCATTGATGGTCTGCTCAGAGTGCATAATAGAATAACAGATGGTTTAGACAGTGAAACCGACCAGGCTCAGCGAGGTGCTGGTCCTGCAGGGCCAACACGGCTACTTGTGCCAGCTTCCCAAGCTGGCAGCCTGATTGGCAAGCAAGGAGCAACCATTAAATCAATACAGGATGCTTCAAAGTGTGCTCTCCGCATTCTTGGTAAGATTCATATTTCCCCCATATTGTTGTCTCAGCATGGCAATGCTTCACCATATTGTTATAGTATAGTATGGTACGACCTATTCTGCTCTTGATACTAAGTTTCATAGCTCCTTGCTTGTCTTCAGCTAGCCAAGGATAGATCTGTGATTTTTCTTTTGTGGTTTACTGGCATGCCATATGCTGTTTGTGTCACTGAACTGATAAGATGATATGACTCATGTTTTGCATTGTTATCCTTTTCTGTATGGATCAGGACATAGGCACCCGTTGCTAGGGAACCATGTGTACTTCCAAATTATTTCCTAGCTTTTCATGACTGATTGTGCGCTTACACTGTACCATACGCTAGTGGTGCTTATTATTTATGATTAGCATACTTTGTATGATCACCCATTTTCCTCGTGTATTGATTCTTTACTTGCTAAAAAGCATTTTTAAAATATGGAATTCATGCACACGCATGACAAAAGCTTGCCCTTTAAGAATTCAATTCTGCTGGCTGGTAGATGTTAGAATCTGAGTTTTACAATTCATGCAAGAGAGTTTTGAACGACTGGAGTATCACCAAAGAACTAGCCATGGACAGGGGTGCATGGAAGCTTGCTATCCATGTGCCAGAATCATGAGTTGGTCGCGAGATCTTATGGGTTTCACCTCTAGCCTACCCAGGCTTTGTTGTTGTTGTTATGCTAGAATGTACCTAGCATGTGCCACCACCCCCTCTGGCTTGATGGGGTGATTGTTGCAGCTTGTTTCTGTACATTTTTCCTTGGTTTGCTAGATCATTGCTAATCAACTGTACTGAAATTTCATTAGGCTTAGATTTGCATGTACTCACACATGACGCCCATTTACTAATTTTTCCTTCACAGAGAATGTGCCACCTGTAGCATTAAATGATGACAGAGTTGTCGAGATACAAGGTGAACCTCATGATGTTCACAAAGCAGTGGAACTGATTGCAAGCCATTTGAGAAAATTTCTTGTTGACCGTAGTGTTCTCCCTTTATTCGAAATGCAGGTAAGTGATTTCTATTATGCAGCTTAATTGTTTGCTTGAAAGAAGTATCCAATAAACCTTGTCCTTCTTGACAGATGAAAGTGCACAGTGCACCCAGAGAGCAACCTATGCCTGCTCCTCAGCAGTGGGGTCCTCCTCCGCCCTGGAGTCATCCACCAAACATTCCTCCCAGTGGCCCAGGTTATGGTGGGAATCCACATTTTATGCCGCCACGGCCACAAGACAACTATTATCCTCCTCCTGATGTGCACCATGTGGAAAAGCAACCGCATTATGGGATTTCTTCATATGGACGTGATGCAAATCCAACTGCTGCTCCTACCTCAGGGAATCAACACCTATCGCATGGGTCTTCTCAAGTTAGTTGCTTTAAATTTGACCATTATGAACATGATGTCTTCTTTTATGCCTATTAATTTATTGCTTACACTGCCTTATCCAAAAATTTGTTTGGTTTATTGACAGATTTCGCAAAAAATGCAAGTTCCTCTTTCCTATGCTGATGCTGTGATTGGGTCTGCTGGTGCCAATATTAGCTATATCCGCAAGCATAGTGGTGCGACAATAAGTATTCAAGAAGGTGTTCCTGGGGAGATGACGGTCGAGATCGCAGGAAGTGCCTCACAAGTTCAAACTGCTCAGCAGCTGATCAAGGTATTTTCATTTGTCCTCTTAGAATGCATCAATTTCACATGCATTCACCGTCTGCATTTAGGCTAAAATTGCATGTGGTGAGGATCCTATTTCCTAGCTTCATCTTTGTCATTATATATATTACTCCCTCCATTTTTATATACAAGCCCACTATGAAAAATACACTTTACATCTATACAAGGTCATCAACAGTAATCGAGACAAAAGTTAATGATATTTCCACGAACTAGCAACCTATTTAATACTTGCATGCATGCAGTCATAGTGACCCTCCAATTAGCTTTCGATCCCTTCCTTGCATGCATGAGGTGTATTAATGATCCCACTAAACAAAAAGAAAAATGGGTTTGCAAAGCCAGACATTAATTTTTAACTTGGTACCTGTAATGTGGGTTTGTGGCCTTGTATATAAAAATGGAGGGAGTACAAAGTACTCCTCCCTCCATTCCACAATATAGTGCGTCCGCGCTTCCCGAGATCTAAGTTTGACCATACATTTAACCAACTAGACCGACTGCGCAGGAGCAAAAATTATACCACTGAATTGACTGACTGCGGCGGGAGCAAAAATTGTACCACTGAATTCGTATAATTTTTGCTCCCGCCGCAGTCGGTCTCGTTGGTTAAAATGTATGGTCAAATTTAGATCTCCGGAAGCGCGGACGCACTACATTGTGGAATGGAGGGAGTACTTAAGATGTACTTCCTCCGTCCCATAATATAAGATGTTCGTATAAAACCCCCTTTAAGTTGTGCAACATCTTCCATGTAATCCCTCCGTCCCACAATATCAGATGTTTTTGCATGGATGCTTATTTTCCAAGGTTCAAATTACAATTTCAGAAGCTACAATAATGTCATTGTAGCCATAAAATCATATTATATATTGTAGCTTGCCATTTGCGCTTTGCAGTTCTTCCGTCTTCTATTAAATTGATCACCATCCTCTTATTGCAGAATTTCATGGCCGAAGCTTCTCCCCAAGTTCCTCCACCAGGTCCCGCTCCTCCCTCTCAACCAGTTGACTCGGGCTACAACTCATACCCGCCGTATGGAGGACCGTCGTATGCAACCCCTCCAGGCGGCGCAGGTCCTACCCCTCACAATGGAGGAGGCTATGGGGCACACTACCCTCCGAACTACGGGTACTAGCTGGACATGAAACACTAGGATGTAGTGACGAATTTGGTTTTGTTGTTCGGCCTGTTAATCTGTTGAGCACGTGAGACCATTATTAGGATTTCCCAACTTTCGGTGGTGTAAACTCTGGAGCACAGCTGTTCTCTGATGTGCTGTTTAGTTACCTTTTGGTGCTGTAAACTTGATCAGTAATCTACGGGCTCTTTCATACTCAATACTCTACCTAATGGTCCATCACCCATATGGTAAGGAGAAGAAACGGTTGTTGGTAAGTAATTCTTTTTGGGGGGGGGGGGGGGGTGAATAGGATTACAAAAAGATCTTGCTGAATTGTTTCCGCAAGGGGGCTAGCCCAAAGATGCCCTCAAGCGGAAACATCGCTAGTTTCAAGCGCAAAAGATGCTTCTCCCCCATAGTTTAACTATCTACACTATTCATGATTTTAACTTTATTGACACTATATTATGTTGATTTGTCTTTTTTTTGTTTATTCTATGTGTACTTTGAATTTTGATCTGAATTTTTTAAGGATTGTAGACACATGTGTTGTGAACATCCACAAATTGTTTTTGAATTTTTTGAAACATCTAAATTTCACCTTTTGAAATTGGTATCACTCCTTCAGTAAAATCCCCAACCCATGGAACCGAATGTAAATCTGGTATCTTAAGGCATCTCCGACGCCGATCGTCAGGACTGTGTTGTTAGACATGTTTTGTCATCCAACGCAGTTATGTATCGGTTTGCTAGGATTAATTAATATGTGTTAATTAATGGGTTAATCCCTGCTTTATACGAACCGGCGGCAGTTGCTTTTGGCAACAGTCCCGACGGTTGCTCGCATCCTCGTGTATGGGCGCCTATTGAGAAGCGTCCTTGGCTTTGTATAAATAGCAACACTCTCATCAATAAAGACACATATTCTCATTACTGTTTTCCATCGATCGAGTCTCTCTCGTTTTCAACTTCGAACACGTTATCAGCCCGTTGCTCTTTGTTGAGAGAAATAGGCCATGCCCGAGACGGCGGTTACGCCCATAGAGAACCCCCACGGCGGTCTTCAAAGCGGAGCCGACAAAGAACAGGGCCAAGTAGGCCGCGACCGCCTCAAGCAGAGAGGCAGCAATTCCAGAGGTCCCGATCTCCTGCGATCTTCAAGTCCATGAATTGGCCTCGAGGAAACGAGAAATCAGCGTGAGGGAAGATCGAGAAACAAAATCAAGCAACCACGTACTACATACAAAGGTCTTGATCTAATTGCTACAAGAATAAGGTGCTACTTTCCGATTTAAATCATGCACGCTGCAAGCGCTATCTTCAGAAACTAATACTTTAGCATACCTGGATGTGCGCATCTCCGACGCCTGCCGTCATCGACGATGCTATGTCGCCGGGATTCCAGCGCCTGCCGTCACCGAGATTCTAGAAGGGCGATGCCTACGTCTTCGCGCCGTCACGGGCGCATCATGACCTTCCATTCGCCGATGTGCGCCCGCGACACCGCCGCAAGACGCGTGGAACCCGACAGCCGGCTCTCCAACGGGCTGTCCACCGGCGTGACGCCCAGTGCATCCAGATTCGCCTCCCCGGATCTTCGCCGAGGAGGAGGACGGGCGCTCGACCTCCGTGCATCGCCGATAATGCGGCCGACCGGCCATGACGGTCGCCGCCTTTGTCGGTCGTGGGATTTGGGGATGGATGTGGTCAGATCGCCTCTGGCCGCTCTCTCCTTATCCACTAGATCGGATCGCGCCCGGGCGTGGGTGCCGATCCAAGCGTTTTGTCAAGCACGTAATAATATGTCAAGAGGAACTCACATATAGCATTTGCACTTATACATGTTAACATTCAAGGAAAGAAACATTCAATTGTGATCAAGTAAAACACAATGTAGCACACGATTAACATTAGTTATAAGGCGTAATCAAAGCTCGATGCATTCATACGACCACAAAAGATAGCCATTCAACATGAAGTTCGATACCAAAAGTAAGAACACATAAAAGGAGGTAATAAAAACAGGAACGTAATAAAAAGAGCCAACTATGGAACCATAATCACTAATGAAAGATCGAGGATGTCGCCTAGAGGGGAGGGTGAATAGGCGCTTTAAAATAATTACGGTTTAGGCTTGAACAAATGCGGAATAAACCTAGCGGTTAATTTGTCAAGCACAAAACCTACAACAACTAGGCTCACCTATGTGCACCAACAACTTATGCTAAGCAAGATAAACAACTATGTGATAGCAAGATATATGACAAAGAACAATATGGCTATCACAAAGTAAAGTGCATAAGTAAAGGCTCGGGTAAGAGATAACCGAGGCACGCGGAGACGATTTATGTATCCCGAAGTTCACACCCTTGCGGATGCTAATCTCCGCTTGGAGCGGTGTGGAGGCACAATGCTCCCAAGAAGCCACTAGGGCCATCAGAATCTCCTCACGCCCTCGACAATGCAAGATGCCGTGATTCCACTAAGGGACCTTGAGGGCGGTCCGGTCACCGAACCTGCATAAATGGCAACCCTTGGGGGCGGTCACCGAACCCAGACACTTTGGCAACCCTTGGGGCGGTCACCGAAACTCCGTCAAGTTGCTCGGGGCAATCTCCACAACCTAATTGGAGACCCCGACGCTTGCCCGGAGCTTTACACCACAATGATTGAGCTCCGAACACCACCAACCATCTAGGGCGCCCAAGCACCCAAGAGGAACAAGCTCAAAGGCACCAAGCACCCAAGAGTAATAAGCTTCTCAACTTGTAACTTCCACGTATCACCGTGGAGAACTCAAACCGATGCACCAAATGTAATGGCAAGGGCACACGGAGTGCCCAAGTCCTTCTCTCTCAAATCCCATCAAAGCAACTAATGCTAGGGAAGAAAATGAGAGGAAGAACAAGAAGGAGAACACCAAGAACTCCAAGATCTAGATCCAAGGGGTTCCCCTCGCTTAGAGGAGAAAGTGATTGGTGGAAACGTGGATCTAGATCTCCTCTCTCCTTCCCTCAAGAACTAGCAAGAATCATTGGAGGGATTGAGAGTTAGCAAGCTCAAGAAGGTCAACAATGGGGAAGAACACGAGCTCAAAGGATAAGGTTCAATGGGGAAGAAGACCCCTTTTATAGGAGGGGAAAATCCAACCGTTACCCCCATCGAACATCCTCAAGACAGAGCGGTACTACTGCTGGGCGGTATTACTGAGGGCGGTACCGCTCTCACCCAGCGGTACCGCCACCGACGAGGAGGTCAAGGCCTGCCCCAGAGCGGTACTACCGTGGGAGTAGGCACGGCAGTACTACCGCTTGGAGCGGTACTACCGCCACTACTACCGCACTTAGTACCGTAAAACCCGACATCAAAAAACAACGGTCTCGAATCGAGGCGGTAGTAGTTCGAACCATCATGCGGTACTACGGCCGAACTCCCAAGCGGTACTACCGCTCTGGGAGCGGTACTACCGCTTGAGTGCTTCAATGCATTATCACTGTGGGACAGCGGTACTATCATTGGCGCCAAATTTTTAAGCCACTACCGAAAACAAAGAATACTCCAAGGAAAACCAGAATCGCCATAACTTCGCAAATGAGCTCAATTGAGCAAACTCAAGCTTGTTTGTCCTCTTAGAATGCATCAATTTCACATGCATTCACCGTCTGCATTTAGGCTAAAATTGCATGTGGTGAGGATCCTATTTCCTAGCTTCATCTTTGTCATTATATATATTACTCCCTCCATTTTTATATACAAGCCCACTATGAAAAATACACTTTACATCTATACAAGGTCATCAACAGTAATCGAGACAAAAGTTAATGATATTTCCACGAACTAGCAACCTATTTAATACTTGCATGCATGCAGTCATAGTGACCCTCCAATTAGCTTTCGATCCCTTCCTTGCATGCATGAGGTGTATTAATGATCCCACTAAACAAAAAGAAAAATGGGTTTGCAAAGCCAGACATTAATTTTTAACTTGGTACCTGTAATGTGGGTTTGTGGCCTTGTATATAAAAATGGAGGGAGTACAAAGTACTCCTCCCTCCATTCCACAATATAGTGCGTCCGCGCTTCCCGAGATCTAAGTTTGACCATACATTTAACCAACTAGACCGATCAAGAGGAGCAAAAATTATACCATCGATTGATTGATGCGGGCGGAGCAAAAATTGTACCACTGACCAGATAATTTTTGCTCCCGCCGCAATGGGTCTCGCTGGTTAAAATGTATGGTCAAATTTAGATCTCCTAAGCGGGACGACTACATTGTGGAATGGAGGAGTACTTAAGATGTACTTCCTCCGTCCCATAATATAAGATGTTCAGATAAAACCCCTTTTGTTGTGCAACATCTTCCATGTAATCCCTCCGTCCCACAATATCAGATGTTTTTGCATGGATGCTTATTTTCCAAGGTTCAAATTACAATTTCAGAAGCTACAATAATGTCATTGTAGCCATAAAATCATATTATATATTGTAGCTTGCCATTTGCGCTTTGCAGTTCTTCCGTCTTCTATTAAATTGATCACCATCCTCTTATTGCAGAATTTCATGGTCAAGCTTCTCCCCAAGTTCCTCCACCAGGTCCCGCCTCCCTCTCAACCAGTTGACTCGGCTACAACTCATACCCGCCGTATGGAGGACCGTCAGATGCAACCCCTCCAGCGGCGCAGGTCCTACCCCTCACAATGGAGGAGGCTATGGGGCACACTACCCTCCGAACCACGGGTACTAGCTGGACATGAAACACTAGGATGTAGTGACGAATTTGGTTTTGTTGTTCGCCTGTTAATCTGTTGAGCACGTGAGACCATTATTAGGATTTCCCAACTTTCGGTGGTGTAAACTCGAGCACAGCTGTTCTCTGATGTGCTGTTTAGTTACCTTTTGGTGCTGTAAACTTGATCAGTAATCTACGGGCTCTTGCATACTCAATACTCTACCTAATGGTCCATCACCCATATGGGAAGGAGAAGAAACGGTTGTGGGTAAGTAATTCTTTTTGGGGGGTGAATAGGATTACAAAAGATCTTGCTGAATTGTTTCCGCAAGGGGCTAGCCCAAAGATGCCCTCAAGCGGAAACATCGCTAGTTTCAAGCGTTAAAAGATGCTTCTCCCCATAGTTTAACTATCTACACTATTCATGATTTTAACTTTATTGACACTATATTATGTTGATTTGTCTTTTTTTTGTTTATTCTATGTGTACTTTGAATTTTGATCTGAATTTTTTAAGGATTGTAGACACATGTGTTGTGAACATCCACAAATTGTTTTTGAATTTTTTGAAACATCTAAATTTCACCTTTTGAAATTGGTATCACTCCTTCAGTAAAATCCCCAACCCATGGAACCGAATGTAAATCTGGTATCTTAAGGCATCTCCGACGCCGATCGTCAGGACTGTGTTGTTAGACATGTTTTGTCATCCAACGCAGTTATGTATCGGTTTGCCAGGATTAATTAATATGTGTTAATTAATTGGTTAATCCTCGCTTTATACGAACCGCGGCAGTTGCTTTTGGCAACAGTCCCGACGGTTGCTCGCATCCTCGTGTATGGGCGCCTATTGAGAAGCGTCCTTGGCTTTGTATAAATAGCAACACTCTCATCAATAAAGACACATATTCTCATTACTGTTTTCCATCGATCGAGTCTCTCTCGTTTTCAACTTCGAACACATTATCAGCCCGTTGCTCTTTGTTGAGAGAAATAGGCCATGCCCGAGACGGCGGTTACGCCCCATAGAGAACCCCCACGGCGGTCTTCAGGCGGAGCCGACAGCAACAGGGCCAAGTAGGCCGCGACCGCCTCAAGCAGAGGCAGCAATTCCAGAGGTCCCGATCTCCTGCGATCTTCAAGTCCATGAATTGGCCTCGAGGAAACGAGAAATCAGCGTGAGGGAAGATCGAGAAACAAAATCAAGCAACCACGTACTACATACAAAGGTCTTGATCTAATTGCTACAAGAATAAGGTGCTACTTTCCGATTTAAATCATGCACGCTGCAAGCGCTATCTTCAGAAACTAATACTTTAGCATACCTGGATGTGCGCATCTCCGACGCCGCGCCACATCGACGATGCTATGTCGCCGGATTCCAGCGCCGCCGTCACCGAGATTCTAGAAGGGCGACGCCACGTCTTCGCCGTCACGCGGCGCATCATGACCTCCATCTTCGCGTCGATGTGCAGCAGCGGACACCGCCGCAAGACGTGGAACCCGACAGCCGGGCTCTCCAACGGCTGTCCATCGGCGTGACGCCCAGGCATCCAGATTCGCCTCCCGCTGGATCTTTGTCGAGGAGGAGGACGGGGCGCCTGGGACCTCCGTGCATCGCCGATAATGCGGCCGACCGGCCATGACGGTCGCCGCCTTTGTCGGTCGTGGGATTTGGGGATGGATGTGGCTGGGGATCGCTCCCTGGCCGCTCTCTCCTTATCCACTAGATCGGATCGCGCCCTGGCGCGTGGGTGCCGGTCCAAGCGTTTTGCCGAAGCACGTAATAATATGTCAGTAGGAACTCACATATAGCATTTGCACTTATACATGTTAACATTCAAGGAAAGAAACATTCAATTGTGATCGAAGTAAAACACAATGTAGCACACGATTAACATTAGTTATAAGGCAGAATCAAAGCTCGATGCATTCATACGACCACAAAAGATAGCCATTCAACATGAAGTTCGATACCAAAAGTAAGAACACATAAAAGGAGGTAATAAAAACAGGAACGTAATAAAAAGAGCCAACTATGGAACCATAATCACTAATGAAAGATCGAGGATGTCGCCTAGAGGGAGGGTGAATAGGCGCTTTAATAATTACGGTTTAGGCTTGAACAAATGCGGAATAAACCTAGCGGTTAATTTGTCAAGCACAAAACCTACAACAACTAGGCTCACCTATGTGCACCAACAACTTATGCTAAGCAAGATAAACAACTATGTGATAGCAAGATATATGACAAAGAACAATATGGCTATCACAAAGTAAAGTGCATAAGTAAAGGGGCTCGGGTAAGAGATAACCGAGGCACGCTGGAGACGACGATGTATCCCAAGTTCACACCCTTGTGGATGCTAATCTCCGCTTGGAGCGGTGTGGAGGCACAATGCTCCCAAGAAGCCACTAGGGCCATCAGAATCTCCTCACGCCTCGCACAATGCAAGATGCCGTGATTCCACTAAGGGACCTTGAGGGCGGTCCGTCACCGAACCTGCATAAATGGCAACCCTTGGGGGCGGTCACCGAACCCAGACACTTTGGCAACCCTTGGGGCGGTCACCGAAACTCCGTCAAGTTGCTGGGGCAATCTCCACAACCTAATTGGAGACCCCGACGCTTGCCGGAGCTTTACACCACAATGATTGAGCTCAACACCACTAACCATCTAGGGCGCCCAAGCACCCAAGAGGAACAAGCTCAAAGGCACCAAGCACCCAAGAGTAATAAGCTTCTCAACTTGTAACTTCCACGTATCACCGTGGAGAACTCAAACCGATGCACCAAATGCAATGGCAAGGGCACACGGAGTGCCCAAGTCCTTCTCTCTCAAATCCCATCAAAGCAACTAATGCTAGGGAAGAAAATGAGAGGAAGAACAAGAAGGAGAACACCAAGAACTCCAAGATCTAGATCCAAGGGGTTCCCTCGCTTAGAGGAGAAAGTGATTGGTGGAAACGTGGATCTAGATCTCCTCTCTTTTCCCTCAAGAACTAGCAAGAATCATTGGAGGGATTGAGAGTTAGCAAGCTCAAGAAGGTCAACAATGGGGAAGAACACGAGCTCAAAGGATAAGGTTCAATGGGGAAGAAGACCCTTTTATAGGAGGGGAAAATCCAACCGCTACTCCCACTGAACATCCTCAAGACAGAGCGGTACTACTGCTTGGGCAGGGCGGCATTACTCACCGAGGGCGGTACTACCGCTCACCCAGCTGCATCGCTGCTACCGACGAGGAGGTCAAGGCCCTGGCCCCGTGAGCGGTACTACTGGGAGTAGGCACGGTATTACCGCTTGAGCGGTACTACCGCCACTACTACCGCACTTAGTACCGTGAAACCCGACACGAAAAACAACGGTCTCGAATCGAGGCGGTAGTAGCCGGAACCATCATGCAGATTACTACGGCCGAAACTCCCAAGCGGTACTACCGCCTGGGAGCGGTACTACCATTGAGTGCTTGGCGGTACTATCATTGTGGACAGCGGTACTATCATCAAGCGCCAAATTTAAGCCACTACCGCGAAAACAAAGAATACTCCAAGGAAAACCAGAACTGCCATAACTTCTGCAAATGAGCTCTGAATTGAGCAAACTCAAGCTTGTTTGTCCTCTTAGAATGCATCAATTTCACATGCATTCACCGTCTGCATTTAGGCTAAAATTGCATGTGGTGAGGATCCTATTTCCTAGCTTCATCTTTGTCATTATATATATTACTCCCTCCATTTTTATATACAAGCCCACTATGAAAAATACACTTTACATCTATACAAGGTCATCAACGAATCGAGACAAAAGTTAATGATATTTCCACGAACTAGCAACCTATTTAATACTTGCATGCATGCAGTCATAGTGACCCTCCAATTAGCTTTCGATCCCTTCCTTGCATGCATGAGGTGTATTAATGATCCCACTAAACAAAAAGAAAAATGGGTTTGCAAAGCCAGACATTAATTTTTAACTTGGTACCTGTAATGTGGGTTTGTGGCCTTGTATATAAAAATGGAGGGAGTACAAAGTACTCCTCCCTCCATTCCACAATATAGTGCGTCCGCGCTTCCCGAGATCTAAGTTTGACCATACATTTAACCAACTAGACCGATCAAGTAGCAGAGCAAAAATTATACCATCGATTGATTGATCAAGGCGGAGCAAAAATTGTACCACTGAATTCAGATAATTTTGCTCCCGCCGCAATGGGTCTCGCTGGTTAAAATGTATGGTCAAATTTAGATCTCGTAAGCGGACGCACTACATTGTGGAATGGAGGGAGTACTTAAGATGTACTTCCTCCGTCCCATAATATAAGATGTTCGTATAAAACCCCCTTTAAGTTGTGCAACATCTTCCATGTAATCCCTCCGTCCCACAATATCAGATGTTTTTGCATGGATGCTTATTTTCCAAGGTTCAAATTACAATTTCAGAAGCTACAATAATGTCATTGTAGCCATAAAATCATATTATATATTGTAGCTTGCCATTTGCGCTTTGCAGTTCTTCCGTCTTCTATTAAATTGATCACCATCCTCTTATTGCAGAATTTCATGGTCAAGCTTCTCCCCAAGTTCCTCCACCAGGTCCCGCTCCTCCCTCTCAACCAGTTGACTCGGGCTACAACTCATACCCGCCGTATGGAGGACCGTCAGATGCAACCCCTCCAGCGGCGCAGGTCCTACCCCTCACAATGGAGGAGGCTATGGGGCACACTACCCTCCGAACTACGGGTACTAGCTGGACATGAAACACTAGGATGTAGTGACGAATTTGGTTTTGTTGTTCGCCTGTTAATCTGTTGAGCACGTGAGACCATTATTAGGATTTCCCAACTTTCGGTGGTGTAAACTCGAGCACAGCTGTTCTCTGATGTGCTGTTTAGTTACCTTTTGGTGCTGTAAACTTGATCAGTAATCTACGGGCTCTTTCATACTCAATACTCTACCTAATGGTCCATCACCCATATGGTAAGGAGAAGAAACGGTTGTTGGTAAGTAATTCTTTTTGGGGGGGGGGGGTGAATAGGATTACAAAAAGATCTTGCTGAATTGTTTCCGCAAGGGGGCTAGCCCAAAGATGCCCTCAAGCGGAAACATCGCTAGTTTCAAGCGCAAAAGATGCTTCTCCCCCATAGTTTAACTATCTACACTATTCATGATTTTAACTTTATTGACACTATATTATGTTGATTTGTCTTTTTTGTTTATTCTATGTGTACTTTGAATTTTGATCTGAATTTTTAAGGATTGTAGACACATGTGTTGTGAACATCCACAAATTGTTTTTGAATTTTCTGAAACATCTAAATTTCACCTTTTGAAATTGGTATCACTCCTTCAAGAAAATCCCCAACCCATGGAACCGAATGTAAATCTGGTATCTTAAGGCATCTCCGACGCCGATCGTCGGGACTGTGTTGTTAGACATGTTTTGTCATCCAACGCAGCTTATGTATCGGTTTGCTGTGATTAATTAATATGTGTTAATTAATGGGTTAATCCCTGCTTTATACGAACCGGCGGCAGTTGCTTTTGGCAACAGTCCCGACGGTTGCTCGTGATCCTCGTGTATGGGCGCCTATTGAGAAGCGTCCTTGGCTTTGTATAAATAGCAACACTCTCATCAATAAAGACACATATTCTCATTACTGTTTTCCATCGATCGAGTCTCTCTCGTTTTCAACTTCGAACACGTTATCAGCCCGTTGCTCTTTGTTGAGAGAAATAGGCCATGCCCGAGACGGCGGTTACGCCCCATAGAGAACCCCCACGGCGGTCTTCAGGCGGAGCCGACAGCAACAGGGCCAAGTAGGCCGCGACCGCCTCAAGCAGAGGCAGCAATTCCAGAGGTCCCGATCTCCTGCGATCTTCAAGTCCATGAATTGGCCTCGAGGAAACGAGAAATCAGCGTGAGGGAAGATCGAGAAACAAAATCAAGCAACCACGTACTACATACAAAGGTCTTGATCTAATTGCTACAAGAATAAGGTGCTACTTTCCGATTTAAATCATGCACGCTGCAAGCGCTATCTTCGTAAACTAATACTTTAGCATACCTGGATGTGCGCATCTCCGACGCTGCGCCGTCATCGACGATGCTATGTCGCCGGATTCCAGCGCCGCCACCGAGATTCTAGAAGGGCGACGCCACGCTTTCGCCGCCGCCGCGCATCATGACCTCCATTCGGCGTCGATGTGCAGCCGCGGACACCGCTACCGCACGTGGAACCCGACAGCGCCGGGCTCTCCAACGGGCTGTCCATCGGCGTGACGCCCAGTGCATCCAGATTCGCCTCCCGCTGGATCTTCGTCGAGGAGGAGGACGGGCGCCTGGGACCTCCGTGCATCGCCGATAATGCGCCGATCGCCATGACGGTCGCCGCTTTTGTCGGTCGTGGGATTTGGGGATGGATGTGGCTGGGGATCGCTCCCTGGCCGCTCTCTCCTTATCCACTAGATCGGATCGCGCCCTGGCGCGTGGGTGCCGGTCCAAGCGTTTTGCCGAAGCACGTAATAATATGTCAGTAGGAACTCACATATAGCATTTGCACTTATACATGTTAACATTCAAGGAAAGAAACATTCAATTGTGATCGAAGTAAAACACAATGTAGCACACGATTAACATTAGTTATAAGGCAGAATCAAAGCTCGATGCATTCATACGACCACAAAAGATAGCCATTCAACATGAAGTTCGATACCAAAAGTAAGAACACATAAAAGGAGGTAATAAAAACAGGAACGTAATAAAAAGAGCCAACTATGGAACCATAATCACTAATGAAAGATCGAGGATGTCGCCTAGAGGGGAGGGTGAATAGGCGCTTTAATAATTACGGTTTAGGCTTGAACAAATGCGGAATAAACCTAGCGGTTAATTTGTCAAGCACAAAACCTACAACAACTAGGCTCACCTATGTGCACCAACAACTTATGCTAAGCAAGATAAACAACTATGTGATAGCAAGATATATGACAAAGAACAATATGGCTATCACAAAGTAAAGTGCATAAGTAAAGGGGCTCGGGTAAGAGATAACCGAGGCACGCGGAGACGACGATGTATCCCGAAGTTCACACCCTTGCGGATGCTAATCTCCGCTTGGAGCGGTGTGGAGGCACAATGCTCCCAAGAAGCCACTAGGGCCATCAGAATCTCCTCACGCCTCGCACAATGCAAGATGCCGTGATTCCACTAAGGGACCCTTGAGGGCGGTCCGTCACCGAACCCGCATAAATGGCAACCCTTGGGGGCGGTCACCGAACTCAGACACTTTGGCAACCCTTGGGGCGGTCACCAAACCCGTCAAGTTGCTCGGGGCAATCTCCACAACCTAATTGGAGACCCCGACGCTGTCCGGAGCTTTACACCACAATGATTGAGCTCCTAACACCACCAACCATCTAGGGCGCCCAAGCACCCAAGAGGAACAAGCTCAAAGGCACCAAGCACCCAAGAGTAATAAGCTTCTCAACTTGTAACTTCCACGTATCACCGTGGAGAACTCAAACCGATGCACCAAATGCAATGGCAAGGGCACACGGAGTGCCCAAGTCCTTCTCTCTCAAATCCCATCAAAGCAACTAATGCTAGGGAAGAAAATGAGAGGAAGAACAAGAAGGAGAACACCAAGAACTCCAAGATCTAGATCCAAGGGGTTCCCCTCGCTTAGAGGAGAAAGTGATTGGTGGAAACGTGGATCTAGATCTCCTCTCTCTTTTCCCTCAAGAACTAGCAAGAATCATTGGAGGGATTGAGAGTTAGCAAGCTCAAGAAGGTCAACAATGGGGAAGAACACGAGCTCAAAGGATAAGGTTCAATGGGGAAGAAGACCCCTTTATAGGAGGGGAAAATCCAACCGTTACTCCCATCGAACATCCTCAAGACAGAGCGGTACTACCGCTAAGGTGGCGGTATTATCACGCTGAGGGCGGTACTACCGCTCTCACCCAATGCAATCTTGCCACCGACGAGGAG
This sequence comes from Aegilops bicornis, assembly GCA_021605145.1. Taxonomy (NCBI): domain Eukaryota; kingdom Viridiplantae; phylum Streptophyta; class Magnoliopsida; order Poales; family Poaceae; genus Aegilops; species Aegilops bicornis. The sequence continues at coordinate 139,292,534 of CM038673.1, read as the reverse complement.
GTCAAGGCTCAGCCTCAGAGCGGTACTACTGGGAGTAGGCACGATTACCGCTTGAGCGGTACTACCGCCACTACTACCGCACTTAGTACCGTAAAACCCGACACGTAAAAACAACGGTCTCGAATCGAGGCAAGAGTAGCCGGAACCATGCGGTACTACGGCCGAAACTCCCAAGCGGTACTATCATTCGGGAGCGGTACTACCGCTTGAGTGCTTGGCGGTACTACTGGCTGTGGACAGCGGTACTATCAGGGCGCCAAAATTTTTAAGCCACTACCGCGAAAACAAAGAATACTCCAAGGAAAACCAGAACTGCCATAACTTCGCAAATGAGCTCAATTGAGCAAACTCAAGCTTGTTTGTCCTCTTAGAATGCATCAATTTCACATGCATTCACCGTCTGCATTTAGGCTAAAATTACATGTGGTGAGGATCCTATTTCCTAGCTTCATCTTTGTCATTATATATATTACTCCCTCCATTTTTATATACAAGCCCACTATGAAAAATACACTTTACATCTATACAAGGTCATCAACGATGTCGAGACAAAAGTTAATGATATTTCCACTAACTAGCAACCTATTTAATACTTGCATGCATGCAGTCATAGTGACCCTCCAATTAGCTTTCGATCCCTTCCTTGCATGCATGAGGTGTATTAATGATCCCACTAAACAAAAAGAAAAATGGGTTTGCAAAGCCGGACATTAATTTTTAACTTGGTACTGTGAATGTGGGTTTGTGGCCTTGTATATAAAAATGGAGGGTGTACAAAGTACTCCTCCCTCCATTCCACAATATAGTGCGTCCGCGCTTCCCGAGATCTAAGTTTGACCATACATTTAACCAACTAGACCGACTGCGGCAGGAGCAAAAATTATACCACTAAATTGATTGATTTGGCGGGGAGCAAAATTGTACCACTGAATTCAGATAATTTTTGCTCCCGCAATGGGTCTCGCTGGTTAAAATGTATGGTCAAATTTAGATCTCCTAAGCGCGGACGACTACATTGTGGAATGGAGGGAGTACTTAAGATGTACTTCCTCCGTCCCATAATATAAGATGTTCGTATAAAACCCCCTTTAAGTTGTGCAACATCTTCCATGTAATCCCTCCGTCCCACAATATCAGATGTTTTTGCATGGATGCTTATTTTCCAAGGTTCAAATTACAATTTCAGAAGCTACAATAATGTCATTGTAGCCATAAAATCATATTATATATTGTAGCTTGCCATTTGCGCTTTGCAGTTCTTCCGTCTTCTATTAAATTGATCACCATCCTCTTATTGCAGAATTTCATGGTCAAGCTTCTCCCCAAGTTCCTCCACTGTGTCCCGCCTCCCTCTCAACCAGTTGACTCGGGCTACAACTCATACCCGCCGTATGGAGGACTGTCAGATGCAACCCCTCCAGGCGTCGCAGGTCATACCCCTCACAATGGAGGAGGCTATGGGGCACACTACCCTCAGAACAACGGGTACTAGCTGGACAAGAAACAAAAGGATGTAGTGACGAATTTTGTTTTGTTGATCGCCCGTTAATCTGTTGAGCACGTGAGACCATTATTAGGATTTCCCAACTTTCGGTGGTGTAAACTCCGGAGCACAGCTGTTCTCACGATGTGCTGTTTAGTTACCTTTTGGTGCGTAAACTTGATCAGTAATTCACGGGCTCTTTCATACTCAATACTCTACCTAATGGTCCATCACCCATATGGTAAGGAGAAGACACGGGTGTTGGTAAGTAATTCTTTTTGGGGGGGGGGGGGGGTGACTAGGATTACAAAAAATGCTTGCTGAATTTTTTCCGCAAGGGGGCTAGCCCAAAGATGACCACAGGCGGAAACATCGCTAGTTTCAAGCGCAAAAGATGCTTCTCCCCATAGTTTAACTATCTACACTATTCATGATTTTAACTTTATTGACACTATATTATGTTGATTTGTCTTTTTTTGTTTATTCTATGTGTACTTTGAATTTTGATCTGAATTTTTAAGGATTGTAGACACATGTGTTGTGAACATCCACAAATTGTTTTTGAATTTTTGAAACATCTAAATTTCACCTTTTGAAATTGGTATCACTCCTTCAAGAAAATCCCCAACCCATGGAACCGAATGTAAATCTGGTATCTTAAGGCATCTCCGACGCCGATCGTCAGATCGTGTTGTTAGACATGTTTTGTCATCCAACGCAGTTATGTATCGGTTTGCCAGGATTAATTAATATGTGTTAATTAATGGGTTAATCCCTGCTTTATAGGAACCGGCGGCAGTTGCTTTTGGCAACAGTCCCGACGGTTGCTCGCATCCTCGTGTATGGGCGCCTATTGAGAAGCGTCCTTGGCTTTGTATAAATAGCAACACTCTCATCAATAAAAAAGACACATATTCTCATTACTGTTTTCCATCGATCGAGTCTCTCTCGTTTTCAACTTCGAACACGTTATCAGCCCGTTGCTCTTTGTTGAGAGAAATAGGCCATGCCCGAGACGGCGGTTACGCCCCATAGAGAACCCCCCACGGCGGTCTCAAAGCGGAGCCGACAAAGAACAGGCCAAGTAGGCCGCGCCCGCCTCAAGCAGAGGCAGCAATTCCAGAGGTCCCGATCTCCTGCGATCTTCAAGTCCATGAATTGGCCTCGAGGAAACGAGAAATAAGCGTGAGGGAAGATCGAGAAACAAAATCAAGCAACCACGTACTACATACAAAGGTCTTGATCTAATTGCTACAAGAATAAGGTGCTACTTTCCGATTTAAATCATGCACGCTGCAAGCGCTATCTTCGTAAACTAATACTTTAGCATACCTGGATGTGCGCATCTCCGACGCGGCCGTCATCGGCGATGCTATGTCGCCGGATTCCAGCTACCGCCGTCACCGAGATTCTAGAAGGGCGACGCCACGCCTTCGCGTCGCCGGCGCATCATGACCTCCATCTTCGCGCCGATGTGCAGCCGCGGACACCGCGCCGCACGTGGAACCCGACGGCCTTCCGGGCTCTCCAACGGGCTGTCCACGGCGTGACGTCCGAGCATCCAGATTCGCCTCCCGCTGGATCTTCGTCGAGAGGAGGAGGACGGGCGCTGGGACCTCCGTGCATCGCCGATAATGCGGCCGACCGGCCATGACGGTCGCCGCCTTTTGTCGGTCGTGGGATTTGGGGATGGATGTGGCTGGGGATCGCTCCTGGCCGCCTCTCCTTATCCACTAGATCGGATCGCGCATACTGGCGTGGGTGCCAGTCCAAGCGTTTTGTCAAGCACGTAATAATATGTCAGTAGGAACTCACATATAGCATTTGCACTTATACATGTTAACATTCAAGGAAAGAAACATTCAATTGTGATCGAAGTAAAACACAATGTAGCACACGATTAACATTAGTTATAAGGCAGAATCAAAGCTCGATGCATTCATACCACCACAAAAGATAGCCATTCAACATGAAGTTCGATACCAAAAGTAAGAACACATAAAAGGAGGTAATAAAAACAGGAACGTAATAAAAGAGCCAACTATGGAACCATAATCACTAATGAAAGATCGAGGATGTCGCCTAGAGGGGAGGGTGAATAGGCGCTTTAATAATTACGGTTTAGGCTTGAACAAATGCGGAATAAACCTAGCGGTTAATTTGTCAAGCACAAAACCTACAACAACTAGGCTCACCTATGTGCACCAACAACTTATGCTAAGCAAGATAAACAACTATGTGATAGCAAGATATATGACAAAGAACAATATGGCTATCACAAAGTAAAGTGCATAAGTAAAGGGGCTCGGGTAAGAGATAACCGAGGCACGCTGGAGACGACGATGTATCCCGAAGTTCACACCCTTGCGGATGCTAATCTCCGTTTGGAGCGGTGTGGAGGCACAATGCTCCCCAAGAAGCCACTAGGGCCACCGTAATCTCCTCACGCCCTCGCACAATGCAAGATGCCGTGATTCCACTAAGGGACCCTTGAGGGCGGTCCGGTCACCGAACCCGTACAAATGGCAACCCTTGGGGGGCGGTCACCGAACCCGTACACTTTGGCAACCCTTGGGGGCGGTCACCGAAACCCGTCAAGTTGCTCGGGGCCATCTCCACAACCTAATTGGAGACCCCGACGCTTGCCCGGAGCTTTACACCACAATGATTGAGCTCCGAACACCACCAACCGTCTAGGGCGCCCAAGCACCCAAGAGGAACAAGCTCAAAGGCACCAAGCACCCAAGAGTAATAAGCTTCTCAACTTGTAACTTCCACGTATCACCGTGGAGAACTCAAACCGATGCACCAAATGCAATGGCAAGGGCACACGGAGTGCCCAAGTCCTTCTCTCTCAAATCCCATCAAAGCAACTAATGCTAGGGAAGAAAATGAGAGGAAGAACAAGAAGGAGAACACCAAGAACTCCAAGATCTAGATCCAAGGGGTTCCCTCGCTTAGAGGAGAAAGTGATTGGTGGAAGCGTGGATCTAGATCTCCTCTCTTTTCCCTCAAGAACTAGCAAGAATCATTGGAGGGATTGAGAGTTAGCAAGCTCAAGAAGGTCAACAATGGGGGAAGAACACGAGCTCAAAGGATAAGGTTCAATGGGGAAGAAGACCCCTTTATAGGAGGGGAAAATCCAACCGTTACTCCCATCGAACATCCTCAAGACAGAGCGGTACTACCGCTAAGGTGGCGGCATTACTACTGAGGGCGTACTACCGCTCTCACCCAGCAGATCGCCATCACCGACGAGGAGGTCAAGGCCTGGCCCCAGAGCGGTACTACTGTGGGAGTAGGCACGCATTACCGCTTGGAGCGGTACTACCGCCACTATTACCGCACTTAGTACCGTAAAACCTGACACAAAAAACAACGGTCTCGAATCGAGGCGGTAGTAGCCCGGAACCACTGCGGTACTACGGCGGAAACTCCCAAGCGGTACTACCGCTCTGGGAGCGGTACTACCGCTTGAGTGCTTCGGCGGTACTACCGCTGTGGACAGCGGTACTACCGCTGGCGCCAGCCTTAAGCCACTACCGCGAAAACAAAGAATACTCCAAGGAAAACCAGAACTGCCATAACTTCTGCAAATGAGCTCCGAATTGAGCAAACTCAAGCTTGTTTGTCTTCTTAGAATGCATCAATTTCACATGCATTCACCGTCTGCATTTAGGCTAAAATTGCATGTGGTGAGGATCCTATTTCCTAGCTTCATCTTTGTCATTATATATATTACTCCCTCCATTTTTATATACAAGGCCACTATGAAAAATACACTTTACATCTATACAAGGTCATCAACTGCCATAACTTCTGCAAATGAGCTCCGAATTGAGCAAACTCAAGCTTGTTTGAAACAAGACAACGAGTAGCATCAAAACAGCGTGAAAGGAGTGAAACCTCCAACCGAGAAGAACCGGCATACCCTCCAACATCAAAAACATCATAGAAGATGCATGAGAACTCCGTTTTCGATGAACTCGAGCTTGTCATAAAAATGACCATAAGCTCCAAATCTCACAAGGATAAGAACCAAACAAGAACCAAAAAGATGATGCAAGGATGCAATGGTTTGAGCTCTCTACGAACGATACGATCAAGCAACTCATCGAGAGCCCCCCTTGATAGTACGGCAAACGATCCTATAACCCGGTCTTCCACAACTACCATCAGACCGGTAAAATAGAAAACCTATCAAGGGCAAACCTTTGCCTTGCACATGGTCCACTTGAGCTAGATGATGACGATCTTGACTCCCTTAAGTTGGACCACCTTTCTTGATTGCATTGGCGGGATGAAGACTAGTTGATTGCTCCCCATACTCTACCGTGGGTGAGCCTCTCTTCCGCTCATCTTCACAAGTCCATTGTCACCACAATGGACGGCAAGCTTCAAGCACTTGATCTCTTCGTGATGCATTACTTGAACTTGCACACCGCAACCTAACCCCACAAAGAACTCTCACGAAGACCATGGGTTAGTACACAAAGCGTAATGGACAATGCTTACCATACCATGGGATCACTTGATCCCTCTGTACATCTTGTACGCTTTGTGTGTTGAATCTTTCCAACTCTCTTCATTTGGATGATGTCTTGAAGGTGGACATGAATGATCACACAATCTTATTCTTCAAGACATGCTTGCAATAAGCTCAACACTCACATGACCAATCTTTGGATAATTCCTTGAATAGCACCTTGGTCGACACAAAACTCTCCTTGAAACCAACACATGTACTCCAAGAAAAGCCTATGGACAAAACCTTCAAATAAACTCAAGGCAACCATTAGTCCATAGAGAATGTCATCAATTACCAAAACCACACATGGGGGCACCGCATGTCCTTTCAACTAAGCATACTAATAAGTGGCGTAATCCATCTACCTTGTCACTGTACTTCACAGAGACCGCCTCACACAAACCTTTTGCACAAATATATTAAAACATGATAGTATAAGAAAGGGCTGATGAGAGATACACAGAGTGAGAGACATGAGGTCCTCACAGTAGCACCAAAATGTTCAGAGACTTGCAGCTCCGGCTTGCCACTCACCAAGTAGACACGGCAAGACCGAGCTCTCACCACATCAACGACTCTGTTGTATGTTGTATGGAGCAATGTAAAAAGGAGATCAGAACTGTGTATATATGGACATCTATAAGAGAGTGGAACCTGGGATGCATTACTCGAGCGCACGCTACAGCGCTGACATAACGACCGCACACGATGGTGACCCCAATGGAGCAGCGGCATGAGCAGCGACTTGCGCTCCTGACGTCAACGGCGACGACGCCCATTATTGCGGTCATGCTCGACTTCACACACACGAATGAGCAAGGGTTATGCTGTGTCCGTGCTCCGGCTGGACCGGCACCCTTGTGCCAAGGCGCGCTCCCGATCTACATATAAGATGCACGAATGGAGTTGGATTGTAAGGTACTACTTGCAGTGATGATCTGCATAATTTTTTGGCCCAGACTCTCAAATAGATTCTTCTTCATTCCAATAATAACATGGTAAGACCACCTGAATAATTTTTGGTGATGAATAAATTACGTGATGCCTTTCACTAAAAATAAAATAGCTTTGGTGAGGAATGTTTAAACATATTAAGTGCAGATGATAGCTTCAGTGTAGAACACTTAGACAATTTCATTCCAAAGAGTAATATGCTATGATCAGCCGGCGAGAGGAGGGGCAGGAAAAAGCAGGGCATGCTAACTTTGTTGCAATTGGAAGCATTGAACCTTTCTTCGGTGACGATTGCCCTTTCCACCATCATGGAACCTCGCCGATGCCGCTGCCTCTAAAGCTGGTTGCCTCTGGCCATATCCACGAAAAGTTAGGATCCAAGAAAAACCTCGGTCGTCACATTGTCGTGCTAGTGTCAGCCAGATCGACGCGGCAACAGAGAAAGAAAGAAGTAAACATGCAACCATACATGATTTGTGTGCGAGAGGGCACACGGGGAGGCTAGCTCGGGCAAGACACCGCTGGATAGAAACCAAGAAGCTGCACACCGTCCTGCTCCAAAGACAAAAAGGACCTCCATGGCCGACCTCGAGGACGGTCCCGGCTACCGGAGAGGTCGAGGAGGAGGACGGATGCTGCCGCCGTGGAGGATCGGCAATGCGGTATGAGGATAGGCGCAATGCACACGAGGAATGACAATGAGGTGAAGCAAGGGCGATGAGCGAAAGATCTGGCTTCGCAAACTTCTTACACTGCTTTGGACAAATTGACATAGATCAATGAAAGCATAGAATTCACAAATTCAAACTTCGATTTCAACAAAACACGAAGCGTATGCAGCCATCGAGGCTATGCAACCAACCTTTGCTATCACGGTTACGAAGTGGTTCGGCATAGAATCTTCACATAATGCATGCTCAAACATCTTGAAATTACCGATGAGTTTTTTCAAGCCTTTCTCGATGAAGGTTAATGAGAGAGGCAAGAAGAGATATACTCCCACTACCTAACATCTGAAAATACAAGCAAAGAAGAATCATACATCCGAGAAAGTGGTGAGCCCAAAGCCATATTTTCTCCGTCCCATAATATAAGATTGTTTTGCAAGTTGCAAAATGATCTTATACTACTTGCAAAACGATCTCATATTATGGGACAGAGGGAGTAAATTCATGAAAACGTCCAAAACAATTGATGTAGCAAATCTGGGCTGTTTGGGGAGAATGTAGAAGGCTGAAATGAGAACCAAAGAAGTCAATTTGTCTTGCTAAATTTCCATACTTTGGTAACTTCATGGAGAAACTTACAAGACAACAAGTAACACGAACTGTTGATTCACAGCATTAAAACTATGATTATTACTCTCATTTTATTTGTAAGTCGTAATCTCCATTCATCAAAATTTATTTATCTCGTGGGTTCTTAAACATACAGGTCAAGTGGGTCGGCAGTTGATTAGCCATTAATGGAAGCACACACGAACAACATAAATATTCAGTATAATTTGATTGTAGAAGTGAGCATATAATACCATTTACACCAGCAAACCTATTGCAGAGCTTATCAACAAGAGCTTCCATTTGTTTGTCCTAAAATAACAGTTAGAAATTAATATAGTTATCAACAGATAAAATCCAAAGTGCACTAATGGCAGGCAAAGAAGCGGTGTGTTAGACTTTTTTAATAGAACCAATTAAGAATTTGCATGACGCTGTGAAATGTTTCTTCCTTGAGGTGTTGACTGCACAGTCTACTCAGAATATCCGGAAGAAGATTATAAATTGGATTGCTTCCTTCACAGTTGCCAAAGGAAAGAGGTACATTAGCTAAATTCTAGGCTGCAAAGACCGCAGTAAATCAAATGGACTGACACATCTTATATGTGTAGCATGGTAGCTTATTCTTCTTAATGAAAGCACATATATTTAATAACTGCTAGTTAATCACAACTCCAACTAATTTCGCAAACCAAGCCATGAATGGGAGCAAGCATCACCTTTGTAGAGAGAGTGGCACAAGGAGCTCGCTTCTCATGCCATCTCCACCCGAATGCCGCTTCCAGCCCAAGGCTGCCATAAATTTGACACAAGGAAACCATGTGATCACTAATTAAGTAATTAATATCAGGAAATGGTCGCATCAGAGATCAAAAGACAATATATTTTCTTAGCCCAAACGACTCCATTGGTAATCATCCAGTAAACAATGCTACCACCCCATGCTAGTGGAAAGGGATGGAGAAATAAGCACATTCATGCTAAATAAAAGAAGCACCGAATCTGAATGAGACACAAGTAGTATAGTAGCAACAAAGCATATCACTTGTACATCAGGGGGGCTATCAAAATAGAAAGAAACGAGAGGAGAAGGGAGACCTTCCATGGTGGTGGCATCTCACCTTTAGAACAACACAGAGCATGTTGGATCGCCATCCCACTGGGATCCGGGCGACCACCATGAGTGCCGGAGGATCTCCTCTTCCTCCTTCCTCACCCTCTCTTCTTACCACCCCATCTCCCTCTCTGCCTCCTACTCTGACACAACAAGAAGTTAACAACATCAACACTGCAGAATCCAACCAATATATCTGCATCGTCAAACAAACATCCTACCAAAAAAATTAACTGTCAGTCGGCTATTTCAGTAAATAAATCATGAACCATAACTTTCTATTAATTACCTTCCATTAGTAAGAAAAATGGCCCAGTTACCATCATCTGGTCTTGTGGGGTTGGCCTGCGAATCCAGTCGAGGCACGAGTGCATGATGCAGGCGTTGCCTATTTCCAAACCTAACTATTAGAAAATTAGGCTAGTTGAATATGTAAAGAATCAATTATACAATTCAGAACAGAAAAAATAAAGTTGCAAGGTAGACATTTGTAGCTACCACCATAACTCTGATTTGGCAGAGCAATTTTTTTTATATATGTATTAGTTTCTAAAACAGAACGTAAAGTGCACATTTATAATTAGCAGATTTTGACAATGAATGGAACCTGCAGCTGTGCACTCGGGCAAGACATGAATAATCCATATATACTACCAACAGATCTGAAGAAAGTGTAGTGTAGCTTTGAAGATAATGAGTTAGCCAAGCTGTGGCATCACATGAAACATTTATCTGATTGTTCTTATTGTGCATGGCATACCAGGACTAAGAAAATTAAGATACAAAGCGGGCTTATACATTATTGCTGGTTAAACAAAAGCAGTTCCTAGCCGAGTAGAATCTCCAAAATTCTGAAAATGAATATCGATGACATGATTGTTTTTAACTGAATAGAATCTCCAAAATTCTGAAAATGAGAATAAGAGCATAAGATGACACGATTGTTTTACTATATTAATTATTAGTATCAAAAATGAGGGCCATCAATGCTTATTATTAGCAAAATTTTGGTCCATCCTATTGATCTATGGTCTCATAATTAATCATCACTGCACAACAATACTATAGGATGCAGTATGCGTACCAATCATGTACACTGCTTTTCTATTAGTGAATAAACATCATGTAGAATACTACAAAGCGTCATTATTGTCCATTATTCTTTAACCGAAAATGAAGCGGCATGAAGCAACACACATAAAAAGCACTTAAGCAAAGCAAGCACAAAGACACATAGAAGGGAAGGTATACTGCAGGATGTGGCTCTTTGGAGCATATGTCTTCTTGTGACAAACCCAACATAGTCTTTCTCTCTAGAATTTCTTCGCCACAACGAAACCTCGACAAATATTTAAAGCAAGGGCCACTTAAAATTATTGCTCTGGGATCTCCCATGAACAATAATGTAACTATTCTAGAATAAATGCTACTACTCTTGCAAGGAGAATAAACATGTGAAACAATAGAGCAATTGTACCTTGTGAGGCCAGTTCTTGAGAAGGATGTGACGGGAATGTCCTCATGAGTTATTACAATAGAAAAAATGCTACTACTGGGATCATCGGACCACACCACACACACACACACACACACACACACACACAGAGAGAGAGAGAGAGAGAGAGAGAGAGAGAGAGAGAGAGAGAGAAGGGAGAGAGGATCTTTCCCTTCTTTAGATAAGACGGTTATAAACACTGGAGCTTAAATAAGCAACACCTTTAAATACAAATAAAAAGGGTTCAGGGTTCAATGCATAGTGGGCTCAGATTCGCCTTTCCTTGATCATTCAACCTACCCCGCCATCTCTTATCACCAGATCAATCTGTTTATAGCTTGAGCTGCCCTGGTTATCACTCAACAAGAATGACCATCCAAGGCGTAACAATAAGTATCACAGGATGAAAAAGGATTCTAGAGACAAGAGGGAGGATCCAACTTCATACCCACAGGTGCCTCGATTGCTCAAAGGCACACTTATTTCAGCCACGGCAATCATCATCGCCCTAGTAAGAATGGCTTCCGACCGATGGGGCACGTGAATTACAAAGTAGGCACGAGATTTTTACAGCGGAGGTAACTATTCATTCCTTTGATTAACCCTCTCCGATCCGTGCCCAGCTCCTCCCACCTCTGGATCCTACATTTTGTTGCCATTACTATTCATTCCAGCAATGTCAATCCCAGATCCAACGGCCCAGGCTTCTCCAGATCTCGATCGGACGGACGAGAACGCATCAAGAGAAACGATCCAACGGTCCAGAATCACTGAGCTCTGAGGAGGCTGTGTGATCCATCCTTCTCTTATTTCTGGATGGACGAGACGGCTATAAACACCGAAGCATAAATAAGCAACACTTTTAAATCAAATAAAAAGGGTTCTGTGGTCCATTGCATAGTGGGCTCAGATTCGCCTTTCCTCAATCATATTACCTACCCCGCATCTCTTATCACCATATCAATCTGTTTATACAGCTTGAGCTGCCCCGTTATCACTCAACAAGAATGACCATCCAAGGACGTAACAATGTATCACAAGATCAAAAAGGATCCTAGAGACACGAGGGAGGATCCAACTTGATACCCACAGGTGCCTCGATTGCTCAAAGGCACACTTATTTCAGCCACGGTTAATCATCATCGCCCTAAAAAGAATGGCTTCCGACCGTCGGCCATACCCCTCGGGCAATCGGAATTACACGCGATGGCACGAACAAGAGATTGCGGCACACCAGCTCGAAGGACAATATCCGCATCCCAAATTGTCGATATCTCAACGCAAATGCACTCGCTCAGAAAGAACCCTATCTCAGGCACTAAACAATATATCATTAAAAATGCACACAACCCAGAAATGTAAAAAACATAATGACCAAGAATTTTATGCCTACTCATGATCTCAACAAACGTGACTTTGGTACATGTATTTCTTTTATCCTTTTTCATTTGAATAATCACAGTATTAAAATTATGATGGTGCAGTTTGATTATAATCAAATCAATCAAACAGCTATGCAAGTACGATTTCTATCAACAAAGAGCAACATCACGCCAGTCCTAAATTGCAGGATAGGTGCTTACCATATTTTCTATGATTCGCATGCATCTATTAGAATATGTATGATGCATTTACTTTGGTTTTTCAGCCGTCATGATTTAAAAGCTTTAAACTTGACTTGTATTCTACAAAGTCACCGCAAGAAGAAAGAGGCGCTGCAATGCCATGGCCACCAATAGCTTTTACCAAAGAAGATTGTGGGAGCGCCCACGAGCAGTCATGGATGAGGGGCGACCAACACATAGCCAAAAGGAAAAAATGGCAGTCGACTATAAATAAAGAATTTGTTTATTTTTATAGAAATGACGGCGGGGTAGACCTTAAAACAAGTGACCAAACTTCAACTTGAAGTAACAACACACAGAAGTAATTTTTGCCGATTTGTTATAAAACTAACATGAATATGGGACTGATCCAAAGATCCCCTTCCTTCGAACCTAGCTGGACCATATAACATATCAAACTAACTATATAACGTTGCCCATGATCACCGGCCAACACAAAGGTCTCATCAGCGACACCTCACGTCCTTCACATATTTATCAAGACACATATATGAACAATCAGATATGCCATCACAACAAAGTAATAAACATCTAGTAAAAACAGAACAATGTAAGATCCACACTCACCTAAGATGAACCGGGCATGCCTATATGTGCTCCATTCAAATGCTTAACGCTACACAGATCAAGATGGAAAGGAACAAATCAGGTAGAAATCAACTCACCCACATCAACAATATAAGAAACAAACAAAAGATATTTTCCCCCGATAACACAAACCTGCAGCCACAAAGACAAAAAGCCTCCTGAAGTTGAATTTGGCATCGACACGGATCATGAGCTATGAGAAGGGCTGCTCGGAGATCACGTCTCCTCAGCCGACATATACCATCTTAGGGAGTCTAAACACCTCTCTCTAGTTCATAGCTGACACCACTACGAACAAAAGGGAAAGGTTTCGATGAGTACAAGTAAAGGAAGAAAAGGCCAACAACAATTAAGTAAGTGAATAGTTGCCATACTTTGAGGATACTCTTATCAGAAAAAATGAAGGTAAATATGTAAATAAAAGTTTCAGACCTATCGTCTGCAATTATCGAGTTGTTATTTTTAGTAAGCACAGTATCATTGGTCTCAAATTTGCATATCTGCTTTTGCAGCTGTATCGACCACAAAACAACGATCCAAAAATTTACCATTAAAGACATTACACATCACACGTCCAAAAATTTACCATTAAAGACATTCCACATCACACGTCCATAAATCATGAATCGCATAAAAGAACAAAAAAGACGGGAGGGAGGTGGTATACCTGAATTGGAAAGGTTTCCGGCAAGGAAGTACAACTCTGTACAACGACAACTACACCATTGGGATAGCCGTGCTTGACACAAAACAGGCTCATGTCACATAATTGAGCGCCATGGATAGGAGAGGTGGCCAGTGAATGCGACAATGAGAGAAAACCTACAACAATCGGCGAGTGAGCATAGGCCTAAAATTCATCTAGTTGCATTATGCAAGACCTAGGTGGTTATTTGAAACTCATAAAGTGATAGGCTGACAAATAAATGATCTATGAAGAGCAAGAGTGTGTAGAAAGCATCTGATCTATACATATAGAAAAAGCACCTACAAACCGGCGCCATGTCAAATTTTAAACTTGTTCAGAATAAGAATTCATGTGCCTAACAAAAAGATGCCATCCCATAGCAAAGTTGTTCTCTTCTCCTCTCTGTTACCTTGAGTAGTTGCATTAGCTTCTCATATAATTATTTCTACTATATGAAGAGAAGCACTATTTTAATAGATATGTTTGACAGAATTGGCAATAATTCTTTCAACTCAAGACATAAAATAGACAAGCCTTCCAAAGATGGGGACTGGTATTTCGGGCTGCAAGTATTTAGAACCATTGATGTAACTGCTAGTCTATTTAGTCACATAAATCAGCACATATGTAAACAACATATCTAGATTTAGGAACACTACAAACACACAAAGCATAGACCGATAATATCTAATAATCTGTAAATCATACTTGCTATGGTGTTATATTTAAGAGATGCATGTGATCTGATTGAGAAAAACACCTTGTGTGGCCATTACGCTTGTGTGACCACCCTGCTCCTCACTAATGCAAACATCAATTAAAACCATAATTGCAATTCAATATTTGGAAATTCAGATCATCACACCCTTGCCTCGGTTATTGTTGAATCATAGGAACACGAGAAAGAAACAATAAATAAAACAAGCAAAGGAACAAAATAACCAACATTCCATGCATAAAGGTGAAAGGACCAACAATCATAGGCCCTACAAAGATCCAGACAAGGAACAAAAGGCATATATCTAGGCTCCACTAAAAACAAGCAAAGGTGAAGGAAGGAAACGACAAACATCCAATGCACAAAGACAAAAATACTTTTGGCCTTTAATGAAAGGACATGATCTACAAGCGTAATGTAGAGCGAGGCAAAAATGCGTCGCCATATAATCCTACACCTAGGTGCGGAAAGAATAGGAGGGAAAGGAGGAGAAGAGGGTTGACCCGCAGATTCATGAACGAAGATGGACGAGGCTGCTAATAGATGATGTGCACGCACAGATCGAAGGAGTCACTGACCAGGGGATTGACCAGAAGGCCATGAACCGTGGACCAATCTGGATGAAAAAAATAAAGATTAGCAGCAGCCAATAACCAAAGCGGAACAAAATAGTGACATACCTATGGATCGACGAGTGCATCAGAGGTGGAGCACCATGGTGCGGTGTGCTTGCGGCCCGAGCTACGGCGCAGCCGCGGCGCCGAGTGGCTGTGGCAGCCTGTGCTCGGAAAGCAGAGCAACAGACGAGGACCGAGGAGGAGGGGCACCCCTGGCACGAGCAAGGGACTGCGCTGCTCGGATCGAAACCTGGCGCATCTCTACAGCTCGAGGCCGGCGAGAAGTGCGAGAGGAGATGGGGCGGCGATGGCATGAGAGAGGCAGCAGGGAAACGAGCGCAGGAGAGGAGGGGCTAGGAGATCGAGCACGGGATCGAGTGGACGGCAGGAATCCACCGCCGCCACGGACGCCATCGCCGGCGCCGCTGATCCGTCGCCGGCGCAGCTGATCCGCCACCCTCCTACGTGGCCGCTGCCGCCGTCGCCGTGGTTGGTGGGAGCCGCTTAGGCGTGCGGGGCCACGCGGTGGCGTGTTGGGGAAGGAAGAACGCGGGCGCGGGAGCCGCCGTCGCCGTCGCCGGATGAGGAGCGAGCGAGGGAGGAGGGAGGCGGCTGCGTGGGAGGGAGGGAGGGAGGCGGCTGCAGGAGCGAGCAAGGGAGGAGGCGGCTAGGTCTCCGCCAGAGTGCCCCCCTTTTATACCCCCAGGCGAAATGACTGAAATGCCCCGGTGGGGGCACGGTATTTACATTTTGTTGCCATCGGCAGTGTCAATCCCAGATCCAACGGTCCAGGCTTCTCCAGATCTCGATCGGACGGACGAGAACGCATCAAGAGAACCGATCCAACGGTCCAGAATCACTGAGCTCTGAGGAGGCTCAGCCATCCACTCGTCTCTTATTTCTGGATTCGGCTAGCCAGGCCGGTCCTAGATGGGCTGCTCCGTAGCCATTTGCATGTGTTCTGGCCACCTGCACCTCTATTATTTGCTTATAATTGCTCCTATATTTCAGCCTTTTAGCAGATTATAGTATTCTAACAGTCATTCTAGCAGTGATTCCATTCATGTCTTAGACCCTGTTAATTACTGTATTTTCTGTTGAATTTTAAAATTCCAGAAATATGCGTATGTTGATACTTACATGTTCAATGTGTTTACCACATATCAAATTTTATAGAACATGTTCTCCGCGATTGAGATTAAGTTTTCTCACACAACAATATGGATTTGCAATTAAGAATTATTATTTTCTCGCAAAACAATCTCATTGCGATTGAGATCAAATTTCTCTCGCAATTATTAATTCACCTCGCTGAATTATCTTGCAACTTGATACAAGATCATCTCAGTTTAATTTGAGGTCTATATTCAAGTTTTTCACTTGAACGTCAAGTTTGCAACATCATTATTATTCACTACATTAGTAGTGTTTTTCTGTTGAGTACCGAGATGTATTCCAGATCTTAGGTTGATGTAATACATTTCCACGTTTATCACGTGTTGAGATTAATTATGTCCATTTGCAATAGAGATTTTTAATCCCTTGCAAAGATAAATTCAGTACCTCTCTGCAGTACTGTTTCTCCATTGAGTGCGAGGTATTCCAGAATACTTCTATGATGTATCTATTTCCATGTTAAACACATGTCGAGATTAATACGTTTATTTGCAATTGAGATTTTCAATTTCTTGCAAATGCAGATGCAAAATTCAAAGTGATTTCTTCAAATTGATGTTTTGGGGTCACGAGGTAGTGTGTAGATTTATCTACCACTACTATTAAGTCTATATTTTGTCAATTTTGACATTATGCTTTACAAAGTGCTCTCCCACACTTTACTAAGTCATGACATAAGGCATTACGAGTGAGTGTCTACTGATTTCATCAGATTATACTTTCTAGTGCTGCGAGATCTACTCCATTTTGGAGATTATCTTCAAGGTGTCATATTTAGCAATTTGAGATTCACACTAATGGTTTCAAGATAACTTCTTGAAATACCCATTTATTTTGCTAAGTTCATTAAAATATCAACCATGATGGTCTTTAATTTACTGGTTGTAAATTAATTATCTCTGGTTTACCCATAGAGGTAACATATGGCTATAGAGTTTGAGGCATTCGCCCTCAATGGCCACCACTGCCCTATCTGGGCCATGGACATCATGACCGCTCTTGTGTCTCATGGGATAATGTGTGCAATCCTGGATTCACCTCTTGTCAGGATCACCCCGCTAACAGAAAAAAATGGTGTCTTATATATCATAAGGCATTAGATTCAGATCTCATCATCTGGTTATTTTGTATCAGCAATTCCTGGGATACAATGAACCTCAATGGCAAAGGTTTGAAGCTCAATTCAACCTTCAACCTGACATCACCAGCAGTGACGGGACCCTATGGGTACGGAGAATATGATGGTTGAATATGACTCAACTAACATGTTTGAAGACTTCGGCTAGTCTCTCAATCTCCTGAGTGGTCAACATAATTTATGTCCATTTATGATGTTCTAAAAAGAACATAAGTATTGTTGTCATCATATATTATTGTATCATCACTTTGGTACAAATACATTTGTATGTATTCTATATATCTGAGTGATTTTCATATTGAGAATCTTCATGTCTATATATAGATCTCTACGGGGGTCAATCTGATGAAAGATGATTTGTGCCTTGTGGACATATGCACCACGAACTCTATACTCGGGGAAGTAAAATGTTTTCACTCTCGTTGGGAGAAAAGGAGATATTTTAAAATCTCTAGCCGCGATGAGGTATTTGTTGGCTCAACTCGAGTCATATTTACTGTCCCTGTGGGTACTCGAGTAACGTCGGGATGCTTTATTGCTTCCGGGTTTAACTCATACCCTACTAAACTATAGAGGTATCCGTCAAAATAGTTTCCATAGTGAAACTTATGATGACAACAAAGAGGAATATCTTCTCTTTACCATACGCAATGGATATGGCAAGCACATTCTCTATGTATCATCATGGTTGTACTACACATACTACAAAACTCGTAGCACATGTTGTGTACGAGATAGTTTCCAGAGTGTCTTTTGCATGACAACCTTGGCATTCTTGCTTTGGTCATCATTGACATTGAATTGAAACTAAAACTATCAGCAATTCCAATAGTTTATGTTTATTATGATGCTAAATTCTAATAACATTTGGATTTTATGTGCACCACAAGTGACACAGGGAAGCTAATTTTAGGGCTCACACATCTTAAAGTTCAAGGAGTCTGAGTGGTTCATCGTAGACTTTAAGTAGACTATTCAAGTATTCCATGGTTCTAAAAGACATATCTACATGATGGTCTTAAGTGTGTGCTTTATTCACACGAAATCATTGGCTCATTATCCTGACATCGATTTCAAGCAAATCGAATGGATAACATTGCAGAATTCTCCTTGAGGGCCTTCTCTATGGCCTTTGGATTGAAGTTTAGCAATTTGTCCTAATGTCTAGACTCAAAATGATTTGGTAGAATCCTATCCAAAGAGTTAAGCTCATTGCATTATCTTTACTTTGGAATTGCAATTTACCAACTTTACGTTGGAGTCATGCAGTTTTACACGCTCATGACAGAACTACATAATCTTACTCCCTCTATCTTTGATATGTGGATATCTACCAAGTATTTCCTATCTGCGGTAATTCAGTTGCATACCGATATCACCACCCGGCATACATCATTGGCCCCTCAACATATAGTTGGGATCTATGTGAGGAAT
Source organism: Aegilops bicornis (assembly GCA_021605145.1). Lineage (NCBI taxonomy): Eukaryota > Viridiplantae > Streptophyta > Magnoliopsida > Poales > Poaceae > Aegilops > Aegilops bicornis. The sequence continues at coordinate 139,273,699 of CM038673.1, read as the reverse complement.
AACTGTATTTTCGTCAATACCTCAAGCCCCTCGCATGGGGAGTTTATTCGAGGCCAGTATGCTGATTCAATGAGGTACATTTCCAGGCATTAGGGGGAGATTTCAAGTACCATAAAGAATGCCAGGAAATTAGTGGAATGTTCAACACATTTCTGCCTCAAATCCACCTACTCAAAGATCTGAACTATGTGTTCAGAAGATTTGCAACACATTGCAAATAACATGCCGGATTCATTTACTGACTATAAAGGTGTCACACAATCCTACAATCCTGCAAAAGTATGCCTGAAAGAGTGGAGGTACCAGCAAGATCCACTCCACTCCCCGTCCAAAGCAACAGGGGGAGATGTATGGCAGAAATACATCAGGATTCAGCTTCTCGCAAGCAAGGATATCAAGGCCTCAGAATCAGTAAATGCAGGTCAACTTCACGTTGACAAACACCTAATGGGTAGTATACACCCAGTGGATGGGAAACCTCCACCAACCCAGGTCAGAGTGCACACAATGACTGGGACATCGGAATATCCGACTCAATCGCATTGGGAAATCGCGAGTAGTCACTACGGGTAACGATATTTCCATCAACTATATATTGATATATAGATTCTGGAGAATCATACAACCGGAAGTCTACAATTGTCGACATACATTTCTCAACTAGATTGCAAAAACCTTTCAAATGATTCGGATCCAAAGACCATGGCCATGGCAAAGTGTGAACAACACTCGGACTGAACTCAAGCAAAGGATATAATCTAGGTAAAAATGATCTTGCTCAATAATGGGAAGGTATTCGTAAACAATACCTACACCAGTTTTCTTCTGGAAACAGAATTGAGAACAACGAGGTGGTGAAACAAAGAGCAAGTATTGTAGCACAAGGGTTCACGCAGATACCCAACTATTCTTCAGAGGTGGAATCTCATTTTGATAACTTATATCATTGGCAGTTCAAAAATCATCTATCTCTGCAGTTGATAGATGTAGTGATTACATGTCCATGTAGATCACTAGATTCAGATAAAGATGGTTCCCGGCGGAACCTCAATTCTGAATCGAAGTACAAAATGCAACATACATCGTGTAAAATCAATAAGTCACCATATGACTTATTATCGTCGGTACATTTGGTACAACCGACGTAGTGAGTTCCTTATTCACAAGGATTACTCCTATAATAATGATTATCCATGTTTGTGTGTCTACAATGATGATACATGTAATCATCTAAATGACGGAGTTTAAAATGAAGGATTTGGGTAAACCAAAATACCGCTCGTTACTACAAATTGAGCACCTTCATTCATACATTATGGTATACTATGTTGTCTATATCCATAATATATTGGAGAAATTCATTGTGGACAAATCTTATCCATCCATAACTCTCATGGTAGTTCATTCTCTAGACGAGAGAAAGATCTATTTAGACCAAGAGATGATGGAAATGAGATATTGGGACTCAACGTTCCATAATGCCATTGGATCCACCAAACACAATTGGTTGGTACTCAAGAATATATTTCGATATCTCCAAGGCATCAAACATCCTGTCCTGGTTTTTCAGTTTCATAGAAATGTGAACACCGATATCATTGGATACATCGATCAGATCCCCACTATGTCAGATCGTATACAAGCTTAGTGTTCCTACTAGGTGTGGTAGTCCTCTCATGAAGAGTCTTCAAAACAGACCTCATGGCTACATCCACCAACCATTATCTCAACGATAATGTTTCTTGTGTTGCCCGGATGCAAACAGGTTACATAATAAGCGATATCACTATATTGCATATCTTGCAAGTCAAATCATGTGAATGATTTGTTCACCAAGTCTCTACCAGCTTCTACATTCCAGAAATACATTCATGGAATTGGTATGTGATGGCTTCGGAATTTTCAAGAATCAGGGGGAGTACCTTTCTGAATTGTTCCTGTTCAAAGCATCATATTATACTCTTTTTCCCTTCATGAGTTTACTTTAAAGGTTTTTAATGAGGTGATATCAACATGAGATCATATGTCATACTTTCAGTTTTCCCCACCGGGGTTTTTAGGAAAGTATATACGACATATCTATTGTTTTCCAAACTCTATGGTTCTCACATATTGAGTTAAAGGAGACGATAACTATTGTATGTTGCACCATTTTCTCCTTATTTTCCCACCGGGTTTGAAGGAGTTTTAGCAACATATCAAACACCTTGCTCCTCACATTTTTCCCACAGGGTTTTTGGAGGAGTCTTTAAGAAGATGGTGATGCTCACAAAGTACAAGTTGTGATTAGGGGGAGTGTTAGGATTAATTAATATGTGTTAATTAATGGGTTAATCCCTGCTTTATAGGAACCGTGGCAGTTGTCTTTTTGGGGAACAACATGACGGTTGCTCGCATTCTCCTGTTTGGGCGCCTATTGAGAAGCGTCCCTTGGCTTTGTATAAATAGCAGCACTCTCATAAATAAAGACACCTATTCTCATTAGTGCTTTCCATCGATCGAGTCTCTCTCGTTTTCAACTTCGAACAGTGTTTTTTTCCTGCAAATTGGAAGCAAACTTGGGGGGAGGAGCTTCGCGAGAGTCTAGACCGTCGCCCACTCAAATCCCCCTCCGGGTCCCATTCTCTTCCATTCCGCCCTTGCCCTCCTTTTTTGCATCCGCGCCTTCCTTCACTGTCATTGTTGTACCACCACCCAGGCATTGTTGGATGTTTTGTGCTGTCCACCCCGGGTCCATCCGCAGCCAGGTACCCTCCCCCTCCCAGTCAACGATGTCCATGCTGGACACCACGCCCTACAGGTTTTCGAACTTCATGTCGTTTTTTAGAGTAAGAAGGATGGCGGGGTACTCGACCATGGAGGATTAGTTGTGGTGCGATGTGTGGTTGGCTGTATCTGCGGACTTTGTAGGCAAGAGAAGAAGGGGGCTCTTTTGGCAGCGCGTGTATGGTTCGATTCATGTGCGAAAGCACTTTGCGCCCTACGACATGCACATCATCCATGAATGCAAATGTGAAGTCGTTAGCGTATTGATGTTACACGATCCAGAACTCCATCTCAAAGTATTGTGGCGCGATTGATCGCCTGGAGGCAATGTGGACATTGCGCGCGTCAACCATGGAGATCGTAGGTTTTGCTTCTTCTTGCTCTACATGTTGGTTGATTTATTCAATCACTCATTGTTGCTCCACGCACATCCATTGTTGGACGAAGCTCAAGGGACAGCATGTGCGTGACTGGAGGTAGCGTCGTTCAATTTGATCTATCCATGAAAAACTTGTTGAACATCCAGTTGAATTAGAATTATTATTGTGCTAGACATATTTGCACGCTATTTTGAATGATTTGTGTTATTTTCTATCCAAACTTTGATGAATTCCAACGTGCTTGATGAAATTCGTCCAGTTAGTTGAAACCCGATTTAAAATGTATGCGACTAGCTTTCGAAGGCTCACTCCCGCATCCGTGTCTGTGAACAGGTTCCCCCTGTCCGCAGACAGATGTGTTGTCCGGTTTACGCCTCAATGTTGGAGATGCCCTTAACCCCTGATTTCATCTTAGTCTCCTGCCAGAATATGCGATCCCAAGAGCATTCAAACAGTGCATGAATGGTTGATTCCTCAACCCCGAAACCTTCATAGAAACCATATTCTCAATATGTCGATCTCAGCACTGTCTTTGCATGAAAAAAAAACATTAATGACTCTCCACCAGAAGGTTTCTACCTTTGTGTAGCGTCAAGATGTAACGCCCTCGATGCGGCTATATCTCCCACGTGTCGAAGCACGACTTAGAGGCATAACCGCATTGAAAGCAATGTCGCAAGTGAGGTAATCTTCACACAACCCATGTAATACATAAGGGAAAGAGATACATAGTTGGCTTACAAATGCCACTTCACACAATACATAAATAAACATCCATCATCCAGATTACACTCAAGGTCCGACTACGGAACCAAAATAAAAGAAGACTACCCCAAAAGCTACACAGATCCCCGATCGTCCCAACTGGGCTCCACTATCGATCATCGTGAAAAGACACATAGTAACGACCACGTTCCTCGTCGAACTCCCACTTGAGCTCGGTTGCGTCATCTGACCGCATCGTCGGCACACAAGAACTGTTTTGGTAGAATCATGTCATGGGGACTCAGCAATCTCACACCCGCGAGATCAAGACTATTTAAGCTTATAGGAAGGACAGAGTTGTGAGGTGGAGCTGCAGCAAGCAACTAGCATATATGGTGGCTACATTTGCAAAAGAGAGCGAGAAGAGAAGCAAGGCACGGTTGTGAAGCTAGTAGCGATCAAGAAGTGATCCTGAAACTACTTACGTCAAACATAACTCCAACACCGTGTTCACTTCCCGGACTCCTCCGAGAAGAGACCATCACGGTTACACACGCGGTTGATGTATTTAATCAAGGTCAACTTCGGGTTTTCTACAACCGGACATTAACAAATTCCCATCCGCCTCATAACCATGCACGGCTTTCGAAAGATAATACCCTGCAGGTGTCCCAACTTAGCCCATTATAAGCTCTCACGGTCAACGAAGGATATTCCTTCTACCGAAGACCCGATCGATCTCGGAATCCCGGACTACAAGACATTTTGACGCAATAAAACAAGACCAAAGAAAGCCGCCCGAATGTGCCGACAAATCCCGATAGGAGCTGCACATATCTCGCTCTCGTGGCACACCGGATGAGCAGTCCATACAACTAAAACCAGACCTCAAGTTTCCTTGAGGCGCTGCAAAGCGCTCTAGTTTGGGCCAACACTCAGAGGAGCATTGGCCCGGGGTTAAATAAAGATGACCCTCGGGCTCGCGAAAACCCGGGGGAAAAGGCTTAGGTGGCAAATGGTAGAACCAAAGTTGGGCCTTGCTGGAAGAGTCTTATTCAAAGCGAACTGTCAAGGGGGTCCCATAAATCACCCAACCGTGTAAGGAACGCGAAATCAAGGAACATAACACCGGTATGACGGAAACTAGGGCGGCAAGAGTGGAACAAAACACCAGGCATAAGGCCGAGTCTTCCACCCTTTACCAAGTATATAGATGCATTAATTAAACAATATATATTGTGATATCCCCAACAAGTAAACATGTTCCAACAAGGAACAACATCTCCATGTTCCAACAAGGAACAAACTTCATCTTCACCTGCAACTAGCAACGCTATAAGAGGGGTGAGCAAAGCGGTAACATAGCCAAACAACGGTTTGCTAGGAAAGGATGGTTAGGGGCTCGACATGGCAATATGGGAGGCATGATAAGCAAGTGATAGGCATCATAGCATAGGCATAGCAAAAGAATGAGCATCTAGCAAGCAAAGATAGAAGTGATTTCGAGGGTATGGTCATCTTGCCTGCAAGGTTCTCAGAGTTGTCGAAAGCTTGATCCTCGTAAGCGTTCTCAACAGGTTCCTCGTTCACGTACTCGCCTCCCGGCTCTACCCAAAGCAAGAACACAAACAATGGAACCACAATAAATCACGGTGCAATGCACAAGCAACATGATGCAAAACATGGCATGATATGCGAGATGTGATATGCAATGCGTATGCGTGCTCCGGAAGGAAAATGATGAACCAGGCATCAACTTGGAAAACCAAGTATGCCGCTGGAAAGGTGAGATGATTTCGGTTGAAATCGATATAAAGATCACCGGAATCAGATGCACGGTTTGCAAATGACAAGCAAAACAAGAATGGCACAAATCTGCCATTAACAGCATGATGCCACATAGCAAGCAACAAGAAATTAAGCTACTACACACTAACGTACCAACAAAGCATATGGCAGTGGTATGCTCAAGATGCTTGACAAAAGATGAACACTGAGCTATGGCTAACTCACACCATAACAGGTCCAAACAAGCATGGCAAAAGTGCAAAATATATCAGCTTCACAGACTTGGAGAAAATACTAACATGGCAGAATCAGCATCAGGAAGCAATGTTCAGAGTAAGCAAACCACATGCTACAGGAACTTATAATAGCAAAACAAGGCATGGAATGAATCTACTCAAAGCATAGAACAAAAGTCCCTTACTTACCAAGAGCCAAAAGGGATCAGAAAATGTAATAGCACCCATGTCAACATAGCAAGTTTCGTTAACAGATTCAACAAACAGGGCATGACATTGACAGAATTATGAAGGCATCTTCGCGAGCTCGATGCACTCACTACAGAGCATTACATGATAATCTAAGCATACATACATCAAGAAGACATGGCATAAAAGCTATACATGGCAAAAACAACATCATAGAATACACGGATCAACTACAACAACCTTGGAAAAATTGAATAACATGTAAACAATCTGCCAGGAAACATTTTATAGCAAAAGTAGAGCTTGATTGACTCAAGCTATGGCACTCCATAATTGCAAACAAGGGCATGGATGGATAGAGCATAACCATATGTTCAAAACATCCTTACTGAAGTATCTCAAAATATGCATGGATCTCTCGGTAGCATCAAGTTAACATGGCATAAAAATATCAGCAAAACAGGGGCTGAAATCAGCAACATCATGAAGCCTAGTTTGCATGCTTGTGCTAGTCACCACAGAGATCACAAAATACATGGCATACACCCCTGTAAATATGGCATGGCATATTACAAAACACATATAGGACTCAAGATCATAGGGTGCACACATCAATCATGGCAAAAATGACAAAAGTGCATGTTCTGATAAGAATCTGAAACTAACATCATGTAGCCCTCTTCCAAGAGCATTTCGGGCATCAATATGAGCTCAAATGAAAATGATACAATGAGATGCAATGATGTACTCGTCGAGCAGAACAATTCGGTATGCTATACGCCCAAAACGGAGCCACGAGTGCAAAGTTATGGCATGATTAAAATGCAACAAAATTATCACAGATCAAAGACTTAGAGGAAATTTCGGGGGAGAAGGAGAAGTCAACCGTCTCAGATCCGATCGGATCCGTCGCCGGAGCGGGAGCTCGGGCCGGAGGGAGGAGAGGCCGGGGCGGCCGGAGGCGGGGCCGGGCGGCGCGGCGGCAGCCGGCGGCTGGTCGGCCGGGCCGGAGGCGGGCGACGGCGGAGGCCGAGGCGCGGCGGCGGATTTGCGACGGCGAAGCGGCGGGCGACCGGGCGACGAGGCGGCGTGAGCAGCGGCTCGGGCGAGGCGCGCTGAAGTGGGCGGCCTGGCCTCGGGCCTACGGGCGGCTGGCTGGGCACGCCACGTGGCGGCGGATTGGCCGGGCGGCGGCGGACGGACGCGTCCGGCCCGATCCGGACGTGTCCGGCGGCGGAGGAGGGATTTCGTCTAGGGTTAGGGGTGGAATGATCCGGGATTTCGGGGGAGGGGGTGTTTTTATAGGTAGAAGGAGCTAGGAAGCTCCAAATGGAGTGCGGTTTTCGCCCACACGATCGTGATCGAACGGCGATGGACATGGAAGTGACTTAGATGGGTTATTGGGCTGTTTTGGAGGGGTGTTGGGCTGCAACCCAAAAGAGGCCTTTGCGGTTATGCGGTTAACCGTTGGAGTATCAAACGACCTCCAAATGGCACGAAACTTGACAGGTGGTCTACTGGTGGTGTACCAAGGCCACTTGGCAAGCCTCGGTCCATTCCGAGAACGTTTAACACCCGCTCACGAAAAAGAGACAAGAGGGGTGCGCCGGGGGACATAGGAGTGCCGGATTGCAAAACGGACAACGGGGAAAATGCTCGGAATCATGAGACGAACACATATGCAAATGAGATGCACATGATGACATGATATGAGATGCATGACATAAAAAAATGCAAAACGAAAGACAAAAACCCAACCACGGAGGGAATATCATATCACAATGCCGAAAATGGCAAGAGTTGGAGTTACAAATATGGAAAGTTACATCCGGGGTGTTACACAAGACTCCTGTTACAATAATCCGAGGCCATCGTCGAACCGTTGAGGACAAGTAAGAGCACAACACAGAGGTTTGTTAACGAAGTTCGCCAACATGGCTACATGTTCGGGGCATGATTACGGATGCACCTCCTCATGTACCAGTCACATGATACAGATCGACGATAAGCCTGCAAGAAGGCCCGGCCACCTGGCCGACGGTATCCCGGATTAGGGGGTGCATATCATGACGACCCATCGCCCATGGGCGGGCCGAGGACCCACCAATGGTTGAATGGGTCCTGACTAGGTTGATACCTTCACCGTCATCCAAATGAAGATCTCCGAAGATTTGGCGTATACTTCACGGTTGTATCTAAAGGATCGACATGCTTATCCCAAGATCGCAACCAACCATTTGTAAACACTAAATACCTTGGGCATCTATATAAGCCGTGGGGTTTAGTCTATAGAGGCATGATCGCAAGTTTTAGAGCTTACAACATTTTCATACGATCTCGAGGTAGATCATGTTATACTCTGTACCCCATCACAATCAATATATAAGAAGCAGGACGTATGATTTTACCTCATCAAAAGGGCCCGAACCTAGGTAAAACATCATGTCCCTACTTCTCCTGTTACCATCTAGTTTATATCACCAAGATTGGGACCCCCTACCCGAGATATGTCGGTTTTAGCACCGACACTGAAGGAAATATGCCCTAGAGGCAATAATAAATTTATTATTTATTTCCTTATTTCATGATAAATGTTTGTTATTCATGCTAGAATTGTATTAACCGGAAACATAATACATGTGGGAATACATAGACAAGCAGTGTCACTAGTATGCCTCTACTTGACTAGCTCGTTGATCAAAGATGGTTATGTTTCCTAGCCATGGACAAAGAGTTGCCATTTGATTAACGGGATCACATCATTAGGAAAATGATGTGATTGACTTGACCCATTCCGTTAGCTTAGCACTCGATCGTTTAGTATGTTGCTATTGCTTTCTTTATGACTTATACATGTTCCTATGACTATGAGATTATGCAACTCCCGTTTACCGGAGGAACACTTTGTGTGCTACCAAACGTCACAACATAACTGGGTGATTATAAAGGTGCTCTCTGGTGTCTCTGAAGGTACTTGTTGGGTTGGCGTATTTCGAGATTAGGATTTGTCACTCTGATTATCGGAGAGGTATCTCTGGGCCCACTCGGCAATGCACATCACTTAAGCCTTGCAAGCATTACAACTAATGAGTTAGTTGCGGGATGATGTATTATTATTCATGCTAAATGGGAGACTGAAGGAAATATGCCCTAGAGGCAATAATAAAGTTATTATTTATTTCCTCATATCATGATAAATGTTTATTATTCATGCTAGAATTGTATTAACCAGAAACATGATACATGTGTGAATACATAGACAAACTTAATGTCACTAGTATGCCTCTACTTGACTAGCTCATTGATCAAAGATGGTTATGTTTCCTAACCATAGACATGTGTTTTCATTTGATTAATGGGATCACATCATTAAGAGAATGATGTGATTGACTTGACCCATTTCGTTAGCTTAGCACTTGATCGTTTAGTATATTGCTATTGCTTTCTTCATGACTTATACAAGTTCCTATAACTATGAGATTATGCAACTCCCGTTTACCGGAGGAACACTTTGTGTGCTAGCAAACATCACAACGTAACTGGGTGATTATAAAGGAGCTCTACAGGTGTCTCCAAAGGTACATGTTGGGTTGGCGTATTTCGATATTAGGTTTTGTCACTCCGATTGCCGGAGAGGTATCTCTGGGCCCTCTCGGTAATGCACATCACTATAAGCCTTGCAAGCAATGTAACTAATGAGTTAGTTACAGAATGATGCATTACGTAACGAGTAAAGAGACTTTCCGGTAATGAGATTGAACTAGGTATGGAGATACCGACGATCGAGTCTCAGGCAAGTAACATACCGATGACAAAGGGAACAACGTATGTTGTCGTGCGGTTTGACCGATAAAGATCTTCATAGAATATGTAGAAGCCAATATCAGCATCCAGGTTCCGCTATTGGTTATTGACCAGAAACAGTTCTAGGTCATGTCTACATTGTTCTCGAACCCGTAGGGTCCGCACTCTTAATGTTACGATGACAGTTTAATTATGAGTTTATAGTTTTTGATGTACCGAAGGTTGTTCTGAGTCCCGGATGTGATCATGGACATGACGAGGAGTCTCAAAATGGTCGAGACATAAAGATTGATATATTGGAAGCCTATATTTGGATATCAGAATCATTCCGGGTGAAATCGGAATTTTACCGGAGTACCGGGGGGTTACCAGAACCCCCCCCCCCCCCCCCCCGGGGGGTAAAGGGCCGACATGGGCCCAAAGGGGGAAGAGGGGGGCCGGCCAGGCAGGTCACGCCCCCTTCCCCTAGTCCGAATAGGACAAGGAGGGGGCGGCGCCTCTTCCTCTTCCCCTTTCCCCTTCCTTCTCCAACAAGGCAAGAGGGGAGTCCTACTCCGGTGGGAGTAGGACTCCTCCAGCGCACCCTAGGGGCCGACCGCACCTCCCTCCCTCCTTTATATACAGGGGCAGGGGGCACCCCATGACACACAAGTTGATCTTCGTGATCGTTCCTTAGCCGTGTGGGGTGCCCCCCTCCACCATATTCCACCTCGGTCATATCGTAGCGGTGCTTAGGCGAAGCCCTGCGTCGGTAGAACATACTCACCGTCACCATGTCGTCGTGCTGACGGAACTCTTCCCCGACACTTTGCTGGATCGGAGTCCGGGGATCGTCATCGAGCTGAACGTGTGCTAGAACTCGGAGGTGCCGTAGTTTCGGTGCTTGATTGGTCGGGCCGTGAAGATGTACGACTACATCAACCGCGTTGTTATAACGCTTCCGCTTTCGGTCTACGAGGGTACGTGGACAACACTCTCCCCTCTCGTTGCTATGCATCACCATGATCTTGCATGTGCGTAGGAATTTTTTTGAAATTACTACGTTACCCAACAGGAGGTGCCATGCGTTCGGTACTTGATCGGTCGGATCATGAAGACGTACGACTACATCAACCGCGTTGTGCTAACGCTTCTGCTTTTGATCTACAAGGGTACGTGGACAACACTCTCCCCTCAAGTTGCTATGCATCACCATGATCTTGCGTGTGCGTAGGAATATTTTTTGAAATTACTACGTTCCCCAACAGACACCTGCCACGGACGTCCGTGTCGTCCCTCTCATGATCTCTATTTTAGCCTACAACTTATGTGTAGTCTATTTGGCTACTACACGGTGCCTTTATATAAGAGGCCCGGGTTACACATGTCCGACTCATACATCTAACCCTTCACTAATTGAATGTCCAACACTGCACAACCCGTACACATAATATTCAACACACATTTTATTCATGTACTCCATAAAGCTTTTTTGTTCTTTAAGCTCGTTTCTAAAGAAATTATCATGCTCAAATTGCAAAGTCATAAAACTTCTAACGTTGTTTTCAATTTCTTCCAACCTTCTAAGGTGAGGATCAATGTTTTTAGGCAAGGCCATCAGGGCAAACATGCACACAAGAAGCAAGCGAGAAGGAACGGGCGGAAAAGAGGGCGAATAAAACGGCAAAGGTGAAGTGGGGGGAGGAAAACGAGAGGCAAATGGCAAATAATGTACTGCGAGGGATAAGAGTTTGTGATGGGTACTTGGTATGTCTTGACTCAACTTGGCAACGGCGCCAGAAATGGCTAGTTGCTGGGAGATCAAATCTTGACTTGACTTGGCGTAAGCCTCCCTAAGAACGGCGCGAAATCCTTCTTGCTACCTCTTGAGCATGCGTTGGTTTTCCTTGAAGAGGAAAGGGTGATGCAGCAAAGTAGCGTAAGTATTTCCCTCAGTTTTTGAGAACCAAGGTATCAATCCAAAGATGAGGTTACATGCAAGTCGCCTTTGTACTGCACAAACAAATAAGAACCTTGCAACCAACGCGATAAAGGGGTTGTCAATCCCTTCACGACCACTTGCAAAAGTGAGATCTGATAGATATAATAAGATAAATATTTTTGGTATTTTTATGATATAGATTGGGAAGTAAAGATAGCAAAATAAACAAAGGCAGAAATAGTAAATTGATAGGAAAATAATATGATGGAAGATAGACCCGGGGCCCATAGGTTTCACTAGTGGCTTCTCTCAAGATAGCAAATTCTACTTGGGTGAACAAATTCTTGTCGAGCAATTGATAGAAAAGCTTATAGTTATGAGAATATCTAGGCATGATCATGTATATAGGCATCACGTCCGCGACAAGTAGACCGAAACGATTCTGCATCTACTGCTATTACTCCACACATCGACCGCTATCCAGCATGCATCTAGAGTATTAAGTTCATAAGAATAGAGTAACACATTAGGCAAGATGACATGATGTAGAGGGATAAACTCAAGCATTATGATATAAACCCCATCCTTTTATCCTCGATGGCAACAATACAATACGTGCCTTGCTGCCCCTCATCACACCGGGAAAGGACACCGCAAGATTGAACCCAAAGCTAAGCACTTCTCCCATTGCAAGAAAGATCAATCTAGTAGGCCAAACCAAACTGATAATTCGAAGAGACTTGCAAAGATAACAAATCATACATATAAGAATTCAGAGAAGAACCAAATATTGTTCATAGATAATCTTGATCATAAACCCACAATTCATCGGATCTCGACAAACACACCGCAAAAAGAATTACATCGAATAGATCTCCAAGAGAATCAAGGAGAACTTTGTATTAAGATCCAAAGAGAGAGAAGAAGCCATCTAGCTAATAACTATGGACCCGAAGGTCTATGGTAAACTACTCAGACATCATCGGAGAGGCTATGGTGTTGATGTAGAAGCCCTCCGTGATCGATTCCCCCTCCGTGGAGCGCGGAAAAAGGCCCCAAGATGGGATCTCACGTGCATGAAGGTTGCGGCGGTGGAAATAGGGTTTCGTGGTGCTCTTGGATGTTTTCGGGGTATATGAGTATATATAGGCGAAAGAAGTAGGTCGGTGGAGCCATGAGGGGCCCACGAGTGTGGGAGGCGCGCCTACCCCCCTGGGCGCGCCTCCCTGCCTCGTGGCTTCCTTGACGTCCACTCCAAGTCTCCTGGATTGCGTTTGTTCCAAAAATAACTCTCCCGAAGGTTTCATTCCATTTGGATTCCGTTTGATATTCCTTTTCTGCGAAACACTGAAATAAGCAAAAAACAGTAATTTGCACTGGGCCTTCGGTTAATAGGTTAGTCCCAAAAATAATATAAAAGTGCATAATAAAGTCCATTAAACATCCAAAACAGATAATATAATAGCATGGAACAATAAAAAATTATAGATACGTTGGAGACGTATCAAGCATCCACAAGCTTAATTCCTGCTCGTCCTCGAGTAGTTAAATGATAAAAACAGAATTTTTGATGTGGAATGCTACCTAACATAATTTTCTAAGTAATTCTCTTTATTGTGGCATGAATGTTTAGATCCGAAAGATTCAAGACAAAAGTTTAATATTGACATAAAAGTAATAATACTTCAAGCATACTAACGAAGCAATTATGTCTTCTCAAAATAACATGGCCAAAAAAGCTTATCCCTACAAAATCATATATTTTGGTTATGCTTCATTTTCGTCACACAAGAATGCTCTCATCATGCACAACCCTGATGACAAGCCAAGCAATTGTTTCATACTTTAGTAATCTCAAACTTTTTTCAACTTTCACGCAATACATGAGCGTGAGCCATGGACATAACACTATGGGTGGAATAGAATATAATGATGGGGGTTGTGTGGAGAAGACAAAAAAGGAGAAAGTCTCACATGGACGCGGCTAATCAACGGGCTAGGGAGATGCCCATCAATTGATGTCAATTCAAGGAGTAGGGATTGCCATGCAACGGATGCACTAGAGCAATAAATGTATGAAAGCTCAACAAAAGAAACTAAGTGGGTGTGCATCCAACTTGCTTGCTCACGACGACCTAGGGCATTTGAGGAAGCCCATTGTTGGAATATACAAGCCAAGTTCTATAATGAAAAATTCCCACTAGTATATGAAATTAACATAATAAGAGACTCTCTATCATAAAGATCAAGGTGCTACTTTGAAGCACAAGTGTGAAAAAAAGGATAGTAGCATTGTCCCTTTTATTTCTTTTCTCTTTTTATGGGCCTTTATTTTTTGGCCTTCCTCTTTATTTATTTATTTTTATTTGGGACAACGCCCTATTAATGATGATCATCACACTTCTATTTATTTACAAATCAATGATTACAACTCGATACAGAACAAAATATGACTCTATATGAATGCCTCTGACGGTGTACCGGGATGGGCAATGAATCAAGAGTGACATGTATGAAAAATTATGCATGGTGTGCATGGTGGCCTTGCCACAAATACGATGTCAACTACATGATCATGCAAAGCAATATGACAATGATGAAGCGTGTCATAATAAATGAAACGGTGGAAAGTTGCATGGCAATATATCTCGGAATGGCTATGGAAATGCCATAATAGGTAGGTATGGTGGATGTTTCGAGGAAGATATAAGAAGGTTTATGTGTGATAGAGCATGTCATATCACGGGGTTTGGATGCACCGGCGAAGTTTGCACCAACTCTCAAGATGAGAAAGGGCAATGCACCTGCATCAAGAGGCTAGCAATGATGGAAAGGTGAGAGTGCGTATAATCCGTGGACTCAACATTAGTCATAAAGAACTCACATACTTATTGCAAAAATCTACCAGTCATCAAAAACCAAGCAATACGCGCATGCTCCTAGGGGAATAGATTGGTAGGAAAATACCATCGCTCGTCCCCGACCGCCACTCATAAGGATGACAATCAAAGAACACCTCAGGTTTCAAATTTGTCACACAACGGTTACCATACGTGCATGCTACGGGACTTGCAAACTTCAACACAAGTATTTCTCAAATTCACAACTACTCAACTAGCATGACTCTAATATTACCATCTTCATATCTCAAAACAATCATCAAGTATCAAACTTCTCATAGTATTCATTGCACTTTTTATGAAAGTTTTTCTTATACCCATTTTGGATGCCTATCATATTAGGACTAATTTTATAGCCAAAGCAAATTACCATGTTGTTCTAAAGGACTCTCAAAATAATATAAGTGAAGCATGAGAGATCAATAATTTCTATAAAATAACCACCAACGTGCTCTAAAAGATATAAGTGAAGCACTAGAGCAAAATGATCTAGCTCAAAAGATATAAGTGAAGCACATAGAGTATTCTGATAAATTCCGATGCATGTGTGTCTCTCCAAAAGGTGTGTTCAGCAAGGATGATTGTGGTAAACTAAAAAGCAAAGACTCAAATCATACAAGACGCTCCAAGCAAAACACATATCATGCGGTGAATAAAAATGTAGCCTCAAGTAAAGTTACTGATGGACGAAGACGAAAGAGGGGATGCCTTCCGGGGCATCCCCAATCTTAGGATTTTGGTTGTCCTTGAATTTTACCTTGGGGTGCCTTGGGCATCCCCAAGCTTAGGCTCTTGCCACTCCTTATTCCATAATCCATCAAATCTTTACCCAAAAACTTGAAAACTTCACAACACAAAACTCAACAGAAAATCTCATGAGCTCCGTTAGTATAAGAAAACAAGACTCATTCTTGATTTATATTGGTGTTAAACCTACTGTATTCCAACTACTCTATGGTTCATACCCACTGATACTAGCCATAGATTCATCAAAATAAGCAAACAACACACGAAAAACAGAACCTGTCAAAAACAGAACTGTCTGTAGCAATCTGTATCAAACGTATACTTCTGTAACTCCAAAATTCTGAAATAAATTGGTGGACGTGAGGAATTTATCTATTAATCATCTGCAAAAAGAACCAACCTAAAAGCATGTTGGGGAACATAGTAATTTCAAAAAAAATCCTACGCACACGCAAGATCATGGTGATGCATAGCAACGAGAGGGGATAGTGTTGTCCACGTACCCTCGTAGACCGAAAACGGAATCATTAGAACAACGCGGTTGATGTAGTCATACGTCTTCACGGCCCGACCGATCAAGCACCGAAACTACGGCACCTCCGAGTTCTAGCACACGTTCAGCTCGATGACGATACCCGGACTCTGATCCAGTAGGGTGTCGGGGAAGAGTTCCATCAGCACGACGGCGTGGTGACAATCTTGATGTTCTACCATCGCAGGGCTTCGCCTAAGCACCGCTACAATATTATCGAGGACTATGGTGGAGGGGGGCACCACACACGACTAAGAGATCTCAAGGATCAATTGTTGTGTCTATGGGGTGCTCCCCTGCCCCCGTATATAAAGGAGCAAAGGGGGTGCGGCCGGCCATAGGAGGAGGCGCGCCGGAGGAGTCCTACTCCCACCGGGAGTAGGACTCCCCTCCTTTTTCCTAGTTGGATTAGGACTTGGGGGCGAGGAGGAGAGAGGGGAAAGGAAAGGGGGGGCGCCGCCCCCCCCCCCCTCCTTGTCCAATTCGGACTTGGGGGGGGGAGGGGCGTGTGGCTGCCCTTTGGACGCCTCTCCTCTTCCTCCTCTTGAGCCCATAAGGCCCAATAGCCTCCGGGGGGTTCCGGTAACCCCTCCAGTACTCCGGTAAAATCACTATTTCATCCGGAACACTTCCGATATCCAAACATAGGCTTACAATATATCAATCTTCATGTCTCGACCATTTCGAGACTCCTCGTCACGTCCGTGATCATATCCGGGACTCCGAACAAACTTCGGTACATCAGAACTCGTAAACTCATAATATAACTGTCATCGAAACCTTAAGCGTGCGGACCCTACGGGTTCGAGAACTATGTAGACATGACCTAGAACTGTTTCCGATCAATAACCAATAGCGGAACACGGATGCTCATATTGGCTCCTACATATTCTACGAAGATCTTTATCGGTCAAACCGCATAACAACATACGTTGTTCCCTTTGTCATCGGTATGTTACTTGCCCGAGATTCGATCGTCGGTATCTCAATACCTAGTTCAATCTCGCTATCGACAAGTCTCTTTACTCGTTACGTAATGCATCATTCCGTAACTAACTCATTAGTTGCATTGCTTGCAAGGCTTATAGTGATGTGCATTACCGAGAGGGCTCAGAGATACCTCTCCAGGCAATCGGAGTGACAAAACCTAATCTCGAAATACGCCAACCCAACATGTACCTTTGGAGACACCTGTAGAGCTGCTTTATAATCACCCAGTTACGTTGTGACGTTTGCTAGCACACAAAGTGTTCCTCCGATAAACGGGAGTTGCATAATCTCATAGTTATAGAAACTTGTATAAGTCATGAAGAAAGCAATAGAAATATACTAAACGATCAAGTGCTAAGCTAACAGAATGGGTCAAGTCAATCACATCATTCTCTTAATGATGTGATCCCATTAATCAAATGACAACACATGTCTATGGTTAGGAAACATAACCATCTTTGATCAATGAGCTAGTCAAGTAGAGGCATACTAGTGACATTAAGTTTGTCTATGTATTCACACATGTATCATGTTTAGGTTAATAAAATTCTAGCATGAATAATAAACATTTATCATGATATGAGGAAATAAATAATAACTTTATTATTGCCTCTAGGGCATATTTCCTTGATCTCCCACTTGCACTAGAGTCAATAATCTAGATTACACAAAGAATGATTCTAACACCCATGGAGTCTTGGTGCTGATCATGTTTTGCTCGTGGAAGAGGCTTAGTCAACGGGTTCCGCAACATTCAGATCCGTATGTATCTTGCAAATCTATATGTCTCCCACGGACTTGGTCCGGATGGAATTGAAGCGTCTCTTGATGTGCTTGGTCCTCTTGTGAAATCTGGATTCCTTTGCCAAGGCAATTGCACGATATTGTCACAGAAGATCTTCATTGGTCCCGATGCACTAGGTATGACACCTAGATCGGAAATGAACTCTTTCATCCAGACTCCTTCATTTGCCGCTTCAAGCAGCTATGTACTCCGCTTCGCATGTAGATCCCGCCAAGACGCTTTGTTTAGAACTCGCACCAACCGATAGCTCCACTGCTCAATATAAACACGTATCCGGTTTGTGATTTAGAATCGTGGGATCGATGTCAAAGCTTGCATCGACGTAACCATTTACGACTAGCTCTTTGTCACCTCCATAAACGAGAAACATATCCTTAGTCCTTTTCGGGTATTTGGGATATTCTTGACCGCTGTCCGATGATCCACTCTGGATTACTTTGGTACCTACACCGCCAAGCTTATTGCTAAGCATATGTCGTGTCCGGTACACAACATTGCATACATGATAGAGCCTATGGCTGAAGCATAGGAACATTTTTCATTTTCTCTCTATCTTCTGCTGTGGTGGGGCATTGAGTCGACTCAACTTCACACCTTGTAATACAGGAAAGAACCCTTTCTTTGCTCGATCCATTTTGAACTTTTTCAAAGCTTTATCAAGGTATGTGCTTTGTGAAAGTACGATTAAGCCGCCTTGATCTATCTCTATAGATCTTGATGCCCAATATGTAAGCAGCATCACCGAGGTCTTTCATTGAAAAACTTTTATTCAAGTATCCCTTTATGCCATCCAGAAATTCTATATCATTTCCAATTAACAATATGTCATCTACATATAATATCAAAAATGCTACAGAGCTCTCACTCACTTTCTTGTAAATACAGGCTTCTCCAAAATTCTGTATAAAACCATATGCTTTGATCACACTATCAAAGCGTTTATTCCAACTCCGAGATGCTTGCACCAGTCCATAAATGGATCGCTGGAGCTTGCACACTTTGTCAGCACCTTTTGGATCGACAAAACCTTCCGGTTGCATCATATACAACTCTTCTTCCAAAAATCCAATCAGGAATGCAGTTTTGACATCCATTTGCCAAATTTCATAATCATAAAATGTGGCAATTGCTAACATGATTCGGACAGACTTAAGCATCTCTACGGGTGAGAAAGTCTCATCGTAGTCAACCCCTTGAACTTGTCGAAAATCTTTCGCAACAAGTCGAGCTTTGTAGACAGTTACATTACCATCAGTGTCAATCTTCTTCTTGAAGATCCATTTATTTTCGATGGCTTGCCGATCATCGGGCAAGTCAATCAAAGTCCATACTTTGTTCTCATACATGGATCCCATCTCAGATTTCATGGCCGCAAGCCATTTTGCGGAATCTGGGCTCATCATCGCTTCCTCATAGTTCGTAGGTTCGCCATAGTACCACTCTGGTGCGGATCTTACTCTGGTAGACCTACGAGGTTCGGTAGTAACTTGATCTGAAGTTTCATGATCAATATCATTATCTTCCTCACTGATTGGTGTAGTTGTCACAGGAACCGGTTCTTGTGATGAACTACTTTCCAATAAGGGAGCAGGTCTGAATTACCTCATCAAGTTCTACTTTCCTCCCACTCACTTCTTTCGAGAGAAACTCCTTCTCTAGAAAGGATCCAAATTTAGCAACAAAAATCTTGCCCTCAGATCTGTGATGAAGGTGTACCCAATAGTCTCTTTTGGGTATCCTATGAAGGCACATTTCTCCGATTTGGGTTCGAGCTTATCTGGTTGAAGGTTCTTCACGTAAGCATCGCAGCCCCAAACTTTAAGAAACGACAACTTTGGTTTCTTGCCAAACCATAGTTCATAAGGAGTCGTCTCAACAGATTTTTATGGTGCCCTAATTAATGTGAATGCGGCCGTCTCTAAAGCATAACCCCAAAATGATAGCGGTAAATCGGTAAGAGACATCATATATCTCACCATATCTAGTAAAGTACGATTACGACGTTCAGACACACCATTTCGTTGTGGTGTTCCGGGTGGCGTGAGTTGTGAAACTATTCTGCATTGTTTCAAATGTAATCCAAACTCGTAACTCAAATATTCTCCTCCACGATCAGATCGTAGAAATTTTATTTTCTTGTTACGATGATTTTCCACTTCACTCTGAAATTCTTTGAACTTTTCAAATGTTTTAGACTTGTGTTTCATCAAGTAGATATACCCATATCTGCTCAAATCATCTGTGAAGGTGAGAAAATAACGATACCCGCCGCGAGCCTCAATATTCATTGGACCACATACATCAGTATGTATGATTTCCAACAAATTAGTTGCTCGCTCCATAGTTCCGGAGAATGGCGTTTTAGTCATCTTGCCCATGAGGCACAGTTCGCAAGTACCAAGTGATTCCAGAAGTCCATCAGTATGGAGTTTCTTCATGCGCTTTACACCAATATGACCCAAAAGGCAGTGCCACAAATAAGTTGCACTATCATTATCAACTCTGCATCTTTTGGCTTCAACATTATGAATATGTGTATCACTACTATTGAGATTCAATAAAAATAGACCACTCTTCAAGGGTGCATGACCATAAAAGATATTACTCATATAAATAGAACAACCATTATTCTCTGATTTAAATGAATAACCGTCTCGCATCAAACAAGATCCAGATATAATGTTCATGCTTAACGCTGGCACCAAATAACAATTATTTAGGTCTAAAACTAATCCCGATGGTAGATGTAGAGGTAGTGTGCCAACCGCGATCACATCGACTTTGGAACCATTTCCCACGCGCATCGTCACCTCGTCCTTAGCCAATCTTCGCTTAATTCGTAGTCCCTGTTTCGAGTTGCAAATATTAGCAATGTAACCAAGATCAAATACCAGTGCTATCATGAGCATTAGTAAGGTACACATCAATAACATGTATATCACATATACCTTTGTTCACCTTGCCATCCTTCTTATCCGCCAAATACTTGGGGCAGTTCCGCTTCCAGTGTCCAGTCTGCTTGTAGTAGAAGCACTCAGTCTCGTGCTTAGGTCCAGATTTGGGTTTCTTCTCTTGAGCAAAGAACTTGCTTGTTGTTCTTCTTGAAGTTCCTTTCTTCTTACCTTTGCCCTTTTTCTTGAAATCGGTGGTCTTATTGACCAACAACACTTGATGCTCCTTCTTGATTTCTACCTCCGCAGCCTTTAGCATTGCGAAGAGCTCGGGAATAGTCTTGTCCATCCCTTGCATATTATAGTTCATCACGAAGCTCTTGTAGCTTGGTGGCAGTGATTGAAGAATTCTGTCAATGACACTATTATCAGGAAGATTAACTCCCAATGAATCAAGTGATTATTATACCCAGACATTTTGAGTATATGTTCACTGACAGAACTATTCTCCTCCATCTTACAGCTATAGAACTTATTGGAGACTTCATATCTCTCAATACGGGCATTTGCTTGAAATATTAACTTCAACTCCTGGAACATCTCATATGCTCCATGACGTTCAAAACGTCGTTGAAGACCCGGTTCTAAACCGTAAAGCATGGCACACTGAACTATCGAGTAGTCATCGACTTTGCTCGCCAGACGTTCTTAACATCGCCCGATTGCATCTGGCGGGCAGTTCGGCACCCGGCCGGTGCTTCGGGACGTAATTCTTCCGTGCAGCAATGAGGATAATCCTCAGTTACGGACCCGATCCGTAGTTGCTACCATCATCTTTCAACTTAGCTTTCTCAAGGAACGCATTAAAATTCAACGGAACAACAGCACGAGCCATCTATCTACAACAAACATAGGCAAGCAAAAAAATACTATCAGGTACTAAGTTCATGATAAATTTAAGTTCAATTAAGCATATTACTTAAGAACTCCCACTTAGACAGACATCTCTCTAGTCATCTAAGTGATCACGTGATCCATATCAACTGAACCATGTCCGATCATCACGTGAGATGGAGTAGTTTCAATGGTGAACATCACTATGTTGATCATATCTACTATATGATTCACGTTCGACCTTTCGGTCTCCGTGTTCCGAGGCCATATCTGTATATGCTAGGCTCGTCAAGTTTAACTCGAGTATTCTGCGTGTGCAAGCTGCTTTTGCACCCGTTGTATTTGAACGTAGAGCCTATCACACCCGATCATCACGTGGTGTCTCAAAGACGAAGAACTTTCGCAACGGTGCATACTCGGGAGAACGCTTCTTGATATTTAGTGAGAGATCATCTTAAAATGCTACCGTCAATCAAATCAAGATAAGATGCATAAAGGATAAACATCACATGCAATCAATATAAGTGATATGATATGGCCATCATCATCTTGTGCTTGTGATCTCCATCTCTGAAGCACCGTCGTGATCACCATCGTCACCGGCGCGACACCTTAATCTCCATCGTAGCATCGTTATCATCTCGCCAAACTTATGCTTCTACGACTATCGCTACCGCTTAGTGATAAAGTAAAGCATTACAGGGCGATTGCATTGCATACAATAAAGCGACAACCATATGGCTCGCGATCGCCGATAACTCGGTTACAAAACATGATCATCTCATACAATAAAATATAGCATCACGTCTTGACCATATCACATCACAACATGCCCTGCAAAAGCAAGTTAGACGTCCTCTACTTTGTTGTTGCAAGTTTTTACGTGGCTGCTACGGGCTTAGCAAGAACCGTTCTTACCTATGCATCAAAACCACAACGATAGTTTGTCAAGTTAGTGATGTTTTAACCTTCGCAATGACCGGGCGTAGCCACACTCGGTTCAACTAAAGTTGGAGAAACTGACACCCGCTAGCCACCTTTGTGCAAAGCACGTCGGGAGAACCGGTCTCGCGTAAGCGTACGCGTAATGTCGGTCCGGGCCGCTTCATCCAACAATACCGCTGAACCAAAGTATGACATGCTGGTAAGCAGTATGACTTGTATCGCCCACAACTCACTTGTGTTCTACTCGTGCATATAAGATCTACGCATAAAACCAGGCTCTGATGCCACTGTTGGGGAACGCAGTAATTTCAATTGTTTCCTACGCACACGCAAGATCATGGTGATGCATAGCAACGAGAGGGGAGAGTGTGTCCACGTACCCTCGTAGACCGAAAGCGGAAGCGTTAGCACAACGCGGTTGATGTAGTCGTACGTCTTCACGGCCCGACTGATCAAGCACCGAAACTACGACACCTCCGAGTTCTAGCACACGTTCAACTCGATGATGATCCCCGGACTCCGATCCAGCAGGGTGTCGGGGAAGAGTTCCGTCAGCACGACGGCGTGGTGACAATCTTGATGTTCTACCATCGCAGGGCTTCGCCTAAGCACCACTACAATATTATCGAGGACTATGGTGGAGGGGGGCACCGCACACGGCTAAGAGATCTCAAGGATCAATTGTTGTGTCTATGGGGTGCCCCCTGCCCCCGTATATAAAGGAGCAAGGGGGGTGCGGCCGGCCATAGGAGGAGGCGCGCCGGAGGAGTCCTACTCCCACCGGGCATAGGACTCCCCTCCTTTTTCCTAGTTAGATTAGGACTTGGGGGGGGGGAAGGAGGAGAGAGGGGAAAGGAAAGGGGGGCGCCGCCCCCCTCCTTGTCCAATTCGGACTTGGGGGGAGGTGCGCGCGGCTGCCCCTTGGCTGCCTCTCCTCTTCCTCCTCTTGGGCCCATAAGGCCCAATAGCCTCCGGGGGGTTCCGGTAACCCCTCCGGTACTCCGGTAAAATCACTATTTCACCCGGAACACTTCCGATATCCAAACATAGGCTTCCAATATATCAATCTTCATGTCTCGACCATTTCGAGACTCCTCGTCATGTCCGTGATCATACCCTGGACTCTGAAAAAACTTCGGTACATCAAAACTCATAAACTCATAATATAACTGTCATCGAAACCTTAAGCGTGCGGGCCCTACGGGTTCGAGAACTATGTAGACATGACCTAGAATTGTTTCTGGTCAATAACCAATAGAGGAACCTAGATGCTCATATTGGCTCCTACATATTCTACGAAGATCTTTATCGGTCAAACCGCATAACAACATACGTTGTTCCCTTTGTCATCGGTATGTTACTTGCCCGAGATTCGATGGTCAGTATCTCAATACCTAGTTCAATATCGTTACCGGCAAGTCTCTTTACTCGTTACGTAATGCATCATTCCGTAACTAACTCATTAGTTACATTGCTTGCAAGGCTTATAGTGATGTGCATTACCGAGAGGGCCCAGAGATACCTCTCCGAAAATCGGAGTGAAAAAACCTAATCTCGAAATATGCCAACTCAACATGTACCTTTGGAGACACCTATAGAGCTCCTTTATAATCACCCAGTTACGTTGTGATGTTTGGTAGCACACAAAGTGTTCCTCCCAGAACGGGAGTTGCATAATCTCATAGTTATAGGAACTTGTATAAGTCATGAAGAAAGCAATAGCAACATATTAAACGATCAAGTGCTAAGCTAACGGAATGGGTCAAGTCAATCACATCATTCTCCTAATGATGTGATCCCATTAATCAAATGACAACACATGTCTATGGTTAGGAAACATAACCATCTTTGATCAATGAGCTAGTCAAGTAGAGGCATACTAGTGACATTAAGTTTGTCTATGTATTCACACATGTATCATGTTTCCGGTTAATAAAATTCTAGCATGAATAAGAAACATTTATCATGATATGAGGAAATAAATAATAACTTTATTATTGCCTCTAGGTCATATTTCCTTCAAAGCACTCTCCAGTAAAAAAATGGCAGCTAATCTCGTGAGCGCTTAAAGTTTACATTTTTACAAAGAAGATCATAAAGACTTCACCCAAGTCTTCCCAAAGGTTCTACTTGGCACAAACACTAATTTAAAACATAAAACCACATCTAATCAGAAGCTAGATGAATTATTCATTACTAAACATAAACAAAAAGCAATAAAGAAAAATAAAATTGGGTTGCCTTCCAACAAGCGCTATCGTTTAACGCCCCTAGCCAGGCATAAAAGCAAGAATAGATCTAGGTATTATCATCTTTGGTATGCAATCCATAAGTGGCTCTCATAATAGATTCATAAGGTAATTTAATTTTCTTCCTAGCAAAGTGTTCCATGCCTTTCCTTAACGGAAATTGGAATCTAATCTTTCCTTCTTTCATATCAATAATTGCACCAATTGTTCTAAGGAAAGGTCTACCAAGAATAATAGGACATGTAGGATTGCAATCTATATCAAGAACAATAAAATCTACGGGCACATAATTCCTATTTGCAACAATAAGAACATCATTAATCCTTCCCATAGGTTTCTTAATGGTGGAATCCGCGAGATGCAAGTTTAAAGAACAATCATCAAATTCACGGAAACCTAACACATCACACAAAGTTTTTGGAATCGTGGAAACACTAGCACCCAAATCACACAAAGCATAGCATTCATGATCTTTAATCTTAATTTTAATAGTAGGTTCCCACTCATCATAAAGTTTTCTAGGGATAGAGACTTCTAATTCAAGCTTTTCTTCATAAGATTGCATTAAAGCATCAACGATATGTTTAGTAAAAGCTTTATTTTGATCATAAGCATGAGGAGAATTTAATACGGATTGCAACAAGGAAATACAATCTATTAAAAAACAATTATCATAATTCCTTGAAATCCAAAATAGTGGGTTCATTGCTATTTAAAGTTTTGACCTCTTCAATCCCACTTTTACCAATTTTTGCATCAAGATCTAAAAACTCTGAATCATTGGGACGCCTTTTAACTAAAGTTGACTCATCTCTATTCCCATCATTATCAAGATTCATATTGCAAAACAAAGATTTAATAGGGGACACATCAATCACTATTAGATCTTTATCATTATTA
Source organism: Aegilops bicornis (assembly GCA_021605145.1). Lineage (NCBI taxonomy): Eukaryota > Viridiplantae > Streptophyta > Magnoliopsida > Poales > Poaceae > Aegilops > Aegilops bicornis. Next base: position 139,248,057 of record CM038673.1, on the reverse strand, counting down.
CCTTCTAGCTCTTCCGGTTTTGCGGCCATCTTATTAACTAAGGTGGCCTGCTTATCTGAAATTTGGGCTATTAAGTTTTCAGGATGAGCAAACTGAGATTTCAAACCATAAAATTCCTTAGACATATCATCAAGCTCTTTATTCATGTACTCCATAAAGCTTTTTTGTTCTTTAAGCTCGTTTCTAAAGAAATTATTATGCTCAAATTGCAAAGTCATAAAGCTTCTAACGTTGTTTTTAATTTCTTCCAACCTTCTAAGGTGAGGATCAACGTTTTTAGGCAAGGCCATCAAGGCAAAAAAAGGCACACAAGAAGCAAGCGAAAAGAAACGAACGGAAAGAGGGCGAATAAAACGGCAAAGGTGAAGTGGGGGAGAGGAAAACGAGAGGCAAATGGCAAATAATGTACTGCGAGGGATAAGAGTTTGTGATGGGTACTTGGTATGTCTTGACTCGACTTGGAAACGGCGCCAGAAATGGCTAGTTGTTGGGAGATCAAATCTTGACTTGACTTGGCGTAAGCCTTCCCGGCAACGGCGCCAGAAATCCTTCTTGCTACCTCTTGAGCATGCGTTGGTTTTCCCTTGAAGAGGAAAGGGTGATGCAAAGCAAAGTAGCGTAAGTATTTCCCTCAGTTTTGAGAACCAAGATATCAATCCAAAGAGGAGGTTACACACAAGTCGCCTTGTACCTGCACAAACAAATAAGAACCTTGCAACCAACGCGATAAAGGGGTTGTCAATCCCTTCACGGCCACTTGCAAAAGTGAGATCTGATAGAGATAATAAGATAGATTTTTTTGGTATTTTTATGATATAGATTGGGAAGTAAATATTGCAAAATAAACAAAGGCGGAAATAGTAAATTGATAGGAAAATAATATGATGGAAGATAGACCCGGGGGCCATAGGTTTCACTAGTGGCTTCTCTCAAGATAGCAAATTCTACGGTGGGTGAACAAATTACTGTCGAGCAATTGATAGAAAAGCGCATAGTTATGAGAATATCTAGGCATGATCATGTATATAGGCATCACGTTCGCGACAAGTAGACCGAAACGATTCTGCATCTACTACTATTACTCCATACATCGACCGCTATCCAGCATGCATCTAGAGTATTAAGTTCATAAGAACAGAGTAACGCATTAGGCAAGATGACATGATGTAGAGGGATAAACTCAAGCAATATGATATAAACCCCATCTTTTTATCCTTGATGGCAACAATCCAATACGTGCCTTGTTGCCCCTGCTGTCACTGGGAAAGGACACCGCAAGATTGAACCCAAAGCTAAGCACTTCTCGCATTGCAAGAAAGATCAATCTAGTAGGCCAAACCAAACTGATAGTTCGAAGAGACTTGCAAAGATAACAAATCATACATATAAGAATTCAGAGAAGAACCAAATATTGTTCATAGATAATCTTGATCATAAATCCACAATTCATCGGATCTCGACAAACACACCGCAAAAAGAATTACATCGAATAGATCTCCAAGAGAATCAAGGAGAACTTTGTATTGAGATCCAAAGAGAGAGAAGAAGCCATCTAGCTAATAACTATGGACCCAAGGTCTATGGTAAACTACTCACACATCATCGGGAGAGGCTATGGTGTTGATGTAGAAGCCCTCCGTGATCGATTCCCTCTCCGTGAGCATCAAAAAGGCCCCAAGATGGGATCTCACTGCATGAAGGTTGTGGCGGTGGAAATGGGGTTTGGTGGTGCTCTTGGATGTTTTCAGGGTATATGAGTATATATAGGCGAAAGAAGTAGGTCGGTGGAGCCACGAGGGGCCCACGAGGGTGGGGGGCGCGCCCACCCCCCTGGGCGCGCCTCCCTGCCTCATGGCTTCCTTATTGCTTCCTTGACGTCCACTCCAAGTCTCCTGCATTGCGTTTGTTCCAAAAATAACTCTCCCAAAGGTTTCATTCCGTTTGGATTCCATTTGATATTCCTTTTCTACGGAACACTGAAATAGGCAAAAAAAACAGCAATTTCCACTGGGCCTTCGGTTAATAGGTTAGTCCCAAAAATAATATAAAAGTGCATAATAAATCCCATTAAACATCCAAAACAGATAATATAATAGCATGGAACAATAAAAAATTATAGATACGTTGGAGACGTATCAGCGAATCGGGAGCCACCGTAGCGAGCTTGGCGAGCTCGTCTTCCTCCCTGGATCGCCGTATGCCGCTGTCGTCGATTCACCGTCACTGCTGCAACTAAGCTTACACCGGGCCACCTTGTGCCTCCCCGGTAAGCTCCTCTTCCTTCTCCCTTTCCTTGTTGACTCTGGCGCGCCCCCTAGCTGCTATGCCCACGCACGCCCGAACGCAGCGCCGCGGAGCTCGTCGCCGGCGAGTCTCTGGTGACCAGTTGGTCACGGGCGTATGCTCGTTAGCTTCACCGCGTCGCGCAGCACCTGCCTAGCCCTTTCGCCCAAGCCGTAGCACGGCGTAGCTCCGTTTCATCGTCACATGTAGCCGCTCCGCCGCAAACCTCGTCGCCAGCGCCGTTTCTGGCCAAGTCCGTCTGTGCCGCCTCCACAAGTCGACGAGGCGTCGAGTGGCCGTTCGAACGGACCTAGCCGCGCGCCGAACGGCGTTGTAAAACGCGATTCCGACGAGGCCCGAGCGGCTCCGCCACGTTCTAGTGTCGCCGGTGGCGAGACGCCGGACATGGCTGGCCGGGCCCCACCCCTGGGTCATTGCCAGCGGGCCCAACAGGCCATGTTGACTGGGTTGACCCAGTCAACATGCTGACTGGGCGTCTCTGTGACGCTGACATGCGGGCCCCACCGCTTAATCCTCTAATTAAAATGTTTTAATAATTAAAACTAAGTAGTTTAGTTAATTAGTCTATGGCAGGCGGGGCCTACCTGCTAAATAAAACTCTGTTAGCCCCTTCGTCTATGGCAGTTGGGACCCACTGGTCAGTCTGACCAGTCAGCAGGTCTGTTGACCTGCTGATGTCTTGCTGACACTCTGCTGATGTCATAATTCCTTTTCTGTTAATTTAAATAATTTCTAGAAATGCTAAAATCTTTGAAAAATCATAGAAAAATAATCGTAGCTCGGATGAAAATGTTTTCTACATGAAAGTTGCTTAGAAAAACGTGACAAATCAGAATACGCGGTCCGTTTACCTGTTAGATGCCCTTAACTAGCTGAACATGGAACATTCCCCTCCGGTCATCTTTTTGACACACGTCCGGAACCGGGAAAACATTCCCGGTTGAATTCCCCCTTCACCTTTATCGTGTAGACATACATTAGGTCACACCCGACACATCATATTGCCATGTTATCCTTTGTGATGCTTTGTTTGCTTTATATTTATTGTTTCTTCCCCCTCTTCTCTCCGGTAGACCCCGAGACCGGTGCCGCCCCTGTGATCGACTACGTCGACAACGACCCTTCTTCTCTTTCAGCAGAGCTTCCAGGCAGGCCCCCCCTTTGATCATTCCGACATCGCCCATCCTCTTATCTTATGCTTGCATTAGATTTTGCTACTGTAATTGATTGCTCCTATTACGATGCATAGTCTGCTTTTGTACCTGCTTTCATACCTTACCTACTTATTCTAAACTGCTTAGTATAGGTTGGTTAGTGATCCATCAGTGACCCCCACCTTTTCCCAGTTGCCCCGCTTTATGCTCGAAGACCCGATCAACGGGATCGAAGACCAGGCCCCGGCACCGCACATCACCCCCCTTAGTTGTACGACTCTGCAGAGTTACTATCGAGTGCCGAGGGTGACACCTCATCAACACTTCTGATGTTAATCCTGTAGTGTAGCTATTTGGTCGTGGAGGGTGGTTCCTCCTTAACCACTTCCGATACGGCTGTGTCGTGCAACCCCTCAAGTGTGAACCTCGAGGGTGGTTCCTCCTACGTTCACCTTGATGATTACATCGAGTGGAATCCACCGAGGGTGGTTCCTCAGGGTTTCCCCTTGGTGTTTGGACACACGGATACTTGGACTTTACAACTGTTACTTGGAAAGGCGGGTCGACCCTGAGGGTTACCCGTGAGTGACGTGGAGACGGGTTGATCTGGAGGGTACCCGAGAGTTGAATACGAGGCATGGCTGGGCATTCTTAGCCCTTGCCGCAAGTCCTCGAGACGGGGCAACGGGGGTCACATCTTTCGTGAGTCTCTGCTCGTGACCGCACTACCAACACACTAACGGTTTGGATATTTGATCCGAGGGGCCTCTGGCCTGATAGCACTAACCATCATGTGGGCATAGTATGGGTGTTCTGTGTCGCATGCATCAGTCGAAGCTTAATAGATGTCAGCGACTAAGCGGCGCGCGCCGGGTTGGACTGCGTAAGCACCTGCCTTGTTAAAGGAGGTAGCAAGGTCTGCTCACCGGTCGTGTTCGCAACATGCAGGAGTTCCCGGGGGCGATGGCCCAAGACCCCTGGGGGCATAGGTAGGACTCCGGCGTGCTGACCTCTTTATTAAGCCTAGGTCGGGTTGCGGCGTATCGTTTGGCCGAGGCCGGGCATGACCTAGGAAAGTGTGTCCCGCCGGAGTTAATCGAGCGTGGTGGGTAAGTTGGTGCACCCCTACAGGGAAGAAAACATCTATCGATAGCCTGTCCTCTGAATTTAACACTTGGAGTTGTATCCCGATCGATACAAATAGAACTGGATACTTGAGGTGATAACTGGATAGTATGGCTCTAGGATTGCTTTCTGCAGGGAGTCGAGAAAGGATCTCTGGCCGAGGTTGATAACACTACTACTACTTTACATTATGTTGATCTGTACTCTTCTAAATGCTGCAAGATGCTTGAAGATGCTGAAGTGCTAGTCTTCGATAGGCTAGGCTTTCCCCTTCTCTTCTCGCATTCTACAGTTCAGTCCACAGATACTACCCATTTCATTGACACCAATGCATATGTAGTGTAGATCCTTGCTTGCGTGTACTTTGGATGAGTACTCACGGTTGCTTTGCTCCCTCTTTCCCCCCTTTTCGTTTCTTTCCGGATGTCGCAACCAGATGGTGGAGTCCAGGAGCCAGATGTCACCAACGACGATTACTACTACACCGAGGGTGCCTACTACTACGTGGAGGCCGCCAACGACCAGGAGTAGTTAGGAGGCTCCCAGGCAGGAGGCCTTGCCTCTGCGATCGTGTTGCTTTTGTTCTAGCCTTCTTAAGCATCTCTGTTCAACTTATGTCTGTACTCAGATATCGTTGCTTCCGCCGACTCTTGTGTATTCGAGCTTATGTATTTCGAGCCCTCGAGACCCCTGGCATGTAATATAAAGCTTGTATTTTATTTTAATTTGTGTATAGTTATGTTGTGATATCTTCTCGTGAGTTCTTGATCTTGATCATACACATTTACGTGTATGATTAGTGTACGAATGAATCGAGGGCGCCACATCCACCACTAGATGTCTCGGCTTGGTTCCTTCAAAGCTACTTGGACTCGATAATTGGCCTTAAATTGAACCCAAAGGCTGATTCATGCAAAGGGAAGACGTAATCATGTTTGATCCAGCTGCCAGAAACAACAATAGTCCATCAGTAGATGCTGCTCCTAGGTGGTTTTCTCCAATGATGGGGTGGGTTAAGTTAAATTGTGCTGGGTCATATGGCGTGGATGGAGGAGCAGGTGCAGGCATGATCCTCGGGAATGAAGCAGGTGCTATTGTTTTTTCTTCATGCATGAAGCTTTACTCATGCCGCGATGCTCTAGAAGCAGAGTTATGTGCCTGCAAGGAGGGCCTTTCTAGTGCCATGCAAAGAAATAATCTTCCTACACCGATCGAGCTTAGTTCGACTACTGCAACGAAGATGATCCAGAGTAAGGAAGAGGATAGATCTATATATGCCTACCTAGTGCGTGAAGTCAAGCAGCCGCTCAATAGATGTAATTTTTGTATTACTCATGGCCTACTCACTCAGAATAGAGCTAGTATTTCTTCGGCAAACTTTGCCAAATTTGGTGATAGAACCATGAATGGAGGTCCTAGAAATTGCAGTTCATGATTGGAAAGACACTTTGATTGAGTAATAAAAGTTTTTATCCCGCAAAAAAAAAAAAGAAAAGGAGATGCTCCCTCATTGCATTTACTTGTGAGCCCTCTCATCCAACCAAAGTAAGCCACGTCACCCTGTAAAACAATTCAGTAAGAAATCTTCCATAGCCATTGGTCAGCCCACGGGCAGTCATGGCCATGAAAAGCCTGGCCTGGCCGGCCCGGCCTTGACGCCGCCCCGCTGCTCAGTTCTAGTTTTTGAGCAGAAGGCTCGGGCCCGTTGTTTTTCCATTTTTCTGAAGGTCGGGCCAAGCCGGCCCGAAGCCCGATGGGCTTTTACGTGCTCGGGCCCAGAAACACAGGCCCGATGGCTGGGCCCGAGCCAGGCCCGGGCCTGGGTTTTTTGTGTCGGGCTTGGCTAGGCCCGGCCCGAAGCCCGGCCCGGCCCGAGGTTTGGCCAGGTATACCCACGGGTTCGGCCAAGCGTTGCGTCTTGCGCCATCAGCTCATACGTACTCCCCCGTGTTCCATTAGATGTTGAGTTCGTCTTCGATTCCCATTTGCCTGCTTGATTGATTAGTTGGAATATAATCAAATCAAATCAAATCTATCCTGTTCCTTTCAGTGGAATACGGGTAGCGATCAGCGACCAGCTCACTCCAGCCTCCGAGTCCAACCGGGGCCGTACACTCCAGCTTGACCCCACTGGTCAGTCGCCTCTCCCACCTACTCGATGCAGCCCGCCGCCTCCCATGTGACCTACACCCTCCGACGCCGACTCCTCTCGCCTCCCGGCGGCCTCCCTGCCTCCCCTCCGACCTCCTCGCCCGTCTCCTGCGGAGCCGTGACGGAGGAGAGGGACCCGTGGAGCTCGCCGGCGACGACCTCGAGCTGCTCCCCCACCGCCCCGCCGCCGGCTGCTGCTCCAGCCCCCCGCCCCCTCTCCTCTCCCGTCGCCGCGAAATGGTCGCACCACCAACTCCACCGCCTCAACGCCCCCGGCCGCCAGGTGCCTGCTCCCAGACACGCGGTCTATCTATCCCCCCATTTTGCTGAATTATGCGGATTATTTTTCCAATTTCGATTTGTAGACGAGTTAGCAGTTTTCGATATGATCAAATTGCCTAGACTAACCTTGTGGAGCTTTTCCCCCCTTCGTCGGTGGATTCGTCGAGAAAAATCAAGCCCTTTTTCTGTACCAGCTTCGATGCTTCTGTGTAACACATTCGCCAAAATTTTGCAGGTTGATGCTATGAGGGTAGGACTCCGAAGTCTGACCAGCACTTCCGTTTCAACCAGAGTAACCTACAGCCACAGGTGCTCCAATGCATATTCGACTTGCTGTGCTACAAAGCCAGAAGTGCGACCAGTGGAGACACCCTCATCGGATATGCTTGTTGATTCCTTCGGGAGGTTCCACAACTACTTGAGGATCTCCTTGACCGAGCGCTGTAACCTGAGATGTCAGTACTGCATGCCTGCTGAAGGAGTAGAGCTCACACCAAAGTCAGAGCTTCTGTCACATGATGAGATAATCCGAGTTGCCAATCTTTTTGTTTCTTCTGGTGTGGACAAGATCAGGTTAACTGGTGGTGAACCAACCGTTAGAAAAGATCTCGAAGATATTTGCTTGCATCTTTCTGGCCTTAAGGGGCTGAAAACTCTTGCGATGACCACAAATGGGATTGTTCTTTCCAAGAAGCTCCCGAGACTGAAAGAATGTGGTCTTAACGCTTTAAATATTAGCTTGGACACATTGATTCCTGCAAAGTTTGAATTCATGACGAGGCGTAAAGGGCACTCGAAGGTCATGGAATCAATAGATACTGCCATACAACTTGGATATGACCCCGTCAAGGTATGCAGTTTTTTTTGCATGCTAAATTATTTCAGTCCTTTGTTTTCGAATATCATTTCAAAAAGTAGAGATATATTCACTTCATACCATACATAATTTGTTTGACATATTTCCTGTCATCCTTTTTCTGCTGCCAGATTAACTGTGTTATCATGCGTGGAACGAATGATGATGAAATCTGCGATTTTGTTGAATTGACTAGACACAAGCCTATTAATGTTCGATTTATTGAGTTTATGCCATTTGATGGTAATGTTTGGAATGTCAAGAAGCTGGTCCCTTATGCGGAGATACTAGATAAAGTGGTAAGTATCGTGTTTGAAGTTAACTTCCTCTGGTACCATTACATTCATCCTCCAATATGCATTTTTTGTGCTGTATATTTATGTAAGCTACAAATAATTTTCTTTATGTGCGCCCATGTATCAGCGTCAACGTTTCAAAGGTGTAGAGAGACTTCAAGATCATCCTTCAGACACCGCAAAGAATTTCAAGATTGATGGGCATGTTGGAACAATTTCATTTATTACATCAATGACAGAGCATTTTTGTGCTGGTTGCAATAGATTGCGATTATTGGCTGATGGCAACTTTAAAGTGTGCTTATTTGGCCCCTCAGAGGTATGTTCATCTGCTTGCTTTGTCAATGATTTTGCTTTTATTGCCATGTGCATCTTCTCTATGGATATGTTTTTTCTTGGAATTTTCATTCAAGAGTGGTAATAGCATTACTCTTTTGGGGTTTAAGGAACAGGCTTAACAATTAATTAGGTCAGTACGCCAAATAGTTCCTGATCACTGTACTTTTCTGGAATTGTACTGGTTACAGCACTAAACCATTCACATTGCTTTCCTTGAATTGTGCTGGTTGCAGGATCAAATTAAAATGGTATTAAGGCCATCCAAGTTTTAGGAAGTTGTGATGACAATTTGCCTTCCTTGTTTCGGACCCATCTCATATTGAAAATGATGTATTCAATTTAATTCTGAGAAATTGTTTAATGTTCCTGATCCCATAAGCAACCAATATTTAACTGTCCATAATGTTGCATTACTGGTTTTTAATAAAAATATGCAGAGTTTAATCAGTGTCAATGTGTGATCATCCAATTCTATAGATGTATTACAGTTTCCCTTTTTATGCAATCGTTGATATTTTTCTAACCTAGAGTAATAAGGGATTCCTAGGAGAATGAAAGACGTTTCTGACATTTTAAGCATGATAACTTTCTTCTGTATACAAAGGTCATTTGATTTAAACATGATGCAAATGGGAGATTTGAGTGACCTTACTCATGTGCTTGTTTCTTTTTCTTGCTTTCGAAGTTCACTTTGTCAAAGATCAAGTATGCGTGTCTTAGGTCTGAGAGTGAAAGAAGTTAGGACTATGGTATACGCTTATGCTACAAACGCTAGGTTTATGTGTTGTTACAACTTACAAGTCTCATTCGTTCGATGTACTTGCATTCCAGAAGTCCTTTTATTCCACCATGTGTATATTTCTGAAATTCGTTCTTTCTCTGCAGTTATGTTTTCTGTATATGTATTGACTATAATGAACAGAGGAAAATGGATCTTCTGCAGAAAATAAAATTGAAATAAATGCTAGTGTCCTGACTTCTGCAGGTGAGCTTGAGAGAGCCTATTCATTCTGGTATTGATGATGCTGGACTGAAGGAAATAATTAGTGCTGCGGTATGTGGAGAATTTACTTGGTTGCCATCTTTTATATGAAAGAATTATGCGTTTCCTTTTTTTTCTATTTGTCAAATGCGGGATTTACATAGGCGATTTGACCACTCATTTCCTTGAAGCAAAAGACTGAAAAGTTTCTTAGTTTTGTTTGTTCCTTAAATGCACTGTTCCATTGCACGCCAACAAAACTGAAAGTTAGAAGTTTGCTTTTCTTAGAAAAAATATTATCTCGGACCAAACAAGCACTGGTTTTAACAAGTTCCAGAATCTCGGACATGTAATATAATCTTGAACTGTTTTTAACATTAAAAAAAGGACAGCCCGGTCCACGTAGCTCCCGCTTGCGCAGGGTCCGGGGAAGGGTCCGACCGCTTTGGGTCTATAGTACGCAGCCTTTCCCTACATTTCTGCAAGAGGCTGTTTCCAGGACTTGAACCCATGACCTCATGGTCACAAGGCAACAGCTTTACCGTTTTTAACATCACATTCTGAATAATTTGACAAAAAAATTCCTCCATGAGAAATAAATATCATAGAGAAGCTCTTTTTTGTGTTTTTTACCCAGAAAAAAATACCCATCCATATCTGGTTTTCTGAAAGTGAAGTGTCATTATTAAAAACAGCCAAGTAGCAATATATGCTCCTGGTGGTAAACTAGTAATAAATGCCAGTGACCAAGCATTAGTGTTCATTAGTATTCCTTAGGGGAATCCCGTTATGTCTATTTACTAACCAAAGATGTGATTCTCAATAGCCACTTCCATGTGAGCAGGTTAAAAGGAAAAAAGCTAAACATGCCGGGATGTTTGATATTGCGAAGACAGCAAATAGACCTATGATACATATCGGTGGCTGAGGTATGCTCTAAGCCTTCTTTTACCTTCGATGAAAGAAAGGATTAGTAATACTTGTAACTGTTATTTTTCTTGGTGTTTAAACAAGAACAATGTTTTGTAGACTACCTAGGATCTTCTAGTTTCTGTCGCGTTTCTTAAGCTTATGGTGCTATATTGGAGCTGCAGTTTTTTAATTCTGGCACAAGCAAATGCTGCTTCCCTGTTAATCGCAAACTAAAGTTATACTCCCTCCGTTCCTAAATATTTGTCTTTCTAGAGATTTCAACAAGTGACTACATACGGAGCAAAATGAGTGAATCTACACTCTAAAATATGTCTATATACATCCGTATGTGGTAGTCCATTTGAAATCTCTAGGAAGACAAATATTTAGGAACGGAAGGAGTATTTTTTTTTCTTCTGTATCAGGAACCTAGGGAAGCACACATGTAAATTATTCAAATTCATTTGTGGTCTTGGATTGTTGCTAGCTCAACTAAAAATACCATGGATTCTTCTGAATACCTTTTGTAGAAGTACGAATTATTTGGCACTTATTGCATGCAAAGGTTAGATGCAATATGCTGAATTAGGACTGGATATATTGTAGGACTGTAGAGACCCATCGGTACTCAATTCTTATCATTCACTTTTGTTATACCAGGACCAACGGCTGAGTTCCTTCTTCCCTGCGTGACAGCTAAGATAAATTGTTAGCTGGCTGTTGTTTTCTGACAAAGGTTGCACAGTTTAGCTCCAGAAAGGGGCAACTCAAAGGCAATACAGTTGTTAAAATATAGTACTATACTTGTGAAAGCTCATTTCAGAACCTCACACTGTTCAGACTTCACATGTTTGTACTTTTCACTGTATACGACAAAACAAACTGTTAATGTTGTATATTGTATCCTCTCAAATGCCAGTGTTGTAAAGTTGTACACTATTCCTTGTTTTATCTATTACTACTGTGAGTTCCTGCTTAATCCAGGTTAGGCTGGTAGAAACATATGTTTGGTTTGGTGATGGTGTGGTAATGTGGGATGTGGTTGCTATAATTGTAGCTTCATTCTTGGCAATTCATACAACTGGTTTGCATCATATTTTGTGTGCCAAAAATACTATTGCTTATAGGTGTAAATCACACAACAGCCACCACATCATATTTCTGCAAACAGTCATGAGTTATGTCACTGCTATAGTTGCTCCTGTAATTATAATGACTTTTGAGCATAGGGATTTGTGCAAACATTTTGACTTCTAAGAAATAGTTCTTTTTCTCTAAATAATGTGTTATTAACTGAGATAAGGCAACACTTTTTGCTTAATATTCTGCACAAAAATACTTGTGTAGCCTTTTTAGTTATTATGTCATCAGATGGTTTGGCCGGGCAGTGGACTCCCAGTATTTATTGTAATATGCAGGCTTCCATCCCCAGTGTATGTATGTATTGTAGCTTGTTGGTCATAGTTCAATCGTGTTTAAATGACGACACCATAGCGGATAGTTGTGAAAAGCCAAATCCTTGCTGTTGGTCATGGATTGGAACTTTCAAAAGTGTACTGCTGGGTGGCGTTCCATATTGTTAAGGCCGAGGAAGCTGAAGGCCATGCAGGTATGTCTTTGTAAGAGATAGTTCACAATATATTACATGCAGATTCATGTTGTAGCAATGTGGTTGAGGATATTCCGTTCCAAAGTATTTGTTGCAGAGAATTTATGCTTAGCAAATCTACCTTTATGCATAATCCTTATCACTTCTTGCATGGATTAAAGTATTAAACTAGAAATGCGTGCTACCAAGGCTAATTCTGTGATATACAACTATCCATACACATGAAGATCAATCATTTTCTTTTGTAATGTTTTGGTTCTGAATGAATATGCCTTTTCCATTTGAACTTGCATTAATTGGATTTCTAGTGACATGTAATTCTACAATTGATCATTTTAGTCAAAGTTATTGCTTCGAGTTGGTTGTAGATGTGTTTGTACTGATTCGTCTGTAGCTAAAAGGCCTAATCTGGTTCTGGTAACAAAACAAACTGGTCCACAGGGATGGGTTGCAGGCAAGGTAATTTTTTTGCCAATCTTATGCCATCGTCTGCATCTCCTTTTCCTTTTTGTTATCATTAACCTGCTGTTCTTTTTTGCTGTTGGTATACATGACCATGTTATTCTGTCCATAGTTTCAGTTGCATTATGTAGTACTGCGAGAAACTAGTGCTCTAGATATTGCTTGAGAGCGTGTTTAGTTGGCTTCCATGCTACTGCATGTCTGGCCTGGATAGGTCCCTGAAGTCTGCCTGGTAGTTGTTTTGTTCGTGTCCACAAAGAGAAACTGGATGCCCGGCCTGGCTGATCCAGCGATGTGATTAGCCTGGTCAAGTTTAAAAATAAATAAGGAGAACATGATGTTTAGCCCAGGCAGCGAGCTTAGCCTGGCCCAGGCGTCCAGTTCCCCGCGCCTGGACGAGCCGCAACAAGCCTGGCCAGTAATTAATGATTCTTCAGTAAGCAAGTCTTCTTCCAGAAGCTCAATCCCTCACCTGACTGGTTTCCCTGTGCACCCAAAACATGCTTTAACCACAGATACACCATAACAAAATGCTTTCCTGTCTACGTACTGTCATGTGAAGTCTAATTGTTAGTGTTCATCGCTGGTTTAATGTGAATAGCAAACAAATTGATGTGTGAATTATTGTCTATGTTTGTCCCATTTCCATCTTATCTAATTTTCTCTCACCCTGCCCTGCCAGAGCTTGCTTGAGGTGTTGTCATGTCATATTGAAGCTAACACACACCGATGGCATGTTACTTGGAGTAAAGTATTCATGTACATTCGACTTATCTTGGCTGTAGGTAGGCAGTGTAGCCATTTCCACCACTCATATTCATGTTCCTTATTGGTGTAGAGTGGAGTTTAACTGAACAACGTTGGTCCTGTAGAGTAAGCGATGACATCATATATGTATCTTTGGAATGACATCATATATGTTGCATTGTTTCGATCATAATTCATCCTATCATCACTTTTTTGCATTAAATCTATTAATGCATACATATGTATGTCCTTAGTTGGATACGACTACTAACTAACATGATCCGCTAATTTGTTGTGACTTGCCTTGACCAACTGCACTGCACTGCACTGACTGAGGCTTTCTGATGGCAAGCTTGTGCTGTTTTATTCCTTCTTTTGCATTTAGTATTAGCTGCCTTCATGTATAGCTAATATTGCATTGCAAGTGTTTCTCTTGACACTAATGGTATCGGTCAGAAGTTTGCGATTAAATCTGTGATACTCTCCAATTCTCCATACTTCGCCTCAAGCTTTTGGTGTTTCTGAAGTTTTGCTTGAATGGATTAGAGCATACAAGACATTGTTGATATATTATAGCAACAAAAGGGATATCCATGTGCATCATACGCAAATAAAGCGGATTAGACATGTCAAACTGTCAATACAGACAATGTTATATCCCAGAATAGATGTTGGGATATCCCTAAAAGCTCTATGCTTTTTAGGAATAGACGTTGGTCAGCCTCTCTGTCCACATGTCAGTTTGTTGCGCCTTCGTGTCGCCGCTGTAGCCTAAGCTATGGAGAGAGGGAAGGCCATTTGGGGATGCGGTGAGGCTCTAAACTATCACGGGGGTAGGCGATTTGAGGGAGTGGTGAGCGCATCGGCTTTCATGAGAGGGAGGCGATTTGGGGAGGTCAGCTCGTCCATAGGCTATGACTGGCTGTTGTGGCTGCGTCCCAAGGAAGTGCACCGCCGCCATGTTCGCGTCTTGAGTGTGCCAATTTCTTGCTCCTTGCTGGTGGCCGCACGGCCTGGCGAGCCCGCCTTCTCTTTTCCCCTCTACTAGGGCGCGAGGGTGCCGATCCCAACGTTGTGGTTATACAGGAAATGCTCAAATTAGTAGTAACCTAGGTTTAACATACTTACTCAAACATAATATAACTAAATAAAAGTAAGAAGAAACATTCACATATGATAGAAGCAAGAAATTATGGAGTTTAACATCACCATAAGATTATCATAAGGTAGCATCGAGTTTAGTACGTTCATGAGATCACAAAAGATAACCACTTGACAGGAAGTGCGGCTTACCGCACCTCACCTGCACCAGCCATATCCAACCTGGTAAAAGTATGGTTTATATTCTGACAGTTCACAAAAACAAAAGGATCCAAAGCGTCAAAGCCCATTAGAAGCAAGAGATGTAGCATGGCATAGCAAAAGAAAGCCACGATCAATCATTCATCGACTATTATCTATAGATGATGAGTCAGAAGGAATAAGAGCATCCATCATATCTATACATTATTCAGGCCTCATCCATAATTGTCCAATAGAATTACACAACTAAATATTTCCATAGAAAAAACTGCATAAATATTTCCATAGAAAAAACAGCATAATAGAATTACACAACTACAGATCGGAAGTGCGCCTTGGCGCACCGTTGCCTGGCTCGGCGTAGTGATCCAACGTGTATAAAACTCCAATATAGCAAAGCATTTAGTACATCCAAAGGAAATTAGAGTAGTTGATCAACTTAAATTTGTTTTGTACAGTTCACAAACATTAAAGATATACCAAAAGGTATATAGCTGATGCCAGGATAACTGAGTGAGCATACAAATTAAGGATATACCAAAAGCAAGGTATAGTTGTTCCCAAGATAATTGACCTGTAACTTTACTACAAAGCATAAAGGCAACAAATGTACCAAAAGCAAGGCAGAGTGCTTACTCAAGACAACTTATTTGAACTCGATTGCATCAAGTTCAGTACAAAGGGCAAAGACATAGGTTCTATGAAATATAGCCAAGTAGTTCATACCGGCAAGCGTAAGTGTTACAACAGATGTTGTAGCTGCTCATAAAGATAATGAGATAACAGACAATCGGTAAGAAAGCTCTGGAAACATCGATAATAGTAGGCCATTATCTTTTTTAATCAAAGAACATCTACGGTAGCTTATAGATGACCATTACTGAGAACTCATACTTCCTCCTTCCAAGTGAAAAGGGTATTTTTTTAGGCGAAGCTAACGCAGATAGTAGTGGCCAATACTTGACAGGCCTTATCTTGCTAATGATAATATTGAAGATCTACAAAAAATTAATAGAATTAGCTAATGCAGCACTATGCAAGCTAAACAAAATTTAGATAGATGACATACTGAGATTGGACACAAATTAGTAACACTGTTCCTATAGAGTAAGAAGACTGCCTGCAAGAAACAATGATGTAGGTGATAGCAGCATATCAGTCACTTGACAACAAACGGGTGATATAAATCATGTCCATCCAAATGAAATTATAGTAGTCTTATAGGACGAGTGAGTTTAGTATAGATAACAAATGGCGGAGATGTATCAAAAGCCATGAAATTGAGTAGATTAAATCAATACGACAATTTTTTTTGCAGGCTGATGACAAATTTTGTTCCAATAATCTGAGAAAATGTATGCGAGAAAATGAACACAATAATAAGTTTGGGCAAGATAGAAGTCTTGCTTTATGTCGTTTGGACAGACAGACATATGCAATAGTTTTCCCTTTTCTCTCTTGGCTCTCTTAAAAAGCTTGTGCATTCATATACTTGTAAGCCTAACTGAATTAATATGCTAGTTAGAAAGTAGACCAATGACACGCTCAAATCCAAATAGGAATAAATCATCCGAAGCGAGCATAAAACAAATGATCATATCAGATCTCTACTGACATACAACTAATTGAACTGACCAGAAAATGGATGATAAAATTAGGGTATGCTGACCAACAACCTAGAAAGCTAAAAGCCTCATTTGTGAGCAGCTAGGTCTTGGGCCATATTAGTCTATGTATGTAAGGCTAATAGCCCAAATCAAAGTAGCAGGTCACAGATCAAACACTCAATGTAAAATTTCTTCATGCAACTAAAAGAATTGGTTCCTCTATTTATTTTTTTACCCTAAAACAAAGCAAGATGAGCAAAGGAAGGAAGAAATCCATACCAGGTGGGGGGCTCATCGTGCATGAGTGAATGCAGACATTGTTGGCACTATAGTTAACAAAACAGTAATGCCACTCAGCGAAAACCTGGAAGAAGATGGTGCCTGCAAGAAACAATGATATAGGTGAGAGCAACATATTAATCACTTGATACTGGAGCAGCAAACTGGTGATATAAATCATGTCCATCCAAAGGCAATTACAACATTCTTACAGGACCAATTAGTTTAGTATAGATAACAAATAGAAGAGATGTATCAAAAGCAAAGAAATTGAGTATATTAAATCAATAAGGTAATTATTTTGCAGGCTGATGACACAAATTATTCCAAAAGCTAGAGCGGCAGTGCCAGATAGGAAAAACATGTTCACATCAACTTCAATACAAAGCATAAAGATTCAAGATACCAAAAGCTCGAATGTTAATCTCCAAATTCCAGAACCATACATCATCAACAACAAATTCCAGAACCATACATCATCCAAACTGCGCCAAGTTAAAAACTGTAGACAACTGACCATCAGGAAAGCATCATTCCGTTTGAATCCTTACAATGCTCGGCTCAACCCATGTTATAAAAAATTGCAGAAGAGTCACTTATAATAGAGATTCTTGACCGGTTGTCCTAGTGGAAATATATATTTCCAATTTAGAGATCCTGGCTCAACCCGTGTTATAAAAAAAATGGATACCTTACAAAGTGGAAATTACCTAACTATGGTCCTGTATGTTTAGCATTTAATCTTAGTCCAACATATTAAAGAAATGTCTATAGGACTCGTTCCTCGGTCGATTCGAGGTCGTTGTAGCTGGGAGCAGCGGATGGAGGCGTGGCACTGTGGATTCCTGGCCTATTGCGCTTCTCCGAAAAATGGGAAGAGTCCAGTCAAAGTTTTGTGGAACCGGTAATAGTGGCTTGATATAAATGTTTTTGTACAGGACGAGCAACCTCTCCTTAAAGACAAAATCATGAGTACAATTGTCCTAAAATAAAAGAAGCAAAAATGTACCAAGCAAATTAACTGTTTGGACAATAATAGCAAATAGTAATTTATGGAGTGTTTTATGATTCATTTTTTAAAAATTGCATACATATTTTGAAAAGTAAACATGGTGTCAAAGAGGTATCCACATCACAGAAGGATATGCACAGAATAAATGGCTTGCCAAGAGCCAGATCCAGCAAACAATTCATTTATCAAAACAGAATGATAACACAATATACTTGAAGGATGGAATGTTCATACATGCTAAGATGTGCTCTAGCAGTGCCCATCGTGATTACAGAGGAGACAGTTAACATGAGTTTAATGCATTTAAAATTTTGATTTTCTTTTAGGTCTGCTGGCAACAATACCGACAGATTATCAAAATAATGTTAAATTTCAAGAGTAAGGATCTTAACCTAGTACTTATTTCGAACCAGAGGAACACCACACATACATATTTTAAAAAATAACCTAGAGAACATGAACACTATGTTGACACAGAAGACATAGCATAATCTCTTTATTGCTGAAATTTCAAGCAAAACAAATAAAAACTAAGGGGATAGATGATCTTCAAGAATAATTCTAGCAAAACCAACATTGATAAATCATTTCGATGGCAGAGTACCAAAATAATGATGAAATAACTACTTTGGCCGGTATACAATCAAAATATGGCGGCTCGTCTTTACCTTTCTCATTGGTGGCACCGTGGACTGGATTTTCCCTGTTGCTGCCGCCGGCGCGGCAGAGAAGATCTCCCTCTGCGCTCTCTTGGTCCAGTGCACCAAATATAAAACAATACAGTATGCAACCAGATGCTCAAAGCAGCGAACAATTTGATAGTGAAAGCAATGCATCAAATAACTTAACCCATGAGCATCTGGACAAATAAGCATTGTCCAGTATAACTTAGACATCAAGTTCAGAAAGGCAGTTCTATAGATCGGGATTAGGAATACATTCCACAGCTCGAAAACCAACAACAAACAATAAAAGATCAAGAACAACTTATATGCAATAAAGGTATGAGAGAGAAAAAATCTTTACATAAGACGGCTATAAACACTGGAGCATAAATAAGCAACACCTTTAAATACAAATATAAAGAGTTCAGGGTTCAATGCATAGTGGAATCAGATTCGCCTTTCCTCGATCATATGACCTACCCCCGTCATCTCTTATCACCAGATCAATCTTTTTATACAGTTGAGCTACCCTGGTTACCACTCAACAAGAATGACCATCCAAGGGTAGAACAATAAGTATCACAAGATGAAAAAGGATTCTAGAGACAAGAGGGAGGATCCAACTTGATACCCACAGGTGCCTCGATTGCTCAAAGGCACACTTATTTCAGCCACGACAATCATCATTGCCCTAGCAAGAATGGCTTCCGACCGATGGGGCACGTGAATTACAGGCGAGGCACGAGATTTTTACCGCGAGACGGTAACTATTCATTCATAAAGTGCCTCGTCTTCGATCCTATGGCCTACGTTCTCCTGAGGCTCGATCTGACGGACAAGATCTCATCAAGCAAACGAGATGGACGGTCAGATGTTTCAAATCGCTGAGGAGGCTCGGTGAGACACTCGTCTCTTAGACACATTTAAATACCCACATGAGACGGCTATAAACACTGGAGCATAAATAAGCAACACCTTTAAATACAAATAAAAAGAGTCCAGGGTTCAATGCATAGTGGGCTCAGATTCGCCTTTCCTCGATCATATAACCTACCCCGTCATCTCTTATCACCAGATCAATCTGTTTATACAGTTGAGCTGCCCTGGTTATCACTCAACAAGAATGACCATCCAAGGGCAGAACAATAAGTATCACAGGATGAAAAAGGATTCTAGAGACAAGAGGGAGGATCCAGCTTCATACCATAGGTGCCTCGATTGCTCAAAGGCACACTTATTTCAGCCACGGCCAATCATCATCGCCCTAGCAAGAATGGCTTCCGACCGATGGGGCACGTGAATTACAGGCGGTGGCACGAGACATTTCACCACATGAGTAACTATACATTGATACAGGAGCTCGGGTTCGATCTGACGGCCAACGTCCTCCAGCGCCTTGATCCAACGGCCGGAAACGCATCAAGGGAATGAAATGGACGGCCAGATCTTCCTAATCGCTGTGAGAGCTCGGTTATCCCTACGGTTCTTGTTACTGGATGGTTATTAGTATCACTCATAAAAAATTACCGTGCAAGGACAGAGCCACTAAAATAGAATGTGATCAAAACGGGTCAAAGAAACAGGGGGGGTCCAACTTAATACCCACATGTGCCTCGATTGCTCGAGAGCATGCCTATATCAGCCATAACTGATCATCATAGCCCTGGCCATGTCCCATACAGTAGACAGTACTCAGTGGGCGCTGGGGTTGCACCTGAACGCCGTCCAGCCAGCGAGGAACCACTTCCTACACCGCACATCCACGCCGCCGCATCGGAGTTGTGCCTTGCACCATCCCACCGACAAGGACGAACACCACGGGCACCGAAGCGGCCAAGGAGGCGAGGAAGTGATGTACATCCAGGAGCACCACCAGGGGCAGAGATGATCGGGGCACCAATTTTCATGTTTCCAGTTCTGATGTCATGCAAATGAAAAGGTGAGATTGAATGAGAATAAGTTAAACATTCAGTCGAAGACAACAGTGTTTGCTACATACTGTATAATCGACTACCTAGCTAATGATGATTGCCTACCTTCAGGCTTTGCTTTTTACCTTGAGCTCACACCAAGATTACCTGCAAAACAGTAGATATGCATTTCAGTGGTAAGGCAAAGACAAAGAAAAGAAAAATGAAAGAAGAAGAAGAGAAAGAAAAGGAGATAGCTACAATCCAAGGAAGGAACGCCTAACACCGCACCCAAAGCGAAATAAGAGGTAAAAAAGACGACAAAATACGAGCTAAAACAATCCAGATCAGACCCACGGTGCACTCCCACGCACCAACCATTCACTCTTTTCTTTTGTAAGCCACACAAAATCCTGTTCTAAAGGCGAACAAGTTACAGAAACAAACCTATAGTTAAATTTAATGGCTAAAACCAATGGCCCAAAAAGGAAATAATCCGCAATGCAAAGCTAATATCATTTATCTATGCCAATCACCCTATCCATTTAAAAACATTAAATTGCATATGATTTATAATCTGAACATAAACAGTTTCTGGTCATATGGGATGATCTTTTGATCGGAACTGAACTTCCAAAGCTATGCCAACGATTAAATATGACATCAGTGTAAAATATGGTAAATGTGTGGTTTATTTGGGTCAAAAAAGGCAAACAAAAAATGTAGGAAGAGGTAACTAAGGATACATATTCTGTCTCCTAACACTAAAAATCTAGGAATGTAGAGAACTTCACTTATCACTGATGCAAAAGTCAAGTAGGATTACAATCTAGAAGTCATGGCACGAAATTGAAAAGCCATCCATATCGGGCATAGGTGAGTTCAGGGCACTTGTCCACAGTCGGCATAACATTTTCCTCGGCGCAAGCATACAATTTTCCTGGTGTAGTAGCTACATGAAGTGAAACTCTCCTGGCAAAACAAAGTAAAATCTTATGACCAAATGTAATAGAAAATATAAACATTCATTGCAAAACTGGTCCGCCTTTTTAGATAGTAAAAAAATTCGATAGCATGTCAGGCCACTATAAGACTAATAAATAGTACCTTTTTCATTCACATCCATATCGTCTTTGGGTTTCATTGTAGCAAGATTTATCAAAAAATCAGTGATAGAAAGGAACTGACGGTGTGGTGCCTCATGCATCATAATGGCTACCAGAACCATGTCAATGCATTGCCAAGACTTACATAGAACTCAATTCATGGAAAGGGCATACAAGCTCAATATGCCAATACTATAAATCATGGAAGTCAGAACAAATTATAACACTAAAACCATCTGTAATTACACATCACAATGGTATAGTTGCTATTGCAAAAGCCGAGATAATCACTACACAGAGCCTAATTGAAACTGAAAATAACTGGAGAATTTAGTAAACAAAACAACACTACAGAGTATCCAAATAATAATAAATTTCAAGTGTAAGGATCTTAACCTAGTATTCATTTTGAACCAGAGGAATACCCCATATACATATATACTTTACAATATAACAAAGAGCACATGAGTACCTTAACTTTCAAAAGATCCCAATATTTGAAACCTAGCCAAACCCTTCTCTCTCTCCCATCAAGTCCAAGCAAGGCAGCACAAAAGTCCACAGAAAAGTAGCCATCTTTGGAACCTAGCCCAACCCTTATCTCTCTCCCGTCGAGTCCAAGCAAGGCAGCACAAAAGGCCACAGAGAAGTGGCCAGCTTTGGAACCTAGCCAACCTAGCTAGATCATTGACCCAAAAAATCCAAATACTTGGAATCTAGCCAAACCTGAGAGCACAAAAGGCTCTGTGGCCATCTTTGGAACCTAGCCAGACCTGAGAGAAATCCTAATACTTGGAATATAGCCAAACCTGAGAGCACAAAAGGCCCCCATCTTTCGACTTTGGTCTGAATCCAACATCATCTACATACAGAGAAGACAAATAACCTACAAGCCCAGGCCTACAAACAAACAAGATCAGAGAGAGAGAGAGGTGGTGAGGAGTGGAGGCACCAAATCGAAACCGAAGTGTAAACGGCGGCTCAGATCTACGGCTTGGCGCCACTGGAAGCCGCGACGCCCCCCCTGCCAAGCGGTCCCCTGAGAGCCTGCCCACCGCATCCGGGCGACGCTGCCGGGCTGCTGAACACGGGCCTCAAGCCAGCCGCATCGCGGCGCGGGCGTGGCACCGGGAGGGCTGGCTCGCGATGAGGATCTGCCGCCGCTGGGGCACGGGTTCTGCGCCAAGGTCCGTGCCTCCTCATCGAGTGGCCGCGGTCCTCGTGGCGTGGTCATCGGCCACGGCGAAGCGGGGACGACGGGCCGTGGTCATCGGCCACGACCACGGGCGAGCGGGACGAGCGGGGCGGGCGAGACGGCGGGCGACGACGGTTGGGCGAGGCTGGGACATCGACCATCGCGAGCGGGACGGGCGAGGCGGGACGGCGGGCGGGAAGGGCGAGGCGGCGGGCGGGCGTGGCGGGCGAGCGGGCGGGCGAGGCGAGGGAGGGCGCGAGGGAGAGGAGGAGGCTAGGGTTCACCAGGGGAGCCGGCCCTTTTATACCCCACTACGCGAAATGACCGAAATGCCCCGGTGGGGGGGCAATGGTATTTACATTTTGTTGCCATTACTATTCATTCCAGCAGTGCCGAGCCCAGATCCAACGGCCTAGATTTCTCCAGATGTCGATCCAACGAACGAAAACGCATCAAGGGAACCGATCCAACGGCCCAGAATCGCTGATCTGTGAGGAGGCTTGTAGAGAGCTTCATCTCTTATCTCTTGATGTGTGTGCAATTGCCGTGGTTTGTCACCAGTGCCCTTCAGGATTGGAAGGCCATTTTGGGGCGTTCTGTGAGGTGCCCTTTTTTACATGCGGCATCGACATTCATTTTGTGCTAGGTTGTTTGGGTAGCCGTTGTTGCATCGTTGTGTGGGTTGATTTCTTGTTGATTTATCTAGGCAGAGTTTGTTTGCAGCTCTAAACACACTAGACAATGGAGCCTCACTATTAGAGAAAAGTATATTTTTCGACCCTCAATTTCTGGCGGAGTCTAGATTTGGTCCCTCGGCTTCAAAACCGGACAACTTGCATCCTTAACTTCTGAAACCAGACAAAATTTATCCCTGGTCACGGTTTTGACCGGTTTTGGTGTTATCCCACCCCAATTTTGACCGTGCCGACCCAAAATTTGCGTATTTTTTCAAGTCCGCGTAATGTTTTCAAATTCGGTTACTCTTTTCAAATACATGTTTTTTTTAAAATGTACTTTTCTTAAACCTGCGTATATTTTCCAACTTCATGTACTTTTTCAAATTTGCATATTTTAAGTTTATGTAGTTTTTTAAAGTTCATTTAGTTTTTTAAAATTGACGTACCTTTTCATATCCGCTTTTTCTTGGAAAGATTTGTTGAATTTGAAAATTTTATGCGAACTTGAAAAAAGTACGCGGATTTGGACTTTTTTACGCAAAACTATGTGGATTTGAAAAATTATGTCAACTTGAAACAAGTACGTCAATTTCAAACAAAGTTCATGGATTATAAAAGGAACACGTATTTAAAAAAAATATGCGGACTTTGAAAAGTATGGGGATTTGAAATAAGTATGCAAATTTCAAAAACAGTTCATGGCTTTGAAAATTACTTGGATTTGATAAAATTACACAAACTTGGGAAAACACGTGGACTTGAAAAAAGTATGTAAATGTAAAAAATCATGGATTTGGAAAAACTATGCGGATTTGAAAAGTATACATGAATTTTAAAAAGTTCACGGATATAGAAAAATTACGCGAATTTGAGTGAGCACCGGTCAAAACCGGGGTGAGCCAGCACCAAAACCGGTCAAAACCAAGACCAGGCATGAACCTTGTACGGTTTCGATAGCTAAGGGTGCAAGTTGTCCGGTTTTGAAGTTGAGGGGCCAAATCTAGACTCCACCAAGACCTCAATGAATAGATCAAGACCGATGTTGGGGAACGTAGCAGAAATTCAAAAATTTCCTATGAGTCACTAAGATCTATCTATGGAGAGACTAGCAACGAGAGAGTGGAGTGCATCTACATATCCTTGTAGATCGCTAAGCGCAAGCGTTCAAGAGAACGGGGTTGAAGGAGTCGTACTCATCGTGATCCAAATCACTGAAGATCCTAGTGCCGAACAGACGACACCTCCGCGTTCAACACACATGCAGCCCGGTGACGTCTCCCATGCCTTGATCCAGCAAGGAGAGAGGGAGAGGTTGGGGAAGACTCCGTCCAGCAGCAAAGACAACGGGCGTGGTGGTGATGGAGGAGCGTGATATTCCAAAGAGGCTTCGCCAAGCACCGCGAGTGATGAGGAGGGAGAGAGGTAGGGCTGCGCCAGGGAGAGGTCAAAACTCATGTGTTGGCAGCCCCAAAGACCTCAACTATATATAGGGGAGAGGGAGGGGGCTGCGCCCCCTCTAAGGTTCCCACCCCAAGGGATGCTGCAGCCCCTATATCCCATCTAGGGTGCGGCCAAGGGGGGAGAGGGGGAAACTTGCCCCCCAAGCAAGGTGGAGGCGCCCCCTCCCCAAACCCTAGGCACCTTGGGCCCTTGTGGGGGAGCGCACCAGCCCACCTGGGGCTGGTCCCCTCCCACACTTGGCCCATGCAGCCCTCTGGGGCCGGTGGCCCCACTTGGTGGACCCCCGGGACCCTCCGGTGGTCCCAGATGTTACCGATAACACCAAACTTTTCCGGTGACCAAAACAGGACTTTTCATATATAAATCTTTACCTCCGGACCATTCCTAACTCCTCGTGACGTTCGGGATCTCATCCGGACTCGAACAACATTCGGTAACCACGTATATCTATTCCCTATAACCCTAGCGCCATCGAACCTTAAGCGTGTAGACCCTACGGGTTTGGGAACCATGCTTGAACATGACCGAGACGTTCTCCGGTCAATAACCAACAGCCGGGATCTGGATACCCATGTTGGCTCCCACATGTTCCACGATGATCTCATCGGATGAACCACGATGTCGAGGATTTAATCAATCCTGTATTCAATTCCCTTTGTCTAGCGGTATTGTACTTGCCCGAGATTCGATCGTCGGTATCCCGATACCTTGTTCAATCTCGTTACCGGCAAGTCTCTTTACTCGTACCATAACACATCATCCCGTGATCAACCCCTTGGTCACATTGTGCACATTATGATGATGTCCTACCGAGTGGGCCCAGAGATACCTCTCCGTCTCACGGAGTGACAAATCCCAGTCTCGATTCGTGCCAACCCAACAGACACTTTTGGAGATACACGTAGTGCACCTTTATAGCCACCCAGTTACGTTGTGACGTTTGGTATACCCAAAGCATTCCTACGGTATCTGAGAGTTGCACAATCTCATAGTCTAAGGAAATGATACTTGACATTAGAAAAGCTTTAGCATACGAACTACACGATCTTTGTGCTAGGCTTAGGATTGGGTCTTGTCCATCACATCATTCTCCTAATGATGTGATCCCGTTATCAACGACATCCGGTGTCCATGGTCGGAAACCGTAACCATCTATTGATCAACGAGCTAGTCAACTAGAGGCTTACTAGGGACATGGTGTTGTCTATGTACCCACACATGTATCTGAGTTTCCTATCAATACAATTATAGCACGGATAATAAACGATTATCATGAACAAGGAAATATAATAATAATAACTAATTTATTATTGCCTCTAGGGCATATTTCCAACAGTCTCCCACTTGGACTAGAGTCAATAATCTAGTTCACGTTGCCATGTGATTAACACTCACAGGTCACATCGCCATGTGACCAACATCCAAAGAGTTTACTAGTGTCACTAAACTAGTTCACATCATCATGTGATTAAGACTCAATGAGTTACGGGTTTGATCATGTTTTGCTTGTGAGAGAGGTTTTAGTCAACGGGTCTGCAACATTCAGATCCGTATGTACTTCGCAAATCTCTAGGTCATATTGTAAATGTTGCTTCCACGCTCCACTTGGAGCTATTCCAAATGGTTTCTCCACTATACGTATCCGGTTTGCTACTCAGAGTCATTCGGATAGGTGTTAAAGCTTGCATCGACGTAACCCTTTACGCCGAACTCTTTATCACCTCCATAATCAAGAAACATTTCCTTATTCCTCTAAGGATAATTTTGACCGCTATCTAGTGATCCACTCCTGGATCACCTTTGTACCCTCTTGCCAGACATGTGGCAAGGCACACATCAGGTGCGGTACTCAGCATGGCATACCATATAGAGCCTATGATAAAAGCATAGGGGACGACCTTCGTCCTTCCTCTTTCTTCTGCCGTGGTCGAGCTTTAAGTCTTAACTTCCTACCTTACAACTCAGGCAAGAACTCCTTCTTTGACTGATCCATCGTGAACACCTTCAAGATCATGTCAAGGTATGTGCTCATTTGAAAGTACCATTTAGCGTTTTTGATCTATCCTCATAGATCTTGATGCTCAATGTTCAAGCAGCTTAATCCAGGTTTTCTATTGAAAACACTTTTCAAATAACCCTATATGCTTTCCAGAAATTCTACATTATTTACGATCAACAATATGTCAACAACATATACTCATCGAAATTCTATAGTGCTCCCACTCACTTCTTTGGAAATACAAGTTTCTCATAAACTTTGTATAAACCCAAAATCTTTGATCATCTCATCAAAGCGTACATTCCAACTCCGAGATGCTTACTCCGGTCCTAGGAAGGATTCTTGAGCTTTGCATACTTGTTAGCGTTTCGGGATTGTCAAAACCTTACGGTTGTATCACATACAACCTTTTCTCAAGAAAATTGTCGAGGAAACAATGTTTTTGACATCCTATACGCAAGATTTCATAAATGATGCAAGAATCGCTAATCCAATTCCAACAGACTCTTAGCATCGCTCTGGTGAGAAAGCCTCACCGTAGTCAACTCCTTGAACTTGTCGGAAATCATCTTAACGACAAGTCGAGCTTTCTTAATGGTGATACATACCATCATTGTCCGTCTTCCTTTTAAAATCCATCTGTACCCAATAGCCTTACGACCATCAAGTAGTTCTTCCAAAGTCTACACTTTGTTTTCATACATGGATCCTATCTCGGATTTTATGGCCTCGAGCCATTTGCTTAGGAATCCGGGCCCACCATCGCTTCTCCATAGCTCGTAGGTTCATTGTTGTCTAGCAACATGACCTCCAAGATGTGAGTACGTACCACTCAAGTAGTACGCATCCTTGTCGACTCCACGAGGTTTGGTAGTGACTTGATCCAAGTTTCATGATCACTATCATAAGCTTCTACTTCAATTGGTGTAGGCGCCACAGGAAAAACTTCCTGTGCCCTGCTACACACTAGTTGAAGTGATGGTTCAGTAACCTCATCAAGTCTCCACCATCCTCCCACTCAACTTTCCGAGACAAACTTTTCCTCGAGAAAGGACCCGATTCAAGAAACAATCCCTATTGCTTTCGGATCTGAATTAGGAGGTATACCCAACTGTTTTGGGTGTCCTATGAAGATGCATTTTATCCGCTTTGGGTTCGAGCTTATCAACCTTGAAACTTTTTCACATAAGCGTCGCAGCCCCAAACTTTTAAGAAAGCGACAACTTAGGTTTCTCCAAACCATAGTTCAAATGGTGTCGTCTCAACGGAATTACGTGGTGCCCTATTAAAGTGAGTGCGGTTGTCTCTAATGCCTAACCCATGAACGATAGTGGTAATTCGATAAGAGACATCATGGTACGCACCATATCCAACAGGGTCCAACTATGATCTTCGGACACACCATCACACTATGGTGTTCCAGGCGGTATTAATTGTGAAACAATTTCCACAATGTCTTAATTGTGTGCCAAACTCGTAACTCAGATATTCGTCTCTATGATCATATCATAGACATTTTATCCTCTTGTCATGACGATCTTCAACTTCACTCTGAAATTACTTGAACCTTTCAATAATTCAGATTTGTGTTTCATCAAGTAAACATACTCAGAATCTACTCAAATCATCTGTGAAGTAAGAACATAACGATATCCACTGCATGCCTCCACACTCATTAGACAGCACACATCAAAATGTATTACTTCCAACCACTGTTCAAGAATTCATCCGATTAATTAGTTAACGGGCCAGTTAATCGCTACTCGTAGGGTGACCGAATCGAATAGCACCGATTCATCGTGTTAACTTGTCAGGCCGATTAATTGGCTAGTTAGACCAATTAATTTGTTGTTAGGCCGATTAATCATTGCTGACTCATTAACCTGTGGGCAAACAAAGGCCAATTTTTTTCCTGTAACCCCCCCCCCCCATCTTCCTCTTACTCCTCCATAGGTAGGGTTCGACCAAACAGTAGCATATTTTAGTGTATTACATAGTTGAGAGCATGAGATTATGGTATAATACATAAAAACTAGCTATATGTTTGCAATTCCTATTTAATCTACCAATTAACGGTCGACCGATCAATCCAGTTAATAGGCCGATTAACCGATTAATCACTACTCTCAAGCCGGCCGAGCAGCTACCAGTTACCGATTTCTTGAACAATGCTTCCAACAAGTTGCTTTCTTGTTCCATCTTACTGAAACCGAGGTTTTTCAGTCATCTTGCCCATGTGGTATGATTTGCATGTCTCAAGTGATTTAAAATCAAGTGAGTCCAAACGATCCATCTGCATGGGGTTTCTTCATGCGTATACACCAATAGACATGGTTCACATGTCTCAATCTTTTCAAAACGAGTGAGTCCAAAGATCCATCAACATGGAGCTTCTTCATGCGTTTTATACCAATATGACTCAAGTGGCGATTGCCACAAGTATGTGGTACTATCATTACTATCTTATATCTTTTGGCATGAACATGTGTATCACTACGATCGAGATTCAATAAACCATTTATTTTAGGTGCAAGACCATTGAAGGTATTATTCAAATAAATAGAGTAACCATTATTCTCCTTAAATGAATAACCATATTGCGATAAACATGATCCAATCATGTCTATGCTCAATGCAAACACCAAATAACAATTATTTAGGTTTAACACCAATCTCGATGGTAGAGGGAGCGTGCGATGCTTGATCACATCAACCTTGGAAACACTTCCAACACATATCGTCAGCTCACCTTTAGCTAGTTTCCATTTATTCCGTAGCTTTTATTTCGAGTTACTAACACTTAGCAACCGAATCGGTATCTATTACCATGGTGCTACTAGGAGTGCTAGTAAAGTACACATTTAATTCAATGTATATCCAATATACTTCTGTTAACCTTGCCTGCCTTCTTATCTACCAAGTATCCGTGGTAGTTCTCGATGTCCGTTCCCTCATTACATAAGCACTTAGTCTCGGGTTTGGGTTCAACCCTGGGTTTCTTCACTGGAGCAACAACTGATTTGCCGTTTCATGAAGTACCCCTTCTTGCCCTTGCCCTTCTTGAAACTAGTGGTTTCATTAACCATCAACAATTGATGCTCCTTCTTGATTTCTACATTCGCGGTGTCGAACATTGCGAATAGCTCAAGGATCATCATATCTATCCCTGTTATGTTATAGTTCATCACGAAGCTCTAGTAGCTTGGTGGCAATGTCTTTGGAGAAACATCACTATCTCATCTGGAAGATTAACTCCCACTTGATTCAAGTGATCGTTGTACCCAGACAATCTGAGTATAAGCTCAACGATTGAGATCTTCTCCCTTAGTTTGTAGGCTAGAAAACTCGTCGGAGGTCTCATACCTCTTGACGTGGGCACGAGCCTGAAATCCCAATTTTAGCTCTTGGAACATCTCATATGTTCTGCGACATTTCAAAATGTCTTTGGTGCCTCAATTCTAAACCATTTAACATTACCGAAATATCATGTAGTCATCAAAACGTGTATGTCAGATGTTCGCAACATCCACAGACCACGTTCGAGGTCCAGCACTCCGAGCGGTGCATTAAGGACATAAGCCTTCTCTTTGTCCGCATAATTGCTCTTGTCAACTTTCAACTATATTTTCTCTAGGAACATATCTAAAACAGTAGAACTAAAGCACGAGCTATGACATAATTTGCAAAGACCTTTTGACTATGTTCAGGATAATTAAGTTCATCTAATGAACTCCCACTCAGATAGACATACCTCTAGTCATCTAAGTCAACCATTATCCGAGTCAACTAGGCAGTGTCCGATCATCACGTGAGACGGACTAGTCATCATCGGTGAACATCTTCATGTTGATCGTATCCACTATACGACTCATGTTCGACCTTTCGGTCTCTTGTGTTCCGAGGCCATGTCTGTACATGCTAGGCTTGTCAAGTTAACCTACGTGTTTCGCGTGTGTAAATCTGGCTTACACCCGTTGTATGTGAACGTTAGAATCTATCACACCCGATCATCACGTGGTGCTTCAAAACAATGAACTTTCGCAGCGGTGCATAGTTAGGGGGAACACTTTCTTGAAATTATAATGAGAGTTCATCTTATTTACTACCATCGTTCTAAGCAAGTAAGCTGCATAAACATGATAAACATCACATGCAATCAAATAGTGACATGATATGGCCAATATCATTTTGCTCCTTTTGAAATCCATCTTCGGGGCTCCATGATCATCATCGTCACCGGCATGACACCATGATCTCCATCATCATGATCCCCATCATCGTGTCTCCATGAAGTTGTCTCGCCAACTATTACTTCTACTACTATGGCTAACGGTTTAGCAATAAAGTAAAGTAATTACATGGCGTTGTTCAATGACACGCAGGTCATACAATAAATTAAGACAACTCCTATGGCTCACGCGGTTGTCATACTCATCGACATGCAAGTCGTGATTCTGTTACAAGAACATGATCAATCTCATACATCACATATCATTCATCACATTCTTTTGGCCATATCACATCACATAGCATACCGCAAAAACAAGTTAGACGTCCTCTAATTGTTGTTTGCATGTTTTACGTGGCTGCTATGGGTTTCTAGCAAGAACGTTTCTTACCTACGCATAAAAATCACAACGTGATATGCCAATTGCTATTTACCCTTCATAAGGACCCTTTTCATCGAATCCGATCCGACTAAAGTGGGAGAGAATGGCACTTTCGCTAGCCACCTTATGCAACAAGTGCATGTCGATCGGTGGAACTGTCTCACGTAAGTGTATGCGTGTAAGGTCGGTCCGGGCCGCTTCATCCCACAATACCGTCGAAACAAGATTGGACTAGTAACGGTAAGCATATTGAACAAAATCAACGCCCACAACAACTTGTGTTCTACTCGTGCATAGAATCAACGCAATAGACCTAGCTCATGATGCCCTTTGTTGGGGAGCGAAAGAAATTCAAAATTTTCCTACGAGTCACCAAGATCTATCTATGGAGAGACTAGCAACGAGAGAGAGGGAGTGCATCTACATACCCTTGTAGATCGCTAAGCGGAAGCGTTCAAGAGAACGGGGTTGAAGGAGTCGTATTCGTGCGTGATCCAAATCACCGGAGATCCTAGTGCCGAACAGACGACACCTCCGCGTTCAACACACATGCAGCCCGGTGACGTCTCCCATGCCTTGATCCAGCAAGGAGAGAGGGAGAGGTTGGGGAAGACTCCGTCCAGCAGCAGCACAACGGCGTGGTGGTGATGGAGGAGCGTGATATTCCAGTAGGGCTTCGCCAAGCACCGCGAGAGATGAGGAGGGAGAGAGGTAAGGCTGCGCCAGGGAGAGGTCAAAACTCATGTGTTGGCAGCCCCAAAGACCTCAACTATATATAGGGGAGAGGGAGGGGGCTGCGCCCCCTCTAGGGTTCCCACCCCAAGGGATGTTGCAGCCCCTATATCCCATCTAGGGTGCGGCCAAGGGGGGGAGAGGGGGAAACTTGCCCCCCAAGCAAGGTGGATGCGCCCCCTCCCCAAACCCTAGGCGCCTTGGGCCCTTGTGGGGGGCGCACCAGCCCACCTGGGGCTGGTCCCCTCCCACACTTGGCCCATGCAGCCCTCTGGGGCCGTGGCCCCACTTGGTGGATCCCCGGGACCCTCCTGGTGGTCCCGGTACGTTACCGATAACACCCGAAACTTTTCCGGTGACCAAAACAGGACTTTCCATATATAAATCTTTACCTCCGGACCATTCCGGAACTCCTCGTGACGTCCGGGATCTCATCCGGGACTCCGAACAACATTCGGTAACCACGTATATCTATTCCCTATAACCCTAGCGTCATCGAACCTTAAGCGTGTAGACCCTACGGGTTCGGGAACCATGCGAGACATGACCGAGGCGTTCTCCGGTCAATAACCAACAGCGGGATCTGGATACCCATGTTGGCTCCCACATGTTCCACGATGATCTCGTCGGATGAACCACGATGTCGAGGATTCAATCAATCCGTATTCAATTCCCTTTGTCTAGCGGTATTGTACTTGCGAGATTTGATCGTCGGTATCCCTATACCTTGTTCAATCTAATCGGCAAGTCTCTTTACTCGTTCCGTAACACATCATCCCGTGATCAACCCCTTGGTCACATTGTGCACATTATGATGATGTCCTACCGAGTGGGCCTAGAGATACCTCTCCGTCTCACGGAGTGACAAATCCTAGTCTCGATTCGTGCCAACCCAACAGACACTTTCGGAGATACCCGTAGTGCACCTTTATAGCCACCCGATTCACGTTGTGACGTTTGGTACACCCAAAGCATTCCTACGGTATCCGGGAGTTGCACAATCTCATGGTCTAAGGAAATGATACTTGACATTAGAAAAGCTTTAGCATACGAACTACACGATCTTTGTGCTAGGCTTAGGATTGGGTCTTGTCCATCACATCATTCTCCTAATGATGTGATCCCGTTATCAACGACATCCAATATCCATGGTCGGAAACCGTAACCATCTATTGATCAACGAGCTAGTCAACTAGAGGCTTACTAGGGACATGGTGTTGTCTATGTACCCATACATGTATCCGAAGTTTCCTATCAATACAATTATAGCATGGATAATAAAAGATTATCATGAACAAGGAAATATAATAATAATAACTAATTTATTATTGCCTCTATGGCATATTTCCAACAACCGCGGCTCCACGTGAGGGTTGACGTCGAGCACGCCGAAGACAACATGGATATTGACCTCTTTACAAAGGCGGGGATGTGATAGCAGTGGCGACGACAAGGGAATGGTGGCTGATGTAGGGGCAGGTCGTGGGCAGGCAGTGCATGGAGGCGGCCGACGAAAATGAGGGAATGTCATATCGTAGTAAGATTTGGTTATGTGAAGTGGATGAACTATGGAAATTGGACAAGTATATGCTAGTAGGAAGGCCAAATCAAAGCTGGCTTAAGATGCAAGTATGAAATGTAAGCATATACGTACTCCTTCCGTTTCAAAATAGATAACTCAACTTTGTATTAATTTTGTATTAAATTAGTATAAAGTCGAGTCATCTATTTGGAAAGTACTTCCTCCGTTTGGAATTACTTGTTCCAGAAATGGATGTATCTAGAATTAAAATATGTCTAGATACATCTATTTCTGTGATAGGTAATTTGGAAGGGAGGGAGTATGAGTTTAGCCATTACGGCAGAATTGGGGAATCGACAACGAATAGAATCCTAGCCACATTCCGGCTTATTTAAGTCTCAGTTTAACTCCGGACGTTGGCGTTAAAAGTAACTAGGAGAGACGATTACTAACGGTAAACAGTAAATGAGCGCATCCTTCAGTTACAATAGGAGCGAGCTAAACCGTTGGATCGGCTCCGATGGCGGTTTCGCGGTAATTTTGCCGAATCGCCGGGGACACTCCGGGCTTCCGCGGCTAAGAAGTACGTGCTTCCCGACTCCCGGGGTGGTGGCGGCGGCCTGCCCTGTACACAACACGTGAAGCAACATTTGGACTGTGGCTCGGCTAGCCAACCAAACCAAGCCTGCCACCCCCCGTGATCGACCAACTGAACTGCCTCCCACTCCCCGTGCCCTCTTCCCAGTTCCCAGCCCGCCGCTTGTCCGCTTCCACCGCTCTCCTCCGCTTCCGGGGGCCCCGCCCGCCGCCGTCGCCGGGGTCTCAGCGACGATGTCTCCCGCCTCCGCGCGCGCCCTCACCGTTGACTCTCTGAACCCAAAGGTAGCAGTAGGTCTCTGCCGCCGTCCGATCCACATGCGTTTCCAAGTCCAATGCTGGTGGTCGTTTGGTTTTGCAGGTGCTGGCGCTCGCGGATCACCTCGGGGGCGCCGTCGCCCGCCGCGCGCAGGTACCATTCCCCAATCAATTAGTTTCCAAGAGATTTGAAATCCCTGAGAAAGGGAAGCTGCTGCACTACGGTTTTGTGTGCCTAGGCGGCCGTACATGAGAGAGACAGAACCATGTTAAATTGCTCAAACCACATGTTTGGACTTTGGAAATGAAAACTTGAATTTCTCCGCACATGTTTTCTGTTCCAAACGGCCCCAAATCCAGTCTCATTTTGGGACATCAAGAAACAACACCATTGCCCAGCTTGACAGACAGGTTGACATGCTGTGGTGTTACGACTTACGAGAGGGTGGCAGGCATTAACAAGCCTCATTAGCTACAGGCAGCTCCATGTCTCTTAATTTCCTTTCACTCTGTTGATTCGCTTTATCACTAAGCCATGGGCTGGGTGAGATCCACCAGAATATAATCATACTGTATGACTATTCAAATAGTGCTTCCCTTTGGTACAATTTTGCCACTCCACTAGTTTGCTGCACCTATTAATTGTTGCTGACTTGTCTGCAGACTTGAAATTACATGTAACTTGAGCTTGGCACATCATGCAAATTAAGTGATCTTCTATTCTTTTTCTTGGTCTCCAGCACATGCAAAAAGAGCTAGAAACAAATCCAGGTTTATACCCTTTCGATGAGGTATGTTCCAGTGAATCTCATCACATTACTGAAAAACAATTGAATATCATCTTCCACTAAAACTTTCCCCAAATTCAGAGCCTTGCCACAGCTACTTCTATTAGTGCGTTTTTTTTACTGTGGTTAATATTTCCATTTCTTCCTGTAGATAATCTATTGCAACCTTAGCAATCCACATTACCTCGGACAACAGCCAATTAAGTTTTTCCGTGAGGTGGGTGATTTTCTCCATATGAACTCTTTTATAAACATCCTCGTTTCTCCATGCTCTGATGCTTTCTTTTCTTCCAGGTTCTTGCCTTGTGTGATTACCCACATCTTCTAGACTGCAGTGTAACTAGTTCCATATTCAGGTAATAAACATCACAGACCACACATCATATGAGCAAGATGCATTCAGATTCATAAGCGAGATAGCTCAACTCGATTGTTGCTGTTGCAGTTCTGATGCAATAACAAGGGCGAGGGAGATTCTAGACCTCATTCCTGGTAGAGCAATGGGAGGATACAGCCACTGTCAGGCAAGATCAGGAACCGAGAACCTCTTTTGACAAATGCAGAAATAAGATCTGACCGTTTTCACCTCTAGGGTACCGAAGGGTTGCGAAATGCAATTGCTGCTGGAATAGCCACTCGTGATGCTTTCCCATGCAATGCAGAGGACATTTTCCTGACAGATGGAGCAGCCGCATGGGTACTATTTGATCCACCATATGCAGAGCAATTCCTTCATCCACCATCTTGTGCATGGCACTCTGAATAATAGTTGGAGATATTATGATCCTCTGCGACTGCTGGGCATCCTGACAATGTTATACTCCCTCCGTCCGGAAATACTTGTCGGAGAAATGGATGAATCTAGACGTATTTTAGTTATAGATACATCCAATTTTATCCATTTCTCCGACAAGTATTTCGGGACGGAGGGAGTATGATATATCTCATACTCTGTCAAACTACTTTGTGGAAGTTCCTTTCGCACTTTAGTAATTAGCACTATTTTTTTACGAACCTCGTTCTTGTCACTAATATATGATTGACTTAAAGCACCTAATATGCCATGATAACATGAGCAATGTCACTAAACATTCAAGATGACAGTTCTCCCCCTTTCTTTCTTTTCACATATGATTCTTGACAATCGAGTTGTTTGTTTTATTTACAAACAGGTTCATATGGTAATGCACCTATTGATACGAGATGAAAAGATGGTATCCTTTGCCCGATTCCATCACACTTCCTGTATACAAGCTCAATGGCTCTGTGTGGTGCAACTCTTGTATGTACTGCATTACTGGATCGAATTGAATCCACGTCAACTCGATTTTACTGGTTGCCAATATGCAGTAAACAGGATGATATCTGCTTTCTCAGGTACCATATTACCTTGACGAATCAGGAGGTTGGGGCGTGAGTATTTCGGACCTGAAAAAGCAGCTGGATGGTGCCCGATCTGAGGGCATCACTGTTAGGGGACTTGTGGTTGTAAATCCAGGCAATCCTACTGGGCAGGTGTGTTTACTGATCATCGACTTGTGTAATTCATATATTTTTCTACAACTCTTAATGTGGTTAAATTGTACATAGGTTCTTGTGAGGGAAAACCAGTGTGAAATAGTGGAATTCTGCAGAAATGAAAACCTTGTTCTTCTAGCAGATGAGGTGAGGTTTTTGTATCTTTCTTTATAAGAATCTATATAATTTCCTTGAATTTTGCGTATGTAACCTGCTGTATCTTTTCTTGAACTTACTGGTAGGTTTACCAAGAAAATGTTTACACAGATGAAAAGAAATTTATCTCTTTCAAGAAGATAGCACGGTCCATGGGTTTTGGTGAAGAAGATATTTCTTTAATATCATTCCATTCAGTTTCTAATGGTATATGACATCTAGTTCTTCCTTTTATCCATGTTTATTCTCAGTTATACGCGGCTCTCTTGTTACTTCCTATAAAAATGAGAAGGGAAAGTATGTTGTTAGGTGCACTCATGAGAAAGATTTCTTTAAACATTGGACTTTCGACTCATCGAGTAAAGCCAACATAAGGAAGTTCTTGCAAAAGAAGATTTGCATATTGGTTATTTTAATCGAATAGAATCATACTAATGCAATGACTATTTTTTTGTCGAACATTGGTAATGTAGTGATTTGTTTATTCGAATTTGAACCCATTACTTGGTAATGTTATTCTAATGATTTTTTTCTCCATCTAGCACGCCATGTACTCTTTGTCTATTGGCTTTCTAGGCACTGTCTTCTCCTCCCTTTTCTTAATAAGGAGTGTCTTGCATACTGTATTTCTTGTATATCAAACCAAGTGTGGCGTATCATCATCTGTTCCTATTTCCAAAGTTCCAAATAATCTGAAGTTCTGAACTACCGGGGGTGAAGTGTCATACATACACCACAAATTCTCAACGGATTGATATTTGTTAGAAGCATCGTGTTCTCCATCAGGATACTATGGAGAATGTGGGAGAAGAGGGGGTTACATGGAGGTCACTGGCTTCAATTCTGAAGTTCGGAAACAAGTATACAAAGTGGCATCCCTAAGCTCATGCTCCAACTTAGCCGGCCAGGTCCTTGTGAGCCTAGTCATGAACCCACCAAAGGTCAGTAAATATGCATCTCATCATGCCTTTGCATTTCTATATACATTTTAGTAAGCCTCCCTTTTGTCAGGTTGGAGATGAGTCATACACCTCTTACTGGGAAGAAAGAGATCGCATTATGTTATCATTATCCCGATGTGCAGAGGTTCCCTTTTGTCACATCCACTTCCATGGTTATCTTCATTTTACGTGCAAAAATATCATTATCTCCAAATGTCACATTGTTGGACTTGTTTTGTTTAGGCCATGGTGCAGGCATTCAACAGCCTGGAAGGCCTGACTTGCAGCAAGGCTGAAGGGGCAATGTTTGTATTCCCATCTGTTCGGCTGCCTAAAAGGGCAATTGCGGCTGCTGAGGCAATGAACACCAAGCCAGATGTGTTCTATGCTCTCCGCCTTCTTGAAAACACTGGCATCGTCGTCTTACCTGGCTCTGTGTTTGGACAAGTGAGTGTGATGCACTTATTTAATTTGATATAGTTGTCTCTGGAACTGACCAGACGTGAAACAAAGATAGGAACTTATATTTTATCCTTTTTATTCAAGATTATTACAGAGAGATTTTCGTGTTGCTATTCTAATATCATGTTCATTTCTGTGTTTATACTCTGAATGAAGGTACCTGGCACATGGCATTTCAGATGCACAATCCTGCAACACGAGGAGAAAATACAACTGATCATCAATCGCTTTAAGGCGTTCCATGAAACTTTCATGGAAGAATTTCGCGATTAAAAGTCGCCAGCTTGTTTTATCTGTAGCACAACTTTTCAAGTCCGGACAGAAAAAACATGAGCTTTGTAACCGTCAGTTACATGATTTATGTCTGGAACAATTGAGTTTGTCCTTTGTATGATTCTGAAGTTAACCTAAAACTTATCCTGTGCAAAAAAGAAAAAACTTCCAATTTTAAATCGTATTCAGTGTGCTGTAAAAACCGAGGTGGGGAAACTTGGTGGGAAGCAATTTGGAAGTCACTGTCATGAGTCATGACCTGAATATTTTGTCCAATAATGCTACAAGAGTTAGAAAAGGAATTTGCTTGCCAATTAATTTAATGATAAACAGCTGAACTTAATCTTAACAGCACAACCAATCATCTGCTTTGCCACAGCTTGGTTGACCTAACATCCCTATTTAAAACTGCATCCACCACTATCCCACTAATGGCCATTTACATGACATGTGCTCCATGATCAGTAGTTGTGTGGTTCCACGCCTCAAAGCTCAGCCATGGCTGCCTTGAGGTGCTACTCATCTACTGCTGCAATCATAGTCCCAAGGAGGAAGATTCGCGCAAGAGCTTCCATGGATGGCTGCTCCAGTTCCGAATCAAGGCCAGTTTCTAGTTCAGTCAGCTTCACCTGCAAGGTGAACAAGGTACCTGTTCTTGCCAAAAGCTATGTATGACATGTCAAACATAATGGTGATGATGTAACTATGTTAGCATGTAACACCGCTGTTTTTGGTAATCTGAAGGAAACACCATATTTTTGTTTTCTCAGGTTTATGAAGACAAAAACATGGGCATCCTCTGTTACACTGATGAGAATGGTGAATTGGTGTGCGAGGGCTTGGATGAAGGCCCGAGACTAACGTGGCGAGACATGGAAAAATTGACCCAAGAGAGGTAAGCCATATACTATGTTCATCCTTTTTCTGTCTGTTTATTTTTTGTTTTAACATCAGAGTGAGTGCTGCTACATCCAAGTGACCAGTGTGTCTGCTGTGACATGTTCTGATCAGAGAATCGAAGAACACGATAGAAGATTGGCGGGAGAGAGCGCTGCGGATTGCGGGCGGGATCGACTGGAGTGGCCTTCAGTCTGCTGCTGCCACGGGGAAGAAGTGAAAATGGAAGCTGACTTGAAGCTTAGCCTCCCTGTAGATCCATTAATCTCGTGGTGATGTTTCAAGTCTTTGTAGAAAGGCTGTTGTTACTGTTATGTGTAGATCGATCTCCATGGTTGCTTGCTTGATCTGTATGTAATAAGGATGTTATGTGTAGGTAGGAAGGATTGGAGAAGACTGGAGGCTGATCTAGCTGGTCAACTCCTACTCTTTGTCTGTCTCTGCTGAATAAGAAATGATCTAGCTTCACCGCAAATTCATGCTGATTCAGTTTTCAGTTTCTCCTTTTATCATGTCGCGTCGAGAAAAGAATTTGCTCCAAGGGTTGTTGCCTTGGATTCGGTTTGCCATTGATCTGAGTTTTAACCTTGTCATCTGGCTGTTGGGCTGTTGCGTTGTAAGCGACCAATTCTGGTCCAGATAAAGCAACGATTCCAGCAAATAATCTGTAATTGGAAAATGTCAAGCACATGTCAATAACTAACCACATACAAGTGTGAGAAATCCTCTGCCGTCTCTTGCCAAACTCCCTGTGGAAGGAAACAAAAACAACACCAGGTTCAGACTTGCTCGTATTTATCTGATGTTCAGATGAATCTGTGGCGACCCAAGTTGCCAGAGAGCGTTTTCATCACAGCGATGGTGGTTTTGAAGGTGTGGTGAGAGAGGCTCGAACTAGCTATGAGACCTACGCGCTAGCCAACTGCGCCACCACCCCGTTGTTGGATTAGAAGCGAAACAACCAGCCTTGTTACCGACAGGACAGGACCATACAAATCACAACATACACTGTAACAGACCAGCACCGATAAACAAGATTTGTAATCACAGGAGAGGCTTTCTTTAGTGCTAGGAGGGAGTATTACTCAG
Source organism: Aegilops bicornis (assembly GCA_021605145.1). Taxonomy (NCBI): domain Eukaryota; kingdom Viridiplantae; phylum Streptophyta; class Magnoliopsida; order Poales; family Poaceae; genus Aegilops; species Aegilops bicornis. Next base: position 139,207,782 of record CM038673.1, on the reverse strand, counting down.
GTAGGAGTAGGAGAGAATTCAGTACAGCCTCAACAACAAGATGCAGAGAGTAGGAAGATAGTTTTTTTTTCTTTTTTCAGAAGAGAGGAGATTCAGATAGGTTCCTCCGATTTCAGTTCGTGATGTGTTGTTCCCAGATGCCCAGTCCCCTCTCCAAGTTAGGTATTTAAGCCCAACTCTCACACACGTACAGACGGGTCCCAGGTTAACCCGTCACTAGTCAGCTAGTGATCCAAGCGTTGCCTGCCTGCATATCGTGCGGCTGGGATTTCTGCGCGACCTGATCGTCTTGGTCCTTGAGCGACGTCCGCTGCTTTGCTCTGTTCGTTCTGAATTTGTTCAACTTGTGCCTTATTTACTGTTGCTGCCGCCACTTATTCAGTGCCCCAGTTTGCGATTCTGTTTCCTCAATGTCTTTGCACTAAACCGAAGCTCACAAGAGAAGCATATACATCGCTGACACAAACAACGGTTCCCCTAAACTCAGGTACAAATGCTATCTTGGAAGAGAACCATGATGAGTCCTCTACGTTCCCTATAAAAAACAAAATAAGAAACGATGAGTCCTCTGCGTGATGCTTCCTGAGCTGCCAGCCATGCCATGCCCGGGTTCAGACAGAGCTTTTTTTTCTTTCTTTCCATACGACCAAAAGGCCGGGTTCCACTGTTATAAGTACTATATACTCCCTCCGTCCCATAATATAAGAGCGTTTTTGACAACGGAACGACAGTACGACACACAAAGCATCCATCCAGTGCAGAACAATGGAGACAAGTCTGAGAGCTACTGGGCATCTGCGCATGCAATGCAGGCAGCTCGACATCCTCTTCAGCGGTAGATGGAGCCTCGCTGCCGCCATCAAGTTTCTTGTCCGTGCAACGCATCAGGATTCAGGACTAGCTTCGTCGTCAGAGACGTCGGCGGCCGCGGCCCGCACTTAGTTGCAGTCGGCTGAGACACTACGTAGTGTCAGACAAACAATTTATATTGCCTGGATGGATCATCAGCACGGGACCATGGACGCCATGCTAGCTAATTTGACACTCCATACATATGTTGCGTCTGTGCACATATCTGGGGTTGTTCTCATCTAGGAGTATCTTCTACAAGTTTGCACGCGATACCTTCTTGACTTGCTTGGCCATCTGGACACCGGCGGCACGTCTTGACTCAAGTCCAAAGCAAAGTGCAAAACCCTATCCTGGACTAACTACATACATATATATTGTTTCTTTTTCCTTGTATATATATCGTAGTGCTAGGACTATAGTACATCCTAGTTGTGCTTACTTGCAAGACAGACTAAAGATGGCTGTTGTCGACGGTTTGTTGGGTTCAGGGGAAATGGAGGAACAACAGGTGCACCTCAAAAGGATAGTAGGACCTGAATATCAAGCGAACGTCGAATTTTTAGGCATGACAAATCAAACGTTTTTTATGACAAATTATGTTTTGTTGAGGATGGCAACTTTAGTTCGTGAGCATGGCAAATTCTCCTCAACTCATTCTTTTTTTTTTTGGCCAGAAAACTGTTGTGCTCACCAACTAAATTTGCTATCCTCGCGTCAATATAAATTGCCAATTTTTCATGCCTAAAAATCTGAAATATTGGCAGCAAAGTTGCGGACCGTCGTTTTTCATTTTTGTTAAGTGCGTGTTGTCGACCACTGGAGGTGGATTCCGTACCAACCATTTTCGTCATTTTGCATGCTTAGCTTAGCTGATGAGGTTATTATATTCCAACAAAAAGTGCAGGCATGCATGTAGGTGTCAAGAAAAGGTTTTATGTAACGTCGAATTTAGCTGGGCTGTTCGAGGATCCAACAGGGGCATTGACAGCAATGATAGCTACAGTAATATTTTGCCTAATAAAAAAGCTATGCCTAGGAGGGGATTGTCAAATGAACGTTTTTTACGGCATTTTTAGGTGCTAGCAGATGGCAATTTCTGCCTGTTTTTGTCTCAATTTCCTTCTTTCCAGATACTGTCATACGTCTCTTGAGAAATTGTCACGCGTCACTGAAAAAAATACTATAAAAACATTCGCAAATGTCATTCTTCACAGCGAACGTACGCTGGCTGTTGGGGTCCTATGTACTACTCCCTCCATTCGAAAATACTTCTCATCAAAATGGATAAAAGGATGTATGTAGAACTAATATACGCCTACATACATCCTCTTTTGTTCATTTTGATGACAAGTATTTCCGGACGGAGGGAGTACCTCTGTTTATTTTTATAAGATGTTTTAGACATTCAAACACTGTTCAAAACAGTACGAAGCAAGCTGTCTGAAACATCTTATAAAAACAAACGGAGGGAGTATAATCCTTGCTTGCAAGTCAGAATATGCCCTTGCTTGAAGCTAAATCTTCTCCTTGACTTGACCTCCACACACAAAGTAGCGTACTATGTTTGCCTAATCCGATGCTTGAAGATATGTTTGTTTACCTTTACCAAATAAAATTCTACGAGATCTTCTCGTCTCGCGCAAAGAAAAGGGGTGGGTGGGGGGGGGGGGGGGGGATACTAGCTAGATCTTCTCCCTTAATTAAGGGTGTCTGTACTCATGGATAGTTGTTTGTAGACCATCTCAATGTAGTTGACCATGCAATAAACCACCGGTTGGTGAGCCATTTTTGTCCATCTCAGCACCCACCTCAATAATACAGTACGTACTAGCTAGCTGCTGCTTTGCTAGATCCTTTGCCCCACACGGCCACCAGATACTGCTAATACCTAGCAATCCATGATTGCATCAGGCAGGAAGACCCCATCTTCAGTAAGCAAGCATCATGTGGCGTGTTCAATTGTCAACCTCTCGTTAGCACTCGGGAGCACTGATAAAACATTATTGCATGGCATAGTTCATCTTGAATTTTCCTGAGCAACTGCGCTTAGATTTTTATAACAGAAACCATTTTCTTGGGGAAGAACTGGATAAGATGTAATGCAAATGTACTTACAATTTTAATAACTAAGAGAGAGCTCTTATGAACCCCATCCATGATAGTACAACTCATGTCAAAGTCACTACTGCTAGCATGGAAAGCTTCACACTGAAGTTGAAGCATGACTGAGAAATCACAGCAACTTCCTTCCTATTACACCTGTTAAGAAAATACATGGTCCTCCTAATGTGTCAGTTTGTCAACAGCACCACCACCTTTAATCCTGGAACAATTCTTCTGCCAAAAGAGAAAACAAATCCCATCTTTCAATAAAGCAAAAGCAACACACAGAGACAGAGGCGAGTCATCGCAAGTAAACTTGTGCACGCTAAAAGCCAACCCTGCCAATCCTTTTCCAAGCTTTACACAGAGCTCCTTGCTCGCCTCCTTTCTTCAAATCTCCCTTTCCAACTCTTTCAAACACACTCCCTCCCCCTTGTTGAGGGGAACCCCACCTGTCACTATCAACCAGCATATGCATGTTCTACCCTCCATGTCATCTCTCAGTTTGATTTGATGTGTCATAAGTCACAACTCAGAGCAGAGGAGGGGAAGAACAGCTTGGGCATGCCCCCACTCTGGACGCCGAAACCCTAACAGCATGTAGCTGGGGGAAGGAAGGGGCCACTAGGCAGCTCATTAGATTCCCAGGTGGATGGCCTCAATGTTGTTTGTTGCTCCTACTTTCGAGATCCGTGAGACCTAGTTTCACTTTCACATGAACGTTTCGGCCGTATCTTCAAACAAAGGCCCGGGCCTGGCGTTCATGGATCGAAAGGGGCGGCGAAGCGATCGGCCGGTTGTCGTCTAGGTCTGGGCAGATTGTGTTGGCAGCCGGTTATGGCTGTGCTCGCCTTCGTACGTCACGATGAGCATCGCCGGCTCGTCCACGCACCGCTCGACGTGCTTCCTCGCCGGGCAGCCCCTGACGGTGCTGCATTTATAGTAGCCCCTGCATTTGGTTCAAGTGAACGGCCAGAGTTAGTCTTCTGTGGAGACAAGAAATATTTCGAAAGAGGAACAGTCAGCAGTCCACATTGAGCAGCATGTGCTTGCTTTCATGGTATAGCTACATTTTCCTACCATTAAGGGCAGGCATTAAAGCTTAAGATGTGAGGTGGGCAAACAGGAGCAATCAACATTAGAATGTGGATAGATAAGCATGTCAATGAAATGCGAGTTCCATTAACAAGTTAACTACTTCAGGTCCCTATGACTGATCTCTTTTTTCACACAGACCAACATGATCCACTATATAATTAATTGTTCTAGCAACTAAGGTGTCAACACGTCTTAGCTGTAGAAGAAACTTGGTGCTAGGAAAAAGGTGAGTTGAGTGGGGGATCCACAAATAATTATTCCACAGGTAAAGCAACACAATGAATGCCTGATGGATGCAGATATGCCATCTTTCATGGTACAACATGGGGAATAATAATATCATGACTGAAAATGATTCGATATACATTCAAGTGTTATTTTGACCAATGTCCTTTTTTAAGTGATAATCCACATATTTTAAGCAGATAATTGGTATTTTCTTTTCTTTCATACCTCGGATGAGGGGAACCCTTAATCGGCTTCTGCCCATATTTCCGCCATGAGTATTCATCCGGAGGTATATCAGATATTTTGTTGCTAATGGCGGGCACTTTAATTGACCTCTTAATCCGTAATTTCCTGCAGAAAAGCAAATCATCAATCAGGTCAAGACCATAATTCCCAACCCTTATAAAAGAATCACAGCAGCATAGTTATACCTTCTTTTTGAGCAATGACATTTGCCACCTGTGGTGCACTTGCCGCTGCCATCCTCACCCCTGCCCGTACACCGCCGCTTAGGCGCGCATTGGCGCACATTCAGTGGGTCGCTCGCAGCCGGGCCGCCGAGCAAACGCATCGGCGGCTTTCCATCCAAGCTAGCTACACTGCCATCCATGCTCAGGGAGGACATGAAAGACCTCGGTGATGAGATCGTCCCAGTGCCGCCACTGGGGCTATCAAACTTCAGGCTGATCCCACTGTTGCTCCTCTTGAACATCTGGGCCTGTAAATTCTGCTGCTGCTGCTGGAATGGGTACCTATGTGCAGTGGCACCAAACTGGAACTGCACAGACAACGGCTGGACCATCTTCGGAGGGCCAAACTGGTGGGCGCTCTTGCTGCTTGAGCTGACCAAATCGAGGCTGCGTGGCGGCGGCGGCGGCGCGCCGACCTGGGGCCGCAGTTGCCCTGCTGAACCAGCAGATGGGGATGGAGTGGCTGCACTCCCGGACATGAGCATCCCCAATGGGGTGTTGCTGCTGCTCTCCAAGAAGCCTTTCTGGCTCAAGAACCCCACGGGCTTCCTTCTCCTGGAGAACCTGCCTCTAGCATGCCCTCCCCTGCCGCCGCCACCATTGCTGAGGAGGGAGACCACCTTCCTGAACTTGGCACAGGCCTCACCCGTCTCTGAAGCTATGCTCCTGAGAAGGGCTGGGTCCTGCTGCTGGGAGAGCAAGGCCAGCAACTTGTGGCAGCTCTCCACCGCCGCGCTGTTGGCCACCTCCACCTCCTCCATGGCCCAAGAAAAAACAATTGAGAAGTAAATATATATAATCCTTTCTTCTCGTTCTTGTAGAACTCTTCTTTTTACAGTCTTGGCAAGCAGCTCAGATTCTTGCAGCACTCACTGACCTGAGAGAAGGAAGATACAAATCAGTACTGAGATAGATCTCCGTGAAATGCTCAGACGGTTTGGAATTTTCGTCGCAAAACAGCAAATTTTGGGGACTCGGGAAGCCATCCGGGAGCGGGATCGACCGCAGGAGCAACGGGTCTCGGCGGGCGGGGCCAAGAACGGATTCATGGCGCGGGTGTGCACCGAGAACTCGGGGAGTAACCCGCATGGCGCCGCCGGGCAGATGTCCCGGGAAAGCACCGGCCAAACCGCGACGAATCGGCACCGAAAAAGGGCGCGGGAGTGAGCTCACCTGCGCCGCGAGACTCTACGCGGGGGCGTGCCCCATCCTCCCGTCGCCGCGTTCCCGGAGTGGAGCAGAGAGGGGATGAGGAAGAAGAAGAGGAGGGAGAGGAGAAGGGAGGAGCGAGGAGAGGCGAGTCTTGTAGCGAGAGTGCAGGGCGGAGGGCACGATGTGTAAATTTGTGAGAGTTCGAGGGTGGAACCTAAAATGTTGGGTCGGGGTCGTGGATCTGGGCCGTTGATGGTTAAACGGACGGCCGAAATCGTTGCTCTGTCTGGGGCGGGTCGCTGTTGCCGGGGTCAGCGAGGTCAACGACAGGGGTCGGTGAGAGCATCTTTTCACTGTGCGGTTCGTATCAGACGCGGACATCGAAGATAATAAATAAATGTCACTTTTTTTCATGGAATAAATAAATGTCTCTGCTTGTGCAAATTACCGTGGTGGTTCGATGAGATTTACTAGCTTCATTTTTTAAGTACAAGACGTAGGAGTAGTTTTTTTTAGTTGAATACAAAGACGTAGTTTTTTTTTGTGAAATACAAAGACGTAGTTTGACAATTTCAATTCATGCTTTGAAACAACTCAAAAGAAAAATCATGCTTTGAATAAAGATGCAAGCTAATAACTTTGTCCGGCCACAGAAAATCATTAAAAATACCCTTTCAATTGTAACACTACACTAATTACTCATTTTGACAACGAAAATAAGGGGCCAAACTATCTCTCTCTTTTCTCTAAAGGCAAGGTGCGTGGTCATTTGGACCAATTAGGAGAGTTTGAACACTTACATGATTGGTTTGTCTTCGGTGTGCGTGAAACAACATGCAAACTTTTTTGGGTTGGAAAAAGTCCATTTTCTGTAAGTGCACCCTATTTTAGCTGCTTTGGTTTGTAGGAATTTATATGATTTTTAAAGGATAGGAATTTTGTAAAAAAATTTACTTTGAACCCTTTTGATTTATGGAATGGATTTCTATTTTTATACATGATAAGAATCAATCGTTCACAATTTTTTTGACAAAAAGACTGTAAGGGAACTCCTTACAGTATAATTGGTGCAACAAACCCAAATTGCAAGTACCATGCCTTGAACCTGGGTGGGTAGGAAGGCATCAGCCCCTTCCCACCACTAGGCTATGCCTTAGTCTGCTTAAATGATTTTTTTTGACAGTAATCTTATCCTATGAACCGAGGGAGGCCTAAAGATTCTAATGAAGTTGCTTCAGACATTTCATCATCATCTACATGACCTATCATTTTGTTCCGGTGAGAGGTAAGATAAAAGATACACGCAAGTACAAGCATATGGTTCAATCTCTTGTTAAAAAGATCTACAAAGACTACCTCCAACGCTGATCCTTAAATCGGACACCATATCCATCCATGGACCGGTGGAGATCAGCCCGTGAACGGTGATACGGGAGCCGGCCATCCAACCATGCCCCCATACATTTCAAACTGCATTTCAACAAATCAGACGGATTTTATCAAACACGACGGAATTGAAGCGAAGTTCGGACATAATTTACATAATACAGAAGGTATTTTGTCCATTTTACTAAACTGAGCCCCAACACTCAAAGTAGTTATAGAAAATAGCACAATTAATCCAATTGTCTCCAGTATAACAACAGTTCAAATTCAATGAGATAATCAGAAATTCTACAAGTATTTTGAAATCATCTATTTCAAATTCAACGATACTAGTCATAACCAGCACATGTCATCCCACACAAACTGCCCCTTGAGCTTCATCCAATAATGTATGTGCGTCAATTGTGTGCCCTTAGTCTTGTAGTACGTCATGGAAGCGTGTGCATGCTATATAACATGTACATCAACATTGAGTGAATGAATGAATTAACCAACATGTAGAGTAACAGGAAGCAACACTTACGATCTTGATGCTTGACGAGCCGAATGGCCACCTTGTCACCACTTGGTGAATCGCACCATAAAACGTCATGACGAAGTTTTAGATGGTGTACCACTGATGCGTTACTGTCTTCACATTGTGTGTGGATGACGTGCATGTTGTAAGGTGGGAAGTTCTTATTGGAAAACGTTGCATTGGAAACAAAAAATTTCTACGCACACGCAAGATCTATCAAGGAGATGCATAGCTGTTGGGAAACGTTGCATTGAAAACAAAAAATTTCTACGCACACGCAATGATCTATCCATGGGGATGCATAGAAATGAGGGGGAGAGTGTGTCTACGTACCCTCATAGGCCGTAAGTGGAAGCGTTTCACAACGCGGTTGATGTATTCGAACTTCTTCGCGCTTCAACCGATCAAGTACCGAACGCACGGCACCTCCGCGTTCTGCACACGTTCAACTCGGTGACGTCCCTCGCCTTCTTGATCCAGCAAGACGTCGAGGTAGTAGATGAGTTCCATTAGGACGATGCTACCTCTTGAGCACTGCGTTGGTTTTCCCTTGAAGAGGAAAGGGTGATGCAGCAAAGTAGCGTAAGTATTTCCCTCAGTTTTTGAGAACCAAGGTATCAATCCAGTAGGAGGCCACGCACGAGTCCCTCGCATCTACACAAACAAATAAATCCTCGCAACCAACGCGGTAAGGGGTTGTCAATCCCTACGTTGTCACTTACGAGAGTGAGATCTGATAGATATGATAAGATAATATTTTTGGTATTTTTATGATAAAGATGCAAAGTAAAATAAAAGGCAATAAAAATAACTAAGTGTTGGAAGATTAATATGATGGAAAATAGACCGGGGCCATAGGTTTCACTAGTGGCTTCTCTCAAGAGCATAAGTATTACGGTGGGTGAACAAATTACTGTTGAGCAATTGTGAGAATTGAGCATAGTTATGAGAATATCTAGGTATGATCATGTATATAGGCATCACGTCCGAGACAAGTAGACCGACTCCTGCGCATCTACTACTATTACTCCACACATCGACCGCTATCCGGCATGCATCTAGAGTATTAAGTTCATAAGAACAGAGTAACGCTTTTAAGCAAGATGACATGATGTAGAGGGATAAACTCATGCAATATGATATAAACCCCATCTTGTTATCCTCAATGGCAACAATACAATACGTGCCTTGCTGCCCCTCATCACATCGGGAAAGGACGCCGCAAGATTGAACCCAAAGCTAAGCACTTCTCCCAATGCAAGAAAGATCAATCTAGTAGGCCAAACCAAACGGATAATTCGAAGAGACTTGCAAAGATAACCAATCATACAAAAAAGAATTCAGAGAAGATTCAAATATTGTTCATAGATAAACTTGATCATAAACCCACAATTCATCGGTCTCAACAAACACACCGTAAAAGAAGATTACATCGAAAAGATATCCACGAGAGAGGGGGAGAACATTGTATTGAGATCCAAAAAGAGAGAAGAAGCCATCTAGCTAATAACTATGGACCCGAAGGTCTGAGGTAAACTACTCACACATCATCGGAGAGGCTATGGTGTTGATGTAGAAGCCCTCCGTGATTGATGCCCCCTCCGTGAGCTAGAACAGGCCCCAAGATGGGATCTCACTGCATGCGAAGGTTGCGGCGGTGGAATTAGGTTTTTGGGTCCGTATCTGGTAGTTTGGGGGTACGTAGGTATATATAGGAGAAAGAAGTACATCGGTGGAGCAATGTGGGGCCCACGAGGGTGGAGGGCGCTCCCAGGGGGTAGGCGTCCCCCTTCCTCGTGCCCTCCTGGTTGATGTCTTGACGTAGGGTCCAATTCCTCTGGATCAGGTTGGTTCCGAAAATCACGTTCCCGAAGGTTTCATTCCGTTTGGACTCCGTTTGATATTCTTTTTCTGCGAAACTCTGAAATAGGCAAAAAACAGCAATTCTGGGTTGGACCTCCGGTTAATAGGTTAGTCCCAAAAATAATATAAAAGTGTATAATAAAGCCCAATAATGTCCAAATCAGAATATAATATAGCATGGAACAATAAAAAATTATAGATACGTTGGAGACGTATCAAGCATCCCCAAGCTTAATTCATGCTCGTCCTCGAGTAGGTAAATGATAAAAACGGAATTTTTGATGTGGAATGCTACTTGGCATAATTTCAATATAATTCTTCTTATTGTGGCATGAATGTTCAGATTTGATATGATTCAAGATAAAAGTTTAATGTTGACATAAAAACAATAATACTTCAAGCATACTAACTAAGCAATTATGTCTTATCAAAATAACATAGCCAAAGCAAGTTATCCCTACAAAATCATATAGTCTGGCTATGCTCCATCTTTCCCACACAAAATATTCATATCATGTACGACCCCGATTTTGGCCAAGAAATTGGTTCATACTTTTAATGCGCTTCAGCCTTTTCAACTCTTACGCAATACATGAGCGCAAGCCATGGATATAGCACTATGGTGGAATAAGGTATAATGGTAGGGGTTATGTGAGAAGACAAAAAAAGGGAGAAAGTCTCACATCAACGAGCTAATCAACGGGCTATGGAGATGCCCATCAATTGATGTTAATGCGAGGAGTAGGGATTGCCATGCAACGGATGCACTAGAGCTATAAGTGTATGAAAGCTCACAAAGAAACTAAGTGGGTGTGCATCCAACTTGCTTGCTCACCAAGACCTCGGGCATTTGAGGAAGACCATCATTGGAATATACAAGCCAAGTTCTATAATGAAATTTCCCACTAGTATACTAAAGTGACAAAATGAGAGACTCTCTACCATGAAGATCACGGTGCTACTTTGAAGCACAAGTGTGGTAAAAGGATAGTAACATTGTCCCTTCTCTCTTTTTCTCTCATCATTATTTTATTTGGGCCTTTTCTCTTTTTTATGGCCTCTTTTTTTTAGTCCGGAGTCTCATCTCGACTTGTGGGGGAATCATAGTCTCCATCATCCTTTCCTCACTTGGGACAATTCTCTAATAATGATGATCATCACACTTTTATTTACTTACAACTCAATACTTAGAACAAAATATGACTCTATTTGAATGCCTCCGGCGGTGTACCGGGATATGCAATGAATCAAGAGCGACATGTATGAAAGAATTATGAACGGTGGCTTTGCCACAAATACAATGTCAACTACATGATCATGCAAAGCAATATGACAATAATGGAGTATGTCATGATAAATGAAACGGTGGAAAGTTGCATGGCAATGTATCTCGGAATGACTATGGAAATGCCATGATAGGTAGGTATGGTGGCTGTTTTGAGGAAGATATAAGGAGGTTTATGAGTGATAAAGCATATCATATCACGGGGTTTGGATGCACCGGCGAAGTTTGCACCAACTCTCAAGGTGAGAAAGGGCAATGCTGCAATCAAGAGGCTAGAAAATTGCGGAAAGGTAAGTGTGCGTATAATCCATGGACTCACATTAGTCATAAAGAACTCATATACTTATTGCAAAAAATTATTAGCCCTCGAAGCAAAGTACTACTACGCATGCTCCTAGGGGAAGGGTTGGTAGGAGTTAACCATCGCGCGATCCCGACCGCTGATACGTCTCCGTCGTATCTACTTTTCCAAACACTTTTGCCCTTGTTTTGGACTCTAACTTGTATTATTTGAATGGAACTAACCCGGACTGACGCTGTTTTCAGCAGAATTGCCATGGTGTTGTTTTATGTGCAGAAAACAAAAGTTCTCGGAATGACCTAAAACTCCACGGAATATCTTAGAATAAATAATAAAAAATCCTCGCCAAAGATGAAGGCCAGGGGCCCACACCCTGTCCACGAGGGTGGGGGGCGCGCCCCTCCCCTCTCGGCATGCCGCCCTACCTCGTGGGCCCCCTGGTGGCCCTCCGACGCCAACTCCAACTCCATATATTGGCTTTCGGGGAGAAAAAACAGAGAGAAAGTTTCATCGCGTTTTATAATACGGAGCCGCCGCCAAGCCCTAATCTCTCTCTGGAGGGCTGATCTGGAGTCCGTTCGGGGCTCCGGAGAGGGGGATTCGTCGCCGTCGTCGTCATCAACCATCCTCCGTCACCAATTTCATGATGCTCACCGCCGTGCGTGAGTAATTGCATCGTAGGCTTGCTGGACGGTGATGGGTTGGATGAGATTTATCATGTAATCGAGTTAGTTTTGTTAGGGTTTGATCCCTAGTATCCATTATGTTACGAGATTGATGTTGCTATGACTTTGCTATGCTTAATGCTTGTCACTAGGGCCCGAGTGCCATGATTTCAGATCTGAACCTATTATGTTTTCATGAATATATGTGTGTTCTTGACCCTATCTTGCAAGTCTATAGTCACCTACTATGTGTTATGATCCGGCAACCCTGAAGTGACAATAATCGGGACCACTCCGGTGATGACCATAGTTTGAGGAGTTCATGTATTCACTATGTGCTAATGCTTTGTTCGGTTCTCTATTAAAAGGAGGCCTTAATATCCCTTAGTTTCCAATAGGACCCGCTGCCCCGAGAGGGTAGGACAAAAGATGTCATGCAAGTTCTTTTCCATAAGCACGTATGACTATATACAGAATACATGCCTACATTACATTGATGAACGGGAGCTAGTTCTGTGTCACCCTATGTTATGACTGTTACATGACAAACCGCATCCGGCATAATTATCCATCACTAATCCGGTGCCTACGAGTTTTCCATATACTGGTTCTCGCTTATTTACTTTTCCGTTACTACTGTTACAATCACTACAAAATACCAAAAACAGTACTTTTGCTGTCTTCGATTTTGTTACCGTTACCACCACTATCATATTACTTTGCTACTAAACACTTTGCTGCAGATACTAAGTTTCCAGGTGTGGTTGAATTGACAACTCAGCTGCTAATACTTGAGAATATTCTTTGGCTCCCCTTGTGTCGAATCAACAAATTTGGGTTGAATACTCTACCCTCGAAAACTGCTATGATCCCCTATACTTGTGGGTTATCAAGACCTTTTTACGGCGCCGTTGCCGGGAGCATAGCTCTATTCTTTGAGTCACTTGGGATTTATATCTGCTGGACACTATGAAGAACTTGAAAGACGCTAAGACAAAAATTTATCCCTCAACTACGAGGGGAGGTAAGGAACGCCATCTAGCTACGCACTTGATTCACCTTACATTATGAGTAAGCTAGCGACACCTAAACCTGCTTACGCTATTCGTTCCGATATGTCACATGTTATTGATGATGCCACTTCTTCTATGCATGATACTTATGATGAAACTACTTCTATGCTTGATACTACTGTGCCCCTTGGTGAATTTCTAGATGAACAAATTTCTAGGTCTAGAGAAAGAGAAATTATTGAAACTGAACACGATGATATTAGTAATGATGATAATATGCCTGCTATTCCTGAGGGTTATCTGTTTAATGCTGAATCTACTGAAGCTATTCTTGCTTGCCAGGATAGTCTTGAACGTAAGAGGTTGCTAGTTAAGTGGAGTAAAGAATCTTTTAGAGATAGGATGAGACCCGACCACCTTTTGCTACTTCACCTATCTCGTGTTCCCGATCAGGATTATTATGATTTTTCTGTTGATCGGATATAATTACTTTGGTTGAATCGATCCTTTTATGGCTATGAATCAAAACTGCTAGGCACATCTTCGTAAGTTAGATGATATAGCTGCCCTGTTTACTAATAATGAGATATCCCGCTACCTTTATTTACTCAAAATATTTCCGTTCTCATTAAAGGGTGATGCTAAGTAATGGTTTAATTCTCTTGATCCTGGTTGTGTGCAAAGTCCCCAGGATATGATTTATTACTTCTCTGCTAAATATTTCCCTGCTCATAAGAAACAAGCTGCTTTGAGGGATATATATATATAATTTTGTGAAAATTGAAGAAGAGAGTCTCCCACAAGCTTGGGGGAGGCTTCTCAAGTTACTTAATGCTTTGCCTGATCATCCTCTTAAGAAACCTGAAATATTTGATATCTTTTATAATGGACTAACCGATGCTTCCAGAGATTACAGACAGTTGTGCTGGTTCTCTTTTCGAGGAAAGAACACGGATGACGCTTGAAATTCTATTGAATAATATGTTGGCAAATGAAAATAATTGGGCACCTCCCGAGCCACCTCCCGAGCCAGCTCCTGAGCCAATTACTAAGCCTATTCCTAAACCAACTCCGAAGAAGAGAGGTGTTCTATTTCTCAGTCCCGAATATATGCAAGAGGCAAAGAAATCTATGAAAGAAAAAGGTATTAAAGCTGAAGATGTTAAGAATTTACCTCCTATTGAAGAAATACATGGTCTTAATTTACACTTTGTTGAAGAAGTATATGATCTCAATTACTTATTCTTGAAGAACCTCCCGATATCCCGACACGTAGTAAAGGTAAGTTCTCTCTATAGATATGATAAAGTGAAGTCCCTCCTACTAAAATTGCTAGTCGATTGCTTGGATGAGTTTGATAACTTTATGTTTAAGCAAGATGACTTTAATGCTTATTTTGGTGAACAATTAAAACAGAATACCTTTATGATTAAACGCTTGAGTGATTATATGGCTAATATTAGGGGTGAACTTAAACTTGTTAGCAAACATGCTTCTATGGTTACCACTCAAGTAGAACAAGTACTTAAAACTCATAAAGAAGTGCTTGATGAAATGAATAGTAAGGAAAATGATTATCTTTGTTAGAGTGGCTACTAGAATCGGTAGAATGACTCAGGAACCTTTGTATCCTGAAGGCCACCCTAAGAGAATCAAGCAAGATTCTCGGAGAGAAATAATATTGATGTACCTAGTTCTTCTAAGAGGAAGAAAAAGAAAATGATAGAACTGCATGCAAACTTCTAGTGAACCTATTCTTTGAACCACACGATAATCCAAATGATATTTCTATGTCTAATGCTGAAACACAACTGCGGTAATGAACATGAACCTAGTGAAAATGTTAATGATGATGTTCATGATGATGCTCAACCTAGTAATGATAATGAAGTAGAAGTTGAACCTCTTTGTTGATCTTGATAACCCACAATCAAAGAATCAATGTTATGATAAAAGAGACTTTGGTGCTAGGAAACATGGTAAAGAAAGAGAACCATGGGTTCAGAAACCCATGCCTTTTCCTCCCAAACCATCCAAGAAAAAGGATGATGAGGATTTTGAGCGCTTTGCTAAAATGATTAGACCTATCTTTTTGCGTATGCAATTAACTGATGTGCTAAAACAAATCCTTATGCTAAGTATATGAAGGATATCATTACTAATAAAAGAAAGATACGAAGCTGAAATTTCCACCATGCTTGCTAATTACACTTTTAAGGGTGGAATACCAAAGAAACTTGGAGATCCAGGAGTACCTACTATACCATGCTCCATTAAGAGAAATTATGTTAAAACTGCTTTATGTGATCTTGGAGCCGGTGTTAGTGTTATGCCTCTCTCTTTATATCGTAGACTTGACTTGAATAAGTTGACACCCTCTTTGAAATATCTTTGCAAATGGTCGATAAATCAAGCTGCTATACTGTTGGTATTTGTGAGGATGTGCCTGCTAGGTTGCAAGCGTTACTATTTTAACGGACTTTGTTATTCTTGATATTCCCGAGGATGATAGTATGTCTATTATTCTTGGAAGACCTTTCCTTAATACTGCAGGGGTTGTTATTGGTTGCAACAAAGGCAATGTCACTTTTCATGTTAATGGTAATGAGCATATGGTACACTTTCCGAGGAAACAACCTCAAGTTTATAGTATCAACTCTATTGGAAAAATTCCATCGATTGTATTTGGAGGTTTTGAATTTCCTCTCCCTACTGTCAAGAAAAAATATGATATACTTATTATTGGGGATGTCCATATCCCCGTTGAGGTAACATAGTGTTATTCGAAATTTCTCCGGTTCCATGATTATCGGAATGAGTTTGTTAACAAGACTTGATCAACCTTGTTAGTGGATTCTTTTTGATGAGCATGAGATGGATGAAACTAGAAGCACAACCTTCTGTACCCTCTTTATTTTCTCTATTCCTTAGTAGAAATAAAGTAAAATAGTATTTTCTGTCTGTCTCCTGACTTATCCGTGCAATATAAAAATATCCCAAAAATAAAAGTCCTCAGAGTGCCATGCCAATTTAATATGATTTTTCGGGAATATTTGAGGATTTACTGTGCAAAAATTACCGCGGGGGGAGCTGCCACCTGGCCACGAGGGTGGAGGGCGCGCCCTACCCCCCTGGGCGCGCCCCCTGCCTCGTGGGCCCACGGTGGCCCTCCTCCACTTATACCTGCACCCATCTTTTTCCTCTACCTCACACAAACCCGAAAAACCAATTCAGGCACGAGTTCCAGCCAGTTCTTTGTGATTTTCGATCTCCTTGCTCAAAGCACCTCTCTCAAAACTACTTGGGGAGATTGTTCCTTGGTATGTGACTCCTCCATTGGTCCAACTAGTTTTTATTCTAGTGCTTTATTCATTGCAAATTTGCGCTGCATAGGTGACCATGTTCTTGAGCTTGCATGTCAAATTCATATGGTTCCAAGTAGTTCTAATGCTTGATATATGCTCTAGGCATTTGTATGAGTAGTTGCTATCAGTTTTATTGAAGTTGGTTCACTTTTATTTGAAGTTACTAAAAATTTCAGATTGTTTGAAATAATGAAGAGACTTTTGAGGGGCTCGTCGAAAGAAGCTCTAAGGAGAAACAAAAGGAAGAAGAACAGAAGCCCAAATTTAATTTGCCTCGTATCGCGGAGGTTCGGCCGTGTGAACAGCCTTCCGATGACTTCTTGAGGAGAGCCGGGATTTATGAGGATTTCTATCTATTAATTGAGAACGCCGGCCTCACCAACTTCCTCCGTGACCAACGTCATCAGTATCTCTTACTCACAAATACTTTTGTGCAGAACTTCTACTTTTTTCCTAAGAAATCACCTCCAACAGTAGAGTTCCATTTATATGACATTGTTAAGGAGATGACATTAGCTGAATTTTTCGAGGTTTGCAAAATACCTTTTGAGGGCATCTTAGATGAACCACACCGTAATGAAGTGGAAGCTTTTATTAACACTATCACTGTGGGAGAAACCTGGAAGGTTTCTGATGCAAGAATCACTAGCATACATTTTCCTGTTTTACGTTACTTTGCCTTATTTGCTAGTCGTTGCTTGATTGGTCGCGGGAACTGTGGAAACCTTAGCATTCCTGATATTATCATTTTGTTCCATGGTTTATACCGCAATAACTCTGTTAGTATGGGTGGAATTGTTGCTAGACGGTTAATGTCGGGGCAGGCTGATCGGACCCACGAACGCCTATGGGACCGGCGGACCGAGTCCCTTTTGGTTCGGAGGGGGCGGAGATCGCACGAAGAGCGGATCGAGGCGAAGCACACGAGCAGTTTACCCAGCTTCGGAGCTCTCCGGAGAGATAATACTCCTACCGCTTGCTTGTCTAATTGTATTGTGTTCTTGCTAGGGGCTGAGAGCTACTGAGATACTCGAGCTACTAAAGAGACCTAGCGTGAGAGTGTTCGAACCCCCCTCTACGTTGCGCATGGGCCTCCTTTTATATGCACAAAGGGGCTCCGACAGGTGGCAACGTAGATGAGGGTACAAATGGAAAAACAGTAGTTGGTACACCTACTTGAACAGGTGTACAGTGTACTCTACCTAACCCCTGACGGCAAGGGACAAAAGCATTAAATGCCCGTCCTGTCACCTAAACAAAGGCAACAGGGACCGTCGGGAGCGCCACCGTCGCCACGATGGCAAGCTTGTCGGCCGCTTATCGCTGCTCCTCGCTGGCTACCTGACCTCTTGACACGCGCATGGAATGGTCCCATGGCGACACGTTGGTGGATGAGCTGGGCGGAGATGAAGAGAGGTTGCTGCTGCGGCAAGTCCCTTGTCGCGGCTGAATCCTTGTCGCGTCCGGAGGCTTGTCGCTCTCGAGCCTTCGGCAAGCTCCTCTTGCCGGGGTCTTGTCTTCTGCGTGCCTTGAGTGGCCTTCGGCAAGCTCCTCTTGCCGGGCCTGGTCTTCTTGGTTAAATACTTTGTTCTTGAATGGCTCCAAGGGAACCACCGAGGATCTTGGCGGTGACCAGGCAAGCCTTGCCGCTGGTGTCTTGCAATCGCCTGCGTGCACAAGTTTGGGATACTAGGGTACCCCTACTCTAGTACACCGACAGAGGCCGAACTGGGCCGCACACGGTGCCGAAGCGCTGTCGGGCCAGGCCCAAAATAGTGCAGTCACACCTTGGGCCTTGATCACGCCGTAACTTGCTCTGGACCCACAAGCCCCCACAGGCAGCCGCAGCGTCGAACGTGGCGTCGTGGGAGAGATCGTGGGGGTTTCTTTATTAGGAAAAGCGGGCGTCCGCCTCTCTCCCTCCTTATAAACAGGGGAAACAGGGGCAGGTCGCCCACCTCTCCATTGTTGTCTTGTCTGAAACCACCGCCGCTCCCCTTCTTCTCTAGTGCGAAGAGAGCGGCGCTCCGCCCCTTCGCCACCAGGCGCCATCAACGCCGTCGGTCTCCTCCACCGCCTCCGCCATGGCTCAAAGCCGACAAGGGAAGGGCGTGAAGTCAGACGAGGCGCAGCTCATGTGGCGCTGCAAAAGGAGCGGGCCATCTTCTCCCCATTTCGGCGCTTAAAGGAGGTGAGGGAGGCTACTACCTCTTACAGTCGACGGAGACGTGCGCATCCAGCGCACGAAGGTACTCCCGCCACCGCTTGGAACTAGCCCCAACTGGGTACCCTTTCTTTGCGCTTTTCTTCTATTGCGGGCTCGCCCGCCATTTTCTAATTCTTCTGCGATATCATGAACACCTCTGGGTTTCGCCTCCTTGATTTCACCCCTAATGCTGTCTCGACCATGGCGGTTTCGCACACCTTGCGAAAAACTTTGTCGAGATCCACCCAAACGTAGCCCTCTTCCGCCACTTCTTCATGCCCAGCGTTGAGAGAGGGAGCCGCTTGCGGAGGGATTGCTTGGGCCTCCGTGGTCGGCAAGAAAGAGGCCTATCTGGAGGGAGAGTTCCGGAGCAAATGGGAGGAGTGGAGCGCCAAGCGGTGTTGGATCATTGAGGAGAACCCGCAGTCTTCGATCGCCTTCTCGCGCCAAACCCCAATAGTGCAAGGCAACGATTGGAGCAACTTACGCGGAAGATGCTAGGTTGAAGATTGTTGTGACCGGATCTTGCGCCTCGTGCTTGCCGGACTCATCAGAGGCGCAGCTTGGCGCGCAGATTTCCTTCGCGCCGACGCTTCCCTTGCAGGAGAGGAGGAGACCTGCTTGGGAGTTCCAAAAGCGCGGACATCATGAGGCTGCGCCGGGCCTCAACTGGAATTTCACCTTTGTCTTGGAGCTAGATGCGATCTTTGCTAGAGCTGTTCAAGCATGACACCGATCACCCAGTGGTTTAGGTTGCCGAGGGGGTCGTCCCATTGTGCAACAATTCTCGCTCGACCGCATCCGTGCCATGATGCCGTTATGCGATTCTCATGGGATCGTTCCAACTGGCAAGAGCTCATGACGACGGCGTATGCGACAATTCTTCGACGGCTTGGAAGAAATGCTGATCCGCCCGACGGCGTAAGAAGCTCACCCGCGACACCACCGGCGACGAGATGCGCGCATTGCCACGGTGGAGGAGGCGGCAAAGATTGCCAACTGGGCGTCTTCGGTACACCGTGGAGGAGGCAGATGCAGCAGAGGCGGCAAGACTTGCGAGCGAAGGGAGTTCGCGGTGAGGAAGAGCTTGTCGAACCCGAGGCCGAGTCGAGCGAACCAGCCGAGGGCGCCTCTTCCCCACCATCCGGCTTGCCGCATGAACGGAGCCCCCTGCTCATAAAGAGGCGTCCGCAAGGCCGGAGACAAGACGGGCGGCAGACGGGCCAACAGCCGCAGCGCCCATGACGCTCTACCGGGGCAAGCAATGTTGCAGGAGCACCCCTGCTGCGACATAACCGGGCGGGATCCTCCTGTGCCACCGCCGACACCTCCGCCAAGCGGTCAAGAGAGCCCACTCCTCCGCCTTTGTCGCACGGAGGCGAGGCTGGAGTTTGATCTCTCGCGCTCAGCTCCGACGAGGAAGAAGAAGAGTAAGCTTCAATATTGTGCTTGTATTTCTTCAATTTTGTTGCTTCATCTTGAATCTGATTTGCTTCGTTCTGAATTCTTTCCTTTTCGTGACGCTGGCCCGTGAGAGCGTCGAAGAGGGCCAAGACCCGGTGATTGTCGTCGAGGGCGAACCCACATGACGGCGGGAGGCGCGTCCGAGACAACCTTGCCGGGTGAGGCAACTCCCTCAAAGCAGCCCCAGCCAGAAGTATATGGTCTACTTCTTGCTGTTCGGCGTGCATGGGTGCTTTTTTCCTTTGTTGATATCATTTGTTGACTTGTGCAGAAGCAGAGCAGCCTCCTTCTGCTTCGACTACGCCGCCAAGGGTGGATTCCCCGGCAAGGGAGCGCTCCCCGGCAAGGGAAAATTCTCCGGCAAGGGAGCCTTCTCCGGCAAGGGGCAGCTCTCCGGCAAGTTACGGCACCAGCGATCCCTTGGCGGCAGAGACCATGACCGCAGCCCGGCAAGCAGTAACCTTCTTGCTGAGTACTTCCCTTGTGTTTTTCTTCTTCCGATTCTATCTTTGGATATTTGCTTGACTTTCTTCATCCGGCCCGCCACAGAGCCGATGGAGACCGAGGTCGCGGTGAGGAGGACGCGCAACACCGACGGCCGCTTGCGGGGAGAAGAAGCTGGCACCGACGAGTTCGCCGGCCAAGAGGCCATCGAAGGCTGCCGCCGCCAGGTCGGGCGAGGGTCTGGCGATCGTGACCGACGGCCCCGAGGCAGCAGGAGCGCCAGCGCTACACCGATCGGCCGATCTCTCCGGCCACGCCACATACACAGTTCGGAAGAGCCCTGCAGCCCGGCGCTTACTTGAAGGCCGGGCGGCAGGCGTCTTCATCAATCTCCCATGGGAGTCGAGCTCAAGGGCGCCGGTCAAAGGAGAGACCTTCGACGGAGAGCTGCTCGCCTCGCTGGCCGACGCTGTGGACGCGCCAAGCAGCATGGCGGCATGAAGTCCGAGGAGGAGAAGCTGCTTGAAGAAGCTTTGTCGCTCTACCGCGCCCGACAAGCCAAGTTGGAGTCCCGGGAAGCACTTGTCGCGAGGGCGGGAGGCAGAACATGGAGAAGCGCCAGAAGAGCTCCGGGGCACCAACCAAGAAACTCTTGAACGTGGCGTAAGAGCGGGAGCGACTTCTTTGAAGAGCGCACAACCTTCATCCTTGAGAAGGCTGAGGTCGAGGAGCAGCAAAGGCTTGCCGCCGAGAAGCTATCTCGCAAGAAAGCGAGTTGGCGCTTGGAAGGTCAATCTTGACAGCTAAGAGGAAGAGCTTGACTCGCACGAGGAGTCACTAGGCGGGGCTCTTAAGGAAGAGAATGATGCTGCCGCAGCAGCAGAGGCCGCCAAGCAAGAGGTGGAGAGCGAAGGTGGCGAGGCTGGAGGCCGATCTTAAGAGAAAGCGAGGAGCTTGCTGCGCTTAAGCACGAAAGCACGAGATGGACGCCTACACTCTTGGCGAGTTGCAGGCCGTCTCGCCGATAAAGAGCAAGGAGCTACGCCGCCGCCAAGGATTCCAAGGCAGATCTTGAGCTGAAGTCGACCACCACAATCTGACATTACCGGGCGGCACCAAGGAGCGGGAGGCGGGCCTGTTGGAGAAGATCAAGGCCAACGAGGAGCTGCTGGCGAATGCTGTTGCCACCCAGAGCGCCTTGAGGGAGAGCATGGAGCATTGGACCGAGGGTCTTGTGGATACTGCTGCCGCCATCCACAACGAGCTGATGGAGCTGGGGATGGTGGATCTTGGATACTCCTCCGACGAGCACCTCCAACCCAGCGCCAAGCTTAGCTTATTCTTCAAGGGCGTGCAGGACGGCTCTCCGGCGACTCGAGAAGAGATCCCAAAGCAGCTGGCCGAGGAATCGCGCCAGATTTGTGCAGAGCCCTCCGGAAGGTGTTGATGAAGGTGGCCTTCCGCAATCCAGGCCTCAACCTCAACGGCGTCCTCGAGATCCTTGCCGCCAGATGCCGATGTGGAGGCGCTCAAAGCCCTTGTCGCACCCATTGTGGACAAGGTGGGCAAAAATCAAAGCGGGTTGATGGCGGCCAGGGTAGACTAGGCCGCCAATTTTATCTTTCCTTGTCGCTCTTGATCATGTTTAGAACAATTTA
This sequence comes from Aegilops bicornis, assembly GCA_021605145.1. Classification (NCBI taxonomy): domain Eukaryota; kingdom Viridiplantae; phylum Streptophyta; class Magnoliopsida; order Poales; family Poaceae; genus Aegilops; species Aegilops bicornis. The sequence goes on along the minus strand of CM038673.1, from coordinate 139,185,712 downwards.
TTAGATCTGCGACAAGCTATTTTGTAATATAACTCTATCTTAGGCGATGATTGCAATGTTATTTCCTTTACTTGATTCCTTCCTTTATGCGTTTTGCCCTATGCTTTTAGGGAACTTGTCGGTGCAGGCACCTTTCTGCATGAGCGGTGAGTGCGAACGTCAAGAGTTCGCTGGGCGGTGCCGCCCGACAAACAACCTTGTCGCGACTAGCTGCAGCTCACTTAAGTTGTTGAGCGGACTCGAAACAAAGTAAGGGCGCGACCAGCCATGAGTTGGTTCCTCCGCCAAGACAGGTTTTCCATACAAAGTACTATCGTTCGAGGAAGATAACTTAAAAATTTAAGAACTGATTGCTCAAACTTGGGCAACTTAGCTTTTCCGTAGTTTGCTTCCGATAAGACGAAACTTCCTCGAAAGCAACGCTTGGTCCATAGTATTATCTTCTCCTTCCCCGGTTAACTTGTGCGCGAGGAACCTTCCTTTCTTTGAGAAAAGAGAAAGAAGAGAAAGTAAAGTTATGGAGCCTAGCGGCTCGATATTGCTTACCGGGTGTGGGTGCTGCACAAAGTGTTAGCCAAAACATGCAATAAAATGATGAAAGCATGAATTTTGACAAGTTGTGCGCAACACATGAGCTTTACTTATGCACGGGATCTGCGCCCGGCTTTGTACAAAGGATTACATGCAACATCAGCAAGACTTGTACAAAAGGTGGTTGCCGGAACAGGTTCCGGCAACCGCGCTTCTGAGTAAAACTTACGAAGATGCTCAATGTTCTAGGAGTTGCTCACGGAATGCCATCTTAGGTCTCAAAGCGGACAGGCCTTGAGCCTAGTGATTTCGTTTCACCCGATAAGGGCCTTCCCACTTCAAGCGTCAACTTGTTTGAATTCTTGGCGGACTGAATGCGCCAAGAACAAGGTCGCCTTCCTCGAGGCTTCCGGCACTAACTGCGGCTATGGTAGCGACGCAAGAAAGCTTGTCGATAACGAGCAGCTCACAAATGGGCCTCGAAGGCGGTCTTCCTCAAGGAGCGGTAGCGTCATTATCTTGTCGCAGCCGCTGCTCTTGCTCAAGCTCATCATAAGTTTAGTACTCGAGGTGACCCGTGACACGAAGTTCCGTGGGGAGAAGTGCCTCTGCTCCATAGACTAGAGCAAAAGGTGTCTAGCCAGTGGCTCGATTTGGCGTCGTCCTGATCGACCAAAGAACCACCGGCAGCTGCTCAATCAAGTTTCTTCCGCACTTGTGCATCCTGTCGAAAAGTTACGGTCTTGAGCCCGCGCAACACTTCAGCATTTGCCCTCTACCTTGACCGTTGCTTCTCGGATGAGCAACGAAGCAAAAGCAGACCTTGGCACCAAGATCTTGGGCGTCTTTGCATGAAAGTGCGACTCGTAAATTGTGTGCCGTTGTCGGTGATGATCCTGTTGAGGATCGAAGCAACAAACAATCGAATTGAAGGACTTGATCACGACCGCGCTGCCACCTTCCTCACTGCTTCCACTTCGGCCACTTTGTGAACTTGTCGATTACGCATACAAGTACTCAAAGCCCCGACGGCTTCGGGAAGGGGCCGAGGATGTCGAGCCTTGCACGAAAAATGGCCAGGATAAAGGGATCGTCTGGAGAGCTTGAGCTGGCTAGTGTATCTGCTTGGAATGGAACTGGCACGCTTCACACTTGGTTACTTGTGCAGTTGCATCTTGGAGGGCTGTCGGCCAAAAGAAACCGTGCCGGAAAGCTTTGCCGGCAAGTGCTCTGGCGCCAATGTGGTGACCACATATGCTTCCATGTATCTCTGCCAACAGCTTTTGTTCGTCTTCCCGATGACTACACTTCAATTTCGCACCGTTGAGTCTTCTTATGTACGGTGTCAGTCGACAACCTAGTACATACTTGATCGCTGGGCTACTCTTTCCGCTTTCTTCTTGCTCTTGGGAAGTTCTCCGTCTGAAGGAAATGGACAATCTGCTGGCATCGTCTTTGGAGCTTATGACTCGACAACAAGGACTAAAGGCACATTCGCCGCTGTGGGAACATCGGCTTCCACGGCAAGAACTCGCGACTCACCGAGCTTAGCGTTCCCTAAGCTTGCCGGAGCCAAACTTGTCGGGAGCGCCTCGCTTCAACGAAACAAACCACCGGGCTTGTCCGAGCGGCCCCTCAGCTCTGTTGGTGTCGATCTTGGGGACCTTCGTGGCGGCGGCTTCGGGAAGCTCTGCCGGAAAGTAGTCACCAGAAATCAACTTCCTCTTCTTGTTCTGTCCAGTTGATGGTGTTACGGTTGGTTGAGTTAACTTGAGCACAAAAATCCCTGGTTCCACAGGCAACTTAAGTGCAGCGCACTTAGACAAAGCCGTCGACAATATCATTCTCGAGCTCTTGGAACATGTTCCATTTGTAGGCCGTCAAAGTGTTCTTCTAGCTTTCTCACTTAATCAACGTAGGCTTCCATCAATGGGCTTTTGATAATCTTTTGTTCACTTGGCGGACGACAAGCTGCGAATCACCCACGACAATAAGCTTCTTAATCCCAAGGTCCCGCTGCGATCTCGAGACGGCAAGCAAACCTTCATACTTTCTGGTATTGTTTGTTGCTTGCTCCTTGGGAAAATGCATTTGGACTATGTACTTGAGGTGCTCTCCGGTGGGTGCTATAAGCATACGCCCGGCCACCGCGCCTTGCGGCCGAGAAGGCACCATCAAAGTACATCAGCCACTCTTTGCTTGCTTCCTTGACGGGAATGCTTGTCTCCGAATTTCTTCATCCGGTGTTGGGGTCCATTCCGCTATGAACTCGCCAATGCTCACTTTGGATAGTTGATGTGCTTTCAAACTTGAGGCCAAAGCTTGACAGCCCAGTGCCCACTCGACAATCCTGCCTGCCGCTTCGGATTTTGCGATATCCTCTTCAGCGGAAAGCGAGTGACAACTGTGATCTCATGTGCACGAAAGTAATGGCGCAGCTTTCTCGAGGCCATGAGGAGGCCGAAGCAATTTACGCACACCAGAGTACCTTGACCTAGCCCCTGCGGAAGGGAACCGACAAAGTAAATCAAGGGCGCTGCACCATCTTTTTTCTCGTGATTCCGCTCATGCATCTGCATGGCAGATCCGTCCCTTGTCGGGACGAGCTTGCCGGTGAAGCCTCGCCTTGTCGCTGGATGCGCCTCGGGCCGTGGTTGCCGGGCTCATCGTCCGCCTCTCTCCGCTACTAACGCAACACTAACCACTTGATTGGTTGCCGCTATATATAGCAACAACTTCTCTTGTGGCTTAGGTGCGACAAGTATTGGAGTGGAGGACAGTACCTCTTTAAGTCTGCAGCGCAGCCTCCGCTTCGGAGTCCATTTAGTGGACCTGCCTTTTTCAAAATCTTGAAAAATGGCAGGCTGCTCAATGTACCTAGAGATAAACCTGCTGAGAGCAGCCACGCAACCGGCAAGTCTTTGTACATCCTTGACGCGCTTTGGTGCTTCAATCTGCTCAATGGCATTGATCTTGTCGGGGTTGGCTTCAATCCCCCGCTGAGACACGAAGAACCCGAGAAGCTTGCCGGAAGGGACTCCAAACACACACTTCTCGGGGTTGAGCTTGAGGTTGATCTTGCGCAGATTTGCAAAGGTCTCATCCAAATCTTGAACCAGAGTTGCTTTGTCCTTGCTCTTGACCACTATGTCATCCATGTACGCTTCTACATTTCTGGCATTTGCGGCTCAAAAGCGTCGTGGAATACTCTTGCAAACGTTGAACCAGCATTCTTCAAAACCGAAAGGCATCCGTATGAAACAAGATGTGCCACATGGAGTAATGAATGCGGTTTCTCCTCATCCTCTTCGCCATGAAGATCTGATGATATCCTCGAGTATGCATCAAGAAATGAAAGCAAATCACATCTAGCCGTGGAGTCAACAACTGGTCGATGCGCCGCAAGGGAAACAGGTCTTTGGGACAAGCTTTATTAACATCCGTGAAGTCAATACAAAGTATCCATTTCATTTGCCTTATGCGACAACCACGTGATTGGCCAACCACGTAGGATGGAGCACTCCTCTGACAAGGCCTGCTTCCAATTTCTTGATCTCTTCCGCGATGAACTCTTGACGCTCCACTGCTTGCTTCCTGACTTTCTGCTTGACGGGCCGCGCATGAGGACAAACGGCAAGACGGTGCTCAATTACTTTCCTGGGAACACCGGGGATGTCAGACGGTTGCCATGCAAACACGTCGACGCTCGCCCGCAGGAAAGCAACGACCGGGCCTTCCTATTTAGGGTCGAGAGAGGCACTGATGGTGAATGTACCACCAGTGCCGTCCTCCTTGGCGGACACCTTCTTGGTCTCTGGTGGAGCTGTCATCGTTTTCTTTTCACTTGCCGGGTGGAGCTCGATGGAAAGGCCCTCGACGGTAGCGCAAGGCACCAAGAGGTGCGCTTGCCGGAGTGGGCATCGAGCTCTTGCGGACTTGGTCTTCTTCCCCACAGGAGCTTCGGTAAATGCAAGTGTTTTGCTTTACATTGCAATTTCGCCTCCCGGTAGATCTTGTCGGCACAGATAAGAGCATCCTTCTTGTCGCCATGGACAGAGATGATGCTTATCGGGCCTGGCATCTTGAGTAAGTTGTATGCATAATGAGAGGCTGCCATGAACTTGGCGAGTGCTTGTCGGCCAAGTATCTCATTGTAAGGCAATGGGAAATCAGCAACGTCGAATGTGACCCTCTCAGTCCTAAAGTTCAGCTCGCTGCCAAATGTTACCGGCAACGTGATCTTTCCCTTTGGCTTGCTCCTTCCCGGATTGATTCCTTGGAATGTGCCGTCTCTTCGAGCTCATTGTCAGGATCCTCAAGATTTTGGAGCACCATGGAGGAGATCAGGTTCAAGCGGCCCGGCCAACTAGCATCTTGGTGACCTTGAGGTTGCGGATAGTTGGTGAAACCAACATCGGCAAGCACCGACCGTAGTTATGCGATCGGGTGGTCCTCAATATCAAAGATGATAGGCATGCCGGACCACTTCGTAGGCTTGCGTGACTCTACGGATGGTTCAGCTGCATTAACTTCCCGCATCCACCGCTTGAGTTGGCGGTGGGAAGTATGGAAGCACCTCCATCAACGCAGAGGACCTCTCGTAGCTTCAAACTCCTGCTCATCGGCCTGGCCATCATCCATGTCTTCATCGCTGCCTTCGTCTTCATCCTTGTCGCGGCCGCTGGAGGCCTGTCTCCTTGCCGGCTGTTTGCCTTGCCTTGGCGCCCTCCCGGCCGGGACGTTTCTTGTTGGCTCCTCCAGCACCTTCTGGGCCTTCTCCTTGTCGCGCCGCTTCGTATTCAGCTTTACATTGCTCGACAAGCTGCTCTACCCTTCTTGCAGCTCGAGGTCGCGGCCCTAGTGCGGTGGATCTTGTAATCGCTTGCTTGCGCAAATCCCTCGCTGTCGTCGGCGTGACACGCCACATGACGGTGGTTGGTGCGGCGGCAACCTCTTGCCGGAGCCACCAGCCTTGGCGTTCTTGTCGCCACCTCCGTTGCCGGGACTGCTTTCGACAACTAGCACGCCCTCTACGCTTTCTTCTTCCTGTTGCCCTTGCCACGGCTCTTCTTTCCGGGCGGTCTCCTCACTATCGAGATCCTCCTGGCCGGTATTCTCTCCGGGAGTCTCCTCCTCCTCAAGACGCATGCGCACTTGTCGGCCAGGCGTAGTAGCTCACCCGACGTCTTCGATCTTGCACATCGCCATCTCCTCCCGCATCATGCGGTTCCGCGACGTTTCGATGGAACGCTACCGATCTCCGCTGGGGTGGACATCTCGGGATGTTGTGCTGCATCTGGTGAATCTTTGAATATACTTCCGTGAGGGCTCCCCTTCCTTCCGGGCGAGCAGATGAAGGTCGCTTTCTTAGCCATGGGGTTTGGCGCTGTAAAAGGCGCCGACAAACCGATGGCATAGGTCTGCCAAGAAGATATGGAGTTGTCCGGCAAGTGCATGAGCCAGACACGGCGTTGGGCTTGAGCACCGTAAGGAAGTAGTTGGCAAGGATCTTGTCATCTCCGGCTCCCCGACAGCACGCACAGCGATGGTGTAGATGTCGAGGAACTCCGGACGGATGCGCCTTTGCCGCCGCATTTCTCCGATGACGTCTGCTTGAAGTTTTTCTTGTCGGGCCACCGGACTCTGCCGCAGCTCACGAGTGAACGCAGGCAACCTACCGCAGACGGCAAGTCGCCTGGTTCTTCCGGGCGTGTGCATGTCAACAGAGGGCCCAACGCGCTTGTCGGATTGACGCCGCTTCTTCTTGGGCGCCGATGCGAAGTTCGAGCGCCCTCTTGCGCCGATCGTAGCACTTTGGCGCTTGATCGCGAAGGAGCTCGTGGATCCGATGACGCAGTGGAGTCATTGTCCGAGGTGGATCCCGGTGAGTCGGCGATCTTGGCCTTCGGGCGGAGAGTGCATGGTGGTTGCACCCCACCGATCTCGCCGCCACCGCTCGCGCTTAGCCTGCCGCGGGCAAATGCACGCACTTTTGGTTAAGTGGAGCATCGCCACATGGCCGGCGAGATCTGTATGGTGGCTCCTCCACTCGTCGACCTTGTCGGCCGTTGAGGGTAGTCGAGGAGCAGCGAGCTCTCGCCGTAGCTGCTGGAGTAGTGGTGGCAATGGTGAATCGGTGCGTAGGAGCGGATATGCTCGGACTTCTAACTATGTTAGAAGGAGCGGCATCCCGCCCAGCGCGCATCAGATCTCGCTCATGCCAAAGATGTTGGCGCACGCTGGTCTTGAGGGCCTCGAGATCCTCCGGCTGGTCTTGATCCAACGAGCGTATGGTATTGTGAATACCATGACGCTGTTGGTCCCGCTGCCTCGAGATGGCGCGGGACATGTATCGGACCTCGAGGTTTGGCGCGGCCTTGTCCTTGGATGGCAACACACGAACTTCTTCGCCGGCGCTTCGCTTCTTCCGCCAACACCGTTCCACCACCCGCTTACTCGGTGATGGTGGGTTCGACGCGACGGTTTCCGCCGAAGCCTTCTTCTTCGGTGGCGTGTTGATGAAGATGTTGAAGATGATGAAGATGTTGCTCGTGTGAACGCCGGATCAGGTTACCTGCGTCGGGGGCTGCGGTCATGGTCTCCGCCGCCAAGGGATCGCTGGTGCCATCCCTTGCCGGAGAGCTGCCTGTCGGAGAAGGTTCCCTTGCTGGGAGTGCTCCTTGTCGGGAATCCACCCTTGGCGGGCGAAGCGGAAGGAGGCTGCTCCGCTTCCTACACAAGTCAACGGTCAGATATCAAGAAAGGAAAAGCACCCATGCACGCCGAACAACAAGAAATAGACCATCAGTATACTTCAATGGGGGCTGGGCTGGGGCTGCAATAAGGGGAGTTGCCTCACCGTAAGGTTGTCTCGACGCGCCTCCCGACGTCATGGGTCTTCGCCTCGATTTACAATCACCGGTCTTGGCAGCCTCTTGACGCTCTGGGCCATTCTCAAAAGGAAAGAGTTCGTAACGAAGCAAATCAGATTCAAGATGAAGCAACAAAATTGAAGAAATACAAAAGCGCAATATTGAAGCTTACTCTTTCTTCTTCCTCATTCCCGAGCTGAGCTGGAGAGATCAAACTCCGGCTCGCCTCCTGCCAGCACGAGGCGCAGTGGAGTGGGCTCTTGGCCGCTTGGCGGAGGTGTGGCGGTGGCATTCTGGAGGATCCATGCTTGTCGCAAAGCAGGTGGGGTGCTTCCATGCAACATTGCTTGTCATGTAGAGCGCTGTCGCAGCCTGGCGGTTGTTGCCCGTCTGCCGCCTTTGCCTCGTCTCGCCTCCGCCTTGGAGATCGTCAGCCTTTATGGCGAGCCGGGGGCTTCCTTTGCGCAAGTCACCGGATGGTGGGGAAGAAGCGCCTCGGCTGGTTCGCTCGACCGCCTCGGTTCGACCAAGCTCTTCCTCACCGAAACTCCCTTCGCTTCGGCAAGGCTTGTCTGCTGCATCGACCTCCTCCACGCTGTACCGAAGACGCCCGGGCAAAGATTGCCGCCTCTCCACCGGTGGCAATGCGCCGCATCTCGGTGGTGTCGCTGGTGAGCTTCTGCTGGCCGTTTGGCGGATCGGCATTTCTTCCAAGCTGTTAAGAATTGTCAGACGACGTCATCCGCAGGCTCTTGCCAGGGTTGGAATGATCCCATGTGAATCGCATGAACCAAGATCATGGCTTACGGATGCGAGCGCAGAATTGTTGCACAATGGGATCTACCCCTTGGCAGCCTAAACCACTGGGTGATCGGGTCATGCTTGAACAGCTCTAGCAGCATCGCATCCAACTCCAAGATGCTGAAATTCAGTTGAGGCCGGCGCCAATTTCATGATGTCCGCCATGCTTTGGAACTCCCAAGGTGTCTCCTCCTCTCCTGCAAGGGATGGCGCTTGTGGCGAAGGAAATCTGCACCAAGCTGCGCCATACGGTGAGTCCGCAAGCCTCGAGGCGCAAGATCCGGGTCACAGCAATCTTCAACCTAGCATCTTCCGGCTAAGTTGCTCCAATACGTTGCCAAGACTATTGGGGTTTGGCAAGTGAAGGGTCATGCGGGTTCTCCTCTACGATCCAACACCAGTTGGCTCTCCACCTCCCATTTGCTACGGAACTCTCCTTCCAGGATAGGCCTCTTTCTTGCCGACCTCGAGACCCAAGCAATCCCTCCTAAGAAGCGGCTCCCTCTCTCAATGCAGGGTATGAAGAAGTGGCGGAAGAGGGCTTCGTTTGGGTGGATCCTTGAGCAAAGTTTTCGCAGTAAAAAGGAAACCGCCATGGTCGAGACAGCGTTTAGGGGGTGAAATCAAGGAGACGTAAACCCGTAGGGTGTTTGATCTTGTCGTCTCGCCCGACGCTGCCTTGCACCGCGATGGTGTAGATGCTGAGGAACTCCGACGGATAAGGCTTTGCCTTGCCGTGATTTCTCTCGCAGACGTCCTGCTTGAAGTTTTTCTTGTTTGGGCCATCGACTTGCCGCACTCATGAGTGAACGCAGGGCAACCCATCACAGAGTGGTTAGTGCGCTGGTTCCTCACGGTGCGTGCATGTCAACAGAGGGCCCAATGGCGCTTTGTTTGATTGATCGCTCAAGGCTTTCTTCGGGCGCGCCGATGCGAAGTTCGAAGGCCCTCTTGCAATCGATCGTGTAGCACTTTGGCGCTGATCGCTGGCGAGCTGCGTGGGATCCGGCGACGCAGTGGAGTCGCCGCGAGGTGGATCCGTGAGTCGGCGATCTTGGCCTTCGGGCGGGAGAGTGCATGGTGGTTGCACCCCACCCGATCTTTCGCCACCGGCTCGCTTATGCGTTCACTGCCCATGGCGGCCGCGACGCACTCGGTTGTCATGGAGCTGCCGCCAAGCGAAGCCGATGAGATTCTCAGATAGTGGCCCTCCACCGCGTCACGACCTTTGCTCGGGCCGCTGGAGGGTAGTCGAGGAGCGCTTGAGCTCTCGCCGTAGAGCTTCACGCTGAGTAGTGGGTGGCAATGGTGAAACTGGTCTGCGAGGAGCGGATATGCTCGGACTTCTAACTATGTTAGAAGGAGCAGCATCTCCGCCCAGCGCATCGTATCTCGCTTCGCCGTGCCAGCATGTTGGCGTGCCTGCGCTGGTCTTGAGGGCCTCGACATCCTCGGCTTCGGTCTTTGATTCAACGAGCGTATGGTATTGTGAATACCATGACGCCGCTTGCGGTCCCAGCAGCTCAGCGAGATGGGCGCGGGACATGTACGGACGCCGAGGTTTGCGCTGCCTTGTCCTTGGACCGGCAGCGTCCGCATTTAACTCCTTCGCCGGGCGCCGTTTCTTCCGCACAGTCTCGTTCCACCATCCGCTTGCTTCTGGTGATGGATGGGTTCGACGCGACGTTTCCGCCGCCGTCAAGCCTTCTTCTTCGGTGGCATGTTGATGAAGATGTTGAAGATGATGAAGATGTTGCTCAGGTGAAGGTGCCAGCCTCGATCCTTGGCAAAGATCCTTCCAGCTTCCTTAAGAGCCCCGCCAAGTGACTCCTCGCTTGACGCTGACAAGCTCTTCCTCATAGCTGTCACAAGATTGATCTTCCGCTGCGCGCCTAATCCTCGCTTTCTTCGCGCAGATAGCTTCTCGGTACCGCAAGCCTTTTGTCGCTGCTCCTCAACCTCGGCCTTCTCAAGGATGAAGGCCGGGCGCTCAGCAAGTCGCCTCCCGCCTTCCGGCTCACATGCCTCCGGAGAGTTTCTTGCTGGCTTCCGGAGGCCTTTCAAGGCCGCTTCTCCATAAGTCTCCGCCGCTGGCTGCAAGGCTTCCCGACCCAACTTGTTTGTCGGGCGCCGGTAGAGCTTGGTAGCTTCTTCAGCAACCGCTATCCCTTCTCAGACTCGGGCCACGCTGCTGCTTACGCTATTCACTCAACATAGCTTCTACGGAGGCGGTAGCAGCCCGTCGGGTCTCTCACCCGCCTTTGAGCTCGACCTCCCCATGGGAGCTTGATACACGTCACGCTGGCCTTGCAAGAGGGCGCTGGCTGGGCTCGAGCTCGGACGCTGCGGCGCTGGGCGGAGGGATC